>JAPTYO010000005.1:19474165-20123747 GCA_036873135.1 Clarkia xantiana subsp. parviflora
CATCCAAACCGTAGAAGACATTCAGATCCTTATACCTCTCTACTTTCATAACACGTTATCAGCACGATCAGTGGATCTCAAACCCTAAAAAAAAAAGAGGTTAATTATAACACTCGCGTAAATGGTATATTATCCCCACTATATCAACATTTGAGCTAAGATGTAGCGAATGCTAATATAAGTATACGAATAAAGAAAATTGATATTTGATAAGATAAATTTATCACGCTATAGCCGAAAGGGGCATCGCGTGAGGGGGAGAATTTGAAGATACTGAAACTCCTGAAGAGTTTGTAAATACAATCAATTTATTGATGATGCTAAAATTCAGACAAAATATATTGAAAGGACAAAGGTTTGGCTCGGCCTGAAGATCGAGTACTTAAGAGATTGAAAATAATCTTGTCCTATTAAAAAAAATGTCTTGAAGCTATTTTGCATAGATAAACACATGTATTGAGTACCTTAATGATTGTAAGAATTCCATGAGTTTAATATCATGATGAATCAAGACCTAAATTAATTTGCTACACAAAAGTAAGTTATAACAATGGAAGTGCACAATTTTCAAATGTAGCATTATATTGTATATATATATATATATATATGAAGATAATGCAGGTTATATAGCTCGAGTTGAAGATCGTTATATCAAAGGAGACGTACAAAACACATTCGCCTCAAGTTATTCTTCATCCAACGAATTTGTTCATATGACTATCTAGCGGATCTTTTCAAGGAGGCTTTATCGACTGCGACATTTGGAATATTGGCGAACATGATTGGATTGCGTCGACTTAATGAAATTACGCGATGTCAACATCAAGGGGAGAATCTACACCGCTGCACTCTTTTTCCCTTAACCAAGGTTTTATCCCACTGGGTTTTCCTGGTAAGGTTTTTAACGAGGCAGCTTACAAAAGGGATCCATAATTGTGTACTCTTTTTCCTTCACTAGATTTTTATCCCAATGGGTTTTTTCTAGTAAGGTTTTAACGAGGCACAATTCCCTTATGAACATCCAAGGGGGAGTGTTATGAATATATTTAGTGGATGTTCAATATTATGTGTATATACCATCTTCCTTATTTAGACTTTCCTAGTATTGAATTTACTTCCTCCCCAAGTCTATGTAATCCCTATATAAGGGCTCCTTATGTGTGATAATAAGACATCCTCAAGTTCTCTCATTCTATTACCTCTCTATTTTCGTAACACAATCATATATTTTAACATGTGAGTTTTACAGTATAAAAATTCAGCAGAATTACATCTCTTAAGATTACTACATTAAAAAAAAAAAAAAAAAAAAAGACAACTCATTAGTTTCTAAATACCATGGTTTAAAATTATTTTTATACTAAACATTCATTTGAGCGTTGTCCATGATTTTACCCAAATGAAAAGTTTAATTATATTATTACTTACTTCTATTTTTCGTGGAAATTATTTAAAATTAATATATTAAATAGACATATATATCATATTCTAGATTAATTTTTTAAAGTAATCTACTAATTTAGAAATATATGATATCACATGTGGTTGCAAAGTTTTTAACATTCATTTTATTGTTTAAAAAACCCTTCGTAAATTAGGATACCGTATAAAGATTAATGAACTTTCAATTAAGATAATCAATATCAAATAATATCATAGTAAACAAAAGTAAACAACCGAGGATACTTTGGATGCTTCTTCATATAGCATCCGGGATCAGTCACACGCTCAAGGTGAAGAAGTTTGTCACCTGTCACTTGACTTGCTGCCTTAGAGAAAACCCTCCTTCTTAAGGAAGGGACAGGTGACGACCTGCTTCAACCGCAAGAAGGAAACCTTCCTAACTAAGGAAATGTGATGCGGCGACATGCTTGTCACCTTCTGACACCAACTCAGGACATAAACCCTCCCAAGAGGGTAGCCGCCATTCAAAGTCGGTACACTTCCCCTATAAATAGAGGGATACTTTATTATTTACATAGACATATACTTCTTAAAGTATTCTCTTATATTCCATTACTGACTTAAGCTTCGGAGTGGAATCAGATAAATAACTACGGATAAATACCTTGAAGATAATTTATGTAGATAATTATCTTACAGATAAATAACTATTACATATAAATATATATTTTGAATATATTTGAGATATTTTCAAAATATATATTTATTTATTTACGCTAATATGCACATGAGCATTTTTTAGTACTTCGTAATGTGACACATATGAAAGTGACACGTCACGTGTAATGATGTTACGTCATGGTCAAAATCGAGTGTTTACAGTTTGCTCCTCTTTGGACATGCCACCATAGAACTTGTTCGAGAGGGCTTGTCCTAAGACAATAAAACACCGATTTTGACTTCTTCTGTTTTGAGGTCTTCAAGGTGGCTCATGTGTTTATTTTGACTGGTGCAGAAACGATAAAAACCTTGTCGGAGGTGCCACTGTTGGCGGTGCCTCCATTGGCAATGCAGAAAGTAGAGTCTCTATCGGCGTGCTGAAAGTAAAGCCTCCAGTGGCGTGACTTGCGAAGGCTGAATACCAAGGCTTCGTTCGTCAGGTTGTGACTTGTAGGAACAGACTGTAACAATCCTACTCATCTTTGAAAGGTGGCTTGCGAGAGCAGACAGTAACCGTCCTGCTTTCCGTGAAGTTGATTTGTAGGAACAGACTGTAACTGTCCTACTCATCTTTGAAAAGTGACATGCGAGAGCAGACTGTAACTGTCCCGCTTGCTGTGAAGTTGATTTGTAGGAACAGACTGTAACATTCCTACTCATCCTTGAATGGTGACTAGCGAGAGCAGACTATAACTGTCCCGCCTGTCGTGATGTTGACTCGTAGGAACAGACTGTGACAGTCCTACTCGTCCTTGAAAAGCGACCTGCGAGATAAGAGTGTAATTGTCCCGCATGCCGTGAAGTTGATTTGTAGGAACAGACTGTACCAGTCCTACTCATCCTTGAATGGTGACTCACGAGAACAGACTGTGACCGTCTCGTTTTCCGGGAAATTGACTCGTAGGAACAGACTGTAACAGTCCTACTCATCCTTGAATGGTGACTTGCGAGAGCAGACTGTAACTGTCCCGCTTGCCGTGAAATTGAATCGTAGGAACAGACTATAACAGTCCTACTCATCCTTGAAATGCAACCTGCGAGAGCAGACTGTAACAGCCTCGCTTGCCGTAAAGTTGACTTGTAGGAACTGACTGTAACAGTCCTACGCATCCTGAAATGCGACCTGCGAGAGCAGACTGTAACTGTCTCGCTTGCCGTGAAGTTGACCTGTAGGAACAGACTGTAACAGTCCTACTCATCCTAGAATGGTGACTCGTGAGAGCAGACTGTGACCGTCTCGTTTGCCAGGAAATTGACTCGTAGGAACAGACTGTAACAGTCCTACTCATCCTTGAATGGTGACTTGCAAGAGCAGACTGTAACAGTCCCGCTTGCCGTGAAATTGACTCTTAGGAAGACTCTGTGACGTAGAGAGTACACGTGCGCATGAATGTGTGTCCCTAATTTTTGCATAAATTGCGCATGCCGTGACAACTTAGCGGGATCTTTCTCTCTTCTTCTCTCTTTTTTTTTTTCATAATCTCTCCTTTTGCCACGGTCGATTGAGAGATTTCCGACCGTTCCTCTCAGTTTTTTCTCTCATTTTGGCATGATTGCAATTTCTGAATTTGCAACTATGCCTCTTATTTCCGGATTTTGCCCGTCCTATAGTGAATAAGACAGGTTCTTTGGTGGCCTTGTCAGACTTAGAAGTCTTGTGAACTTTATTCTCCGGAAGGTTGATCTCGTCGATCTTCTCACTAGAAGCCACATCTTCCTTTCGGGAGACTTCTCGAGTTGACTCTTTGTTGCCAAGGATGGCCTCTACTTGAGCTTGGTTCCAAAAGGACATGAACGCAGCCATCACTTCTTGGGGAACAACAGTAGGTGTCGCCCCTCCTCCCACTTCTGGATCCACTGTATCAGGAGGTGGATAGTGGGGAGTTTCTTCTTCCTGGTGAATACCATTTTTTGGAGGAGGGTCTTCCTCATTTGTTGGTTTCGAAGTGGCGGGATTTGTCTGAGATTTTCACATCTCTTCCACCACTGCTACCGTTTTCTTCGTATTTTTGTTGGGAGCCATGACTATTTGATCAGAGTTCCCATAGACGGCGCCAAATGTTGGGATCAAAATGACGTGGCTTGAAATTCTGGTAATGGACTTCGAAATCTGGCCTGGGGTTAGCTCCTTTAGGTGTCTGTGTCGACCTCGGGGTGACTTAGTTTCCTCTAGGTGCTTTGTGAAAGGCGGGGACCTGAAAAGAGCTGGGGATGACCCCTGATTCCACTCCGAAGCTTAAGTCAGTAATGGAATATCAAATAGTACTTTAAGATGTCTCTGAATGTAAGTTTATAAATAATGAAAGTGTTCCCCTATTTATAGGGAAAATGTACCGACTTTAAATAGCGGCTACCCTCTTGGGAAGGTTTCTATCCAGAGTCGGTGTCAGCAGGTGACAAGCAGGTCGCCACCTCACCTTTCCCTAGCTAGGAAGGTTTCCTTCTAGCGGTTGAAGCAGGTCGCCACTTGTCCCTTCCTTAAGAGGAAGGGTTTCCTCTAAGGCGGCAAGTCAGGTTGCCAGTTGTCCTTTCCTTAAGAGGAAGGTTTCTTCAATAATACTTGGATGTCAACTCGGCTCTTGCCTTAAGAGGGTGAGTTTGGAGATTAACTGATCGCCGGTCTTTGAAGACCTTGAATGTCGACCTTCCTAATATTTGGTGTCGACCATCTTTCTTGGTTTTGACATTCTGAGCATGATTAGTCGTCGACCTTTTTTGGGGATCTCGACTTATATGCTCTCGACTTGTTCATACTGGTCCATTCTAAAGATCGTAACCCAACACCTGTCAAATCAAAATGTTCAGGTATGCTATCGACGCGTGCTTCATACTGCGCGTGCCATGTTCGACCAAGGGGTCACAGCTCGGTTGTGCTAGATAAGAATCCTCGTGATTCTAACGGGCACAAACTTCTTCACCTCAAGCGTGTGATTGATCCCTGGAGCCATATGAAGAGGCACCTAAAGTATCCTCACAGACTTGGAACTCATACCTAAGGTCAGGCTCAATGTTCGTTTCCCGGCGTACGAGCGTAGTGCTGAACAAAAAGGCCTAGTGGCCACGTCTTTGGAAACCGGTTGGGTTTGAATAAGGATATGAGCGATGGGGATGGTCAAGTTTACCTGTAATTCACCAAATCTTGTATTCACAAGGTGGCCACCAACCGAATATTAATTGACGTATGCCTTGGAGAAGTGTTTCTATGTGGAAACTAGTCAAAAGAAGAATTATCATTTGACCTAGGATTCAGCGCGACACTATAATTTGTTTATAACAGGTTGATTGGAGAAAGAGAATCAACGTTCCGTGGGCGCTACAACATTCCTAACATATGAGTAGCACGATGCCCATCGTGTCCGCTGGTCGCACGGCAAACCTCGTATAAACTATTCGGAAGCAAGTGCGGGATCGAAGAAGTGAAATTTTGATGTAGATTTGGACGACAATACATTAACAGGCACCCTCCCATTCCGGCGAGTGGGAGCTGTAAGCATATGGTGATGGGCGCCGTAAATGGAAGCCCATTATATGTATATGTTGCCTAAGATAATTGGGTACATGGGCCAGACCCAAATCCCAATTGACATGAGAGGCCCAAAATTGGGCCTCCTTATACATGTGGCCGGCCGAAACTATTAGTGGGGGTAAAGTGGACTTTTCTCCTCTTATAAATAAGGGGTGTTAGGGGTATTATTAGGTTAATCCTTAATCCATACTTGGAGTGTTTTAGAGAGAAAAACCTCCATCCCCATAACACCATAGTTTCGGCCGAACCACTACCAACACCAAGAGTGTGCCAATTTTCCTTCAAGCAAACACTCCGGAGATCCGTCCCCTGTCAAGAATCGGTCTGAGGCTTTGCTGTGGAGAATATACCGCGTAGGGCTTCCTTAACAAGAACCTGTACGGGTGCCGATCGGAGGACCGTGAACTCCCTGTTGCAGGATCTTGGGACTACGGACTACGTTTGAGTTATGTGCGAATCTTCCGCTGCGTAATAACGATTACTAGCATGTACCAAGTTCGTATTATCCGTAGTGATTACTCCACGTAATCTAACACGCCTATGATGAGTGCATGGCCCTTCGCAATATGGGGAATCGACCTCATTGGGCCTCTGCCCAAATCCATAGGTCAGCAAACGCATATCGTGGTTGCCATTGACTACTTCTCTAAATAGATAGAAGCAAGATCCTTGGCATCAACAACTACTTTCCAAATGATAAAGTTCATTCGTGAACAAATCATATGTCGATATGGAGTGCCTAAAATCCTCATTAGCGATAACGGCCCCCAATTTGCCAGTGAAGAATTAACCGGCTTTTGTGAAGAGATGCTAATCAACCATCGCTTTAACTCTGTCCATAATGCACAAAATAATGGACAAGTTGAGGCAGAAAACAAAACGATTCTGAATGGACTAAAGAAGAGGGTAGCTTCTCTAAAGGGGAGTTGGGTTGAAGAGTTGGACCAAGTACTTTAGGCACTTAGAACCACAACCAAGAGAGCCACCGACGAGACCCCTTTCGGCATGGTCTATAGATCGGAAGCCATTTCACCAATTGAGGTAGCTAATATCTCTCAAAGAATCGCCACATATCGAACCGACCAGAATGACGAATAAAGAAAGATCGACTTGTATCTAGTCGACGAAAAGAGGTGGGCCTCTTAGGAAACTCAGGGAAGAACGAAGTTCGTCGCTGCCATGTATTTTAGTTGAAAAGTGGGACGACGCCAATTCTTCCTCGGTGAAAGGGTCTTACGAAGAAATGAGTTTCTAACTGCCGATTAAAGAGGAAAAATGGTGCCAAAATGGGAAGGCCCTTACGTCATCATCGACATACCATTTCCCAACACCTACAAATTAGAAGATCCACAAGGGCAACGCCTTAATAGGAATTTTAATGCGGAGCACCTGAAGAAATTCTACGTCTAGAATCTCATGTATTTCTATTACAATAAAGCGATAAATAAAGATGTGATTTCTTTCTCCTTGATATATCCACAGGACTCCTTGACTTCGTATGGTCGGTGACGATCCAGGAGATCAGTCATAACTGACTCCCATGACTTCTGAAAGTCGCCTCTACAAAGGAGATCGGCCATAATACCGACTCCTCGACTTCATACAGTCGACGACGATCCAGGAGATCAGTTATAACTGACTCCCACGACTTCCGAAAGTCGCCTCTACAAAGGAGATCGGTCATAATACCGACTCCTCGACTTCATATAGTCGGCGACGATCTGTGGAATCAGTCATAACTGACTCCCACGACTTCCGAAAGTCTCCTCTACAAAAAAGATCGGTCATAATACCGACTCCTCAACTTCATATAGTCGGCGACAATCTAGGAGATCAGTCATAACTGACTCCCATGACTTCTGAAAGTCGCCTCTATAAAGGAATCGGTCATAACACCGACTCCTCGATTCTGTAAAAGCCAAAGGCAAACGAGAGTTTAGGCTAAAAGAATGGAGTTTTTTGCTCATCATTAAAGGTACCCGACATAACCCCTTTTACCTTTATTTTAAAGACAAACGACTTATATCTCGGGGACAAGTGTTAGATATGATTCGAGACAACCTTACAAGGGTCGAAAACATTGAATTCGGAACCCTCAAAAGATAAGTCAACGACTAGTCATATTTGGATTAGGAATACAAAGACAAATAGTTGACACCAACATAAGAGGAAGTCGACAATCATAGCGGCTTCTGAACAAGTGACGACCTGTTGCTCACTTAAGAACTCTCCCTCTTAAGGAAAAATTCGAGTCGACGACCAGGCACTAAGAAGAAACCTTTCTTCTTAAGAAAGGGACACAAACTGGAAACCTGCTTGCCGCCATTAAGAAGAAACCTTTCTTACAAAGAAAGGGGCACCAGCTGGCGACGTACTTGTCACCTACTTCAGCCGCCACAAGGAAACCTTCCTTGAGCAGCCAATCACAAACAAACCACCGCCATTGAGCAGCAAATCAAAAGCAAGCCGCCGCCATAAAGAATGTCGGTACATTTCCCCTATAAATAGGAGAATACTTTCATTATTTACAATAATCTACATCTACATACTTTTACAGTATTCTCTCTCAAAATTCATTACTGACTTAAGCTTCGGAGTGGAATCGGGGGCAAATCCCCACCCTTTTTCAGGTCCTCGCCTACCAAAGCATCCTAAAGGAAACTAAGTGCCCCTCGAGGTCGAGACAGCCACCTAAAGGAGTTAGCTAGCGGCGAGACCTTCGAATTCCTTTACCAGAAGCTTCAAGCCACGTCATTTTGATCCCAAAAGTTGATATTACATTTTTGATGGTCGACAATCGATTCGGAAAAGGGTTTCTTCGACGCCTAACCTCTTTCGAGTTTTCGACTAATCTGGGTGATATTGTTGATATCATATTTTTAATGGTTGACAATCGATTCAGAAAAGGGTTTCTTCGACGCCTAACCTCTTTCGAGTTGTCGACTAAACAGAGTGATATTGTTGATATCAGATTTTTTATGGTCGGCAATCAATTTTTGAATGTTAACGCCTTTATTAATAGCAGAGTCAGACATTTGTGTGAAGAAGAGCCTTAGAAGGCTATATTTATTCATCCTTCTTGAGTCTTATAACAAAAACAAAGCCTGAAACATTAGCCTTACAATAAACATAATAATTTTTAATTAGGCGTTGTTTTTACGACTTCTCTTTGATTTCAATGTTGCATTGAGCTAAGATAGCATCGCCGAGACGTAATTTGATCCCCCTCTAACCTATCCTATCCCATGTGGCGTCAGGAACTTAATGACTTCATGAGCATTCGACGGTGTTATTCGATGATGGTTGAGAGTAGTTCTTTCGATGATAGCATTATAAGCAGATGCGGCGTCGACAACGATGAAGATTATGTCGATCATCAAAGTCTTCTTTTCCTTTCCCATGATTATCGATAACTTGATGGCACCCATTGGATTGTAGTTTTTACTGCGAAGCCTATTAATGGGAAGTCGACCTTCTTTAAATCCCTTTTAGTAAGTTCTAAGTTCCAAAAGGCTTCATAAAAGATGATATATGTTGAGCTTCCACTATCGATGAGGATTCTCTTAACTTCACATTCTGCCAAGGTGGCTGCGTCGTCATGAGGTTGAGTTACCATCATGAGGTCATCAGTTGTGAAGCTTATGATCACTGGGTCGGCTTCTTGATGGTCCCTTCTCCCTTCTTTGGATCGCCAGGACTTGGATGGCGTACACCTCTCTGGCGGTACAAGTCTCACCTCCAGATGCAAATCCTTTCGTGATAACATTCACTGTCCCTCTTTGAATGTGAGCAGGATTATTGTGTGGGGGGAGCGATAAGCTTTTCGTGGGCTGCGACTTCGCTTTCTTGGAGCTTTGAAGGGTTTTTCTATGAACTTTAGCAGCTTACCCCTTTGAATGAGAACTTCTATATCTTGTTTCAGGGTGAAACACTCGTTAGTGTTGTTACCCATAACTCGGTGACAACGACAATAGTCGTTTATTTGTGATCCCATTGGACTCTTCCTTACTGGAGGTGGGTCATCCAATATGAGTTTCTCCATTTCTTGAAGCACCACAGAGATGTTGTGCGGGAGAGGAGTATACCTTGCCAATTTGGGATTAGTATATATTCTCTGGCCTCGGCGATTTCCTTGTCGGAAGCTTTCATCTCGCCTATCTTTCTTCTTTTGAGGTCGCGAGGCGGAGGCTTCCTCTGTTTTGGCGGGGACGGTTTGCTTTCTGAGTTCCGTCGGTGACTTTTCATGCGAGCTTTCTACGTCGATATACTTCTTAACTTTGACGGCAAGGGAGTCAATCTTTTGCACGGGCTTCATCACCATGCTAGCTTTCAAAGCTTGACTTTGGACTCTTAGACCTCTCCAGAAGGTCCTTATCAGCTCGCCATCGGTGGCATCTTCATTCAACTGCTGGAGTATTTTATGGTATCTGGTATAATAATTGGCCAAGGTTTCATCAGGACCTTGTTCAATTTTATCCAAGAAGTCCATACTCTTGAGACGCTGTCTCTGACCTATGTGCCCTTCTAAGAATTTGGTCTTCCATTCTTCCCATAAGTCTATCGAATTATCGGGAAGACCATAGAACCATGTGGAGGCTTCTTCTTTGAGAATCGTCGGGAAGAGAGCTGCATACTGGTTTGGTTTTTCCCCTCCTCCTAGGAGGGAAGAGTTGTGGGCGTTGATATGGCGAACGGGGTCTCCTTCACCGGTATTGTCATCGATGTTCCTTGAAAATACTTGCGGAGGAGCTCGAGTGACGAAGAGTCTTTTGGACAAGGGGTGAGAGGTGTGATCACGAACGGTCAGCATGTCGCTCGCTCCCCTTCTCTTTTTCTCGAGCAATTCTTCTACCTATCCTATAGTGAATAAGACAGGTTCTTTAGCCACAGTGTCGACCTTTGCGACCTTTTGAGCCTCATTCTCCGGAAGGTTAGCCTCAATGGTCTTCACACTGGAGGCCACATCTTCCTTATGGGAGGTTTCTTGAACTGGCTCCTTATTATTCGGGAGTGGCTCCCGCCTGAGCCTGATTCCAGAAGGCTATAAAGGCTTCCATCACTTCTTATGGGACGGCCGGCGAGACCGTCCTCTCTTCTTCTTGATTTAGTGGTGGCTCATGTCAGACCTAAAATCTAACCTAATGCGAATTACGTTTTGAAAAATGTGAATTTTGAAAAGAGTCGCCACTAGTTAATTATTAGGCTAACTAGAATCCTAAATTACCTAAGCGGATAACTAATTAAACACCTAGGTATTAAATCGGTCTACGATCAGAAATACGAGTTCGGGGGTTCTGTTACGAATTAAAACTCATGGAATTAATCACGCCCTTTCGGTACTCAATTTACGAATTTGCCATTTTTATTGCTTATACATACATCACACTAAATTAATCTAACAATGCCAAGATTTAATTTTATCCTATACAAAAATATTATTAATTATAAACTTAAGTAAAACTAATTACAATCTAAAACTCCTAATTAAGACGAAGTCTAAAATTCTAAAATTATCAAGCATACTCAATACACAAACTAATATGTATGACTTTAACAATTAGACATGCTATCTAATTAAATTTAACTAACTACAATCAAACTACCAATCAAATTTAACCAACTGCATTTAAAATATTCAATTAAATATAATATAACAATAATAATAATATAATAACAGATTAATAATAAATAAATAAAAATTAAGAGAAGGGCGACGAGGGAGCTTGGAGGGGCGGAGGTCCTGGCCGGAGGTGGGATGGCTGCTGGCAGGCGGGCAGACGGGTAGATGGGCAGGCGGATAGAGGCGGACGGGAAGCAGGTCACCGGCTCCGGCGGTCACAGGCGAAGAGAGAGAGAGAGAGAGAGAGAGAGAGAGAGAGAGAGAGAGGCGGCCGGAACTGGGCAGGCAGATCGGGACGGCTGGTGGCGGGGGCAGCGGTGCTAGGATTGCCGGCAGGATCTCCTCAGGTCGGCCATGGCTAAACGAATAATCATACCACAGCTGGAGAGGCGGAGAACGACGCCAGCGCGGAAGGACGGCGGAGCAGGGCTGGGTCACGAGGACGACGCCGCGGTGGGGTCGGACTGTGGCTGGGCGACGCGGCGAAGCTTCGGCGCGGGGACGGCGAGCTGGAGGCGGACGGGATCTTCTGGTCTGCGACGAGGATCGGAGTGGCCGGAGGTGGATGCAGCCGCCGGTCGGGATGGCTGAGGAGGAGGGCCGGTGAGAGAGAGAGAATCAGGAGAGAGAGAGAGAGAGAAAAAAAAAATAAAAAAAAAATAAAACTTTTCTGAGCACTAGAGGACAAAAATCGCGCAGATCCCGAGAAATAATGTATTATTGCTTTATAGTGGTTTTCTGTGTCCCTTTACAATGTAAACCTAGACCCCTATATATACGAAAAACCTAGTCTAGATTACAGATAAAATTTAAATAAAAAACTAACAGATAATTATTGTAGAGAATATTCCTAAGGATATATATCTTTACAAATAATTATTTTTTGAATAAAAAATAATATCTGGAGATAAATATCTTACAGATAATTTTCTAAAAATAAAAAAATTAATTATTATATATATTTTTTTAAATATTCCGAAAATATTAAATAAATTCGAAATAATTTAAAATATATTTTATAATAATTTCCCTAATGTGCCCTTAAGCATTTTTGGAGACTTTGTGGCTTGACGCGTCCGGAATTTGACGTATCATGCGTAACGTCGTTACGTCCGGGTCAAAATCGAGTGTTTACAGTTTGCCCCTCTTTAGAAGGACTCCCGTAAAACGTGTTCGAAGGGGTTTGTCCAAAGACGAAGAAACACTGATTTTGGCCAGAAAGTATATTCTCTTCCAATTCTTCAAAGTCTTCAAGGTGGCTCATATGCTTATTCTGGTGTGGAAAAATAAAACCTCTGTCGGCGGGACGCCTGTTGGCGGTGCCTCCATTAGCGATGCAGAAAGTAAAGCCTCCAGTGGCGGTACGGAAAAGTAAAGCCTCGGTCGACGGTGCCCCTGTTGGCGGTGCCTCCGTTGGCGGTGCAGAAAGTAAAGCCTCCAGTGGCGTGCAGAAAGTAAAGCCTCCAGTGGCGTACGGGAAAGTAAAGCCTCCAGTGGCGTGCATAAAAGTAAAGCCTCCAGTGGCGTGCGGGAAAGTAAAGCCTCCAGTGGCGTGCAGAAAAGTAAAGCCTCCAGTGGCGTGCGGGAAAGTAAAGCTTCCAGTGGCGTGCAGAAAAATAAAGCCTCCAGTGGCGTGCGGGAAAGTAAAGCCTCCAGCGGCGTGCAGAAAAGTAAAGCCTCCAGCGGCGTACGGGAAAGTAAAGCCTCCAGCGGCGTGCAGAAAAGTAAAGCCTCCAGTGGCGTGCAGAAAAGTAAAGCCTCCAGTGGCGTGCGGGAAAGTAAAGCCTCCAGTGGCGTGCGGGAAAGTAAAGCCTCCGGTGGCGTGCGGGAAAGTAAAGCCTCCAGTGGCGTGCAGAAAAGTAAAGCCTCCAGTGGCATGCAGAAAAGTAAAGCCTCCAGTGGCGTGCAGAAAAGTAAGCCTCCGGTGGCGTGCGGGAAAGTAAAGCCTCTAGTGGCGTGTAGAAAAGTAAAGCCTCCAATGGCGTGTTTCGGAGAAATGCCTCTAGCGGCGTCCGTTGGAGAAGAGCCTCTAGTGGTGCCCGTCAGAGAAGAGCCTCTAGTGGCATATGTCGGAGGAGAGCCTCTAGTGGTGTCTGTTGGAGAAGAGCCTTTAGTGGCGTATGTCGGAGAAATGCCTCTAGCGGCGTCCGTTGGAGAAGAGCCTCTAGTGGTGTATGTCGGAGAAATGCCTTTAGTGGCATTCGTTTGATAAGGGCCTCGAGTGGCTTGACGATTTGAATGCATGTCCCTAATTTTTGCCTAAACTGCGCATGACGCGAAAACTTAGCGGGATCTTTTTTTTTTTCTAATCTCTCATATTCTCTCCTTTTGCCACGGTAAAAATATTAGACCGTGCCCCTCGGTTTTCCTAGTTTTTGCATGGATTGCCCTTGGGGTTTTTATTCCATCGGGATTTTATTTTCTCTCATTTTGCCATGATTGCAAATTCTGAATTTGCTATCATGCCCCTCATTTTCTAATTTTGCCTAGGCTGCCCTTTCGGGTTTTGAACCTAACGGAAGCGCTCTTTTTTTGGTAGCCGATTAAACGGTGGTTGTGACCCGTACTTTATTTCCTGTCTCGATGCGAGAGTATTTGTAGCCATTTGGAGGGTGGCTGTGACCCTTTCCTCACTGTCTTCAATGTCGCGAGAGCTCTTTTGATTTGTAGCCATTTGGAGGGTGGCTGTGGCCCTTTTATTTATTTCCATCGTCGATGTTCCGGGAGCGCTCTTTCGATTTGTAGTCGTTTTAAGGGTGGTTGTGGCCCTTTCAAATTGTTTCCCGGCCTCACAAGATTCACGAGAATGCTCTTTATATGTAGCCATTTTGAGGGTGGCTATGGCCCTTTCAACAATCTCCAATCCTCCCAGGATTCGAGGAACATTCTTTGTAGGTAGCCATTTTAGGGGTGGCTGTGGCCCTTTCACTCATTTCCCGCCTTCAATGTTGCGAGAGTGCTCTATATCTGTAGTCGTTTGAATGGTGGTTTTGGCCCTTTATTTTGTAGTCGTTTTAGGGACGACTGTGGCCCTTTTTTATTTTTCCGCCCTTACAAGAGGTCACTCTTTTATCAGTAGCCGTTTGGAGGGTGGCAGTGGCCCTTTATTTTGTAGTCGTTTTAGGGACGACTGTGGCCCTTTTTATTTTCCTGCCCTCACAGGATTCGCGGGGTCACTCTTTTATCTTTAGCCGTTTGGAGGGTGGCTGTGGCCCTTTCATTTATTCTCCGCTTTTGATGTTGCGGTAGCGCTCTTTATCTGTAGCCATTTGAAGGGTGGCCGTGGCCCTTTTTTTATAGTCATTTTAGGGATGACTGTGACCCTTTTATTTGTAGTTGATTTTGGAACAACTGTGACTCTTTTATTTCTTCACTGCTCTCACAATATTAGCACAAACACTCTCTTTATTTTCCTGTAGCCGTAAAGGGCGGCTGTGACCCTGAAGAAAACTGAGTTTTTTTTTTTTTTTGGCTTTTTTCATCTCACCTTTTGGCATGACTGCCCCTGCGGGTTTTCAATCATGCCCCTCTCCCTGACTTTTGCCTAGGTTTTCAAACTAGCGGGAATTTATTTTTTTTCTCTCTTTTTTCTTTTTTCAAATGGAAAGAAAATCTACAGAAACTAATCAACAACAACTATGTTACATGCCCCTAATAGCAGATTAAACCTTTTAATTTCTCAGAACTTCTCCGGAGGAAAACTTGTCAAACAAGTTGATTATGTCGATGTCTTGAATGGAGGATCCTTTCAATGGGTGGACGACACCGACAATAATTTCTTCTTCTTCTTCCTCCTCTCAAATGCTCTTTCATTAGCACGGTCGATCTCGATCTTTTTTTAATAGGAAGATCTCTGGATGTTTTCTATCTTCAACCATGCTTGATCTTAACAGGAATGCCCCACGGCTACATCTGACTGGTTCATAATTCGTCGCATGCTGGATGATTGGCCTGATTAATGAACACACATGGATGTTGTTGAGTTTGGCACAGTAGTCTGCAAATGGTAAACTTAGGCATAGATATCGTCCGAGGTATTTGGGATAACTGGCATAAGAATGCTCGGCGAGCGAAGGGTCGTACATGATATGTGCTCTTCAGGAGTTTTGATTTGGATGATTGTCCAAGCTGCACAATGAGTAAGGAAAAATTCAAATTTCGGGGATAAAAATGGTCACAACTTCTCTTACCTGGGAGTGTGATTTTTCAGTGGGCAATGTGCTCGCTATGCGATTGGACCTGCTGCATGTCCCGATTCTCCTACTCCACAACTTGTATATGTACACCTGCTGAAAAGTATATGCCCTTAGTGGCAGACTAAAAATTTCAGAACTTTTTTTCGGAAAAGGATTCGGTTGATCGAGTCAAGCTACATTGATCGGCACATTGAATCTTCATGGGATTCTTGATGATCTCTTGAAATTTTCTCATCTCCTGACATGTCCGATCTCAATGGGAGATGGCCCATGGTTACCGTTGAATGGTTTAAACCTGGCCACATAACGGTTGTATACCTCGTCTTGGAAAGCGTATGAATTTCACACATGGTAGGTGAAATTTTTCATAGAAATTATTTGAAGCGCTCACGTTTCACACGGTTGCGGCATTGGTTGAAGTGGTCATCCGACCTGCAAAAGAGTAGGGACACTCAAATCTCAAAGAAAAAATTAAGTACAATTTAACGCACCTCGGCGTTAGATATCTCGAGTGTGCAATTTGTTCCTTGTGCAACTGGATGACTGTATGTTCTTTTTTGTTGCCCCATTTAGCCGGCGTAACTTATGTGTACATGATACCTTAACCAAGGGTACCTGAAAAGAGTGAATGAAAAATCAATGTAGAGAATATGAGAAGTCATGCATGATTTTTTGAAAACTCTAATGTCATTCATTTCATAATTTTGATTATTTGTTTGAAAAGGAATCAAAATTTATGATCAAATGTGTTTTGCGCCATCATGGAGTTTACTGAGTTTGCTGAGTGCATTATCTGGCTCGAACGCGGGACAAATGCTCAAAACAAAGTTTTTTTTCAAAAAGGTTTTCTCGTCCTTTGTTTAAACTCGAATAGTAGCACTCAACTGCACAATTAAACTATTTTCTCAAAAAAGAATCAAAACTTCAATTTTTTAAATGCTCGCTCATGCGAATGTTGAAATGACGATCTTGCAAAAACAGTGCAATACACATTGGATAAAAACGAATGACACTTTTAGTTTTTTTAAAAAAAAAATACTCATGCATGCTCGAAAGTTAAAATTCTACTGTTAAGAAAGTTACAACTTACAACATATTACCTGAATAACGCATATGAAATGCATTTTTGAAAGTTAAAACTATATTCTAAGAAATTCACAACTTCAACAGTTTACCTGAATAAGCATATGAAATGCATATTTTGAAATGAAAATTCCAGGTTGATTTTTTTTTTACATAATGCAATTGAGATGCATGCGTGAATTTGAAAGCTCTATAAAAAAAAAAACTCACAATTTACCTGAAATGTTTTTTATAAAAAAAAAATAATGCATATTGAATGCGTGCTTAAAAAAAATCAGGTAAAAAGGTTTTTTGAAAATGATGCATATGCAATTCATGTTTGAATTTAAAAAACCCTAAGAGCCAAAAATGAATTACAAATTTTGCTAATTTTTAAAAAAAAAAATGATGCACGTTGAATGCACTAACAGAATTTTACAACTTACATGAAAAGTTTTTTTCAAAAAAATAATGTGTATGGAACATATGCTTGAAATAAAACATTCTGGTAAGTAGTTTTGAAAACAACACATGGAATACATGTTTGAAACTAAAGATTCTACGACTACGAATGTGTACAATCTATCAACATATTATTTTTCCTAAAACAATGCACATGCGATGCACATGAGATACATACTTGAGATGAAAGTTCTACAGTCAAGATAATTTACAAGTTATCTGAAAAGATTTTTTATTTTTTTGTTTTTTTAATGAGGGAAAAAACAATGCATCTTGGTTGCTCAAAATTAAGAATCAGGCGAAAAGTTTTTTTTTTTTAAATGATGCATATGAGATGCACAAAAATAAATACAAGATGCAAACTTAAAAATAAAAGTTCTACAACTGAGAACAATTACAATTTACCTGAAAGTTTTTTTTCGAAAATAATGCATATCATATGCACGTTTTTTGATTAAAAATTCAGATAAAACGTTTTTTTAAACAAAGAGCCCTAAAACTAAGAGAGCTTACAGTTTATCTAAAAAGTTTTTTAAAAAAAATTAATGCATATTGGATGCATTATTAAAAATAAAACAATTCAGTTAAGAAGTTTTTTTTTTAAATGATGCATATGGAATGCACGTTCGAAATTAGAAGCTCTAACAGTTAAAGCGGAATTACAAATTTTCCTAATTTTTTTTTTTAAGCAATGCATATACAATACACTAACCAAAATTATAAATTACCTGAAAAGTTTTTTTCAAAAATAATGCGTACAAAACACATGTTGAAAATAAAAATTCAGGTAAGAGGTTTTTTTAGAAAAAAATGCATATGAAATGCATGTTCGAAAGGAAGCTCTAATAGCTAAAGAAATTAATTTTTCTGAAATGTTTTTTTAAGCAATGCATACGTAACGCACTAACAAAAGTTACAACTTACCTGGGAGTTTTTTTTAAAATAATGCGCATGAGACGCATATTTAGAATAAAATTTAGGTAAGGTTTTTTTTTTTTTTAAAACAATACATCTGAAACACATGTTTAGAAATAAACATCTACAACTAAGGGATTAATTACTTAGCTAAAAATGTTTTTTTGGTTTTTTCTGAAAATAACGTATACAAAATGCATTTTAAAATTAGAAGCTCTAATAGCTTAAAGGGAGTTAAATTTCTCATGAAAATATTTTTTTGAAAATAATGCGCGAATGATGCGTTAATTATGAATTACAACTTATCTGAATATTTTTTAAATAATGCGCATGAAACACATATTTTAGAACAAAATTCAGGTAAGAGTTTTTTTAAAAAACCATGCATAAGGAACATACATTTGAAAATGAAAATTCTACCTAAGTGACCTAATGCAAATATGATTTTTTGTTTTTTTGTTTTTTTTAAAGATATAATGGGATGCATGCTCATGAATAAAAGTTACACAGTTAGAAAACCTTACAGTTAACCTGATAAATTTTACGAAAAAACTACGGATAAACACGACGTGTTAGGGACGGTAAAAATGTGTGGCTTTGTTCTACAAGGTAGGTTCCACTGATAGGCTCCCGACAAGGTGGTTTCCTCACCCCATCATAGGGATCACAAGACCTTCACAAGCGAGTGGAGTTTTTCGGAGTCGTACCGGCGGCCCAGCCGCTCCGGTCGTACCGTACTAAACCTCCGGGGTTCCTAGTCGCCCTGGGTTTTAGGCATTTTGGACATTAGACTAAAGTGTGTGTGTGCGAATTCAAATAACACATATCAACAAAGAAAAATAGTCAGTCATAAAAAAAATAATTCCACACCTGAAATAACAAAAATAACCAAGTTAGAATAACAAAGTCAAATATATATATATATAAACTAAAACATGGAAAATTAGCAAATATATAGAGCCCGAACCCTCAAGTATCCCCAGCAGAGTCGCCAAATTGTCAGACGTAAAATCTAACCTAAGGCGAATTACGTTTTGAAAAACGTGAATTTTGAAAAGAGTCGCCACTAGTTAATTATTAGGCTAACTAGAATCCTAAATTACCTAAGCGGATAACTAATTAAACACCTAGGTATTAAATCGGTCTACGATCAGAAATACGAGTTCGGGGGTTCTGTTACGAATTAAAACTCATGGAATTAATCACGCCCTTTCGGTACTCAATTCACGAATTTGCCAATTTTATTGCTTATACATACATCACACTAAATTAATCTAACAATACCAAGATTTAATCAAACTTTTATCCTATACAAAATATTATTAATTATAAACTTAAGTAAAACTAATTACAATCTAAAACTCCTAATTAAGACGAAGTCTAAAACTCTAAAATTATCAAGCATACTCAATACACAAACTAATATGTATGACTTTAACAATTAGACATGCTATCTAATTAAATTTAATTAACTACAATCAAACTACTAATCAAATTTAACCAACTACATTTAAAATATTCAATTAAATATAATATAACAATAATAATAATATAATAACATATTAATAATAAATTTAAAAAAAAAATTAAGAGAAGGGCGACGAGGGAGCGGGGAGGGGCGGAGGTCCTGGCCGGAGATGGGATGGCTGCTGGCAGGCGGGCAGACGGCCAGGCGGAGGAAGACAGGTGGACAGAGGCGGACGGGAAGCAGGTCACCGGCTCCGGCGGTCACAGGCGGAGAGAGAGAGAGAGAGAGAGAGAGAGAGAGAGAGAGAGAGAGAGAGAGAGAGAGAGAGAGAGAGAGAGAGAGAGAGAGAGGCGGCCGGAACTGGGCAGGCAGATCGGGACGGCTGGTGGCGCGGCCAGCTGTGGGCGGTGCTAGGATTGCCGGCAAGAGCTCCTCAGGTCGGCTATGGCTAAACGAATAATGATACCACAGCTGGAGAGGCAAAGAACGACGCCGTCGCAGAAGGACGGCGGAGAACGACGCCGTCGCGGAAGGACGGCGGAGAACGACGCCGTCGCGGAAGGACGGCGGAGCAGGGCTGGGTCACGAGGACGACGCCGCGGTGGGGTCGGACTGTGGCTGGGCGACGCGGCGAAGCTTCGGCGCTGGGACGGCGAGCTTGAGGCGGACGGGATCTTCTGGTCTGCGGCGAGGATCGGAGTGGCCGGAGGTGGATGCAGCCGCCGGTCGGGATGGCTGAGGAGGAGGGTCGGTGAGAGAGAGAAAGAATCAGGAGAGAGAGAGAAAAAATTTTGTAGCACTATAGGACAAAAATCGCGCAGACCCCGAGAAATAATGTATTGTTGCTTTGTAGTGGTTTTCTGTGTCCCTTTACAATGTAAACCTAGACCCCTATTTATACTGAAAACCTAGTCTAAATTAAAGATAAAATTTAAATAAAAAATGCTAACAGATAATTATTCTAGAGAATATTCCTAAGGATATATATCTTTACAGATAATTATTTTTTGAATAAAAAATAATATCTGGAGATAAATATCTTACAGATAATTTTCTACAAAAAAACTAATTATTATATATATATATTTTTAAATATTTCGAAAATATTAAATAAATTCGAAATAATTTAAATTATATTTTATAATAATTTCCCTAATGTGCCCTTAAGCATTTTTGGAGACTTTGTGGCTTGACGCGTCCGGAATTTGACGTATCATGTGTAACGTCATTACGTCCGGGTCAAAATCAAGTGTTTACAGCTCAGAATGGGAAGGGTCTTCCTCGCCATTAACACCATTATTTTGCTGAGGAGGATCTTCCTCATTGGTTGGTCTGGAAGTTGTGGGATCTGGTTGAGATTTTTCCATCTCTTCCACCACCGTGGTTACTCTCTATTTTTGTTGGGGACCATGACTTTTTGATCAGCTTCCCACAGAAGATGCCAAATGTTTGGATCAAGTTGATGTGGCCCTGAGCTTTCTGGTAATGGACTTCGAGGTCTCGCCGCTGGCTAACTTCTTTAGGTGTCTATCTCGACCTCGAGGGGTACTTAGTTTCCTTTAGGGCGCTTTGGTAGGTGAGGACCTGAAAAGGGGTTGGGATTTGCCCCTGATTCCACTCCGAATCTTAAGTCAGTAATGAAATATGAGAGAATAATGTAAAAGTATATGAATGTAGCTTGATATAATGAAAGGGCTCCCCTATTTATAGGGGGAAAGTCCTGACTTTATTATGGCGGCACCTATGTTTTGATTGGCTGCTCAGTGGCGGTGGTCGCCCTTCTCTGATTGGTGAAGGGGGACGGTGATGTGTCAGTAGGTGACAATCAGGTCACCACCTCATCATTCCTTAGCGTTGAAGGTTCTTTTAATCATGTGACAAGTAGGTCTCCACCTCAGCTTTACCTTGAGATGAGGGTTTCCTTGGATCAGAAGGCGGTAAGCAGGTTGTCAGCTGGTACCTCTTCCTTAAAGGGAAGGGTTTCCTCCTATGGTTTGGTCACCGACTCGCCTTGTTCCGGGGAAGGTTTCTTATAGAGAGTCGGCGCCTATTCTTATTTTGTTGGCTTCTGTATCGTCGCCTTAAGGAAGGCATGTCGACATTGCGATTTAACGTCCCGACTTTGAATGTTCTCGACCCATCCAAGGTTGCCTCGAGTCATATCCCAACATGAGGTATTAGAGATTTATCATAAGCTAATTCTCTCCTCCTTTTTGGTGAGATTAAAAGAAATCGATCCTCCCTATAAACACCTAGTTTCGGCCAAACCACCCTATGCCCTAGGAGGTGCCAAATTGTGTCAAGCAATTTACTCTGGAGATCCATACCGCGAAGAATCGATTTAATCCGCGTATGGCTTCTCTAACAAGAACCTCTACGGGAACCGTCCGACGGATCGAGAACTCCCCTTCAGCGATCTAAGGTACACAGAAGCAAAGTAGGTATGTGCACTATCTTCCGCTGCGTATTAGTTACCTAGCACGTATTTGTTATTGTTTCTGGTGTATCTACCCCCTATAATCCTTCAGTGGTATCAGAGCCTATGTTAGGGAGTTCATGATTTTTATAAAATTGGTGTTCTTGGATTTCTTGGTCTTGGCCGAAAATATTAAGTTTGGTTTTCAAGTTTTAAAATTTTCGATTTTTACAATCATATAGGCCGAATTTTTCATGATGTTCCTAGTAAAGTTTGATGTTCATGATCTTCAAGAAAAACAAGACTTTTATCAAAATTAAATATTGGATTCTTGATCCTTACAAGATTTTATCTTGAAATTTGATCACTAGCCCTAATTTGCAAGTTTCAGCCGAACCACCTTTAGGAGTTCAAAGTGAATTTTATTAATCTCTTAGTCCACAAGTAACCCTAAAGTGACCAAATTTTTTTATATATATTTTGATGTATGTTTCGGCCAAATATTTTAGTGCATAGGGATTAGGCCAAAATTAGGGTTAGGTTCATAAGATAATTGTGAATAGAAACTATCAATAGCACAATTTTAGGGATATAGATATTATTGATAAATATAGTCGCCTAAAAGATTGAGAAAATATATATTATTGATGAAAATATAACCCTAATATTGAATATTGACAATAATATATTTTAGTATATATATATATATATATATATATATATATATATGTATGTATAGCGTTGCCAAATATATATGTGTATTTATTTTGTTGATTGATTATATATCTCTAAATATAGAATCTTGACAATATATATATGTGCATAAAATTGGAAATTATTTTATAATTAATTATTACTTGGTGACCAAGTTAAGTTTTCAAGTGGACTTTAAAACCCTACTTGGCCCACAAGTAATCAATTTCGGCCCAACCCTATGGGTAATGGGCCGGTCAATTAATTTACACGTTTGGGTCGGGTTAACTGAACCCAATAGACCAAGGGAACCCGACCGGATCGAACCGGGTCAACTGAACCGAACAGGGTCGGGTTAAAGGGTCCTAAAACGGTGTGGGTTAACCAAACCAGGTTTTCTCAATCGGTCCAACCCATACAGGTCATGACAGACCAGGGCAACTAATATGGGTCAAACCGACCCGGTTTGAGTGTCGAATCAAACCGAATTCCTATTTTGAAACCAAACCGGTCCGGCCGAACCATTTTAAACTGAACCAGACCGGGCTGAACCGTGTTGTAACGAACCCGTTGACTGAACCGGACCCTTTAAAAACGGACCGAACCGTGTCAATTTAAAATAGGATGGTCAAATTTTTAAAATCCAAATGTTTTTTAACTTTAAAATTACCTACACAGTGCTTATAGGTTTAAACCTAATGCCTAGTTTCGATTATGGGGATGGATCTCGGAAATGCATGATTTTGAGACTGAGTCATTTAGTGGGTTGAATTGCAATTGCTATTTAATTGATATAATTGCATGTTTAGAACTGTCATCTTGACTATGTCAAGCTAGCTGGATATTACATATTGTAGGCAGAGCCCTGGATTTCAATTAATGAGTTGCACACTAGGATAGACATGCTGTGATGGTTGCAATTGCCTAGGATTCATGTCTAGAAGTACGCATATTTGATTGATAGCATGAATTGCAAGTCAGCCCCAAATATTTTAAAACCGAAAATCAGTTGCCAAATATGCATGTTTGTTATGGTATGATCACGTATGATGCGTATGCATGAATGTTGAGGATGTATTATGTGATAATTTACTTAGCAAGTAGAATTATATATGCTAGCATGAGTTCCTCGGAACATTAGACGCATGACGCGTATGCATGATGAGTGGTTTGTTCCGTGGATGTGACCTTCGCATGATGATTTACTTGTGTAGTAGAATTGTATGTGCAAATTTGAAATCCTCCAAAACGTTTTCAAAAGGGCCTTGGGAAAGCCAAGATCGGGTGCTTTAAAAATCTCCCATTCCGGTAAAGCGATTAAACCATTTTAAAAGACTAGTCTATTAGAAAGAAGATGACGGTAATGTGAACTCTTTCATGACCCCCCCTTCCCTCGGTTTACTGGCGGTCGGTTAGGTTATAAGTCTGAGGAATCATTATTTGTCACCTTCTATCTCATACATATCTGATGTACGCAATTCATTTTCAAAATGTTATTGTCCCCCCCTCTTATGCATGATTGTTAATATGTTAGTATCGTATACCTGCACAGATGGATTCATCATGTGCTAATGAGCTTTTTAAATGAGACGAACTACGACTCGTGGTGCAAACGCACCAATGATCTACTGGGCGATAAAGGTCTTTTAGACCACATTCGGAAGACGATGAACTGTCCAAGTGCGGGTCTGACCAAAGGACTAGCATATGCCCACTTCTAGTGGGAGCAGTATAACAAAAGGGCAAGGGAGATATAGCTGTCACAGATGTTTTCAAACATCGAAATGGAGTATAAGGATATCCCCGTAACAAAGGATATCTGGGATGCCCTGTTCCTGAAATACGGAAACGGCTTCGCAGTCACAGTACACCCACTTATACCCTCTTTGGATGAATGTCTAAAGTGTAACAACACTGGTGTACTTGAAAAGGCATACCAGCTCCTCAGCATGATCAAACCACTTGATGAAGATAGTCAGATGGTTGAATGGGATAAAATTCAAGCCAAAATCGGGATTCTCCCAAAGTCTTGGAGAGCAACCAAGACATTACTGACTATCTGTATCTCAGTGTTGGATATCCCAACTGTCATGAAATTAATCGAGATGGAAGAAGCTCGATTGGCATTGGTAACGAGAGAAACCAAAATGCCTGGAAAACCTGCTGGACAGAATAAGAGGAAAAGGAGCAAGGGAAAGAAACAACAGGTTGTTAACGGTAAAATGTCGACAAAACCTGAACAAGGCAAACTCCAGTTAAAATCGGAGATTGTTTGCAGGGATTCTAGCCCTCCCCGCATAGGTGATGGAGCTGGGTCCAGCAAATCCCATACTGATAAGGTATCCGACGTTGGATATGTTATGGAAGCTTTTGTTTCCTCTACCGTCATCATGTTAACTGATTCAAAACCTTATTGGATTCTTGACTCAGGTGCGACGGATCACATAACCAATGATAAAGGATCATTTTCCATGTTCAGACGAATGTCGAAGGACTCAAAGAGGATATACATTGGCGACAACTCTCAAGTTGACATCGAAGGAATAGGGAACTGCAAATTGTCTATGCGCAATGGCAGAACCTTAATTCTAGAAAATGTCCTTTTTACACCTAGAATTCGTAGAAATGTTGTTTCTGTTACTTCTCTAATGGATAGTAGATTTACTTTATCATTTGAGAACTCCTTTATTCGTATAAATAAGAGCAATGTCTTTTATGGACATGCATATTCCTCTAACGGTCTCACTGTCATGGATTTGAAAGGATATGAAAATTCGAACCGAATGTATTCAATATCGTGTAGGGAAGCAGAAACTGATGCGGCCAGATGGCATGCAAGATTGGGACTGTTAAGTTCTGCGTATCGGGTTGACAAGTCGTCAATCCGAATAGCCAACTCACGGGTAAAATCCTTTCCTTTGCAATCCGACAGTTCCCTTTTGTAATCCGTTTCCCCATATCTTCTTCGTGATCCTTCTTCCCGCAGACCTGCACGAGGGGTAAGCCGGGGGTGGTACCGGCGAACCCTCTCCGATTCTTAAATGAGAACAACATATAGAGAGAGAGAAAGTAGAGAGAAGGGAGAGCTCAAATCATGCAACTGTATAAACTTAGTAAATGAATAGGGGTGAGGTTCTATTTATAGGCTCAAAAGAGATTAAGGCGGTTAATAACAAGTTAACCCTTAAACGAGCATAGTTAACAAGTAACAGAGGGATTAAACCCTTAATAAGCATGGAGAAGGTTCGTGATATTTTCTAAGTGTTGGACGTGCAAAGTGATGGTCGCGTCATCACGAGGGACAGTTTGAAAGACAGTGTTCCGAACGCCGCGCACACCCCTTCGGCGGGAATATCGCGTGTCGGATGGATGTCGTGACCTTCAGGGTCGGACGGGAAGTTTGACCTCGGAGGTTTGAGGTTGGACCTGGCTGGTCTGATTTCTCCCAAGGGAGAGATCAGACCAACCATGTCCGATCTCTCCCTCCCTTGGTGAGATCGGACCCGGCGAAGTGTCCGGGCGGGCGTTTTTTCACTCGTTCGAGCTATTTTTCCGCGAGTGACGTGCTCAGGTCAAAGTTTCAGTTTACAATCATCTACGGGGTAGTTAAAATAATATAATACGAATATAAATGGGTCTAAATTGAGCGTATATCCATCACATGCCCCCAAGTCAACCAATGGCTTAACCCTTGATTGACTCTATTTTACGATAGGATAACGCGCTCAATTTGAACCCGTGATTTTACCTCTTGATGAATCCGTCACATGTCTGTAATCTTACTGCCGTGTCTTATCCTCATTTCTCGGGACAAGAAAAATTCAAACATTAGTACATATATGCATATATTATGACATGTATCCGATAAACGCGGGCATGGGAAAAATCATGTTCCCCTATCTTAACGTTTGAAAATGTAGGTAAGGGTGGGGATACGATGGAATTATAATCATGGATAAAATGAGTATCTAATTCATGTCGGTATGTACGTACGGGATGATTCTGTATGCAAGAAATGTACTAATCATGTGAAAAATTTCTAAGTATGGGATAGATGATACATGGGTATGGGAATACTAACATGGGTAGAGGTGTAGTTAACTATAGTTAAAAAAAGAGTAAAGTTGTCATCTTTAATCCTAGCCTTTAGATTTCCCCATTTTGAATTAAAGGTGGAGATTAGACTATTTCTAGAAAAACCCTACCATAGATTATTATAAAGGAGAGAGAGAGAGGATTACCACTTTTGTAGCCACCATCTTCTTCTCCATCACATAAGCTTTTCTTGAAGACCAAGTTACTCATTTAGCTCGGTTTGGGAAGGTGTGGCCGGAATTATTTATCACGGAGTGAAGGAAATTCCGGCAAGGTGGGCGTGATTCCGGCGTGGTGAGATTGAGCTTCTCCGGCGAGGTGGACGGCCAGAGAAACCCGGTGGTGGCGAAGGTGAGGCGGACCGTGGCTTTGAACGGAAAAGTCGAGGCGGGTCCCAGTGGCGGATTCTGGCGGAGGAGACGAGTCGTCGGACGGCTTTTGGCGGCGGCGACAGAGTTGACCGGAAACAAGCCCAGTGTGGCCCTGCGGGGTTGGGTGGTGGCGACGACGGCCCTATTCCGGCGGCAGCACCCATTTTCCAGTGGCGGCAAATATTGAGTCCCGAGCCAACCGTTCGGGCTTTCCTAAGGTTCCATCTTTTTCCCTTTTTCATACGTGTATCGAATGTTCGTAATTTGATTGCCTATGCTTCACTTGTGATAATCCTTCGATTGCTTGCCTTGTCGTTATCGCCTTGATTGGATATCCATTTTGCTCGAAGATACCATTTGCCCGTGTATATAGCTTTTACTTGCATGATCACGTCATTTTCCGTTCGTACGTGTACGTTCGTTGTCATTGTGGGAATAGTTGTGTGTACGCGGTCGTTTTCGTAGCAAAAACGGCTGTTTGTATATGGACGTCATTGTTGACGTGGTTGTAAGTCTGTGGTTCTTCACCTAGTGATAGCTTTTTGATCGTCGTGTGATGGGATTTTCGATATGTTGACGTTGGGTTACTTTGGCATGTTCTTGGATTGTCGGTCGGTTCTAACCTTTGATTCGGTGTTGTAGGTGCTCTAATCTTGGTGGTGTAACAAGACTTAGACTCTTCAACGATGGTATATTCTGAAGATGATGAGTAATTTCTTCATTCCCTCTACTCGTCGCTTTACTTTCTTTCCTGACTTTAGTTCGGAGTCCAGTTCTGAATCTGATCCTGAGTCCGAGTATTCATCCGATTCGGATTCCATCCTGAGTTTAGAAACTATTTCTGATTCTGAGTTAGGTTCTTTATCGTGTCTGTGAACCAACTAAAACGGCCGGAGTACGACCAACATATCGAGCTAGGTGATATTTGTCCTCTAGATGAACCATTATATCCTTTCCGTCCATCCTTGGGAAATATATGTGGCACTGTGCCCCCGGCTAGGAAGGTCGTTGTATACACGGCTCAAATTTGATACGACTTGCTTTTTTCCTATAGCGATGAGCATGTGGAGCTCTGCCGATTTTTCAAGGTCTCTCCCGTCCACTTACCCCCTACTGCCATTCGAGCTTGGGTCGGGTTTAGAGCATTATGCCATTGGTACTCTTGGAGGTACTCCCATGTTTTGTTCCGGTGCGTCTACCGATTTAAGTATAATATCACCACTGGGATGGCGACCATGGTGACTTGTCACCATATGTTAAAGGATTCCCGTTTCGAGGAGTTGGGTTTAGGTGAGATAGTATGGGATAGGGATCTCCATTTCGTGACCCTTGTGGACCGTTCAATGGGTCGTTGGGGGAGTCACTACTTCTTTGTCACAGACCGGTATGTTACTTGGGATATCGTCTGTACCACTCGTTCGAACGACTGGCCTACGTTCGATGATTTCTCTCCATTCGATAAGGAGACTATGAAGATTATTTATCGGAGAAATCGGTCCAAGTCTTATTGCCCTGTATCTTGGGTGTCCGAGAGGGACTTGTATGATGCAGGGATTCGATTGACTCCTCTCTCCCCGGATTTGGTATGTTATTGATTTCCTCGTTTTCATTCACTCTCTCTGTTTCGCCTTGTAGGTTGGTTTCATGGAAAATCGTATGATGTGCATGCGGATCGTTCTGACCGCGTTTTGGTCAGCAAGAAGAAAGCATCTTCCGGCTCCGCTCCTCTAGCCGTGAAATCTTCTAAGTCTGGGAAAGCGACTGAGATTTCTCGTACGTTCCTTTTTCTCATTTTCTCTATGTAACTTTCTTGTGATTGTTTTGATATTGTTTTGCATGTGTTGTTAGGACGATCTCTTTTGGTGACCGACCGAGTCGTTGCTGCGGAGAAAGGTTCAAGCAAATCCAAGGCGTGAAAGTCCAATTCTGAGGTCGGACCCTCGATTGCGAAGAAGAAGAAGAAGGATTCCCCAGCCCTTGCTCATTTGACAACTCCTTCTCGCGATAAAGGAAAGGTGGTTGAAGAGGCGTCTTCCTTGCCTGACAAAGGGAAAAGGCCCGCCGAAGGAGGTAGAGTGGCTGTCGATGTGTCTCCCTTGTCCCATGCCCCCCAATCAAGGGAACGAGTCTCTGCTGACGAGATCGGTCATTCAGGTATGTGTTTCTTCAATGTCTTAGCTATACTTTGTTGTTGTATCTTATTTATCTTTGTTGCATGCATGGAAGACCCGGCTTCCTGCTTTGAGCCGGAAAGATTTGATTCGTCTTACCGATGAAGATATCACTGGGGCTGAGTGGACTCCATTTGCTGGATTAAAAGAGTTTCATTTCGAAAGTCAGTCGTCTTTGCATACTCCTCAGGTTGGGGTCCGTATGCTTCGCAGTGCTATCGCTCCAAGCGATCGTCTTTCTTCTCCCCAGTCTCCTAAAGAGACTCGGCGATATGTCCAGGGGGTGTTATCTCGGTTTGCTCCTGTAAGTTATTATCTTTCATTATGTCTTTGATGTGGCGTTTTGCTAATATGTTCTCTGATGGGTGTTTGTTGTTTCAGAGTATGGCTGACATGGTCAACCTTTCTTCCCTTGCTATTGAGCTGTCCGAGGAGAAGAAAGTCCTTCAGGATAGTCATACTTCCTTGGGTTTATAGGTGATTTGGTACCCTATGTTTGTCCACTTTTGGCTTTTCGTACCACATGTTTGATTTTGCCTATTTTTGGTACCATATGTTTAGCAATTGTATACTTTTGGTCCGACCGTTAGTTGACCGTCAGTTTGACCGTTAAATAGTCACGTGACTTGCACATGCATAGCCCCAAATTTTGATTTTATTCAATTTAGTTCTCAAATTTTTTATCCTAACTTTTTATTTTTGCAATTTAGCCCTTAAACATTTTCGACCACACCCTAGGACTAAATTGACCTAGCAATGGTTCGACTCATGGCTAGGTCGGACCATGGCTAGGGTTGCCGGACCCGAGTGACCCTAACCATGGTCCGCCCTAGCCATGGGTCGGACCATGGCTAGGTCAATTTAGCAATTGGGTCCAATTGACCTAGCCATGGTTCGACCCATTGTTAGGTCGGACCATGGTTAGGGTTGCCCGGGTCCGGCGACCCTAGTCATGGTCCGACCTAGCCATGGGTCGAACCATGGCTGTGTCAATTTAGTCCTAGGGTGCGGTTGAAATGTTTAAGGGCTAAATTGCGAAAATAAAAAGTTACGACAAAAAATTTGAGGACTAAATTGAACAAAATCAAAATTTGGGGCTAGGCATGTACAAGTCACGTGACTATTTAACGGTCAAACTGACGGTCAACTAACGGTCGGACCAAAAGTATACAATTGGCATACGTATGGTACCAAAAATAGGCAAAATCAAACATGTGGTACCAAAAGCCAAAAGTGGGCAAACATAGGGTACCAAAAGACCTATAACCCTACTTCCTTAAAGGCCGAACTTGGTGGTGCATTAGAGAAGACCCGTCTTTCCGATTTGAAGTTTCAGGAACTTCAGGATCAAGTTACATCTCTTGAAGGTACTCTTGTTGATGCTCGCCAACAGGCTGAGATTGATTTTTCACTCCATGCTCCGTGTTGGATATTGATGGATATACGCCCAATTTGAACCCGTTGACTTCCGAACCGTTGTATTTTTATCGTTCCATTTATGATTGCAAATCGAAACTTCAACCCGGACAAGTCGCGAGAACACTAACGGCTCGGACGGGGCCGAAGCGCCCGTCCGACCACGAAGAACTCACCTAGGTGAGGTCGGGTGGCCACACCCGACCTCCCCTAGGGGAGATCGGGTCAGTCGACCCGATCTCCCCTAGGGGAGATCGGGTGGACCAACCCGATCTCTCCTAGGAGAGATCGGGTCAGCCGACCCGATCTCTCCTAGGAGAGATCGGGTCGGCCAACCCGATCTCTCCTAGGAGAGATCGGGTTGGCCAACCCGATCTCTCCTAGGAGAGATCGGGTCGGCTGACCCGATCCCTCCTAGGAGGGATGGGGTTGGCCAACCCCACCCTCCCTAGGAGGGGTTGGGTGCCCTCACCCAACCCCTACCCTTGGGGGTCGGATTCCTCCCCCCCAAGGGTCCCGACACCATCCTCAGACGCCCATGCTCGGTCCACTCCGCCTACCTCCTCCGAATCCTAAGGTCTTAATTATATGCTTAAAGGTTAATTAATTGTGTTTAGAGGTTAACGATGTCATTAAGCCACCTTAATGACACCGTTGCCTATAAATACCCCACCTTCACAACTCATTTGTACATCTTGGCTAATTGGACATTTTAGCTCTGACATCTCTCTAGCTTTATCTCTCTAGAAATATAATTCTGACTTAGGCATCGGAGAGGGTTCACCAGGCACCACCCCCCCTCCTCCGTGTCTGGTATTGCCCCTTTTGCAGGGCGAAGGGAGAGAAGAAGAGAAAGAAAGGAAGAAGGACAGAGACAAAGGCAAGGCGACCCGAGAAGACCGAATCATACACATTCCCCCATAAGGAGTGAGATCAAAGCCGACACCCCGTTGACCGAGATCTCATAACTTAACACTTGGCGCCGTCTGTGGGCTTCGGACAGAAAGCCTAACTATCACTAGCAATATGGCAAGCGTATACGTCATCCATGGAGGTTATGGAGCTGGAGGAGAGTCAGCAAACGCCAGAGAAGCATATATGGCAGAGTTGGGGACTCCTAAACCAAAAGAAGAACAACCAGAAGAAAAGAGAGAAGACATAATAGAATTCTCAAAAAAAGACATGGAGCACGTGTTACCAGACAACAAGGATGCCCTGGTCATAACAATGAAGATCACCGATATGGACATAGGGAGAATCCTAATAGACAGTGGAAGCTCACCTAACATCATTAGTAAGAAGGTCCTCAACATACTAGGAGTAAGGCCAAGTAGCATAAAGCAAGTTTACTCCCCCTTGGTAGGATTTTCAGGAGAGCCAACATACCCACTGGGGGCAATCACACTACCTGTGACACTAGGCACAGGGCAGAGGCAGCTAAAGATTGACGTCCCATTCTTCATCACAGAAGAAATGGAGGAGTACAATGGGGTCCTAGGTACCACTACAATCAACAAGTGGGGAATGGTACCATCAACACTACATCAGAAAATGAAATTCCCCACAGGCCAAGGAATAGGGGAAGTAAAAGGCAACCAGAAGGTAGCAAGGAAATGTGCAAGGATTGCACTAGGCAAAAGAAAGAAAACAAGAGAAGTCCTACTAGTAGATGAGGACCCAAGAGAAGATCATGGAAGACCAGCCCCCATGGAGGAACTAAAAGAGATACTCATAGAAGAACCCGATAGGAAGGCTAAAATCGGGACTGCCTTATCTGAGGAAGAGGAAAACCACTTAGTAGCTCTACTAAGGGAATACAAGGATCTGTTCGCCTGGTCACCAAGCGATATGCCAGGGATATCAGAAGAGGTAATCTCACACAAGCTCAATATAGACGCGGCAACGCGACCAACAACACAGAAGGTGAGACCAATGGGAGGAAGCAAAAGGATAGCTATCCAAGAAGAAGTAGAAAAGCTACTAAAGGCAAAGTTCATCAAGGAAATCAGGTTCCAGACATGGGTGGCAAACCCAGTACTGGTAAAGAAGCCGGGAGGAAGCTGGAGAATGTGTATTGACTATAGGGACCTAAACAAGGCATGCCCAAAGGACTCATATCCGCTACCAAGAATAGATCAATTAGTGGATGCAACATCAGGCCACAAACTAATGAGCTTCATGGATGCATACTCAGGATACAACCAGATAAAAATGGCCCCCGAGGACGCCCCTCACACAGCATTCTATGCTAATAGTGAGATATACCATTACACAGTGATGCCTTTCGGACTCATAAATGCTGGAGCAACATACCAAAGAATGGTAAACAAAATCTTTGGGGACATGATAGGGAAGACAATGGAGGCGTATGTGGACGACATGATAGTCAAATCTAAAGAGAAGAAGGACCATGTGGAAAACCTTCGCTCAACGTTTGAGAGGATGAGGCAATACCAAGTCCGTCTAAACCCGAAAAAATGCGCATTTGGGGTGCAATCAGGAAAGTTTTTAGGATTCATGGTAAGCCAGCGAGGCATAGAGGTAAACCCCGAAAAACTTCAAGCAATTGAAGAAATGCAGTCACCTACGAAGCACAAAGAGGTTCAACGACTGAACGGGAGGCTGGCAGCCCTTAATAGATTCCTATCCAAAATAGGAGACAAGGCATTACCTTTCTTTGAGGTACTAAGGGCAAACAAGAAATTTGAATGGACACCGAGATGTGAGGAGGCCTTCCAGCAACTCAAGCAACACCTAAAAACACTACCGCCCTTAGCAAAGCCCACACCAGGGGAGCCCCTCTACCTATACATCTCCGTGAGCAACGTGGCAGTAAGCTCAGTGCTAATTAAAGAAGAAAACGCTGCACAGTTGCCAGTATACTTCGTAAGCAAGACATTGGCAAAGTACGAGATCAACTACTTGCCAATAGAAAAGTACCTCTATGCACTGATCATATCAGCAAGAAAGTTGAGACCGTATTTTCATGGGCACGAAGTAACAGTCCTCACAGACCAGCCATTGAAACACCTCCTTCAAAGACCAGACACATCGGGAAGACTGACAAAGTGGGCAATTGAGCTAAGTGAGTTTCGCATTCATTTTGCCCCAAGAACAGCCATAAAGGGTCAGGCTCTAGCAGATTTTATCGCCGAATTCACCGGAATTAATCCGGACGAAGACTTGGGAGAAGTCAAAACTACATGCGAGGCAAGTAGTATTCAGGAGACACAATCAGAAGAATTATGGGAGATGCACACCGATGGGTCATCCAACGGAGGAGGTTCAGGGGCGGGCCTCTTACTATACCCACCAAACAGCGATACACCTATGCGCTATGCCATGGCACTCACCTTTAAGGCAACAAACAATGAGGCTGAATATGAAGCACTAATAACTGGCCTGAGAATAGCCAAAGGAGTAGGGGCAAAGCATTTAAGGGTCAAGTGTGATTCTCAACTAGTTGTCAATCAAGTGAAAGGAATCTACACTGCAAAATCCGAAAACATGCAGAAATACTTGCAGCAGACCAAGGACCTAATAAGGAGCTTCCAAAGCTTCGACATTGAATCGGTCCCAAGAGAACAAAACCAAGAGGCAGACGCCTTAAGTAAACTAGCCTTAGGTGCAGAAGCAGGCAAAGAGGTTCACTTCATAGAGCAAAGAATACAATCAGTGATAGAACAAATGGAGGTTCTAGTAATAGATGAGGCAGAAGTCTGGATGACACCAATGCGACAATACATCATGGAAGGAAAGCTCCCAAAAGATAAGGTGGAAGCAGTCAAGATTGAAAGGATGGCTAGGAATTACGCAGTGATGGACAATGAACTCTACAAGAAAGGATACTCCACGCCTTTCCTCAAATGCATAGCATACCCAGAAACAGAGAGAGTACTTGCAGAGCTCCATGAGGGAGACGCGGGGTGCCACGAAGGAGCACGGTCAATAAGTCGAAAGGTTTACAACCTAGGATACTATTGGCCATCAATGAGCAAAGAAGTAGCAGACTTGGTACAAAAATGTGATCACTGCCAAAGGTACTCCAGAAACATAAGAGCCCCACCAGCAAAGCTAAGCTCCATCTCAGGAGCCTGGCCTTTCGCGCAATGGGGGATTGATTTGATAGGCCCCCTACCGAAAACAAAAGGTCAGAAGACTTGCATAATCGTTGCAATAGACTACTTCTCCAAGTGGATAGAAGCAAAGGCAATGGGGAAGACAACGGACGACCAAGTTGTCAATTTCATCCAATCTCACATTGTCTCAAGGTACGGGGTGCCAAGAGCAATAATAAGTGACAATGGCCCACAATTCAAGAGCAAGAAATTGCAGTGGTATTGCGAAAGACTGAATATAGACCACCGCTTCGCATCAGTGAAGCACCCTCAGACAAACGGACAGGTGGAATCAGCAAACAAGATAGTTTTAGATGGCCTAAAGAAACGACTCCACGCTACCAAGGGAAGTTGGGTGGATGAGCTGGAAAATGTTCTATGGGCAGTACGGACAACACCAAAGATATCCACAGGAGAAACGCCATTTGGCTTAGTGTATGGAACTGAAGCGGTGGCACCAGCAGAAATAGCTGTACAATCACTGAGGACCAAGTACTTTGAGGAGCATGAGAACAACAAAGCAAGGCTTTTAGACTTAGACATGGTGGAGGATAAAAGGTGGAATTCGGAAGAAGCACAGACACGAATGCGCCTTGTCTCAGCAAGATACTACAACCGCCAAGTTAAGGAGAGACAGTTCCATGTAGGAGAGCTGGTGCTAAGAAGGAATGAGTTCTCACACTTAGACCAAGTCAGAAAATTATCTCCGAAGTGGGAAGGACCATACAAGATAGCCTCAGTTCCCTACATAAACGCTTACCGCCTTGAAGATGGGGAGGGGTATATCTCCACAAACACCTTCAGTGGAGAGCACCTAAAGAAGTATTACGTATAGGAAGAAAGCACAAGCAAAAGCCCATATCCTTAGTTTCATATCTAGCATTCTGCATGTTTTAGCTTTACAAGCTTTTCAAAAAACAACTCTTGAGAAGGAGAACTCACGAAGTTACTCCAACTCTACAACTCTTTGATTTCCTACAAAGGATGTCTTGGTGCACCAAGGCATCCCGAGTGTACAAAAACATGAATGCTCCTAAGAGAGTAGTAGTTATTCAAAAGTATTTACCAGTGAATGTGATGTTACAATCACCAAGTTATCCTTACACAGATATGACTTCAAGTCAACAAGCTTCGACGCCCCCAAGAGCGTATCTTGAGAGTAGTCTTCGTACTACGACATTCGACGCCCCCAAGAGCGTATCTTGAGAGTAGTCTTCGTACTACGACATTCGACGCCCCCAAGAGCGTATCTTGAGAGTAGTGTTCATACTACGACCTTCGACGCACCAAGAGCGTATCTTGAGAGTGGTTTCCAAAAACTACGAACTTAGACGCCGCCAAGAGCGTATCTTGAGAGTAGTGTTCATACTACAACCTTCGACGCCCCCAAGAGCGTATCTTGAGAGTAGTTATTACACTACGACTTCGACGCACCAAGAGCGTATCTTGAGAGTGGTTTCCAAAAACTACGAATTCGACGCCCCCAGGAGCGTATCTTGAGGTGGATTTGCAACCCACCAGATTCGACGCCCCCAAGAGCGTATCTTGAGGTAGAAAAAACACTACCAGTTCGACGCCCCCAAGAGCGTATCTTGAGGTAGATTTCAAACTACCAGTTCGACGCCCACCAGGAGCGTATCTTTGGTCTAACCTGAGCCCTCCGGGAGCCTATCCTGTGAAACGTTAAGTGCCGTCCGAGAGCCTATCTCGTGAACAGTTTGACACCCGTCAAGAAGGTATTGTATTGGTGGACTAACCTGTGCCCTCCGGGAGCCTATCCTGTGAAACGTTAAGTGCCGTCCGAGAGCCTATCTCGTGAACAGTTTGACACCCGTCAAGAAGGTATTGTATTGGTGGACTAACCTGTGCCCTCCGGGAGCCTATCCTGTGAAACGTTAAGTGCCGTCCGAGAGCCTGTCTCGTGAACAGATTTCGACGCCCACCAAGAGCGTATCTTTGGTCTAACAGTACAACGTATACCGTGTAAGGGGTATCAGAAGAGATCGTCATACCATGCTTAGAAGGATACCATGAGAAAGAAATTTCTAAGTAAAGTAATGTGAAGAACAAGTAATGTTTTTTCTTTATGAAGTGACAGGTATAACATGAAGGAAACCACGAAAGAAGGATAAGTAAAGGAAATATACCAAGGGAAGATTCAATACCCAAAGAGCCATACACAAGGCATAAGGAGGCATCATAAGAAGAGATATATGCACACGGCCATGTATACAACGAGTAGAGACAAGTATATCAGACAAAGATGGCAATACTAAGAAAGGTGGAGTTTTAAACTCTAGAGACAACCACAACTCATAAACACACGAGACCACCACAAGAAATAAGGGTACTACTCCCTTATTTTCGCAATATACTTGGTAGCAAAGTCTGACAAATCACCAAGTCGAGAGAAAGGAAAGTCAGGAGCAATCATATGAATACGCTCAAGAATCTTCTTCAAGGAAATACGTTTCGCCACAGAGCAGCGAACATCCATAGCAGCCTGATAAGCAGAAGAAGCCTTATACTCAGCAATGGCACACTCCTTCGCCTCCATATGAAACATTTCCTCCAGAGAGACTAACTCAGCAGCCCGAAGTGCCTCATCACGATAAGACCTTTGTTTCAACGCCTCAACCTCTTCATTGAGAAGAGCAATACGATTCTCCAAATCTCGACACTGCAAATCAGTGATACGGCTACGCTCCAAACAACTAACAAGTTGGGAGTTAAGAGAGACACAAGTGTCCTCATGCATCTTTTTCTCCTCAGCAAGATCAACTACAAGGGTAGACAAATTAACAAGGTCGGCAATACCCTGCGACAAGAGCAAAGGATAAGACAGATAACACATAAAAGAAAGATATCTTAGAAGATGGCGCGGATAAGGAAAGTTACAGAGGCATAGCGAGCCAACACATCATGGACAAACCCATAGGTAGCCTCCAGCCCTTTAGAAGGGGACAAACGATCAATAGGAGGAACAGCAGACTGCAGTACGCGAACTCCAACCTCAGGAGTTTGCAAAGAAGATTGATTGTCAAAACGAGCCCCACGCCCATAATAAGGCGCCCATTCAGATCCAACAATCCCATCAACAGGAGGACGAGACAACTCCTTCCGACTCAAACGTGGAAGACGAAGTCTACCTACAACAAGGCATAGAGTAAACACCAACATATACTAAGGAACCTCAGACATTCAAGGACTTACCAAACAAGGAAGGAAAAGATGGCTCCCGGACCTTCGATTGGGGGGCATCAATATAGAAAGAAGAAGGCACCCTAACATCACCACCCTTACCTTCAGTTAGAGGATACCTCCCTGCACCATAGAAAACCGGTCTTTTCATAATCGAAGGTCCGATCCCAGAGCTGACCATCCCCACCCGTACTGGCCTTTTAGTCCTCATCAATCCCCGGAGAAATCTGTCGATCGAAAAAACTCAAGCTCAATCCAAGAAAAACAAAAGGGATAATAGAGATAAGAGAAACCCACTCTCCTAAAACAACAAACGCAGAATCAAGAGGAAAAAGTAGAAAGAGGATATGAAGAGACCCCTCAGACCAACAGATAGAGGCAGGGGGGCAGGGGGAGATAGTGATAACCCCCAGCATGAAGAGACCCCTCAGACCAACAGATAGAGGCAGGGGGGCAGGGGGAGATAGTGATAACCCCCAGCATGAAGAGACCCCTCAGACCAACAGATAGAGGCAGGGGGGCAGGGGGAGATAGTGATAACCCCCAGCATGGAGAGGCCCCTCAGACCAACAGACAGAGGCAGGGGGCAGGGGGAAATAATCATAACCCCCAGCATAGAGAAACCCCACGCGCCGGTAAGCGGAAGCATGAAAGCAAGAAGATGGAGGAAGGACAAGTCAAGCAGGACTATATTATCATGAAGACACGTAAAGCAAAACGAGACAAATAAGGAAACAACTGAAAGAAAAGCAAGATCGAATTCCACAAGAACAATGCTTATACAAGAAGAAAAACACATACCTCAATGCGACGCGTGCCCCGAGAAAGTAAGCCCGACCAGAAATCCCACCGTCAAAAAGAAGAGAAAAGGACAACGAGAATGAGGTAATCGCTTCCCCTTTTATAACACAAAGGTTTAGGGTTTTCCAAGATTGCCAAATCAACACCGTTGAATTTTAGAGAGGAAAATTTCAAGGGACAAGATTCAAAACTAGTTCCCATCAACCATGGTTAAACTCACACTCACCATAGTTAACACCCCCTAAGGTTTATTTCCTAGTATTCCATACTTAGGAAAATTTTGGCCAAAATTAATTTTTCCTCACTTAGATGAAATCCCGGCATAAATTGGAAGCGTAAGTTATTTAGTTGTATTCGTATCACACCCCTGTGCAAGTTTGTATTTTTTGAGTATACACCTGTAGCAGAGATAAGTTTATTACTCCCGCCTCAGACGGACGCGTGCCTAGGCACACGTCCGTGCTACTCTGACGTTTACAATTCCTCTATCTCATTAGACAGGGGGGCAGGGTCAGACGCACGCATCTAAGGGTAAGCAAGCATTCAGACAAAGAAGGTAAAATCCCGGTTTCAAATTGCGCGTGTCATACCATCCTAAAATAGAGTCAATCAAGGGTTAGGCCATTGGTTGACTCGGGGGCATGTGATGGATATACGCCCAATTTGAACCCGTTGACTTCCGAACCGTTGTATTTTTATCGTTCCATTTATGATTGCAAATCGAAACTTCAACCCGGACAAGTCGCGAGAACACTAACGGCTCGGACGGGGCCGAAGCGCCCGTCCGACCACGAAGAACTCACCTAGGTGAGGTCGGGTGGCCACACCCGACCTCCCCTAGGGGAGATCGGGTCAGTCGACCCGATCTCCCCTAGGGGAGATCGGGTGGACCAACCCGATCTCTCCTAGGAGAGATCGGGTTGGCCAACCCGATCTCTCCTAGGAGAGATCGGGTCGGCTGACCCGATCCCTCCTAGGAGGGATGGGGTTGGCCAACCCCACCCTCCCTAGGAGGGGTTGGGTGCCCTCACCCAACCCCTACCCTTGGGGGTCGGATTCCTCCCCCCCAAGGGTCCCGACACCATCCTCAGACGCCCATGCTCGGTCCACTCCGCCTACCTCCTCCGAATCCTAAGGTCTTAATTATATGCTTAAAGGTTAATTAATTGTGTTTAGAGGTTAACGATGTCATTAAGCCACCTTAATGACACCGTTGCCTATAAATACCCCACCTTCACAACTCATTTGTACATCTTGGCTAATTGGACATTTTAGCTCTGACATCTCTCTAGCTTTATCTCTCTAGAAATATAATTCTGACTTAGGCATCGGAGAGGGTTCACCAGGCACCACCCCCCCCTCCTCCGTGTCTGGTATTGCCCCTTTTGCAGGGCGAAGGGAGAGAAGAAGAGAAAGAAAGGAAGAAGGACAGAGACAAAGGCAAGGCGACCCGAGAAGACCGAATCATACACATTCCCCCATAAGGAGTGAGATCAAAGCCGACACCCCGTTGACCGAGATCTCATAACTTAACAGATATGGTTCGAGGCAGCCTAGTACAAGTCGACAGAATAAAATTCGAGTTCTCAATAGAACGTAGGATCAACCATTCAAGCCCGGAATAAGGAGACAAAGATGAATGGTCGACTACCCTACAAACAGAAGTCGACCTACCAGACAAACAAATGACAAGGCGAGAAACTCATTCAAGGCTCCCATCTTTTGAAGTATAAGTCAAGTCGAGGATTAAAGCTTCCTTACTAAAGTGCGAGTCAAGTCGAGTCGACCATCAAATACTTGTAGGAAACCTTCCCTCTTAAGAAAGGACAAGTGGAGACCTACTCGCCGCCTCTGGGAAGACTTCCCTCCGAAGGAAGAGGCACCAGCTGGCGACCTGCTCGCTACCCTCTATACCATGAAACCTTCCTCTTAAAGAAGTGGTATCAGCTGGCAACCTGCTTGTCACCTGCTTATGCCGACTCAGGACAGAAACCCTCCCAAGAGGGTAGCCGCCATTAAAAGTCGGTAATATTTCCCTATAAATAGGGGCTCACTTTCATTATTTAAGGGCTAAGTTCTATCATATACTTTACAGTATTCTCTCGATATCTACTACTGACTTAAGCTTCGGAGTGGAATCAGGGGCCTTCCCCACCTCTTTTCAGGTCCTCGCCCAGCACAAAGCCACCATAGGAAACTAAGTACCCACGAGGTCAAGAAAGATACCTGAGTGAGCTAGCTCCCGGTGAGATCTCGAAGTTCATTACCCGAAGTTCTAGAGCCACGTCATTTTGATCCCAACACTGCGGAGCTGAAGAATGTTGAGGAGAGGTGTCGTGCCGAGGAGTAGGCGACGGTTGTAGCTGAGTATAAGGCGTCTTCTGCCTATATTGCTGAGTTTGACGTTCGGTGTAAGATGCGTCAGTTTGGGGAGTATCTTACCGAGCACATATACAATGTCTTGCCTGACTTTCCTTTTGGTGAGTTAGGTGATTTCTCCACCTTTTCCTTGGGATATGTTGCTGTTTTGAAGGGAAAGGTTGCGGTAGCTGATAATGAGGTTGTTGCTCCCGTGCCTGAAAATGTCATTAATGTTTATGATGTTGAGTTGAGTGTCTCCTCTTCATCATCCAGTTCCATTGGTGGTTCGTTTTTCGATCATCAGGACCGTGAAGATTCATAGGTTGCATTTGTTTGATGGTTTATCTACTTTTCATATGTGTATATCCGCTTGCTTTCCTCCCTGTGTTGGGTTGAGTCTATCTTTCTTATTTCGTACTTGGATGCTTGTAGTTTGCTACTTGACGTATGTGTCGTAGCTTTTCTTTTGGGTTTTGACTGTCTTGAACGCACACTATGATTGTGTTTGTGATTGACTATATGTTGGTGTGTTTGTCTTCATGATTGCTATCCTTGTTCCTTATTATTCCTGCATTGGTAGTATAGACAAGTTTTATATATTACGTAACCTTACTTCTAAAAAAGAAGGTATTCTCAAGATACGCTCTTGGGTACGTTGTAAAGCATTTGTAGGATGCGCTCATAGGGGCGTCAGGTGCATATGTAGGACATGGTCTTAGAGGTGTTTAAAATATTTGCAAGATACGCTCTTGTCGGCGTTGAAAGTAAGTGTAAGACACGCTCTTGAGAGTGTTGGGAGAGTCTGCAATATTAAGTGTTGGATGGTACAGAATATAATCGCAGTGTCTGAACTACTCTTAAGATACGTCCCTTTTATGCATTGGTAATTATTCATGGGATTGGCTCCCGGATGGCGTAGAATGTGATCGTATTGTATTAATTATTTCAATATGCGCTCTTGTGGGCGTCGAAAATTGTATGCAGGATAGGCTCCTGGAAGGCACGGATCACAGGATAGGCTCCTGGAAGGCACAAATCGCAGTATAGGCTCCTGGAAGGCACAGATCGTAGGATAGGCTCCTGGAAGGCACAAATTTTATTTGCAGTGTATAAACTGCTTTCAAGATACGCTATTGTGGGCGTCTACAACTCTTCGCAAGATAGGCTCCTGGAAGGCACAGATCGCAGGATAGGCTCCTGGAAGGCACATGGTGTGATTGCAGTGTATGAATTGCCTTCAAGATACGCTCTTAGAGGCGTTGAAAGTGACATACCCTTGGTTTTCATATCTAAGTAAGGTTTGTTCAGTGAGTGCGTCATCTGAATCTTGTAAGTATTGGAATAAACTTTCATTTCTCTTAGTGCATGCATGCATTATTTACAAAAAAGCATGTTGATGGAGTCCTTAAGACATCCTTTTGAAAAGAGTTTCTAGATGCATAAATTGGAAAACTAGGATACGTCTTTATGAAATGCTAGGGAGATAGATATACTTCTGACGAAAGATAAATCCAAGGATATGGTGTTTGTTGTTGAGGGTGGCCTCTCAATTGCACTTGTTTGCCTCAGAGGCTATGTAGCCATTGAGTTCCCCTTTGTGAATCATCTCCTAGGTTTCGATCTTCAATACCATGCAATTGTTTGTCGAATGCCCCCATGTTTCATGGTAGTCACACCACCCATTGGTATCTTTCCCAATGAAAGCTCTTCATTCTCCTTTGTAGGGTGGTATTGTAAGAATATATATTTAATGTTACAATATATATTCTAATTATGTGGCCAGATAATATTAATGAATATAGATATATTGAATAATGTATTATATTATATTATATCAATATATGTCTTTATGGAATATATTTAATCTAGACCGTTCAATTGGTCACTTGATGGACGTACCAGATTAAATGTTTAATATTATAAACGGTCCTCTCTCCCTGCCAGTTATTGATGCAGAGAGAAAGAGCAGTTCTCCATCAACTGGTCTCTGACAGAAGGATGGACAAGGGAGAGAAGTAGAACCGTTCTACAGAGAAGCGAATTGGCAGTCTAGGAAGATCGGAGGAATCGAAATCAATTATCGGGTAAGTCATACCTCTCTATATATTTTCCCTCATAAAGCATGATCAAGATCCTGGCAATTAGGGTTTGTAAAAACTTACATGTGGTATCAGAGCCTGCGTTGTTGATTATGCTTTTAAGTTGTCATGATTGTCCGATTTATTCAATGTCGATCAATTTCGTATTTAATTTGATCTCGTTGATGTTCAATTGAAACTGCTCCACTATGAATAGTTGTTCTCAAACTTGTCCGTGATGCCGATGCAAACTTACATCGTACTGTGCAAAGCTTTAATTGAATATATTTTATTCAATTTAGCATCATGTTTATAATTCGTGGTTTACTGGACAATTGGATGTGGAAATTGTTTCAAAGCCTCTCACGCATGTAATAGTGGATTTAGGGTTTTCCTTCTCGAATATTAACAGAACTGTCGCATGCCTTGTTCATCTTGCTAGTGGAATTAGGTTTTATATCTGCATAAAACCTGCTGTGAATTAGTGGGATTGTATAGGCTAGTGGGATTAGTTTTATTTGTTCAATGGAATTGAATCCTTCGTTATATATATATATATATATGATATGATGATTGCATAATGGCATGATTATTGGTGAAGGGAATTGTCATCCATGGAATTTAGTTAGCAATTGAAGGAATTTGATTTATCACCTAATGAAATTGGTTTATTGATTTGGAATTGTTTAATCAAATTTCTGATAATGGAATTATTGTCTTCATTTCATTATGCTTCTCGATGAAATCAAATCGGTGACATGAGGCATTGGGGAGAGCGAGGAGTTGCATCTCGATTTGTCGCCCGAGTGGTTCGATCCGAAAGCAGAGACAGATTGCTACGGTTATGAATCCACCATGTAATATGTGATAATTCCTCCACATTATGACTGACTTTACAAGGACATTACGTGGATGAAAATGATCACGTATCTGCAAATCCGCTAATTGGAGGGCTTTCAGAATTTCACGTATGTATACTCTCCCTCTTTTATACAACCCATGATGATAGTATGCTAGATCAGTTTAAGAACAACACGTACTAGCATGTATAGTATCTTGATAGTGGTTCCTAAAGTGATCAAATTAGAGTTTACCTATTTCATTCATTACGTGCCTTAAGGGTGATTAGAATCGCATGCTTATAATAGTATGGATATACACCTAAATGATGAATTTGGAGTGTGATAATGGTAGTCAATTGAGACTCCTATGCATGTGTTTATGGATTCTAAATCATGATGATGTTATTATTTATGCATGAGTGATGAATGAATGACATTTTAGATCATCTGATTCTAATTTGAAGTTAATGATTGATTATGTTTCAACAATGAAGGATAAGCTATTAATTTAGCTTAGAATCTGAATTAAGTTTTAATCATGGATTGAAATTAGTGTTTCTTTTTATGAACGTAAAGTTTTAATTGGATTGTCAATCATGATGAAAGATTTAGCAAGTTTGAATTAAGCATGAAAATGGCTATTGCATGAAAGATTACTTGTTTTAGTTTTCCTTGATAATCGCTTCCGCTAATCATTATTGAAAATTATAGTTTTTATGGTGTAAAATCATTAACTTTATGAGTTAAAATGTTTTATTTTAGCCAAACCTAATGTTCTCTAGTGATGTTTCAATATCATGATGATAACCATTACGTCGGGTTATAATTAGTTATTGAAATATTACTTTAAAGCCTATATGCATGACTTTATGGTTAGTTTCAAATCACCAAAGTGATTGAACTAGAATGATAATGTCATGCATGAATGAGGCATTTACGATCATCATAACTTTATAGTTAGTTTCTAATCACCAAAGTGATTGAACTAGAATGATAAGGTTATGGTTTAATGGGACATTACTATCAACATGACTTTATGGTTAGTTTCTAGTCACCAAAGTGACAGAACTAGAATGTGTTGTCATGCCTAAAGAAAATCAATTATTATATGCATGAACATATATTTTAAGTAGATTATTGTCACCAAAGTGGCTAATCTAGAATGTTTATTTGTTTCATGCATATAATACAATTGTCATTTATCCATGATAATAATGAAATGCCTATTACTGTATACATGATTGGATAAATTGACGTTTACTGGTTATTAGAATTTTAGGATTCTGCCCAAAGGTGAATCGCTTTCTATAACCGGTAAACTTGATGGGATAATTAAGATCTTTTGGTTCTATATGTTTGTATATCCAAAGATAACTTGTATATTTAACCGAAGATTTTCTTTAATTGTCCAATAATGTTATGGAATTGAATTAAGATTCGTGTATTATAGTCGTTGCCCAAAGGTCGGTTATAATATACATTGATAATTTCCAAATAATGTTATGGCATTTAATTAAGATTAGTGTATTATAGTCGTTGCCCAAAGGTCGATTATAATATACTCTTATTGATTATCTGAATCTATAATAACTTATTTCTTAACTGGCATTTACCTAATGATAGTATATTATAGTTGTTGTCCAAAGGTCGACTATGATATACTCTGAATGATTAGCTGATTCTGTATTAGCTTATTTTATGAGCAAGTATGTAATTTGCAGCTATTATAGTTAATTCGCATGTATGTTCTGTTATTGTGTTTAATAGGTTTGACTTTCTAAACCGTGTAAGTCAGGTTCCTCTGAAGTTACTAGGTCCTGACAACACAATTAAAGAGTATCCTTACGGGTACACAACTTAAGTAGAAAGTCAAATAATAAAGTACAAACACAATATAACAGAGTAAATCTTAAGTTTATGCGAATAATTTTGGTTTCTTCCACAAATACTGAAGAGAGAAAATTATGAAGTTTTGTGGATGAAAGAACGAATTATGTAATAAGTCACTCGTATGTACAAACTTACAACCATTAAGTTTTGAGTTGTATAGTTTGTAGAAGTTTGAGTTGACTAATTTATGGAGCAAGATTAAAGACCTTAAGGATGACTAGAGATAACTCAATATTTATGAGAGCACTTTAAAGTGTTCATTAAGTGATATTGAGTTAGCTCGTATGTTATGAAGAACAAGAAAGTCACATGTCAACCATGCATAAAGGAGTGCTACTAAAAGGTTAGTGCAATAGTTTTTCATACATGAATAAAATGCAATATTTCGTATATCTCGCCTATTGCATGATTATTTATACGGAAAATTAATAAGTGTCAAGAATAGGGGGATAATTGTATATATTCTTGCACTTATGAATTTAAGCATATTAGTGTTATTCATGTCATGACTATATCTGTTTGCTGAGTGATTTTCTTGATGAAAAGTAAGCTATTAGATAGAAACGTGAAAACTTATAATGTCTTTATGTGTGGTGACTTTCATGAGAAATGTATAAAAGTATGATATGACATTTAGTTCATTAGTAAGACTAATCAAAAGAACATGTCATATATTTGTATATACTATGTTAATACATTTATGAAAATAGTATTGTGGGAAATATAAACGGACTTTGAAAGTTACAGTTAAGAGTTAGACAAGTAAATCTTCTTTACCCATTAATGACATTAAGTTGTGGATGTATGAGTTAAGTCTGAGATCCCATAAAGGCAATTCCAACCTTTTATTGATCTGTGCGTTGGAAGGGAGCTTGGTTAAGACACCGTTATGTTTGAGGTTGTCTAATAAAAGTAAAGTAAATGTTTATGATCCACATTAAAGAATGGATTCTTGAATGAAATGTTTACTCTGGAGTAGCATTAAAAGATCCAAAGGGTATAAAGACTTACTTTCTTAACTGAAGTCCGAAAATTGTAGAAACCAGTTATGTTAATCTTAAGAATAATGAAATTAGTGGGAGTGTCTGAATAATAAGATGGGATATTATGGTAAATGATAGACATTTTGTCTATCTGTATGAATACATTATTCACATGGATTAGAATATAGTTCCATCAGTTGAATGAAAATTTCAACATAAGGGATAATGTTCGAAAGACATGATACTTCATAAAGAAAGAAAAGTATAATCATCTGATAAAGTTAAATCATTTAGAATAACATTAGGAAAACTTGTTATTCTGGAAGTTGGTTTACTTGTAGGATTCAGATATTAGTAAATATTTTTTCGGTTTCATTCCCACAATATATTATGTTATGAAGTTTATATTTCTCAATTAATGAATTGTCATTTTAGAAATCAATTTATAGGATAAAATAAATGTTTCCCACGAATGGTTTAGTAAGTTACTTTAGAGTCTTATGAACCGTAAGATTAGTGGGAGTATGTAAATATTTTACCTGTATAATTGATTATTTCTTGCTCACATTTAAATGATTATGCATTATATTTCTCTCTGGAGTTAAGATGAAAGTTAATGTGAGAGACAATTTATGTGACAAAGATTAAATTAAAATTTTAATCTAGTCACAGTTACAGTTGGATTGTCTCAGAAAACTCACATTGAAATGATCTTAAAGAGGGAGTATAATTCGCAAATGCTGCAAATAAAGTCCTAATGCACCTACAAGAACATGTAAATGCATTTATGTTCGTGTAGATTCAGATTTAAGGGATATCGTGACAGTTGAAAGTCCACTTTCAATTATTTGTTCCTTTTATGTGTTGGAGCAATATTATAGAAAAGTGGTAATTATCTGTTGTTATCAATAATGTAAAGTAAGGTTTTAGCATGTTTTATCATGCATTAAGGACTGTGGGACTTATTTCAGGGCTTGAGGTTGTCGACACCGTTACCAAGTCGCTGGAAAATTTATCGTAATAACGCCACAGTTATTTCTTCGTCAAAACGACAAGCATTAAAAGGTGCAAACTTATGAAATGAAAGTTTATTGTCGTTAAGAAGAAAGTTCAGAAACAAGAGTGTCTGTCAGCATAATGGCCAAGCTGACAATGATGTATTTAAACGAATGTTTACAACTAATGACATTAAATAAGCATGCAAATAATGGGTCTTAGTTGTAAAGTTGATGATGATGATGTTTGACACTCTGAGCTCAATGATATGTTTCTGACTCCAATGTTTTCCTGTTAATTATGATTGTGTACACATAAAGTTTATGATAACGGGGAAACCTTATGCAAAGCCTTACTTGGACCCTAATGTGTTTATAAATATTAGTTACAGGCTTACATTTGATAAGATGTAACTGTCGTGGTATATGGAAGGGAGTATGCTGCTTAAATATGTGTATGACCGCCATAACCCGCATTTATAGATTATTGAATGTAAGTGATTATGATGAACGGAAAGATTAAATTTTACGCGCGCCTTATGTTATTCCATAAAGATGTAAGACTTATGTGATTATCTGGCCAAGTGGGAGAATGTAAGAATATATATTTAATGTTACAATATATATTCTAATTATGTGGCCAGATAATATTAATGAATATAGATATATTGAATAATGTATTATATTATATTATATCAATATATGTCTTTATGGAATATATTTAATCTAGACCGTTCAATTGGTCACTTGATGGACGTACCAGATTAAATGTTTAATATTATAAACGGTCCTCTCTCCCTGCCAGTTATTGATGCAGAGAGAAAGAGCAGTTCTCCATCAACTGGTCTCTGACAGAAGGATGGACAAGGGAGAGAAGTAGAACCGTTCTACAGAGAAGCGAATTGGCAGTCTAGGAAGATCGGAGGAATCGAAATCAATTATCGGGTAAGTCATACCTCTCTATATATTTTCCCTCATAAAGCATGATCAAGATCCTGGCAATTAGGGTTTGTAAAAACTTACAGGTATCTCCTTTATCAGCACTTCCTTGTAGAGCTCGGTCATCTTGACATTGAGAGGGGTGAAATTGAAGTTCGCTCCTCCTTCCATGATTTCCTCTTCTTTTTCTTCCGCCTTCTCTTCATTCTCCTTTGTTTCCTCTCCATTCTGCCTCCTTTCTTTTGCTATTGCATCCTCTAGCTTTGCTTTGAGGTCGTTCATTGTGTATGTTCGTATTGCACCATACGATCCTCCAAAAGCTTTTAGGGAGGTTGAGGTCATGTTTCTGAAGAATGCTCTTACCGCCTCCCTTTTTGTTGCTTCCATTATTGCTCCATTTCTTGCAAATCTTTCAAAGTAACTCAGAATTGATTCCCCTGGCATTTGGTGGATGTCGGTGATATACCTAAATCCCCATTCAATAGATTGCCTTGTCATATTCCCTTGTTCAGTTTCAGCTCCTGTTTTCTTTGCGAACCTTCCAAAGATCTATTTTCTCAGTTGGAGTGTAATTCCAGCGATCCTCATCTTGGTGGCCTTCTTCTTTTTCCCTTCTCGCACAAACATTGCGTTCTCAGCGTTACCCATTGTCACCATCGCAATAGTGTCGGATTGTTGTGTCTTACGCTTCATAGCTTTGACATATCATTGCCTTGTCATACGTTGATCACCCAAAAATTCTCCTATCCCATTTTCAGTTATGAACTTCATTTTCTGATGTACCGTTGACGACACTATCTCGTATGGATTGATTGTGGTTCGACCAAGGATCCCATTGTAGGCTCCCAAGATTTCCACGACCAAGAAGTTCACGTTGATCTTAATTTGTGTCCATCCCCGCCCTAAGGTTACTCGTAAGGTGATCATTCCCAAGGGATAGCTTGTCGCTCCTGAAAAGCCAACAAGAGGGTAATCCACTGGTCGTAAATCCATCTTTGTTTTCCCAATTTCCTTTAGCACTTGCATCTGCAATAAGTCAGTCGAACTACCTCCATAGACTAGTATCCTCTTCACATCATAGTTGTCGATGTCCAGAGTTACTACCAAAGCATCGTCATGTGGAAAGACAATATGGCTCTTATCTTCTTCACAGAACTCAATCACCAACTCTTCCTTTTCTCTTGGTATTTTCCTCCATTTTGGTGTGAAGTCGATTTGGTGGAATACACCTCTCTTGCATTTCCTGTTGAACCACCTGCTCCTTCTCCACCATGAATCATGTTTATTGTTCCTCTCTTGTTGAGAGGAGCATGGTATTCAACCTTGTCTTTCCATTTTTCTTTGGTCGTGAATCTTGCGGGTGCGCTATTGCCCCCATGGTCAACGAATTGCTTCAGCTCTCCTCTTTGTATTGCGTTGTTAATGCTTAGCTTCAAACTAAAGCAATCGTTTGTGTCGTGACCATGTGCTTCATGGATGTCACGCCATTTCTCCTTCTCATTCGCCACCATTGGGTTTCTCCACCTTGCAGGCGGAGTCCAGATCTTTAAGTTTCTCATCTCTTTCAGAACAACTGCTGCTGGTGCATTTAATGGCACAAACTTAATGACGTTGACATCTCTTGCCTTTGAAAATCTCCTGGAGGGTTTCTCCCTTGGGGAGGACGCCAGTCATTTTTTCTGATGGGAATAGGCACTTGGGGTGGTTTTCCCTTGTTCGTTTTAACATTCTCTTCTTTGAAGCTTGGATTTTTGCCTTTTTGTTTGTCCTGTTCCTTTCTAAGTCTATGTGGGTTTTCACCCTCGCAGTCAGCTCTTCTAGATTGCTTGCAGGCTTCTTGGTCATCTTTTCAGCTAAAGTCGAGCCATAACGCCCTAAGTTCCTTATGAAAGCTCTAACAATCTCGCCTTCTGTCATATCCCCTTGTATGTCCGCCAAATTCTGATTGAATCTGGTGTAATAGCTTGCCAATGATTCGTCGTTCTCCTGTTTTACATCATCGATCGAATTTGTCCCCTTTAGCAACTTCCGTTCTCCCAAGTACCTCTGGAGGAACCTTGATTTCAGGTATGGCCACGAGTGGACACTTTCATTGGGCAGACCAAAGAACCAATGGGATGCCATTCCTAACAGAGTGTTGGGGAACAAAAGTGCGGTGTGTCGGTCATCGCTTATCCTTCCCAGGAGAGATGCCTGATGCTGCTGTATGTGTTCAAGGGTGTTGGGATCAAAATGACTTGGCTCTAGAACTTCGGGTAATGGACTTCGAGATCTCGCCGGGAGCTAGCTCACTCAGGTATCTTTCTTGACCTCGTGGGTACTTAGTTTCCTTTGGCGGCTTTGTGCCGGGCGAGGACCTGAAAAGAGGTGGGGAAGGCCCTGATTCCACTCCGAAGCTTAAGTCAGTAATGGATATTGAGAGAATACTGTAAAGTATATGATAGAACTTAGCACTTAAATAATGAAAGTGAGCCCCTATTTATAGGGAGACATTACCGACTTTTAGTGGCGGCTACCCTCTTGGGAGGGTTTCTGTCCTGAGTCGACATAAGCAGGTGACAAGTAGGTTGCCAGATGATACCACTTCCTTAAGAGGAAGGTTTCGTGGTATAGAGGGTGGCGAGCAGGTCGCCAGCTGGTGCCTCTTTCTTCAAAGGGAAATCTTCCTAGAGGCGGCGAGCAGGTCTCCACCTGTCCTTTCCTTAAGAGGGAAGGTTTCCTCTAAATATCTGGTGGTCGACTCGACTCGTACTTTAGTAGGGAAGCTTTGGTCCTCGACTCGACTTACACTTCAAGAGAGGAGCCTTGAATGAATTTCTCGCCTTGTCCTTTGTTGTCTGGTGGGTCGACTTCTGTTTGTAGGGTAGTCGACCATTCATCTTTGTCTCCTTATTCCGGACTTGAATGGTCGATCATACGTTCTTTTGAGAACTTGACCTTTACTCTATTGACTCGTACTAGGCTACCTCGAATCATATCCAACACTTGCCCCCAAGACATAAGTCATTAGTCTTTAAAATAAAGGGGAAGGAGTTATGTCGAGTAGCTTTTATGATGAGAGGACTTTGCTCCTCTGCTCTCTTAGCGTGTAGGCTCTTTTTCGTCATTTGGCGTTGGTAGAATCAAGGAGTCAGTAGGGACTGATCTCCTTTGTAGAGGCGACTTTCGGAAGTCGGGAAGAGAGTCAGTATCACCACTGATCTCTTGGTCACCATTGACTACGGGAAGTCGAGGTGACTGTTTCTTGTTTGAGATAGAAATCTCTAGTCGAGATGCTGTGTCTAGTAGTAATTTTTTGTCGTTGGAAAATGAGGGGTGAAGAAGCTTAATAGTCGTCTTGCCCATTGACAACGGTAATTTCGAAGCAACGGTCACATTGTCAGTAACTGCACCAATAGATGATTACCTAGGGAATGCTTCCTCAAGAAGTTATCTTGAAAGGTGGGAGGCCTCAGTATAAATACTGCTGCCTCACTTTCATTTTCCACCTCTGTTTTTGCGTTTTTGGTCCGATCCAATCTTCAAAGAGTGAGTTGTTCTCCGACAAACATCAAGCATCATGGCTGGCCATCCCTCCTCAAGTATCCCATGGTTATTTTCTTTCTTTTAGGATTGCCATCCCTAGTCTTTAATGGATTTTTGACAATCGGGGTTTTCTTTCTTTCTAGACTTTATCAAAATGATCCTTCGAAATCATCGTCAAGCTATGGAAGCTTCTTCTGCCCCTCCGTAAAAAAAGGTCAATAGTGGGGCGTCCATCGACTCTCCAATTGATGTTGAGGCTATCCCTTTTGATAAGGAGTCGCTAGTAGGGCATTCTAAGGATGAGGGCGAAGTAAAGGATACCACTCACCACTCCAATCGAGATAAGGATACTAGTTCGTGGCGAAGAGGAAGGTAAGGCGAGGATTCCTCTCCTTCTTCATCGACTCGGTTTTCCACGCCTCGTGCTGAGGCTTCCGCTAGTGGCCCCTTAGATTATGAGGGTCCTTGTTTTGATTGAGACATGTTGTTGAGCCCATCTGTCGAGTTTTCCAAAGATTGGAATCCTCTTCGCTTTTTACGAGGGTATCCTCTCAAAGAGGGGCATTTTATCGCCAATCCTGATTTGACACTTCATTTATTGAATGCTTCCATTCCTCCGTGGGATCGTAGGCACCTAGAAACGAACTTGGGGGAAGTGGAGGAGGCTACTCGCCTTCTTCTTTTGAAACAAGCCGAAGTGATTATTGCCCTCTTCTATTTATTTGGATTTATTATTCGTTTGTCGTAGACTGATCCTTTCTTTCTTGATTCTTTCTTTAACAGGCTTCCAGGGATTCTCTTCAATCTTCTCGCCTGATGATCGATCTCTTTAGGGAGTTACAAGCGACCAGGGAGAAGCTTAAGACCTCAGCTTCTCCTGAGATTATGGGAGAGGTTCAAAGTCTTCAAGAAGAGAATGCAAAACTGAGGGAGAATCTTAAGCTAGCGAATGAGACTTCTTCCTTTTAACGGCGGGACCTTCAAAAGTGTGAAGAGTCCCTACAGAGCTTCATTTCTTTGATGAAAGAGCATCGCCACTTGCTGGAGAGGAAGAACAAGTAAAATGATAACCTCAAAGTTGAGAACAGAATTCTTCGTGAGAGGGTCGATGTGCTACAAAAGGAGATGTCGAGCTTGAGGAAGTCTGGAGTTAGGGCTGTGGAAAATTACAAAGCGAGTTATGCTTTTGAATCAGATATTGCCGCAACCGCTTCTGATCTGCTTTTTCCTTCCTTAAAAGAGATTGTAGCCAATCTGAGAGCGTATCAACCTGACTTCCCTTTTTTCTCAAGTTCCTCTTCTTCAACAACTTTTAGAGATCCCTACTGAAGGGGATGATAGTTTTGTTGTTTCTTCCTCTAAGGGAAAGAAGGCTTTGTAAATAGTTACTTTCTAGGATGTTTCTGTTAAGATGGATCCCTTGTGTAATAAATATCTTTTTGTAATAAAGGGTTTTATCACTCGTAACTTCAATAATCATATATTGGTCGAATATTGTCGATCGTTAGTATTTGTAGATGTTGATTTTGACCTTTAATCGAGTTGTCGATGTATCTAGACTTTTACCGTCGTTCTGGACATACGAGGTCGTCAATCGATTTATAGATCTTCGACTTCTTCTATCGAATTGTCGCCGCACCTAGACCTTAGTCATTTTGGGTACATAAGGTCGACAATCGATTTGTAGACCGATTCTTCGATCGAGTTGTCGCCGTACCTAGACCTTGGTCATTTTGGGCACATAAGGTCGACAATCGATTTGTAGACCGAATCTTCGATCGGGTTGTCGCCGTACCTAGACCTTAGTTATTTTGGGCACATAAGGTCGACAATCGATTTGTAGACCGATTCTTCTATCGAGTTGTCGCCGTACCTAGACCTTGGTCATTTTGGGCACATAAGGTCGAAAATTGATTTGTAGAACTTTGATTCTTTGATCGAGTTGTCGCTGTTCCTAGACCTTGGTCATTTTGGGAACATAAGGTCGACAATCGATTTGTAGACCGAATCTTCGATCGAGTTGTCGCCGTACCTAGACCTTAGTCATTTTGGGCACATTAGGTCGAAAATCGATTTGTAGACCTTTGATTCTTCGATCGAGTTGTCGTCGTACCTAGGCTTTATTGCCATTTTGGGCACATAAGGTCGACAATCGATTTGTAGACCGATTCTTCGATCGAGTTGTCGCCGTACCTAGACCTTGGTCATTTTGGGCACATAAGGTCGACAATCGATTTGTAGACCTTTGATTCTTCGATCGAGTTGTCGCCGTACCTAGGATTTATTGCCATTTTGGGCACATAAGGTCGACAATGGATTTGTAGACCGATTCTTCGATCGAGTTGTCGCCGTACCTAGACCTTTGATTCTTCGATCGAGTTGTCGTCGTGCCTAGGCTTTATTGCCATTTTGGGCACATAAGGTCGACAATCGATTTTTAGATCTTTGATTCTTTGATCGAGCTGTCGCCGTACCTAGGCTTAATTGCCATTTTGGGCACATAAGGTCGACAATCGATTTGTAGATCTTTGGTTGATGATAATATTGGAACGATATCTTGTAAAGAAAAAAAGATCTCGAGGGATCATATTTATTCATCGTTTCCTGGATATTACATAAAAAAAGAGACTAAAACCTTAGTCATAATAAAAAAGTATCTAATTCAGAAGCTATTATAACTTCTCTGAGCGTCTTATCGACATGTTGTAACAATGCCGCGCCATGGCTTGATCTCCTTGGACCTCGCCAATTCCCTTTGGTGTCAAGAATTTCATTACTTGATGCGCCGTTGAGGGGATAATTCTATGAGGATTGAGGGTGGTTCTGCCAATGATGGCGTTGTAAGATGAGGCGGCATCGACTACTACGAAAAGTATATCCACTTGCAAAACTTTCTCCCCTTCTCCCAAAACAGTGGTTAGTCGAATAGCTCCCATGGGGTAGATGGTTCTCCTGCAAATCCTATTTAAGGGAATTTGAATTTCTTTAAGTTTCTTCTCGTTAACCCTAATTGTAGGAACGCTTGATAGAAGGGTATGTCCGTCGAGCTTCCACTGTTGATAAGAATCCTTTTAACCCTATATGTGGATATAAGGAGAGTAACTACCAAGGCGTCTTCATGCGGCTGATCCACCTTCAAAAGATCGCTAGCGGTGAAGCTAATTATCTCGAGTTCAGGTTCTCGAGGTCTCTTTCCCATTACCACCGCCGTGGATATTTGAGCCGCGTATACCTCTCATGCTGAATTCATTCCTCCTCCTGAGGCGAATCCTCCTGAGATGACATTTATCGTTCCCCTTTGAATGGGAGCGAGATAGCTATGAGGAGGGGATTGAGAATTTCTCTTTGGGCTACGGCTTCGCTTCTTTGGGGTATTGGGAGGCTTCTCGTCAAACTTCAGAAGTTTACCTCTTGAATGAGGGTCTCGATATCTTGCTTTAATCTGGTGCATTCATTCGTGTTGTGCCCCCTTTTTTGGTGATATCGAAAGTAGGCATTTATTTGATGACCCATCATGTTCTTTTTTGTCGGGGGTGGGTTGTTTAGACGAAGTTTCTCCATTTCTTTAAGTACCACCGCCACATTATGTGTAAGAGGGGTATACCTTACCGGATAAGGGTTAAGATCTTTTTTGGTTCCCAAATGATTCCCATGTCGGGAAATTCCTTCTCGCCTTTCCTCCTTCTTGGGTGGTCGAGAAGCAGAGCCTTCTTCAACTTTGGTCGAAAATATCTGCCTCTTTGCTTCTATAGGCGATTTCTCATGTGACCTCTCTAAGTCGATATACTTCTTAACCTTGATGGCCAGAGCATCAATCTTTCGTACCGGCTTCATCACCATGCTATCCTTCAGGGCTTGACTCTGTACCCTGAGACCCCTCAAGAAGGTTCTAATCAATTCACCATCAGTGGCGTCCTCATTCAACTGCTGGAGTATTTTGTGGTATCTAGTATAATAATTGGCTAAGATTATTAGATGTACATATTTGTACATACATAGATAGGTACTCATACTTGTATAGATACATGGTACCTTAGGTTGACTTGTATAGTTGACTAGTTAGTTAGGATTGATCTCCTATATATAGTGGCATCCTAACATGTAAATACTTGGTTGATTCATTATACATTCTTTATTATTATACATATGATTCAACCCCCTCTCTACACTATCTAATATGGTATCAGAGCTGAGTTTTTCAGATTCGGTTTCTTGATTTGTTGAGAGGTTTTTCATCGATTTGAGCTTGGATCTTGAGGATTTTTGCATCGATTCATTGGATAACTTGAAGATCAAGTTGTAGCTGCTGTATTTCGTGGATTTGCTGCTCAATAATTGCTGTTTGGATTGTAGATTTATAGCATTTCAGTTCAGCAAATCAGTTTCAGCATTTCGGTTTCAGCATTTCAGTTTGCTGCATGTTACTGTTTCATCGATTTGAAGTTTGCTCATCGATTCTTGATCAATCCTATGATTTGGATTCGATCTAGTGTTGATTCTTGAGTCTGAGATCAACAATTACAGCTGGATTGATCAGCTCATCGTTCTGGAATTTGGAATTGTTGCAGCTCTGTTTCTGTGTTCTTCATTTTGCTGCAGCTCTGTTGATTTTGGATGAGCTTGATTCTTCGAATCAATGCTTTGTTTCGAGTTTTATGCATTCCATATGATAGCTGGACATCATTGCGAAGTTACAGTGAAGATTTGAGCATCATTCGAGGCTTCTTGGAGGTAATTCTGATTCAAATTCAGATTTCGCGCCTATTTTACTGTTGGATGTTCGATCTTCGATTTCGAGCTTGTTTCTTGATCATTTGCTGCGATTCGAATTGCATTGGATTCGCATTTGATGCTGCGTTTGATTCTGAGCTGAAATTTGTTGATTGCTGCTGCGGATTTGATCAATTCGATTCGTTTTTGGACCTGCATATCTGTGTTCTTCATGCTGCAGCATAGTTGCTGAATTTTCTTCAAATTCAGCTTGGATTCTTGATTATTTGCTGCAATTTGGACTGGATTAATTGCGCCTTTAGGTTGCTATTGGATTCCAGTTGGTTTGTTGTTCGATTTGGACGATTTGAAGTTGAATCGAATTGATTTTGTTGAAGAACACTTGAAGAACATCTTGAAGTTCATGTTGTTCTTCATGCTGCCCAGAATTTCGAATTGGCTGATTAATTGCGTGCTTCGCTGGATTCGAACACACGACCTGTTGCTTCAGTTAATTCGTGGAAATTCTGCGTTTCTCTGGATTCGAACCCGCGACCTCTGGGCTGTGTAGCGCCGTGCACCCTCCGTGTACCGGATTTTCAGCATGGTTTTGGCTTGTTTCGTGCACCCCGGTGCTCCTGCATGTGAATTGCACGTGACTGGTTCGTTTTGGACGAATTTCGAGTCGAATTTGGGTGTTTTGGCTACTTTGGCCGAATTTTTGACCGAATTTGGGGCTACTTTGGAATAATTTGTGAAGTTTGGGGCTTCTTTGCAAGCTTTTGGAGATTTGAGGCTGTTTTAGGCAGTTTTCAAATTTGGGATGCTCTTTTGAAGACTTTGGGGCTGTTTTGGAGCAGTTTCAAAGTTTGGAGCATTTTTGCTGGATTTGTGAAATTTGGGGCTATTTTGAGGATAGTTCTGAAGATTGGGGCTGTTTTGAGGACAGTTCTCAAGTTTAGGGCCGTATCCCGAAAATTGGATTTTCGAGAGGCCGTTTTGTGAAGACCGGGTTTTGATTGGACCTTGGCATTTCATTCATCATCGACCTTTTCTCTCAAATTTTCCTTTTAATTCTTTAGAAAGGAAGAAGAAGGAAAAGATGGGTGAATATTAGATGTACATATTTGTACATACATAGATAGGTACTCATACTTGTATAGATACATGGTACCTTAGGTTGACTTGTATAGTTGACTAGTTAGTTAGGATTGATCTCCTATATATAGTGGTATCCTAACATGTAAATACTTGGTTGATTCATTATACATTCTTGATTATTATACATATGATTCAACCCCCTCTCTACACTATCTAATAAAGGTTTCGTCAGGACCTTGCTCAATTTTATCTAGAAAGTCCATACTCTTGAGGCGTTGTCTTTGGCCTAGGTGACCTTCTATGAACTTCGCCTTCAATTATTCCCATGAATCAATTGAACTATCAAGGAGACCATAAAACCAAGTGGACGCCTCTTCCTTCATGGTGGTGGGAAAAAGCGCCGCATAATGGTCCGGAGTTGCCCCTCTTCCTAAAAGGGAAGAGTTATGGGCGTTGATATGGCTAACCGGGAATCCCTCTCCTGTGTAGTCCTTGATGTTCCTTGCAAAGACTTGTGGAGGAACTCGAGTATTGAATAACCTCTTGGAGAAAGGGTGAGAAGTGTAGTTGCGAACGATTAGTAAATCATTCGCTCCTCTTCTTTTCTTTTCCAATAATTCCTCTACCTGTTCTATAGTGAATAGGACATGGCTCTTGTTCGCCATTTCGACCTCTGGAGCTTTGGGGATCTCTTTCTCCAGGAGATTTTCTTCCACAACCTTCACACTAGAGGCCGACTGGGTTTGTTTCCAGAAGGCTATGAAGGCCGCCATTATCTCCTGAGGGACTGTTCTTCCCTCTTCCAGATTTGGTAGTGACTTGGAATGGCTGAGATTCTCTTCGCCACTAGTACCATTAGCTTGGGGAACTGGTGGGTCTTCTTCTGATGTGGGTCTTGAGATGGTGGGACTTGCTTGAGTATTTCCCATCTCCTCAACCACGGGGTTAGGCATCTTGTTCTTCTCAGAGGCCATGACTTTTTTATCTGATTTCCCACACACGGCGCCAAATGTTGGGATAAAAATGACGTGGCTCTAGAACTTCGGGTAACGGACTTCGAGATCTCGCCGGGAGCTAGCTCACTCATTTATCTTTCTTGACCTCGTGGGTACTTTGTTTCCTTTGGTGGCTTTGTGCTGGGCGAGGACCTGAAAAGAGGTGGGGAAGACCCCTGATTCCACTCCGAATTTTAAGTCAGTAATGGATATCGAGAGAATACTGTAAAGTATATGACAGAACTTAGCACTTAAATAATGAAAGTGAGCCCCTATTTATAGGGAGACATTACCGACTTTTAGTGGAGGCTACCCTCTTGGGAGGTTTATTGTCCCGAGTCACCATAAGCAGGTGACAAGCAGGTTGCCAGATGATACCACTTCCTTAAAAGGAAGGTTTCGTGGTATAGAGGGTGGCAAGCAGGTCGCCAGCTGGTGCCTCTTTCTTCAAAGGGAAGTCTTCCTAGAGGCGGCAAGCAGGTCTCCACCTATCCTTTCCTTAAGAGGGAAGGTTTCCTCTAAATATCTGGTGGTCGACTCAACTCATACTTTAGTAGGGAAGCTTTGGTCCTCGACTCGACTTACACTTCAAGAGAGGAGCCTTGAATGAATTTCTCGCCTTGTCCTTTGTTGTCTGGTGGGTCGACTTCTGTTTGTAGGGTAGTCGACCATTCATCTTTGTCTCCTTATTCCGGACTTGAATGGTCGATCATACATTCTTTTGAGAACTCGACCTTTACTCTGTCGACTCGTACTAGGCTGTCTCGAATCATATCCAACAAAGGGGATCACCATTTCCATTGTATTTTTCAATCTTTATCAGGTTCAACGAATCTGGGACTTTGTTGAATATTATCTCCTTTGTGAAAAGGTGTGTAGCGTTGTCGCTTAGGGTGTGCATAAAATTTGTCTTGGATTCATTCATTTTCCTTGTTATAATTGCCTCCACTTCTTCCTGAGTTTGGATCATTGGTGACATGCTATGATTCCTTTGAGGCATGTCATAACTGACAACAGGGCTTGGAGAGATTCCATGTCCTTGGTAGTACGGACTGTAGGTGTATGCAGGGTACCTTTGCTGGGGTGTTTGCTGGAATTCTTGTTTCCACTACAATTAAGGCTGTGGATGTTCTCTCAAAGGGGTATAAGCCCATGCGCCCTGTGGCGCATGGTTATGTTGTTGTCTTGGAGGGGCGAATTGATGCTTTCCCAGTGGAGGTGGCACTTGTTCATTCCTTCCTTGTTTTTCCTGCTGACCCATTGGGGCTTGTGGGTATTGCTCTCCTTGTGGCATCTACCTCTCTTGCCTATTTCTTACAGCCTCTCTATATGCCAGTAGGTTATCTAGTGCTAACATGAACCCGGGAGTCACTGTTTGTGCTCCCTGTGAATACATCGGTCTTGGATTGGTTGTGTGAGCACGCTGGTTGTATACCGGCATATTCTGAGGTGGCATTCCATATGGGTATTCTTGCGAATACATTCCATAGTGGTATCCTTGAGGAGGTGCAGTGTATTGGAACCCTTGTGTTGGCCCCCTCCTGTTGTGTTTCTTGTCTTTGTGGCCTTCGGCCTGCCATTGGCGTTGAAGCCGTGGAAGAATGAGCCCCAATTGGACGTGATGGTCCTCCTTATTGTGCTTGTGGCCTTGGTTGTCTGGCCGGTAGCACCGACGGTCTTTCTTGGTTGCTTTGTGGTGGGATATCTTCAGGAAGGGGGGGGGGTCCTCCCTTGATTGTTGATTGTTTGCCATCGATCTCGTGATAACCAGACTTGTTTGTTCAAAACCCACAGGCGGCGCCAAGTGTTAAGTTCTGCGTATCGGGTTTGTAAACACTCGATTTGACCCAGACGTAACGTCGTACAAGTGACGTGTCATTTTCAGATGTGTCACGTTACGAAGTGTTCAAAATGTTCATGTGCATATTAGCGTAAATAAATAAATATATATTTTTTAAAATATCTCGGATATATTCGAATTATATCGGATATATTCGAAATATATAAAAATATATATTTATATGTAATAGTTATTTATCAGTAAGATAATTATCTACAAAAATTATCTGTAAGGTATTTATCCGTAGTTATTTATCTGTAAGATAATTATCTATAGGTATTTATCTTCTATTATTTATGGATAATTATCTGTAGATATTTATCCGTATGAATATATCTGTAAGTTATTTTATCATTTTAATATTAGGAAATCTCATCTGTAATTTAGGTCTAATTTTACTATAAATAGGGGTCCAGTTCTACAATGTAAACACACAGAAAAACACCAAAAAGTAATAACACATTATTTCTCGGGGTCCGTGCGATTTTTGTCTCCTAATGCAAAAAAGGTTTTTTTTTTTTACTTTGGCTGCTTCCAACCGTGACAACCACCCCCAACTGACGACAACCACCTCCGACCAGCCAGACCCACCCGTCCGACCACCAGTCTGCCGCACCGGACCACCGCTGTCCGCCCCGGCGTCCCGCGGCCTGACCAGGCCACCGCGTCGGCGCCCCTCTCTCTCTTCTTCTCTCTCTCTCCCCCTTCTCCGGCAGCCGCTATCCGCCCTGCCTACTCCCGCCGTGCCGGCGTACCGGCCATGACCATCAGAGTCGCTGCGCCTAGGCCGATCGCCGCTGCCCAGTGCCGTGTTGACCCGCAACCACCGCCCCTTGGCCTCCCAGCTTCTTCACCGGAGCCCTCTGCAGGTAAAGTCTCGTCCTTTATTTATATTTTTTTTTATTGTTTAAATTTTATTATTTATTTATTGTTACGTGATTTTTCCGTCATTTTATTATTGTTATTGTTATTATTATTATATTATATTATATTTAATTAGGTAACTTAAATGTAATTGTTGTGTACAAATTTGAGCATGTTAAATAAATTTGGAGTTTTAGATTTCATTTTGTAAGAATTATAGGTTATAATTAATTTTTTTTTAGATTCAGGATTATAGTCGACAATATTTTGCATATGATAAAATTTTAATTAAATATTGAGATCGTTAGATTAATCTGATATAACATATATTAAAAAATGAAATTGGCAAATTAAGTGAATTGGGTACTGAAAGGGCGTAGTTAAAAATTATAATTTTTAATTCGTAACAGGACCCCCGAATTCGAATTTCTGATCGTAGACCAATTTTATACCTTGGTGTTTATTTCGTTATTCGCTTAGATAACTTAGAATTCTAGTTAGCCTAATAGTTAACTAGTGGCTACTCTATTAAAAATACCCGTTTTCAAAACGTAATTCGTCGTAGGTTAGATTTAGGTCTGACAATTTGGCGACTCTGCTGGGGACAATTGAGGATTCGGGCTCTTTATATTTGATTATTCCATGTTTTAGTTTTTTTTATATATATATTTGACTTTGTTATTCTAACTTGGTTATTTTTGTGTGATTTCAAGTGTGGAGATAGTTTTATTATGACTAACTATTTTTCTTTGTTGATATGTATTATTTGAATTCGCACACACACCACTTTTAGAATAGTATTCAAAACGCCTAAAATCCAGGGCGACTAAGAACCCCGGATGTTTAGTACGGTACGACCGGAACGGTAGTTCCGCCGGTACGACTCCGAAAAAATCCACTCACTCGTGTAGATCCCGAGATCCCTTTTTAGGGGGAGGAAACCACCATGTCGGGAGCCTATCAGTGGAACCTACCTTGTAGAGCAAAGCCACACATTTTTACCCCCCTAACATGTCGTGTTTAATCCATGTTTTTGTTGTATAAAGGTTATCAGGTAAACTGTAAGTATTTTTAACTGTGTAATTTTATTTCTAAGAATGTATCCAATTGCATTTAAAAAAGACAAAACAAAAAAAAAATCATCTTTGCAGCAGGTCTCTTAGGTAGAATTTCTATTTTTAAACGTATGTTTCTTATGCACGGTTTTCAAAAAACCTCTTACCTAAATTTTTGTTCTAAATATGCGTTTCATGCGCATTATTTGAAAAAAAAAACATCCAGGTAAGCTGTAATTCATAATTAGCGCGTCTTTCGCGCATTATTTTCAAAAAATGTTTTCGTGAGAAATTTAAGTCCTTTTTAGCTATTAGAGCTTCTAATTAAAAAAATGCATTATGTATACATTATTTTGAGAAAAAAAAAATATTTTAGCTAATCCCTTAGTTGTAGAAACTTTCTTTTCAAACACGCATTTCGTATGCACTGTTTTAAAAAAAAAAACCTCTTACCTGAATTTTTTTTATCTTAAACATGCGTTTCATACGCAATATTTAAAAAAAAACTCATTAAAGTAAATTTATGGAGTAAATTTCCATTAAAGATGTCGAGCACCCAGGTAAGAGAAGTTGTGATCAATTCTATCCCCGAAATTTGAGTTTTTCCTTACTCATTTTGCAGCTCGGATAATCATACAAATCAAGGCCCCTGAAGAGCACGTCTGTGCACGACCCTTTGCTCGCCGACCAGAGGTGAAACTGGCTGCTAGTACGTTAATGGTTCTTCTTATAGTGGTTGACTGTCTTTCACGAAGGGTAGACGAATGTTGTTGATGTCTAATGGCTTCCTCCATGAGAATTGCTAACTCTCTCATGAAGGTTAAGTAGTCATCGGTGTCGTGACCCTCAACTTTGTGATATCTACAATATGCATTTTGGCGTTACCCTTGTCCAAATAAGTTTAAGCTTCATATTTTGCGTTGAATCTCTTGGATATTTCTGCTTAGTGTGATTGATGCGTCTCGTCGGGTTATGCAGCTAGAGCATTTTCGTTGAAAGGAGACACTTTATCCATTATTTCAAAGATTATGTTATTTTTTGGGTGAAGCTATGACCTTTCTATTAGATTCCCACAGTAGGCGCCAAATGTTGGATCGTGAAAATCTTTACTCTTGTGCTCCACCATGACTAACACCTGCAAGAAGGAATGGAGCCTCACGATTCATCTACAATGCAATAAACTTATTATTTATTATAGGAGTTTTAAATCGAATATAAGGCGATACACCTTATTTTTATTGTCACATTTACGTGACAGCAGTCGGCTTCTTAATGGTTGAGAGAGGCAGGCATTGGTGACGAGTAGGACGCCACCCATCCTAATGATAAGTATGTCGCCATCTATCCTTCAGTTTGGAGACTTTTCTCAATAGTGTTGTCACATTGATTAGAGATTTTCTTAGATTATAAGTATGTTTATAGTTGTGCTGAGCTCAACAATGGGTATACAATTGTAATATCATATGTATAAATATGAAATTTGTTACACACGTCAATTTAGAAGTATAAAAGATTTTCTATATACACTTTAGATGTGTACTAGTATTTCATTTAGCTTCAATAAATTATTTAAAATAACAAAGATGAAATAACCTAATTACAAATATCCAAATTTGAATTTTTGTAATATTATTATTATAACATGTGAATCTAGTTTGGGCTAAAATTTGAACTGAACTCAGTCCAGTCCAGCAGCCTTATATTTCGGACCGGAGCGGACGGGTTAATTGGAAGTATTAACAGAGAGAGAGGCCTAGTCAGTCAGGCTTATGATTCGGTCGAAGAAGAAGAAGAGTATTCGCCTCCGGACAGAATTCACATTCTCTCTCTCGTCTTTCTTACTTTTAGTTTAGGCGACCAAATAAGTGAGTCAATCGCAATCGGCAACAGCCACACCGCGAGACGCGAACACCTCTCCTCTCCTAAAGTACAGTGAGTGAGTGCAAGAAGAGTCCTGTACCCTTCACTTACTTTCCACCACTTCTCTCTCTCTCTCTCTACCATTTCTTTCTATGCTATGATTCCTACTTGTTGACTATATATTATTCGTCCTAGGGTTCCTTCTTTTTCCGAGATGAGTAAGGAGTCGGACGAAGAACACCACCCTCTCTCCCTCGACCCTTCCAAATCTTCTGACCCACTCCCTGATCCCGACGACGCCCCCGATCATCACAAACCTCAACCCGACGCCCTACCCATGGACGACGATACCCTCACCCCCGCCACTGTCTTCTCCATCCGCCTTAAGCAGCCTCCTTCCAATCTCCTGCATAAGATGAGCGTCCCTGAGCTCTGTCGCAATTTCAGGTTTAATCTTACTTCCCTCACGGAGGATTTTTCTGTTATTTATTTGTTTGATTGATTGAAAAAAGCAACTTCTGGAACCACATACTAAGTAATTACTCTCCAAATTTATCTTCTTTCACACTTTGACAAGTTTGCTAATTAAGCTCTCCAAAAGAATTGCCTTTGTTATGATCATGAGCTGATGAACAGTCAAATGAGATCAAGTAGCTTGTTCTTTTAGAAATATATATGTGTATATAACAATTGAAACTTATATCTATAAACGAAAAATCCAGCAAACCTAGTGTTATAGGCAGTTTACTCTAGTCTCTAACTAAAAGTTAATAGAGTTGGCCTTGCAGGCTTATACCAAAATTCAAGTTCCATGCAACCTATTAAAAGAAAGCAGCTTAGTGAACCCATATCTCTGCCCTTAGATGAATTAAAGATACTAAGAGATAAATATCAACAGTCTGTTGTGCTCTGCCCCTGGTCTTTTCTTGGGGAAGAATAGACTCAGGTCACCCAGCAGTAACCGTCCCTTAGACAACCCACACCCTAACATTTTATTCTCTGTATCTAAAACTTGTTCTTTTATTTAAAAGAAAACCAATATGGGTCGGCTATTTAGCCGGAAAACCCCTAAAATCTAACTTCAGTGAGGCCAATAGGCATGCGCCTCACTCCAAGGCACACACTTCGGTGCGCCTAGCTGAAGGTTCTGTGCCTTGCCTCATGCGCCCTGAACAGAGTACAGAACTAAGTGTACTAGCAACACAATATAAAGTCTCTTTCACCCTTGGTTTCTCTGGTTTTTTTATTCTGCGTCGGAACAGTTTGGTACATATTCTGAATCTATCTATATACATGCATCTGCATTGTGTCTAATGCCATGGCTACTAGATGCTTAATTGACTGATTTGATCATTTTAACTTTGCTTTAGGAGTTTCGGTATTTTATTTTTATAATTTTATCTTCAACTGAATTTCTTTTCCTTTACTTTTATCTGTGCAGTGCTGTTGCTTGGTGTGGGAAGCTGAATGCTATAGCTTGTGCATCTGAAACTTGTGCCAGAATACCAAGGTTTTTATCTCCATCTATAGTGAGAAAAGAGATGTGATTATCATTGTGAACTAAGTTAATTTTCTATGGATTCTTGCACTTTTATCTTATTATTATGGGTACCCCATTTACAGCTGATTTTAGAGAGGTTCAAAAAACTTGTAATATCGTCCCTCTTCTCTTTGAAAGTAATGTAATTTTTTATTACATGTTATACCTGCAGTTCCAGTGCAAACCCTCCATTTTGGATTCCTATTCATATTGTGATCCCTGAGCGGCCTACTGAGTGTGCGGTGTTCAATGTCAGAGCAGGTATTGGATGGATCTGTTGTATGTTACTGGCAATTGAGTTTGAAATGCAATCACAGTATATTACAGAACTTATGCCCATCACAAATGACAAAGAGCTTGCTGGATGTTCTTTTTTCTATACTTTTTATTTCTAGTCTTTTGTAATTAGTTTCAGTAGATTTATGTCGAGGGGTTAATTTGATTGCTTTATTAAGGCTTTGGATCTATTATTGTTTTGCAATTTGCAGATAGTATGATTATCTCAGTATGCTATTTGTTGGTGTTTCTATTATCCATAACAAGTGTGCGACTGCTGCATACTCTGATCTTATTGGTTTCCTTCTTTTGCAGATTCTCCTAGAGATTCTGTTCAGTTTATTGAGTGGTCCCCTACTTCTTGCCCTCGAGCTCTCCTAATTGCTAATTTCCATGGGAGTGTAACTATCTGGACTCAGCCATCTCAAGTACGTAATTTGCCTTCAGTGGATTTTCTCAAAATAATTATGCAATTATTTGTGCCTTAGACCAGAGAAGATTATTAGTATTAAAAACTGCACTATGTGATTTCTATTTTAACATAGAAAAATGGTGCTTTCCCTGATATCTCTGTGCCTATGGAGATTGCCCTGAATCAAGTTGTCTGCTCCCCAAATTTCTGCAGTCATAATATGTATCCCTAAATAAAACTCAAGTTGTCCCCTGTTGAGATATAAGAGTGTAGCTGATGCCTTCCCCAAAAGTTCGGACTTATGGGACAGTTGGTTAAGGCGCACGTCTTATTTTCTACATCCCCTACTTCTTAGCTGAAATTTGGTGAAACACATGATGTTATATTTTCAGCAAATCTTTAAAGAGTTAATAACCTATGAAAGGTCTGAATTTTGACCCATGTTAATCAGAGAGGTCTGAATTTTTATTAGTTAATTTAGAAGGTCTGAATTTTCAACTTTGTTGATATAAAAAGTCTCCTTCAACTTTTGCCGTTAAAACTGACGGAATTTGGTCACATGCTTGGCATGTGACCGGAAATAAACTTAAATCCCGAAAATGCCCTCCGACCAAAGTGTGCCCCACACATGCTTGACCTGAAAAGACAAAAATGCACCTTAAAGCAAAAAAAAACATTTTCTTAATTTGACTTCAGGGGTAATTTTGTCATTTCACATTTTCTCAAATAAGGTATTAAATTAAAAAAAAATATTAAAAGGGGTAAAAGTGTCATTTCACACAATTCTGTTAAATTAAACCCTAAAAATGGACGGAAAACCAAAGTTTAACAAAGTTTAAAATTCAGACCTTCCAAATTAACTTTTGAAAATTCAGACCTCTCTGGTTAACATGGGTCAAAATAGACCTTTCATAGGTTATTAACCCATCTTTAAATGGAGGGGCAATCCCAACGTAACAAATATGTGGTTTAAAGGACCAGTTTTCTTCCTTAACTCCATTCTAGTTAGTCTCGTGTTTCTCTTTCCCTTTTGTTCTGTTCGTACTCTGGATTTTGTGGCAATGTACTTGTTTTCTGAAAATTCAGGGACTACCTAATCTCGTAAGGGATGCTAGCTGCTGGCAATGCGAACATCAGTGGCGTCAAGACATTGCAGTTGTGACTAAGTGGTTGTCAGGTGTATCTCCGGTGCGTGGTCTATGGTGCTTCTCCTATTCGTTACTTTTGATGATTTTATATATATAAATTTGAGGAGAGTGATCTTTTTCTTTTCGATTATAAATTATTGGAGAGTACTTAATTTGCGCCATGTTAGTGTGGAGGAGGATCCTGATTCCTGCAGACTTGATTATTTGTAGTAAAATGTACTGTAGGATTCATATCGGCTCTCAATCATCATATCTGAAATAGATTATCCGTAACACTGAATAGTTTTGCTTGCATAATAATCAGTATAGGTGGCTTTCCTCAAAATCTTCTACCGGTGCAAAGTCAACTTTTGAGGAAAAGTTTCTTGCGCAGCAATCCCAAACCTCAGGTATGTTTGCCACGCAACCATGTTTTAGTTTCAGGCTTTCAGCCATGTTGTCTTCTTGTTTTAATACTCTCTTTCTCTCTCTCTCTCTCTCCCTTTTAGTTGACTGGTTTTGAAAAAAGATTGTAGGCCTGGGGCTGCTCTTCTTTTATTAAATATAAGAATAAATAGATGTTATATATGACTGCAGTGCTCTAGAAATGGTAACCTTTAGTTTTTTCTTAACAGTTTAGATTAGTAGATGCCGTAGTATGAGTAACTGTTCTCTCTTTACACATCTATGTATCATACAGAAGGGTTTCATCAAGGTTCGTGTTTAAGAATGTTTCTTTTTAGTACTCTTATTACAAGATGATTTTGTTCGTAGATTGGCAACTCTTTTGCAGTAGCAGTTGTAGTTTCAACTAAAGTGAATAATTTGGCAGGAAAAGATCTATTGTAATAAAGAACAGTAAGACACAGATGGACACACAGTCACACACGTATATGCAAATTCCTTGGAATATGCAGATTTAATAATGACAAATTCATTATGACTCATGTCAAGAATGTTGCTCATAAGTTATGAAAAGAATTCTGGGATTTCACCAGCCCTTTGACTGTTTATCTAAAAGTTTTATCTTCAAACTGATGAACCTATTCCAAATGTGATGTGGATCAACCATCTAGATTGATTGTACTCTTTCTACTTCGTATTGGAAGTGATATCAACATATACCGCTCTAACCGAAATCTAGTGGTAGGACTTGAGTTTATCATGCTGCAATCACATAAATCCAGCTTAGTCTTGTAAGCCTAAGCTTGGTGTGCAACTTGACTGTATTCTGCGATATGAACTTAACATTTACAGTCTTCACACGGTTATTTTTTTTTTCCTTTTTTTTTTTTTCCAAGTTGGATTTTCTGGGATCTTTTTATGCAGGTTCCTATATTTACCATTAAATAAAAATGCTACTAGGAAGTAACCTGTCAGAGCTATTTCTTTGGTTGGGTGTTGAAGATGGTTGCTACCATTTACATTTTATTGTACAGTGCTCTTTTTCAGAAAGTAAAGAAAATATGTCATCTACAATTAAATCCAGAAAGTTATGAGCAGTTCATGTATTTTTTTGCAGATAGATGGCCCAACTTCCTCTGTGTATGCTCAGTTTTTTCGTCAGGTTCAGTTCAGCTGAATTGGTCTCAGTGGCCTTCAAGTCAATATGGTGCTGCACCAAGGTGGTTTCACACAAGCAAAGGACTTTTGGGAGCTGGGCCTAGTGGCATCATGGCTGCTGATGCCATAATAACAGATAGTGGAGCATTGCATGTTGCAGGTGTTCCAATTGTAAATCCCTCTACCGTTGTTGTGTGGGAGGTTACTCCTGGTCCAGGAAACGGATTTCAAGTAATTCCAAAGGCAACTTCTAGCCATGCGGTCCCACCTTCTATCAACCTGCCTAATTGGGCAGGCTTTGCCCCTCTTGCTGCATATTTGTTCAGTTGGCAGGAATATCTGATTTCCGAGGCAAAGCAAGGCAAAAAGCAAACTGATCAAGATTTAAATGAGAGGGTTTCTCTTCATTGTTCACCTGTCTCAAACTTCTCTGCTTATGTGAGTCCTGAAGCTGCAGCACAATCTGCAGCAACCACTACATGGGGTTCAGGAGTTACTGCTGTTGCCTTCGATCCTACTTGTGGTGGTTCTGTTATAGCCATTGTTATTGTCGAAGGTAGCTATGATCCTGACTCCATTTTATGCAGTTTCAATTCCATCAGTAGGTTACAGGGCAAATAATTAATTAACTGGTTTCATTTTTCAGGGCAGTACATGTCTCCATATGATCCAGACGAGGGTCCTTCAATTACTGGATGGAGAGTGCAACGCTGGGAATCATCTCTCCAACCTGTTGTTCTCCATCACATATTTGGAACTCCTAGTTCCAACTTTGGTGGGCAGGCACCGATGCAAACAGTTTGGCAATCAAAGGTGGACACTAGCATACCACCTACAAGTGACTTTAAAAGTCACCAATTAGCTGGTGGAGGACTACCTGCTGATATTCAAAAGACATCTTGCCCTAGTATTCAGAAAGCCAAAGGGGTCTCGTTTGATCCCTTCGACTTGCCTAGTGATGTTAGAACTCTTGCACGGATCGTGTATTCGGCACATGGTGGTGAAATAGCTATTGCATTTCTACGGGGTGGGGTTCACATTTTTTCAGGTCCAAACTTCAACCCCGTGGACAATTACCAGATAAATGTTGGCTCTGCTATTGCTGTTCCGGCCTTCTCTTCTACAAGCTGTTGTTCAGCTTCTGTTTGGCATGACTCTAAAAGAGACCAAACTGTTTTAAAGATAATCCGCGTTCTTCCCCCTGCAGTACCTAGTAGTCAGGTGAAGGCCAGTTCATCAACTTGGGAACGGGCAATTGCTGAGAGGTACTCTTTCTTGACCTATTTATGACTTAGCTGGTGCTCATTGACGCATCCTTTCAAGAGTGAAGTAGCACATTTAAGACATGGCATCCGTCTTTTTGGTATGATTTTGCCCCTTGAATTAAGCAGGTTTTGGTGGAGCCTTTTGGTTGGTGTTGATTGGTGGGATGCTGTTGGCTGTACACAGAGTGCCGCAGAGTATGGAATTGGTAAGGATATCCATATTAGGTTTCCATGGTTATGTGGCTTTGGCACTGATATGGGTAGAAGCTCATGTTGTTTGGCCTTGTTTACAAACCTTAACCCTTCCTACCAATGAGTTGTCATCTTGTGCTTACTTCATGTTTTAATGTTGGGTTAACAGGTCTTTTGGTCTATGATGTTTGACAACTTTTGGGTTTTGGTCAATGATGTTTTTTTTTACCTAATTTTGGTACCATATGTTTGCAGATTTTTTCTAGTTTTGGTCTAACCGTAACATTCCGTCCATTTTTTGACATGTACAAGTCACGTGATCCACCCTAAACTTTCAATTTTGTTCAATTTAGTCCCTCTAATACTTTCCTAACCTTTTTTTGTTTCAATTTAGTCCCGAAGTTTCAAAAATTCAATTGGACCTATTGTCCAATTGGGGTCAATTTTGAAATTTCGGGACTAAATTGAACAAAAAAAAAGGTTAAGAAAGTATTAGAGGGACTAAATTTAAAGTTTAGAGTGGATCACGTGACTTGAACATGTCAAAAAATGGACGGAATGTAACGGTTAGACCAAAACTAGAAATTTTTTGCAAACATATGGTACCAAAACTAGGTAAAAAAAACATCATTGACCAAAACCCAAAAGTTGTCAAACATCATGGACCAAAATACCTGTTAACCCTTTAATGTTTCTGCAGTTTTATTTGTAAAATGCACAAATCTGTTCATGCCATATTCACAGATACAGATCGAATGAAAAACATTAAGTGGTTTTGACTTTCTGGTTGTGCTAGTTATTTTTCCATAGGTATAACAATTTGATGACTTTATAAAAAATTGGGTTAAGAACCTATAAACTGTCTGAAGTTTGCTCATGTGAGATTTTGGTGTCTGAAGTTTAAAATGTTGAAATAGACAGTTCCAGGTTTCATTTTAGTTGAAATTTGGTGTCTGCGCGCGCCTTTTCCTCTCCCTTCAAATATTTTCATCGACAATTTCACCCGCACATAATCCATAGCTCTTTACTTTTTATAAAATCACCAAATTTCTTCCAAAACCTGAACATCCGAAAGAAAAAGTTTTCAGCATAGTAGTGTGGAGTGATTTTCAGCAACAATAGAGCGATATTTACTTGTGCGGATGTGGTCACATTCTTGGGTGACGGTCCCGACAAGGTGACGAGAAGGGAGCGTTGCATGAGAGCTTTTATTTGACAGCCGGTTTCGTTGGGATTGGCTTCTCTAAAGTAATCACACCGCAACATCAAATTTCAACAAAAATGAAACTGAGACTGTCCATTTTAACATTTTAAACTTCAGACACCAAAATCTCACATAGAGCAAACTTCAGACAGTTTATAGGTTCTTAACCCTAAAAAATTCTATATCATTTGGGATCTTACTGGGACTTCAGATTTTTATCTATTTAACCTACTGAAGTTTTCATGTAACAAGTTTGGGGTCTATTGGATTATCATGTTGCTAGTTATCTTTTGAAGAATCATGACCCATATTTGCATGAGCTGATAAGTAATGTCTGATGTTTGCATCAAGCTCGTACATTACTATCAAAGATTTTCCAATTTACTACACTTAAAATTGTTTCTTGTAGTACTTGTTTTGTAATACTCACTTGTGATGACAAGTCTTATCCTTTTGCAGTTTCACTTAATAGTGTTATTGCCGTATTGGATGCGGATTTCCATTCACTTCCTTCAACTCAACATAGGCAACAGTATGGACCTGTAAGTAGCTTGCCATTGTTTGATTTGATAGTCTGAAAAGAGACTTGTTTAATATGATCAACTCTTTAGTAGTTTCATATCTCTGATGAGAGGATTCTGGGTCTCGTCTAGATGTCGTAATGCAATATTTCCATCTCTTCTGCTGTTTGGTGACATTGATTCATTCAGTGATGCAGTTCCACATTTTTATTTTTCCCATGGCTTAGTGCTTGTTTTATGAAGTTCTTTTATATTGTTTCAGATTTAGGATCTCTACCTACATTTCTAATCTTGGGTGTCACACATCCGGTGTTATATACATATCTTTTTACTTAAAAATGCTGCATTGCTTGCTGTATCACCTTTATCTCCTTGGATTGGTAATGAAATTGTTATACATGCAGAGTCTTGACAGGATAAAATGCAGGTTACTAGAAGGTACAAATGCTCAAGAGGTCAGGGCAATGGTCCTAGATATGCAAGCAAGGCTACTGCTGGACATGCTGGGTAAAGGGATTGAGTCAGCATTGATTAATCCTTCAGCCCTAATACCTGAGCCATGGCAAGCATCTGCTGAGGCACTAACTGGAATTGATCCTGAGGCAATGGCTGTTGAAGCATCTCTAGTTCCAAGTATCCAGGTCATTGTCTAAACATGATTGATTATGGCCCTTATATCGGCATGTTCCTAAATTTATTTTTCTTGGTTCGTAGAAGTAGGTACATAAGTGGAATTGGGAACTTAATGTCTATATCCGCTCGATTATCCATGGACTTTTGGGACAGGAACTGGTGTAGATTATAGATTTATGTTCTTTACATTGAAAGTTGTGTCATAATTATATTAAATTCATTCGTAGAGGGTTTCTGTTGTTTTCTTTTTTGTTAAATATATATAGGAGTAGAAGTAGCTATTAGTAGTGATATGACTACTAATTTAGTATATCATTAAGAGTTTTGGTTACGTTTTGCTTGATTTTTTTGTCTTATAGATCCTAGCTAGGTATATTGCTAGGTTTAGACGTTGAGCTAGAATAGTTTCTCTTTGGACACTCAAGTTCTAAGCTTTGTCAGACATGGGCACGTCAATGTAAGTAAGAAAATTGATGTGATTTTTGGTCATGTTTCAAGCAATATTACAAACCCTATAAGATTTGGCTTCGGGGTTGTTCTTCATTATTATAAATTAGTCTCAGTTATTGAAGGTTGTCACTTTGTCCATCAGCAATTTTCCTTGTTCCCTTTTAAGTGGAAACCATCTAATTGGTGAGACTATCTTCCAGGCTTATGTTGATGCAGTTCTTGATCTGGCTTCACACTTCATCACACGCTTGAGAAGATATGCAAGTTTCTGTCGAACATTGGCTACTCATGCTGTTAATGCTGGTACTGGGACCAGCCGTAATGTGGTTACTAGTCCAAACCAGAGTGCAGCTTCTCCTGCAACTAGCCAAGGTTAGTATGCGGAATACTGTTTAGTGCCAATAGCTGAACCACTGTATGCTTTGCTAAAACATTAGGCACCTCATTAAATATACCAGCAACTGTCTTAATCTTCGGTTTCATATATTGATAAATTTCACTGTCTTGTGGTCTGTAAGAGTTGTGATCTTATTATTATCATCTTTTTCTATAGCTAGCTTATTAGCTTTGGTGCAAATGATTTGTTGTCCTCTAGGCGGTCAAAATGGTACTGCAGCAAGTACTACAGGGAGTACGCAGATGCAAGCATGGGTGCAAGGAGCTATTGCTAAGATTAGTGGCACCAATGATGGAACTGCCAGTTCATCGATAAATACAATAAGTGGCCCAGCATCCTTTATGCCAATTAGTATCAACACGGGAACATTTCCTGGAACACCAGCAGTTAGACTGATAGGGGACTGCCATTTCCTCCACAGACTTTGCCAACTTCTTCTGTTCTGTTTTTTCTTTCGGAGAAGTCAACTACATCGTGCCCAGAAAAGTAATGATTCAAACACCCAAAAACCCCAACCTGGTGGTGTGTCAGGAAAGGTAGAAGAGATGAACGCGAAGCCGCTGACATCAGCTATAGTTAAGGGAGATGAGGGTCAGGTAGGAGGACGAAGTGTAAGTGGAGCAAAAGGTGGAGAAGAAGGTTCTGCTGGTCGTTCACGGTTGGGATCTGGAAATGCTGGTCAAGGATACACATTTGAAGAGGTATACCTTAAAGAAAGAAAGATTAAGAGTAATTTATTTACTACTACTTACTAGTGGGTGGGTGTTTGTTGACAGGTGAGGGTGTTGTTCTTAATACTAATGGACCTGTGCAGAAGAACTGGTGGGCATGCACACCCGCTGCCAGTGTCTCAGGTTGGAAGTAGCAACATACAGGTGAGGCTGCACTACATTGATGGGAATTATACTGTACTCCCAGAGGTTGTGGAAGCATCTCTTGGTCCGCATATGCAGGTAATGACCCCCTCCCCCTATTTTAATTTTAATAAATAAAAGAAAGGATGTTGGAAAAGTGTTGTTAATGATGGTGGGTTCAGAATATGCCGCGGCCTAGAGGTGCAGATGCAGCTGGATTGCTGCTGAGAGAGTTGGAACTTCACCCACCAGCAGAAGAGTGGCATAGAAGGAACATGTATGGTGGGCCGTGGTCAGATCCAGATGATTCCTCATCATCTTCTTCTTCTTTCTTGATGGATGAGAAATCATTAGTAGTAGATCATAATCATCTTAGTAGTCATAGTAGTCCATCATCACCCGACAACTACAACTACTACTCGGATAGTTACGAGGGAGAGGGAGGAGGAGGGGCCATATATAGGGTGTGGCCAAGGAAGAGGCGGATATCAGAGAGGGATGCAGCATTTGGGTTGAACACATGTGTAGGGTTGGGTGGGTATCTTGGGATTATGGGATCCCGAAGAGATGTTGTGACTGCGGTCTGGAAGACGGGTTTGGGAGGTGCCTGGTACAAGGTAAGCAGTCTCTACCCTTGCCTTATTTATTTATTTATGATGTGCTATAATAAGAAAGAGTGAATGAATTGATGTTGGCAGTGCATGAGATGTTTAAGGCAGACATCAGCATTTGGTTGTACGGGTGGGAGTCAAAACGAGAGGGAGCAATGGTGGATCAGCCGATGGGTTCATGGATGTCCCATGTGTGGCGGACCCTGGGTACGAGTTGTATAACAACACAATACTATACTCTTATTATTATTATTATATCCTATCCTCCTCCTAACTAACCTCTAATGTTGTTGATATATGTTTTATTTCCGCAAATCTGGAGGACATGTTTTACTTAACAATTAGGGTTAAGAACCTATAAACAAAGTTTGCTCCATGTTCGATTTTGGTGTCTGAAGTTTAAAATGTACAGTCCCATGTTTCATTTTTGTTGAAATTTAGTGTCTCGGTGTGATTACTTTAGAGAAGCTAATTCTGACGAAACCGACTGTCAAATAAAAGCTCTCATGCATGCTCTATTCTCGTCACTTTGTTGAGATTGTCACCTAAGAAGGAGGTTACATCTGCGCAAGTAAATCTCGCTCTATAACACTCTGCTGGAAACCTTTTTTTTCGGATGTTCAAGTTTAGAAGATATTTGGCGATTTTATAAAAATTAAAGATTGATGAATTATGAGTGTGTGAATGAGTCGATGAAAATGTTTGAAGAGATAGGAAAATACGCGCGAATATTCCAAATTTCAACAAAAATGAAACTTGAGATAGTCAATTTCAACATTTTAAACTCCAGACACCAAAATCGAACGTGGAGTAAACTTCAGACAAGTTTATAGACTGTTAACCTAATAGTTAATTACTCTTTAACATCTCGGTCCAAATCAAAGCTATATCTTCTTCCTGCCATAATTTCACATGTATACCATACCTATGCTAGGTTCGGATGACATACACTGACCAAGTTTCATGATTGCCATAATTCTTTCTTACGGAAAAATTATTAATTAGTATAATTCTTTTTTAACTATAGTATTGTTTATATCTCACCCCATCTTCTCTTTATTAGTATGTATCATGTGTTTCTTGCTTCCTAATCAAACATTATTATCAATCAAATTCTCTCTATTTTCACAAATACATGTCTATAAAATTCTTAAACATACTAAATAGACAAAATACCATCACACAAAAGCGAAATCACAACTAAAAGTTTCGAATAATGTATTTTGAGCTGTTTTCTGAATTGTTGCATCATGTGAGAGAATGTATCCGATTTTAGAGAGACATTCAAATTTTTATTATTTCTCATACATATCTCAATATGTTTACTTCAACGGTTGAAAAATCGTTTTAAATTACAGTCAACTTCATTTTAGTCACATTCTATAAATAATTCAAAAATTAATTTTATTATTTACAAAAAAAGTTCCAAATTTGTATGAATATTTGGACTTTTTTTCTTTATGAAAAATGAGTAGTATATGTAAATTAATTAGCAAAAATTCATTTCACTAGATTTCAAAAAATACAAGTATACACAAATCCCTTTGAATACCAATCTCGGGTCTGATCAAAACTCTATCAAACTCTTAGGCCGGGAATCTCATTGTGTGTTTTAAAAAATTAAAATAAAAGAAAGTCCATTTTGTTATGGACTATTTATTGTACTATTTATGGATGTTCGCTATGTTGTATATAGTATTACTTTTTCTACAAAAATGCAATGCAATCTCTATATAAAGGGCTCTATCTATGAGAATAAAATTATCATATAATTCTCTCTTTTATTATTTCTCTAGTTTTACTAAAATTGCTCGTATATTCTTTTACATAACTTTCATAATCAAATCCAAATTAGAGTTTTTCTTTTTTACAACAGCCGCCGGATCCACCACTATTCATAATGGATCTCTCACATACGATTCCTCAAATGCTTCCTCGTCAATGTGATGAACCCATCAACATATTCATCCACTCTTTATGAGGAAGCATCTCAAAAGAAGAGAATTAATTCTCCTCTCTTCTTCTACCTCCAACACTTCATCCTTCCTTCCTTAGGATAGGGATAGATTGTTATGGTCATTTCTGTTATGTGTTTAGTTTAGGTACTATATTAGTCACTTGTGAGAGTATGGGGGTAATTAGCTATAGTGAGAAGTTTTGCACCTAATAAATAGGGCTAAGTCTGTACAGATTTATGGATGAAAATAAACAGATTGTCTTTCTTCTTCTCGGCTGAATTCTTCTCTCCGATTTTGTCACGTAACATAACATAGATCAACCCTCTCTACATATTATGTAGATACAAACATTGAAGAAGTTGTCGTGGGATTAAAAAAGATTGGAGGAGATTAAGAATGAAACCATTGACATGATACTCGTCAACCCTTGAACCAAATTGAATCGATAGAGCTGTGGCTGATGCTGCTCATCAGGAAACCCTCCCAATCTTATGTTCTCTTGGTACTGGCAGCTCAATACTCCACTCAATCGATTACACCGTGATGGGTTTCGCTATGGCAGTTAGGCCCTTTAACGGCGAGGAAACGGCGAATAGGCCCACTGGACCCTAAATGGAGGTCAAGAAGACCAAGGCGAAGGGTCCCGACAGAGGGAGTCCCGACGACGAAAGGTCCCGACAGATTCGGTCCCGATAGGTGAGCTGGATGCTCCCGATGAGATGCCTTTAAGTAGGCCCCGATGACGAATCCCTGAGAACGATTGGCCCTGTCACGATGACGAGGGGCCCCGAGCGGTGACACAATGAGATAACTCTGGAGTCCCCGATGTTAGTCGGGACTTGCTATCAGAGGTTGAGGCCGAGATACGCGGGGCGTGGCCGAGATACGCGGAGCGTGGTTGAGATACGCGGAGCGTGGTTGAGATACGCGGGGCGTGGCCGAGATAAGCGAGATCATGGCCTAGATAGGCGGGATCGTGGCCGAAATATGCGGAATACGGACTAACCACCCCAACGGTTCACCGGGTAACTGAGGTACCTCTCCGCCTATAAAAGGGCAGAGGTTACCTCAGATCACATTACGTTTTGAGATACACCTTTGGAGATTACTGCTTGCCAGTTCATACGAGATACTCATTTAAGCATCGGAGAGGGATTCTGGGTCACCGCCCGGTCTATCCCCTCTTGCAGGATTACGTGGAGCAAAGGAGCTCGGATCGCCGTCAAGACCGTACCGGAGTTCCGCCGTGATCCAACATTGGCGCCGTCTGTGGGAACGTGACAAAAAGCTAATATGACTTCTACTCGTTCAATGACGGTTGGCAAGCAAAGAAGACAAGGACAATCTGGTGGTTCCCGTCATCCTGCTGGGACGACTCTGAATTCACCACCGGAGCGCGCTGAGGACCAGAATCTCCCTGCTGAGGTCTCCCAGACAGGGGGGGTACAACTAAGTCCCCGAAGATGCTGCTCAGCACCAAGAGAATAGGGAGCATGAGGCTCCTCCAAATGCGGACTTGACGAAGGCTGTGGCGGAGGCCATGCCGATGTTTTTGGCGGCCGTGGAGGCTCTCTTAGATCGGAGAGAGGCTGCGAGGAGACAAGAGGAGGTGCCCCTACCAAGGGAGGAAGTGCCCCCACCAGCAGAGGTTCAAAATGTGCAAGAGGCCCAACCTCGGAGCCAGGACAAGGGTAAGGAACCCGCTCAGTCCGAGCGATTTGTGGTCGATGGGCCAGGACCCGTACAGCATAGGACCATTCCCCTTAATGGTCCTATTACCTCCGATCAGGTGGTGAAGATCGTGAACATCTGCATGGGAGAGCAGAAACCGCTGCTGTCGGAACTGAGGGATCGATCCACCCATCCCTTTGTTCCCCGACTAATAGACACCCTCGCCCCGCCAGGGCTGGGTATCCCCACGATTAAGGAGTATGATGGCGAAGGAGATCCGGTTCGTCATGTCCAGAAGCACCTCATGGCGTGTCTGGGCAGAGCCCCGAATGAAGACATCGTGTGTACATTGTTCCCGAACACACTTGGTGAGAGAGCCCTGACCTGGTTCTTCAGTCTGCCCCCAGGGTGCATCACTTGCTGGGCTGATATGCACGACCGCTTTATTCAGCAGTACCAGGGTCGCCGACGTCTGTTGAAGAGTGTGAGGTCCCTGGCCCAGGTGGTGCAGAGGCCCGATGAGTCGCTGGCACACTATTACCAGCGATATACTGCCAGCGTAGCGGAGATTGACGAGGAGATTTCGGAGGGTGAGACCATCTGTACCTTCATTCGGAACCTAACAGCCCCCTACGGTTCTGACTTGATGCACAGCGTGGCTGAGAAGGCTGTGTGGAATATGGAAGCCTTGCAGAAAAGGGTGAAGCGGCAAATCGACGTCCAGGAGTCGAAAATAGCTGCTGGAGAGCTTGATCCCCCGAAGTCAAATAAGGGAAAGCAGTCGCTCAAGCCAGTGGACGACCATAAGCGGAAGGATAAGTCCGAGGGCAGTTGGACTCGAGGTCGTTCTGATCGAAGGGAGGACAGGCGTCCCCCGAGGAAGGATAAGCGGGAGGACTATAGCATCCCTCTGAATAGCTCCATGACGGAGGTGTTGGCGGTCATGGATCGACAGGGTATCTCTAGGTACCCCCCGAAGAAGGAATGAGAGTTTATGGGATCCCGTACCGATCGTTACTGTCGATTTCACGGCGCAAATGGCCACGACACTAATCATTGTCGGGAGCTGAAAAAGGAGATCGAAAAGCTGATCCAGAAGGGGAAGCTTAAGGAGTTTGTCGGGGAGAAGCGGTGTCGATCCCGTTCTCGATCCCGATCGCGGTCCCGTTCCCGATCCCGCGATCGGTCCCCAAAGAAGAAGAGGTCTGAGCCGGAGTCTTCTGGTGCCCGTAAGGAGAAGCAGGGCACTATCAATGTGATTCACGGAGGATTTGCCGCGGGAGGTGACACCACAGCCTCTCGGGAGGTCTATGCCTCTAGAATTTCTGCTGCTGTGGTGCTGGGAAGGAGGTCCCGATCCTGGACTGCGAAGGAAGAGATGGTGATTTCCTTTTCCGCGGAGGACTTGATAGGAGTGGAGATTCCACATGATGACGCTCTGGTCGTGACCCTTGACGTAGATGGGTACGAGATGAAAAGGATTCTGATCGATGGAGGGAGCTCCTCCGACATTCTGTTTATGGACGCGCTGGAAGCCATGGGGAAAACGAAGAAGGATCTCAAGGAGGTGAACTTCCCGATGGTCGGGTTCTCGGGTATTACCTCCTATCCGCTGGGAATGATCACCTTACCAGTGGAGTTTGGTAGCGGGTGGAAGGCGGAGAGGAGAAATGTGGACTTTGTGGTGGTTGAGTCCGCGGGGACGTATAATGCGATTATCAGGAGAACCACCATCAACCCCCTGATGGTAGTTGCCTCGACCGTGCACCAGAAGATGAAGTTCCCGACTGACCACGGAGTCGGGGAAGTCAATGGCGACTAGGTGGCTTCCAGGAGGTGCTATGTTAATGCCACCCGACAGAAGAGATGAGAGGCCATGGCTATCCTCCAGACCGATGCTGATCCCAGAGAGGAGTTTGGGCATCCCGCCCCCATGGAGGATTTAAAGGAGGTTGAGATTGACGGACCTCAGAGAAAGGTGAAAATCGGGTCCGCCCTGTCTGACGAGAGGGCCCGAGAATTGATTGAGCTATTGAAGGAGTTTAAAGAGCTGTTTGCCTGGTCCCCGAGTGATATGCCAGGGATCAGCCCCGACGTGATTGTGCACGAGCTAAAGATCGATCCTGCGATCAAGCCTATCGCGCAGAAGAGGCGTCCGATGGGCGCAGACAAGAGGATTGCGATCCAGCAGGAGGTGGGCAGGTTGCTCGATGCTGGGTTTATCAAGGAGCTCCGATTCCAAACTTGGGTCGCCAACCCGGTTCTGGTGAAGAAGAGCAATGGGAAGTGGCGGATGTGTGTTGATTTCCGCGATCTGAATAAGGCTTGCCCGAAGGACTATTACCTGCTCCCGAGAATCGACCAGTTGGTGGATGCCACATCGGGACATGAGTTGTTGAGCTTCATGGATGCATACTCGGGCTATAATCAGATCAAGATGGCTAAGGAGGATGCCCCCCACACTGCCTTTTATGCCGATAGTGACATCTATCACTACGATGTCATGCCTTTCGGACTAATCAATGCCGGGGAAACCTACCGGCGGATGGTGAACAAGTTGTTCGGAGATATGCTGGGGAAAACCATGGAGGCTTACGTGGACGATATGCTGGTGAAGTCCCGACAAGCTGAGGATCATGTGCACAACCTAACTACGGCGTTTGAACGGATGAGGCTTCATCAGGTTCGCTTGAACCCGACAAAGTGCGCCTTCGGAGTCCACTCGAAGAAGTTTTTGGGATTTATGGTGAGTCAAAGAGGAATTGAGGTAAACCCTGAGAAGCTGAGGGCGATCGAGGAGATGCAGTCTCCGATAAATCATCGGGAGGTGCAAGCGCTGAATGGCCGACTGGCTGCAATGAATCGCTTCCTGTCTAAGGCAAGTGACCAATCCATGCCGTTTTTTGAAGTGTTGAGGGCCAACAAGAAGTTTGAGTGGACTGCCAAGTGTGAAGAGGCGTTCCAGGCACTCAAGCAGCACCTTCGCACCCTCCCGCCGTTGGCGAAATCGGTCACAGGCGAGCCGCTCGATCTATACTTGGTTGTTTCTGAATTTGCCATTAGCTCTGTGTTAGTGAAGGTTGTTGAGGGTAATCAAGTCCCCGTTTATTATGTAAGCAAGACGTTTGCCAAATCTGAAATGAATTATCCCGCCGTTGAGAAGTATCTCTTTGCGTTGATTATTACTGCTCGGAAGCTGAGGCCTTACTTCCACGCGCATGAGATTACTGTGTTGACAAATCAGCCTTTGAAGCATTTTTTGAACCGACCTGATGCGTCGGGGAGATTAGTCAAATGCGCAGTCGAGCTTAGTGAGTTTCACATACACTTTGCTCCGAGAACGGCTATTAAAGGCCAGGCGTTGACGGATTTCATAGCAGAATCTACAGCCCCCGATCTGGAAGAAACGGGCCCTGTAGAGGGGGCAACCATGGAGGTCCCGATAGCAGAACAACCAGAGATGGCAGAGCAATCAGAACAGCCAAATGAGGAAAATATCTGGGAGATGTACACGGATGGCTCCTCGAGTTCAGACGGATCAGGAGCAGGCTTTGTGCTGATACCACTAGGCGGAGGTGAGCCGCTTCGATATGCCTTGGCTTTAACGTTTAGGGCCACGAACAACGAAGCTGAGTATGAGGCTCTTATCACGGGCCTGAAAATTGCCAAAGGTACGGGAGTTGCTCACTTAAGAGTGAAGTGTGACGCGGGCCTGATCGTGAATCAAGTCCAAGGGCGATACGAGGCGAAGAGCCCGATGATGAGGAAGTACCTTCGTGAGGTGCAAGTCTTGAAGGAGAGCTTCAAAAGCTTCAATATTGAGGCGATCCCGAGAGAAGATAACGTGGAAGCGGACGCTTTGAGAAAATTTGCCTTGGGGGCACCCTTGGAGGAAAATCGGGAGGTGCACTTCTTAAAGAAGGTGATCTTTTCGACCACCGACCCGACGCAGGTGTGTGCTATTGAAGCAGGATCGGAGGAGGAGCCCACTTGGATGACCCCGATAGTTGCGTACCTGACTACGGGGACAGTCCCCGATAATGAAGTAGTAGCTGACAGGATACGTCAGATCGCGGTTAACTACGTGATGCTGGACAGTCAGCTATACAAGAAGGGCTGGTTCTCGACTCCGTGCTTGAAATGTGTGGCTGAGCCCGACACAAGTCGAATCCTGAGGGAGGTGCATGAAGGGGTCGCGGCTTGTCATGAAGGGGCCCGATCCATTATGAGGAAAGCGTTGAATCTGGGCTATTATTGGCCTACGATGAGCAAGGAGGCGACGGCGTTGGTCCGATCCTGTGACGCGTGCCAGAGGTATGCCCCGAATATCGTGGCTCCGCCCGCTAATCTGACGTCCATCAAGAGTGCTTGGCCCTTCGCGCAGTGGGGCATTGACTTGGTGGGACCCCTACCGCAGGCACAAGGTCAGTGTAAGTATTTGCTTGTGGCTATCGATTATTTTTTGAAATGGATAGAAGCTAAGGCGTTGGCCAAGACGACGGAGAACCAGATCGTCAAGTTTCTCCAAACTCATATTGTATCCAGATACGGGATTCCCAAGGTGGTGATCAGCGACAATGGTCCACCGTTTAATGGGGCTCAAGTGAAGGAGTATATGGAGGAGTTGAACATCGAGCATCGGAAAGCTTCTGTCCACCATGCTCAGACTAATGGCCAGGTGGAATCAGCCAACAAAATCGTGATGGATGGCCTGAAGAAAAGGGTCTATGCCTTGAAGGGCAAATGGTTGAATGAACTGGAAAACGTGCTTTGGGCTGTTAGAACGACACCCAAACGATCAACTGGGGAGACTCCGTTTGGCCTTGTTTATGGCACGGAGGCTGTTGCTCCCGTGGAGGTAGCTGTGGCGTCCCATCGGATGAGATATTATGAGCCTTTGACGAATGATGAAATGAGACGTCTGGATTTGGACTTGCTCGAAGAAAAAAGGCGGGAAGCCGATGAAGTCTAGGCTCGAATGCGTTTGGTGGCGGCCAGGTATTACAATCGGCGAGTTAAGTCCCGACAATTCTTCGTCGGGGAGCTGGTTTGGCGTCGCAACGAGTTTACCCTTTTGGATCGAATCAACAAGATGTCACCAAAATGGGAAGGACCTTACAAGGTCGTGGGGATGCCAGCTCCAAATGCGTACAAGTTGGAAGACCTCGATGGCAGAGTATTGAAGCATTCTTTTAGTGGCGAACACTTGAAGAAATGTCATGCTTGATGAAAAGTCGCCTTAAGTGGTGCCCGATGAAAAGTCGCCTTAAGTGGTGCCCGATGAAAAGTCGCCTTAAGTGGTGCCCGATGTAAAATCGCCTTAAGTGGTGTATGTTATTTATCGTTTGATTCGATGTAAGAAATTTTTGTGCCATCAATGAATAAAGAGGTTGCTTCCGATCAAATTATTCTTAGATTTATTCTAAGTGTTGTTAAGACGCCTTGAGTGGTGCACGAGATTAAGTCGTCTTAAGTGATGCATGAGATTAAGTCGTCTTAAGTGATGCACGAGATTAAGTCGTCTTAAGTGATGCACGAAGTTAAGTCGTCTTGAGTGATGCATGATTCTTGGATTTATTCTAAGTGTTGGAAAGTCGCCTTAGGTGGTGCACGATATTAAGTCGCCTTAGGTGGTGCAGGTGGTTAAGTCGTCTTAAGTGATGCAGATTGAATTGCCTTAGTTGGCACGATTAAATCGTCTTAAGTGATGTGTGAAAATATCTTAAGTGTCGAGGTTTCGCCTTAAGTAAGTATAATTAAGTCGCTTTGAAAAGTGCAATGGAAAATCAGAACTAAGATAGTCTGATATTAATGAGGGCTCAAAGGCCCGAGGATTACAATAATGGGGAAAATACAAGGACTCTAAAGATAAAGCGTTTAGGCTTGGTCCTTGTCGGCGGCATCAGCGGGAGCAAGGTCCACAAGGTCTGTGGCAGAAGGCTCCACAGGTTCAGCCGCTGGAGGGTCGATTATCGGGGCATCATCACTTGGAGGCTCTGCTGTGTCTTCAACAATCGCGGGAGTGCTCCCCTCATCACTCTCCTCCGAGAGGGCAAAGTATTTCTTCGCGAAGGGAGCGAGAGACGGAGACTTGTCGAAGTTGATGGCGTCGCCATACTCCAGGTGGAGTTCCTCGACTGCGTTGAAGAGGGTGTTCTCCACCTCCGCGCTGCAGAACTTCACTGCATCAGCTTGGAAGTCTTCGGACCTCCGATAATCCTCCCGGCCCTTGGTCTCGGCCACGACCAGCTGCGGGAACCTCAGCAACTTGCTCATCCAGAGCCTTCTTTTCAAGGACCAGCTTGTCCTCAGCAACCCGCCGCTCCTGCCGCTCCCGCTTCAGGAGCCCCTCGAAGTCACGAACCTGCTTTTGGAGGTCCCGAGTCTTTCGGTCGAGGATGGCCTGCTCCTTGGCCAGTTTTCCCCGCGAAGACTCGGAGGCCGCGAGATCCTCCTCAAGCTTGGCTATGACAGGAGCCCCCTTTGCCCGCTCCTGCTCCAGGGCCTCCTCGAAGGCGAAGATGTACCCCCAGGAAACGGTTGATGTCCCCCATCTCCTGCAAAGAAAGGGAGAGAAGTGTTAGCAGATGAGCAACCGGTCTTATTGATGAAGGAGAGAAAAGTGAAAGTCTTACCTCTATCCGACACATGGACATCTCTTGAACATCCCGGCGGATGTCCTCCCGATCCAAGGAGATCGGATACCTCATGGTGGGCAGGATAGAGCCTGCTAGCAGATGCGTAGCCAGCTCGGGGTACGTGTCCCCCTGTCGGAGCTGGACCCCTTGCAGCGTTTGGATCGGGGTCCAGGGAGCATCCTTCTGTGCGGGGTCCAAGACCTTGTAAAAACTCCTGTCGAGGGGGAGAGGAGAAGGGCCGACTTGAGTCGTGGAGGGGCGTGCCTCCGACTCGCCCCGGGCTGGGAAGGAGTGAAGTCGTAGATGGGCGACGGCTGTCGCTGTTGTGAAGAAGGCGAGGGGGCAGCCCCTTGAAGGTTGGTTTCAGTGGGGACTGCCCCGTCCTCCGACGATGGCGAAGGGAGCCGCCCTCATCAGTCTCCTCGGAGGAGTCCAGGCTCTCTACCCGACGAAATTGATCGCCGGTCGGGGTCTCTCCACTAGAGAAAAGTGGTGCCCCCGCTGAAGGAGGCGCCCCTGCTGAAGGTGGTGCACCTGCTGAAGCTCCAGCACCCGATGGAGTCCCCGCGTGACCTGCACCTAGCGGACGTGAGGAGGCTTCAGAAACATAATCAGGAAGTTCGTTAGGGCCCTTACACCAAACGATGCGCCGAGAAACATATTGATCCTTCCCGCGGTAGTTGTAGTAGCCCACCTTCAGGACACGAGGAGTTTCCCCTCGGAGAACACGTTTGACATCGGCAATACGGGCCTCCATGGTCAAAGGGATCAATTCCTTCGGAACTAGCTTCCTGTACGATTTAATAGCGAGGCAGAGCTTTTTACCTTCTTCAGCATTATGGACATCGAAGAGTTTGTCCACTTCCACGCGGCTCCTCTTTGTCCTCTCCGCGGAAGGAGATCCCGACGGAGCAGCGGCCTTCTTGGCTGACTTCCTCTTCCGCGTAGGGCGGACAGCATCGGTCTCCCCCTGCTTAAGGATCAGATTGGTCAGCACGGATACCTTCTTAGCTGCAAACAGTAAAAAACAGAGGTTAGAGATGTTACCCAGGGAACCATATTGGAGGGGCCATCGAAGAGTTGACCCCCGGAGACTATGTCGAGGAGTCGGATCCCAGCATTCACCAGGTCCCGCTCCACGAGAGAATTGGCATCAAGGGGAGTATAGGACTCCCCCCATCGGTAGAGCTGGATAAGATGAAGGGTCTGGAAGTCTTCATCAGAATAGGTGTGGTAAGCGGGAGGAGAGTCCGCTTCCACCTCTCATCGGGGCCACGGGATCGAGGATTTTTGGATGAAGAAGTAGCTCCTCTTCCACCCACTGTTATCGGACCCCGTGTCGACCAGGAGTCCCCGACCCTTGACCACCTTCCAGGTGTCACTGGTCCAGCTGCACAACGCGAGCTGCGTCTTGTTCCACTTCGGCATACGGGGGTAGAAGGCACAGACCCCCGCCTCGTTGCACTTCATCCCGTAGAAGGTTCTGAAGAGCTTGAGGCTGTAAACCCACTTCTGTCGGAAGCAGAGGACTTGGAAGGCGTTCCACAGGCGGATGGCATGGGGAGAGAAGGTAGTTGGATGCGTCTTGTAGTGTTGGCACATCTCAACCAGGTTGCCACAGAAGGGGAATCGAATTCCCGCCGATATTTGCCCCGTAGAGACAAACACCTCCCCTTTCCGGGGACGAGTAACCTCAAGGTTACTCGAGAGGCGGGGCCAAGGATATGGGAAACGAGGTTCCCAGGTAGAGGTGATGCATCCCTCCCGGAGAGCTGCATCGTAAGCAGTGCTGGAAATCTCGTTGAGAGCATAGTCAAAATTGAAGGGCTTTCTCCCCTCGGAACTAGATCCACTGTCTGAAAATCAACCACGGCAAGGAAAGGCACATTGGGTTTTTCGGAAAATTGCAAACAAACTAAGCGAAGATGAATGAAAAGATACACGAGTAACAAGGAAGAACTCCTTACCAGACATGATGACTTGAGGTAGGAAGGATGAACTTGATGTTGTCGGAAAGTTGTTCGGAGAACAGGAGGCCGGAGGAGCACTTGAGTCTTCGAAATCGCAGAGCTTGGGTTCTCAAAGTTGCAGAGAGCTTTTGGAATTTCAGAAACAAGTAAAAGGGAAACTGTGCCCAGTGTTAGGGTTTTATAGGCGAAGAGGACAGTCGAAAGGACGTTCTAATCTGAATCGTCGAAGTTGAAGCGTTTTGATCTGAGCCGTTGAGATGAAACGAGTAGAATGGCAACAGGTGTAATGATGAAACGGCCTGAAAAGCACTTTTTCAGAAAAAGCAGGCGCGAAAAATCAGGCACGGGTGCCAAAGACGTCGCTTCGTTATCTGCTGCATTTAATGGCAGGGGAACCGATGAGTCTTCTCGGATTTGGTGGTTAACCTCAAGGCATCGAGGAAACGTGAACGGGAAGATTTGTATCAAGTGACTATATCAAGGGAAAGGTCCCCGACTCCGATGTCGGGAGGTCGGGAGTTGAAAGACACGACGAACTGTAAGTCCCTCATGTCTTGGGGGCAAATGATGTGTTTCGCTATGGCCGTTAGGCCCTTTAACGGCGAGGAAACGGCGAATAGGCCCACTAGGCCCTAAATGGAGGTCAAGAAGACCAAGGCGAAGGGTCCCGACAGAGGGAGTCCCGACGACGAAAGGTCCCGACAGAGTCGATCCCGATAGGTGAGCTGGATGCTCCCGATGAGATGCCTTTAAGTAGGCCCCGATGACGAATCCCTGAGAACGATTGGCCCTGTCACGATGACGAGGGGCCCCGAGCGGTGACACAATGAGATAACTCTGGAGTCCCCGATGTTAGTCGGGACTTGCTATCAGAGGTTGAGGCCGAGATATGCGGGGCGTGGCCGAGATACGCGGAGCGTGGTTGAGATACATGGAGCGTGGCCGAGATAAGCGAGATCATGGCCTAGATAGGCGGGATCGTGGCCGAAATATGCGGAATACGGGCTAACCACCCCAACGGTTCACCAGGTAACTGAGGTAGCTCTCCGCCTATAAAAGGGCAGAGGTTACCTCAGATCACATTACGTTTTGAGATACACCTTTGGAGATTACTGCTTGCCAGTTCATACGAGATACTCATTTAAGCATCGGAGAGGGATTCTGGGTCACCGCCCAGTCTATCCCCTCTTGCAGGATTACGTGGAGCAAAGGAGCTCGGATCGCCGTCAAGACCGTACCGGAGTTTCGCCGTGATCCAACACACCGCTAACGGCATGGAATAAATGGTTCGGGTCCGAATTTTGCAAGCTGACTACAGTTTCACTCCAAGCTCTGGTCTCGATTTCGAAGACAATATTTTTAAACCATTTTTTTATATCTAATAATAATTTCGAATAATCAAGTTTATTGATTAATTGATGTTCTAATTAATATTTTTGTTACATTGTAGCAATATGTTGGAATTGCCCGAGTCGATTTTTATGATCACGTAATGTGTTAGATTTTATGGTTAAATGTACTTTTCACACCACATATTTGGCCGAATGCTGCTTTTAGTACCGCATGTTTGGTTTTGTATACTTTTGGTACCAAACGTTTGAAAAAATGTGGCTTTTGGTACATCCTTTAGTTGGCTGTTAGTTTTTTCCGTTAAATGACATGTGCAAGTCACATGACCGACCCTAAATTTTTCGATTTTGTTCAATTTAGTCCCTCAAATATATTCCTAACTTTTAATTTGTTTAATTTAGTCCCAAAACTTCAACTTTTAATTTGTTTAATTGAACCATCGAACCCAATTGACCTAGCCTAGGGCTAGGTCCACCCTGGGTCGGGGTCGCCGGATCCAGCCAACCCTGACCCTGGGTCGGACCTAGCCCCAATTGGACCCAAATTGGGCTAGGTCCCAATTGACCCAGCCGAACTTTTAGGTCCAAACAAATTAAATTTGAAGTTTTGGGACTAAATTAAACAAATTAAAAGTTATGAATATATTTGAGGGACTAAATTGAATAAAATTGAAAGCTTATGGTCGGTCACGTGACTTACACATGTCATTTAACGGAAAAAACTAACGGCCAACTAACAGATGTACCAAAAGCCATATTTTTTCAAACGTTTGGTACCAAAAGTATGCAAAATCAAACATCCGGTACTTAAAGCCGCATTCGGCCAAACATGTGGTGTGAAAAGTACCTTTAACCCTAGATTTTATGAGACTCAATTTTCACTTCCCTGAAGTGAGTACATAGTAGCATATGAGTTATCACGAAAAATAGAGTGGCCTAACACATGGTTGTTTAATGTTGAAATATATTAATCTATTCAAATGCATGTTGAACGAATTTTTTTACTCATCGCCCATTAATATGTTTCGCTATTTGAAGTGAGCGTTGCGATTTATGATTATAATAACGTGAATACAGTACACTTCCTAAAGTGAGTGTTGTGTTTTATAATTATAAGGATGAACACAGTTTATGATTACAATGATATTATTATATTCCCATGATATGGTTATTTTTTAAAGATATAAAATATTTAGCATCATCGTGATAATTATAGAACGATGATTCATCTTATAAATAAAGAATGTAAGAAAGAATACTAAAAAACGATGACTTTGAAAAACGCGGTGACGCTAACAAAATTTAACAATATGATGAATATCGAAATTTGATCATATAAATAACGACGATACTAAGCAAAGAATGGCCTCAGTGAAAAGTAATTGCATTTTTTATTATTAATTCTGATAAGATATTACGATTAAGAAAAATGCATTCATAAAATGTCGAATCTTGAAGATCTGATATTAAGATCTTAGAGATCATGAATTATGAATACTTATACTTATATTTATTTTACTTTTAATTTATTAATTACAATTTACATTTTATATTTCTTGCACTGCAATATCTTCTTTTATTCTATTTATTACACTGCATTTACAAAGATCTTTTACATTTCTTGCAATGCATTAAATTTATTTCATATGTTGCACTTTATTATAAAATATGATCTAGAAGATGAAGAGTTATTATTGTAGAAATAATTAAGAAGCTCGAGAATTGGTACTTTTAGGATATAAAAGATCCCATAATGAACGAGAAAGTATGAAAATTGAATCATGTAAAACATGAATTATACATAAAGAATCCTGACGACTTTAAGAAACCATAAATTATTATAAATAAAGGATCTGAAAATCCTAAGAGATCATATGTTATGCATAAATGATCATGAAGATCCTGAATTATGAACAGTGATCCTGAAGATCCTACATATCTTGAATTATGAACAGAGATCCAAAAGATCCTGAATTATTTCAAATGAACGATATAAAAATATGATCATGAAGATTCTCATAGAGTTTGAGATATGTATAAAAAGATCTTTAAATATTTTGAGCTACGAATAAGGATAATGAAGATCCTAAAATATTTGAGATATAAATGATCCTGAAGATCATGAATCACGAGCATATATATATATGAAATTATATTTTTGCGCTTACCCTTTGTTTATTGTTATAAAGTATGTGATTACTCAGCAATCACCATTGAGATGTAGAAGAATAAATTAATAACATGCGGATTTTGTTATAAGAGATATGATTATAACTCTTCTAGAATTATGAAAAAATATATATCAGGTAACAGAAGTTTACCACCAATATTGGCATGCTTGATTATACATTCCAGTAAACTAGAAGTTTACTGATGCATAGAGGTAAACTAGAAGTTTTACCCATATAATACAATAGTTGGCGAGACCGTTTACAGACAATCCCAAATCACTCACAATATGCAAAACATTATTTAGAAAAACCTGAAGATTCTCCATAAATTTTTATGATTCTTGCTCTCAAGAAAAATTCATTATGTAATCATCATCAACCGAGTTTGGGATAAACCCCTTATTTATGGAAATTAGAAAAGGTGATATGTGCCCGTTCACCTGTCATATGGACCACGATATTATTTTAAAAGATGCATCTACAATATGTTCACATGCACATTGATTATGAATTTGCAAGAACAAAATTTCCATATTATGCAATAAATAATGACAGTGATATTGAAAGATGATATTTACTACAAGAATTAGACAATTGCATGTCCAAATTTGTAGTTTGGCATAATAGTTACAAAGATCCTCCAAGTAAATAGCTAAACTGCTAATAATGAGAGCAAATTGTGTAAAAATTCATGCTATTATCAAAACAACAATATAATTGCGCATCAAACCAATTGTAAATTAAATTTCAATTTAATATACAATTTCAATTTATGACCATTATAACCAAGTTTTGATCAAGAGACAAATTTCAATTTATGAATTTTATGATGTGCGATTTATGTTTGAATTGTTCCATCACAACGCACAAACATGGATTTGAAATGTTGAGAAAAATATGTTGGATATAAATAAATTATTTAGGAATAATGATTGATATATATAAAAGTAAGAGTTGCTGACTTTCATTGATGAATAACTTTTCCCAACATTAAGGGAGAGGAAACAAGCAATTTGGCAGAAAAGAGATTGACCGGAAAAATATTGTAATTATGTAATTTATATCATTTTACAATGATATTACGAACCTGAAGTTCAAAGAGATAAATATTTTCAAATACTCACAATTAAGTGACTTTAAGTGACTCATGAAGTCATAAGTTAAGTAGCAGCTGCAAATGCTCTAATTTCAAATGTCCCGGCATGACAAATTAGAGTGAAAATAACTCACACATGAAGTGTGTGATACCGTTTCCGAATAAATTTTTGAAAGAAGAATGGAGCATGGAAATAAAAGAAATAAATATGATCTTATTATTGAGATGATTTCCCAAAATAAGTAAAGACATAACTAAATATGAAACCCCAGAAGTGGTCTAGGTAACTGAAAGTAATTACAAAAAATAGATCTCATTGAGTTATGTCAATGATGGGAAGTGATAGAACCGTGAAATATAAAGTTGTTGACAACTGTTTTTGTTAGGTTCCGAGATCAGGGTCAACGGGTAGTCGGCTCAAATCTCGTTCCTCACTAGAGATGTGGATGATCTGATACTGTCGGGTTGCCCTGTCTTATCTTGCGTCCTTCCTTCCTTCCTTAGCTTCTCTTCTCCTTCCGCCCTGCAGAAGGGGCAGTACCAGGCATAGAGGGGGGGGGGGGGGTGGTGCCTGATGAACCCTCTCCGATGCCTAAGTCAGTATCGTTCTTAGAGAGATAAAGCTAGAGAGATGTCAGAGCAAAATTATCCAAATTGCCAAGATGATCAAATGAATTGTGGAGGTGGGGTATTTATAGGCAACGGTGTCATTAAGGTGGCTTAATGACATCGTTAACCTTTAAACACAGTTAATTAACCTTTAAACGCATAATTAAGACCCTAGGATACGGAGAAGGTAGGCGGAGTAAACCGAGTGTGGGAGTCCAAAAATGGTGCCGGGGCCCTTGGGGGGAAGAGAAATCCGACCCCCAAGGGTAGGGGTTGGGTGAGGGCACCCAACCCCTCCTAGGGAGGATGGGGTTGGCCAACCCCATCCCTTCTAGGAGAGATCGGGTTGGTCCACCCGATCTCCCCTAGGGGAGATCGGGTTGGCTGACCCGATCTCCCCTAGGGGAGGTCGGGTGTGGCCACCCAACCTCACCTAGGTGAGTTTGCCTCGGCCGGACGAGCGCTTCGGCCTCGTCCGAGCCGTTGATGTTCTCGCGAAGTGTTCGGGTTGAAGTTTCGATTTACAATCGTTAATGGGATGATAAAAATACAACGGTTCGGAAGTCAACGGGTTCAAATTGGGCGTATATCCATCACAAGCTCCCGAGTCAACCAATGGCCTAACCCTTGATTGACTCTATTTCAGGATGGTATGATACGCGCAATTTGAAACCGGGGTTTTACCTTTCGTCTGAATGCTTGCTTACCCATGGATGCGTGTCTCCGACTCTGCCCCCTGCCTTATGAGATAGAGGAGTTGTAAACGTTAGAGTAGCGCGGACGTGTGCCTAAGCACGCGTCCTTCTGAGGTGGGAGTAATAAATCTATCTTTGCTATAGGTGTGTACTCAAGAAATACACACTTGCACAGGGGTGTGATACAAATGCAACTAAGTAACTTACGCTTCAATTTCGTGCCGGGTTTTTGCCTAAGTGAAGAAAAATTTAATTTTGGCCAAAATTTTTTCCTAAGTATGGAATACTAGAAAATAAACCTATGGGATGTTAACTATGGTGAGTGTGAGTTTAACCGTAGTTAATGGGAACCAGTTTTTGAATCTGTCCCTCGAAATTTTCCTTTCTAAAAATCAACGGTGTTGATTTGGCGGCTTTAGAAAAACCCTAATCCTTTGTACTATAAAAGGGTAAGTGATTACCTCATTCTCGTTGTCCTTTTCTCTTCTTTTCTTTTTGACGGTGGGATTTCTGGTCAGGCTTACTTCTCGGGGCGCGCGTCGCATTGAGGTACGTGTTTTTTCTTTTGTGTAAGCATTGCTCTTGAGGGACTTAATCCCGCTTCTCCTTCAATCATTTCCTTACTTGTCTCGTTCTTGATTTGTATGTCTTCCTGGTAATATAGTCCTGTTTGATTCGTCATTTTTCCATCTTCTTGCCCTCATGTTTCCGCTTACTGGCGTGTGAGGTCTTCTATATTGGGATTATGACTATCTCCCTTTGCCCCCTGTCTCTGCCTGTTGGCCAGTGGGGTCTCTCTATGCTAGGGGTTATGACTATCTCCCCCTGCCCCCCTGCCTCTGCCTGTTGGCCAGTGGGGTCTCTCTATGTTGGGGGTTATAACTATCCCCCCTTGCCCCCTGCCTCTGCCTGCTGACTGGTGGGGTCTCTCTATGTTGGGGGTTATAACTATCCCCCTTTGCCCCCCTGCCTCTGCCTGCTGACTGGTGGGGTCTCTCTATGTTGGGGGTTATAACTATCCCCCCCTTGCCCCCAGCCTCTGCCTGCTGACTGGTGGGGTCTCCCTATACCCTCCTTCTATTCTTATCTTGTGGTTCTGTGTTTATCGTCTTAGGAGAGCGGGTTTCCTCTTGTCTCTACTATCCTTTTTCTGTTTTTCTTGGGCTGAGCTTGTGTTTTTTCGATCGACAGATTTCTCTGTTGATTGATGAGGAGTAAGAGGCCAGTACGGGTGGGAGTAGTTAACCCCGGGACCGGACCTTCAATTGCAAAAAGATCGGTTTTTTATGGTGCGGGGAGGTGTCCTCTAATTGGAGGTAAGGGCGGTGGTGGTGTTAGGGTACCATCTTCTTTCTATATTGATGCCCCCCAATCGAGGGTCCGGGAGCCATCTTTTCCTTCTTCTTTGTTTGGTAAGTCCTTGAATGTCCGAGTTTCCTTAGTGTATATTGGTGTTTACTCTATACCTTGTTGTAGGTAGACTTCGTCTTCCGCGTTTGAGTCGGAAGGAGTTGTCTCGTCCTCCTGTTGATGGAATTGTTGGCTCTGAATGGGCGCCTTATTATGGGCGTGGGGCTCGTTTTGACAACCAATCTTCTTTGCAAACTCCTGAGGTCGGAGTTCGTGTTCTTCAGTCTGCTGTTCCTCCTGTTGATCGTGTGTCCCCTTTTAAAGGGTCGGAGGCTACTTATGAATTGGCTCGTGATGTGTTGGCTCGCTATGCTGCTGTAACTTTTATTAGCCGTGTTATTCTTTAGGACATTTCTCTTTCGTATGTTGTCTGTCTTATCCTTTGTTTTTGTCACAGGGTATTGCCGACCTTGTTAATTTGTCCACCCTTGTTGTTGATCTTGCTGAGGAGAGAAAGGTGCACGAGGACACTTGTGTCTCCCTTAACTCCAAGCTTGTTAGTTGTTTGGAGCATAGTCGTATCACAGATTTGCAGTGCCGAGATTTGGAGAGCCGTATTGCCCTTCTTAAAGAAGAGATTGAAACTTTGAGACAAAAGTCTTATCGCGATGAAGTGCTTCGGGCTGCTGAGTTGGTATCTCTTGAAGAGATGTTTCGTTTGGAGTCGAAAGGGTGTGCCATTGCTGAGTATAAGGCTTCTTCCTCTTATCAGGCTGCTATCGATGTTCGCTGCTCTGTGGCTAAGCGTATTTCTTTGAAGGCTATTCTCGAGCGTATGTACATGATCGCTCCTGACTTTCCTTTTTCTCAGCTTGGTGATTTGTCTGACTTCGCTGTTAAGCATGTTGCTAAGATGAGGAAGTAGTACACCTATCTCTTTTGGTAATCTCGCGGGTTTGTGACTTTGGGTTCTTCTTGTGGTGTCTTCTTACTACTGCTTTTGTTTGTGGGTCGTGGTTATCTATAGAGTTTGAAACTCCATCTTTCCCAGTTTTGCCATTTTTGTATGATGCACTTGTCTTTGCTCATGGTTTATATAGCAGGGTGATTATCTCTCTTCTTGTGATAACTCCCTATGCCTTGGTGTGTGGTTCTTTGGTTATGGATCCTTCCTTTGGTGTGTCTCCTTTATTTACCCTTCTTTTGAATTTTCCTTCATGCTTTACCTGCTATTTCATCAAGAAAAAACATTATGTGTTCTTCATATCCCTTTACTTTGAAATTACTTTCTCATGGGATCCTTCTTAGTATGGTGCGATGGTCTCTTCTGATACCCTTTAAATGGTATACGTGGTACTGTTAGACCAAAGATACGCTCTTGGTGGGCGTCGAATCTGATCACGAGACAGGCTCTCGGAGGGCACTTAACGTTTCACAGGATAGGCTCCCGGAGGGCACAGGTTAGACCAAAGATACGCTCCTGGTTGGCGTCGAAAACTATTCACGAGACAGGCTCTCGGAGGCCACTTAACGTTTCACAGGATAGGCTCCAGGAGGGCTCAGGTTAGACCAAAGATACGCTCCTGGTTGGCGTCGAAAACTGTTCACGAGACAGGCTCTCGGAGGGCACTTAACGTTTCGCAGGATAGGCTCCCGGAGGGCACAGGTTAAACCAAAGATACGCTCCTGGTTGGCGTCGAAACTATTCGCGAGACAGGCTCTCGGAGGGCACTTAACGTTTCACAGGATAGGCTCCCGGAGGGCACAGGTTAAACCAAAGATACGCTCCTGGTTGGCGTCGAAACTATTCGCGAGACAGGCTCTCGGAGGGCACTTAACGTTTCACAGGATAGGCTCCCGGAGGGCTCAGGTTAGACCAAAGATACGCTCCTGGTTGGCGTCGAAACTATTCGCGAGACAGGCTCTCGGAGGGCACTTAACGTTTCACAAGATAGGCTCCCGGAGGGCTCAGGTTAGACCAAAGATACGCTCCTGGTGGGCGTCGAAGCTGGTAGTTTGAAATCTACCTCAAGATACGCTCTTGGGGGCGTCGAATCTGGTAGTGTTTTTTCTACCTCAAGATACGCTCTTGGTGGCGTCGAATCTGGTAGGTTGCAAATCTACCTCAAGATACGCTCCTGGGGGCGTCGAAATTCGTAGTTTTTGGAAACCACTCTCAAGATACGCTCTTGGTGCGTCGAAGGTCGTAGTGTAATAACTACTCTCAAGATACGCTCTTGGGGGCGTCGAAATTCGTAGTATGAACACTACTCTCAAGATACGCTCTTGGGGGCGTCGAAGTTCGTAGTTTTTGGAAACCACTCTCAAGATACGCTCTTGGTGCGTCGAAATTCGTAGTATGAAAACTACTCTCAAGATACGCTCTTGGGGGCGTCGAGGGTCGTAGTATGAAAACTACTCTCAAGATACGCTCTTGGGGGCGTCGAATCTGGTAGTGTTTTTTCTACCTCAAGATACGCTCTTGGTGGCGTCGAATCTGGTAGGTTGCAAATCTACCTCAAGATACGCTCCTGGGGGCGTCGAAATTCGTAGTTTTTGGAAACCACTCTCAAGATACGCTCTTGGTGCGTCGAAGGTCGTAGTGTAATAACTACTCTCAAGATACGCTCTTGGGGGCGTCGAAATTCGTAGTATGAACACTACTCTCAAGATACGCTCTTGGGGGCGTCGAAGTTCGTAGTTTTTGGAAACCACTCTCAAGATACGCTCTTGGGGGCATCGAGGGTCGTAGTATGAAAACTACTCTCAAGATACACTCTTGGGGGCGTCGAGGGTCGTAGTATGGAAACTACTCTCAAGATACGCTCTTGGGGGCGTCGAGCCTGTTGTTGACTTGGAGTCATATCTATGTAAGGATAACTTCATGATTATATCACCACATTCATTGTAAAATGCCTTTGAAGGAAATCCTACTCTCTTAAGAGCATTCATGTTTTCTGTACACGTGGGGTGCCTTGGAGGGTCAAGACACCCTTTGGAGGAAATCAAAGATAGTTGTAGAGTTGGAAGAACTTCTTGAGTTCTCCTTCTCAAAAGTTGTTTTTGAAAAACTTGGAAAGCTGGAACATGTAAAGTGATAGATATGAAACTAAGGATATGGTCTTTTGCTTGTGCTTTCTTTTTAGACGAAGTACTTCTTTAGGTGCTCCCCACTGAAGGTGTTTGTGGAGATATACCCCTCCCCATCCTTGAGGCGGTAAGCATTTGCGTAGGGAACCGATTCTATCTTGTATGGTCCTTCCCATTTTGGAGATAATTTTCTCACTTGGTCTAAGTGTGAGAACTCGTTCTTTCTGAGCACCAGTTCCCCTACGTGGAATTGCCTCTCCTTGACTTGGCGGTTGTAATATCTTGCTGATACGAGGCGCATTCGTGCCTGTGCTTCTTCTGAAATCCATCTTTTATCATCCACCATGTCTAAGTCTAAAAGCCTTGCTTTGTTGTTCTCATGCTCTTCAAAGTACGTGGTCCTTAGGGATGATACTGCCATTTTCTGCTGGCGCTACCGCTTCGGTCCCGTACACTAGGCCAAATGGCGTTTCTCCTGTGGATATCTTTGGTGTTGTCCGCACTGCCCATAGAACATTTTCCAGCTCATCTACCCAACTTCCCTTGGTAGCGTGGAGTCGTTTCTTTAGGCCATCTAGCACTATTTTGTTTGCCGACTCTACATGTCCGTTTGTCTGAGGGTGCTTTACTGATGCGAAACGGTGGTCTATATTCAGTCTTTCGCAATACCACTGCAGTTTCTTGCTCTTGAACTGTGGGCCATTGTCACTTATTATTGCTTTTGGCACCCCGTACCTCGAGACAATGTGAGATTGGATGAAATTGACGACTTGATCGTCTGTTGTCTTCCCCATTGCCTTTGCTTCTATCCACTTGGAGAAGTAGTCTATTGCTACAATTATGCAAGTCTTCTGACCTTTTGTTCTCGGTAGGGGGCCTATCAGATCAATCCCCCATTGTGCGAATGGCCAGGCTCCCGAGATGGAGCTTAGCTTTGCTGCTGGAGCTGTTATATTTCTAGAGTACCTTTGGCAGTGATCACATTTTTGTACCAAGTCTGCTACTTCTTTGCTCATTGATGGCCAATAGTATCCTAGGTTGTAGACCTTTCGGCTTATTGACCGTGCTCCCTCATGGCACCCCGCATCTCCCTCATGGAGTTCTGCAAGCACTCTCTCTGTTTCTGGGTATGTTATGCATTTGAGGAAAGGTGTGGAGTACCCTTTCTTGTAGAGTTCATTGTCCATCACTGCGTAATTCCTAGCCATCCTTTCAATTTTGACTGCCTCCACCTTATCCTTTGGGAGCTTTCCTTCCATGATGTATTGACGCATTGGGGTCATCCAGGCTTCTGCTTCGTCTATTACTAGAACCTCCATTTGTTCTATCACTGATTGCATTCTTTGCTCTACAAAGTGAACCTCTTTGCCTGCTTCTACCCCTAGGGCTAGTTTACTTAAGGCGTCTGCCTCTTGGTTTTGTTCTCTTGGGACTGACTCAATGTCAAAGCTTTGGAAGCTCTTTATTAGGTCCCTGGCTTGCTGCAAGTATTTCTGCATGTTTTCGGACTTTGCAGTGTAGATTCCTTTCACTTGATTGACAACTAGTTGAGAATCGCACTTGACTCTTAGATGTTTTGCCCCTACTCCTTTGGCTATTCTCAGGCCAGTTATTAGTGCTTCGTACTCAGCCTCATTGTTTGTTGCCTTAAAGGTGAGTGCCATGGCATAGCGCATAGGTGTATCGCTGTTTGGTGGGTATAGTAAGAGGCCTGCACCTGAACCTCCTCCGTTGGATGACCCATCAGTATGCATCTCCCATAATTCTTCTGGTTGTTTCTCTTGACTACTGCTTGCCTCGCTTGTAGTTTTGACTTCTCCCAAGTCTTCGTCCGGATTAATTCCGGTGAATTCGGCAATAAAATCTGCTAGAGCCTGTCCCTTTATGGCTGTTCTTGGGGCAAAATGAATACGAAACTCACTTAGCTCAATTGCCCACTTGGTCAATCTTCCCGATGTGTCTGGTCTTTGTAGGAGGTGCTTCAATGGTTGGTCTGTGAGGACTGTTACTTCATGCCCATGAAAATACGGTCTCAACTTTCTTGCTGATATAATCAGTGCATAGAGGTATTTCTCTATTGGCAAGTAGTTGATCTCATACTTTGCCAATGTTTTGCTTACGAAGTATACCGGCAATTGTGCAACGTTTTATTCTTTAATTAGCACTGAGCTTACTGCCACGTTGCTCACTGAGATGTAGAGGTAGAGGGGCTCCCCTGGTGTAGGCTTTGCCAGGGGTGGTAGTGTCTTTAGATGTTGTTTGAGTTGCTGGAAGGCTTCCTCACATCTCGGTGTCCATTCGAATTTCTTGTTTGCCCTTAGTACTTCAAAGAAGGGTAATGCCTTGTCTCCTATTTTGGATAGGAATTTGTTAAGGGCTGCTAATCTCCCGTTCAGTCGTTGAACCTCTTTGTGCTTCGTAGGTGACTGCATTTCTTCAATTGCCTGGAGTTTTTCGGGGTTTACCTCTATGCCTCGCTGGCTTACCATGAAGCCTAAAAATTTCCCTGATTGCACCCCAAATGCGCATTTTTTCGGGTTTAGACGGACTTGGTATTGCCTCATCCTCTCAAACGTTGAGCGATGGTTTTCCACATGGTCCTTCTTCTCTTTGGATTTGACTATCATATCGTCCACATATGCCTCCATTGTCTTTCCTATCATGTCCCCGAAGATTTTGTTGACCATTCTTTGGTATGTTGCTCCAGCATTTATGAGTCCGAAAGGCATCACCGTGTAATGGTATATCTCGCTATCAGCGTAGAATGCTGTGTGAGGGGCGTCCTCAGGGGCCATTTTTATCTGATTGTATCCTGAGTATGCATCCATGAAGCTCATTAGTTGGTGACCTGATGTTGCATCCACTAACTGATCTATTCTTGGTGATCAAATGAATTGTGGAGGTGGGGTATTTATAGGCAACGGTGTCATTAAGGTGGCTTAATGACATCGTTAACCTTTAAACACAGTTAATTAACCTTTAAACGCATAATTAAGACCCTAGGATACGGAGAAGGTAGGCGGAGTAAACCGAGTGTGGGAGTCCAAAAATGGTGCCGGGGCCCTTGGGGGGAAGAGAAATCCGACCCCCAAGGGTAGGGGTTGGGTGAGGGCACCCAACCCCTCCTAGGGAGGATGGGGTTGGCCAACCCCATCCCTTCTAGGAGAGATCGGGTTGGTCCACCCGATCTCCCCTAGGGGAGATCGGGTTGGCTGACCCGTTCTCCCCTAGGGGAGGTCGGGTGTGGCCACCCAACCTCACCTAGGTGAGTTTGCCTCGGCCGGACGAGCGCTTCGGCCTCGTCCGAGCCGTTGATGTTCTCGCGAAGTGTTCGGGTTGAAGTTTCGATTTACAATCGTTAATGGGATGATAAAAATACAACGGTTCGGAAGTCAACGGGTTCAAATTGGGCGTATATCCATCAATTTTGAATATTATTCATGAGTAAAATTATAAAACAATACGAGGATCTTGAGCTCAATATGTCAAAAAATTATTATGACTGGCCAAAACTTGAAAAGACGCAAGTAGGAGCCTGAAAAATATCATAATGTGAAAGCCACTGATTAAAATATTTTTTTTTGCGTAAACAAATTGCCTCGTAAGATAGGCACAACCCGTAATACAAAGATTTTTCCGCAGAAACATGAAAATTATTATATGAATCACTTAATAGAGAAATATCATTCTAATACATTATTATTGGTAGTACATAAAATGTTTTAGTATGCATCTCATGATATGAATTAGACTGGTAGTAAAACATTGATTCTTAGCCTATTAGGGTGACTAAATTGATAGCGAAATCCATGTAAAAATCCCAGAATGATTTAAAATGCTAGCATGAATGTTTTTATGGGGTAAGCTAAAGAGAGACCTCTATCTAGGCATGAAGGGTGCCATTGAAAGTAGGATCTTTGGACGCCATGGGAAGTAGGATCTTGAAATAAGCGTAAATTCTCCCATGATTGTTGTCTGTCTATCTGTGGGGAAGTGACACTTTGAAAAGAAATTGTTCCTCACATAAGAAGTCTGACGACTGCAAATAGGGGTTGTGGATTTGCTTGGAGAGAATATCAGGAGGTCGGGTGTAGTGAATTTATAGGATTTGACAAATAATGGTTGCCCGATAGAGATCTTTGTTTTGTTGGTGAGAGGAAAGTGAATGGTAGTTATGTGGAATCTTTTTGGTGCAATTGGGTTTATTCTAGCTCTCAGCTAAAAGTACCATTGATGAATTATATAGCAAAGTATATATAAGTATGGGTCTTCCCAATTATTTGACCTATGTGGCCCTTGTATGTCTTAGGCTAGAATCATACTGTCAATGGTTCACAAAATGTAGAAGGGAAATTCTTTTGCAAACTGTCACTGTCATCTTAAAATGTCAAATAACTGTCACAAGCGAAGCTTTAATTTATTCACCATTATTGTTGAAATAAAGATTAAATCACGTCTTCACCTAACACCTTAAGGTTTAGTTGGTCAAGTGGTTAGTCTAAACTTTAACATTGTATCAGAGCCCGCAGGTTCAAGTCTCCGCAACGCAAGTTAAACCCCAATTTCATCATGTTTGCAATATGGTCTAGCAAACACGTAAATAAGTTTCAAGTGATGGGCTTTCAAAAATGTTTCGGCCCACACGTGAGGGGGAGTGTTGAAATAAAGATTAAATCACGTCTTCACCTAAAACCTTAAGGTTTAGTTGTTTCAGATGTGTCACGTTATGAAATGCTCATGTGCATATTAGCGTAAATAAATAAATATATATTTTTTAAATATCTCGGATATATTCGAAATATATTAAAAAAATATATATATGTAATAGTTATTATCTGTAAGATAATTATCTATAGGTATTTATCTCTTATTATTTAGGGATAATTATACGTAGATATTCATCCGTAGGAATTTATCTGTCAGTTATTTTATTATTTTAAGATTTAGGAGATCTTATCTGTAATCTAGGTGGGTTTCTACTATAAATAGGGGTCCAGTTCTACGTTGTAAGGACAGAGAGAAAAACAAAAAAAAAAACGAAAGACGGAGAATTCAGAAATTATAAAGGAAGTTTCGTTCATTCTTATCTTATGCCTAGACTAATACTAATCGTAGTTTTGTTTTATTCCTATTACTATTATTAATAATTATTGTTTTGTTTAATTAAATTGGTTTTCTTTATTGTCTCCTACCGAGAATGCATTACCACCGTAGAAGACTAATGCTTCGACTAAGATCGTGACTCATCCTTCCGCTCAACTTCATCACCATCGTCAAAGAGCCCGTCCATGGAGCCCTGGTGACAACGCCGATTCACTGCGACCTCCGGCCAACAAGAAACAAAGCAAGAAGAGTGATTCGTTCTAGTTGCCAGTCCGTCTCTGCTCGTCCGACTCTTTTCGATCTCGGCCGCTCCATCCAAAGCCCAGCAATTGTACACTACCCCAGCCTTCCAGCCAACTCACTCCGACGAGTAGCCCTGTTTCTCCGATCACTTCACCGACTGCGCTCGAGACAACCACCATCTCCATCAGCGTCGTCCATCACCGCTAAGCTTTCTCCAGTTTCCTCTGTCTCCGACCAGGCCTAGTCTTTCCTCAGCAACTGCCGTCGTGAGCTTGATTTCGCCTCTCCTTCGTTGCAGCAACTACTTGTTCCGCTGAAAAACCGAATTAGAGACTACTTAATGAGCATCCAGACTTCGAATCAAGGTTAAGCGATTGAATCAGAAATCAGGTTCTCTTTCGGTGCTTTCTTATGCTCTGTAACTTCGTCATTATCCGATTTCTATTATAATTTTACATGGGTGAATAGAATATTGCATAACAATTAAATGAATAAATTATTAATGACTTAGCCTTGTAGCCTCTCTTTCGTATTTGAAATTTGAATGGATCTTATTATTATATCAAAAAAGAATTAGCTTTCTAATCATAGATGAGTTATTATTTAATTACAGTGGCTAAACGACATTTCTTTGCTTTTATGATTCATCTGGACATAGCTATATTAATACTTAGTTCATGTAATGTTTTGACGATTTTCTAATTAGAATTGGTTAAACTGTGAGGTTAATATTCTTCTAACAGATATAAGGTTGTCATATATATTGTTAAGAGAAAACATGGCTAATTATGTGAATCGACTACCGAAAGGGCGAGATTATCGCCATGTGTTTTAACTCGTAATAGAACTCCCGAACTCAAATTTCTGATTGTATACCGATTTTATACCTAGGTGTTTAATTCGTTATTCGCGTAGGTAATTTAGGATTCTAATCAGCTTTTTAATTAACTAGTGGAGACTCTATTAAAAATCCACGTTTTCAAAACGTAATTGCCTTAGGTTAGATTTAGGTCTGACAATTTGGCGACTCTGCGGGGATAATTGAAGGTTCGGGCTCTTTATATTTGCTTATTTGCCATGTTTTAATTTTTATATATATATATATATATATATATATATATATATTTGACTTTGTTATTCTAACTTGGTTATTTTTGTGTGATTTCAGGTGTCGATTTGATTTTTTTATTATGACTGACTAATTTTTTTTTGTTATATATTATTTGAATTCGCACTCACTCACTTTAGAATAATCTCCAAAACGTCTAAAACCCAGGGCGACTAGGAACCCCTGAGGTTTAGTACGGTACGACCGGAGCGGCTGGGCCGCCGGTACGACTCCGAAAAACTCCACTCGCTTGTGAAGGTCCTGTGATCCCTATGATAAGGAGAGGAAACCACCTTGTCGGGAACCTATCAGTGGAACCTACCTTGTAGAGCAAAGCCACACTTTTATTTAAACCCCTAACATGTAGTTTTTTATCCATGTTTTTTTTTTCTGTTAAAGGTTATCAGGTAATCTGTAAGTTTTTTTATCCGTGTAACTTTTATTTTTTTGCATGCATATCATTGCATTTTTTAAAAAAACCAAAAAAAAAATGTCATTCAGCTAAGTAGTCAGTCATTTAGTTGTAGAATTTTTCTTTCCAAACATGCATTTCGTGTGCATTTTTTTTTAAATCTCTTACCTGAATTTTTTATTTCAAACTTGCGTTTCATACACATTATTTTTTCTAAAAAAACTCTTCAGGTAAGTTGTAATTTTGGTTAGCGCGTCGCATATGCAAAAACAAAAAAAAAATTTAGGAAAAATTGTAATTCCTCTTTAGCTATTAGAGCTTCTAATTTCGAACGTGCATTATATATGCATCGTTTTTTTTAAAAAAAAAAACTTTGTACCTAAATTGTTTTATTTTTAAATAATGCATCCGATATGCATTAATTAAAAAAAAACATTTTTAGATAAATCGTAAGCTCTCTTAGTTTTAGGGCTCTCTGTTTTTAAAAAAAAAAATTACCTGGATTCTTAATCAAAAAACATGCGTCTCATATGCATTATTTTCGAAAAAAAAACATTTAAGGTAAATTGTAATTTTTCTTAGTTGTAAAACTTTTATTTTTAAGTTTCCATCTTGTATTTATTTTTGTGCATTTCATATGCATTCTTTTCAAAAACCTTTTACCTTTATTTTTAATCAAAGACGTGCATCTCATATGCATTATTTTCGAAAAAAAACATTTCAGGTAAATTGAATTTTTCTTAAATGTAGAACTTTTATTTTTGAGTTTGCATCTTATATTTATTTTTTTGTATCTCATATGCATTTTTTTTTTCAAAAAAACTTTTCACATGATTTTTTTTACTTTGAGAAACCAAGATGCATTTTTTCTCGTAAAAAAACAAAAAATTATTTTCAAATAACTTGTAAGTTTTCTTAACAGCACAACTTTCATCTCACGTGCATCTCATATGCATTTTTTTAGGAGAAATAATCTGTTGATAGATTGTACACATTCTTAGTCGTAGAACTTTTAATTTCAAACATGCATTCCATATGCATTGAAACCTCTTACCGAAATGTTTTATTTCAACCATGTGTTTCATACGCATCATTTTTTGAAAAAAACTTTTCATGTAAGTTATAAATTATGTTAGTGCATCCAATGTGCATCATTTTTTTAATAAAAAAAAAAAGAAAAATTGTTATTCATTTTTGGCTCTTAGAGCTTTTAAATTCAAGTATGAATCGCATATGCATCATTAAAAAAAAACATTTTACCTGCATTATTATTATTATTATTATTATTATTATTATTTTAAATCCAGCTGAATTTTTCATTTCAAATATGCATTTCATATGCATTATTCAGGTGATCTTGTTGTAAGTTGTAGGTTTCTTAGTGTTAGAACTTTAAATTTCAAGCCTGCATGAGCATTTAAAAAAAAACTCAAAGTGTCATTTGTTTTTATTCAAGGTGTATTGCACTTTTTCGGCAAGATCGTCTCAACCTTCGCAGGAGCTAGCATTTTAAAAAAGAGATTCGATTCTATTATTTTTGAGAAAATAGTTTAATTGTGCAGTTGAGTGTGACCATTCGAGTTTAAACAAGGGACGAGAAAATCTTTTTGAAAAAATCTTTGTTTTGAGCATCTGTCTTATGTTCGAGCTAGATAGTGCACTCAGCAAACTCAGTAAACTCCATGATAGTGCAAAACACTTTAGAGCATAAATTTTGATCCCTTTTAAAAAGTAATCAAAATTATGAAATGAATGACATTAGAGTTTAAAAAAAAAAAAAATCATGCTTGAGTTCTCATATTCTCTACACTAATTTTTCATTCGCTCTTTTCTTGGTTAGGTATCCGGTACGTATAAGTTCTGCCGGCCAAATGGGGCAACAAAAAAAGAACATGCAGTCATCCAGTTGCACGAAAAAAACTGCGCACTCGGGATATCCAACGCACAGGTACGATAAATTGTACTTGATTTTTTCCTTGAGATTTGAGTGTTCCTACTCTTTTTGCAGATCATACGACCACTTCGACGTGGTCGCAACCACGTGAAACAGAACTTTCATTCCACCTACCATGTGTGGAATTCATACGTGTCCCCGAACCAAGCCGTACATCCGTTTTACGGCGAGGTCTAAACCGGTCAGTGGTAACCAAGAGGCATCTCCCATTTAGATCGGACATGTCGGAAGATGGAAAATATCAAGAGGTCATCGAGAGTCCCAAGAAGATTCAATGTATCGATCAATGAGCATTTGAGATGTCAAGCAAAGAAAACATTATTGTTGGTGCCCTCCGTCAGAGGTCCAGGGGAATTTACTGTCTGGCATGTGTACATATACAAGTTATGTTTTCTAGATAGAGTAGGAAAATCAGGACATGCAGCAGGTCCAGTCGCATAGCGATCACATTGCTTGCTAAAAAAATCCAACATCCATGTAAGAGAAGTTGTGATCATTGTTATCCCCGAAATTTGAATATTTCCTTACTCATTGTGCAGCTTGGATAATCATCCAAATCAAAACCCCTGAAGAGCACATCTCGTGCACGGTCCTTTGATCGCCGACCGTTCTGAGATCAACTGCTGAGTTTGTCCCATATATTTCAGACAATTTTCATACGTGGCATGCCTTGCCAAACTCCTTCATCCATGTGTGATCCTCAACCAGGTCATTCATCTTGCACGCGACGAGCCTAAGCCGATAGGTGCTAGCCATTGGGCATCCCCAGATGATATTGAGCAATAACCAGGGCACTGGAGAAGCCGAGAGAGGAAATCATTGCTTATGTCATCCATTGGTCATAGGGTCAATCCAGGGCGTCGACACGACCGACATATTTTGACTCAATCAGCTGAGTCCTTCTCAAGAAGATGTTTTGAATTAAAATTTTCCAATTTGCCACTAGGGGCATGTACATAATTATTGTTGATTATTTTCGTTAAATTTTCTTTTTCAAAAAAGAAGCAAAAAAACCAAAAAAAACAAAAAAAAAATCATTTTTCTTTAAGGTCACAGCCGCCCTTTAATTGGCTACTGAAAAATAAAGAGAGTGTTCATATTTTGAGAGCATGAAGAAATAATGGGTCACAGTTGTCCCTAAATCAACTACAAATAAAAAGGGTCACAATCGACCCTAAAACGACTACAAAGAAAGGGTCACAGCCACCCTTCAAATGGCTACAGATAAAGAGCGCTCCTGCAACATCAAAAGCGGGAAATAAGTGAAAGGGCCACAGCCACCCTCCAAACGGCTACATGTAAAAGAGTGACCACAGCATTTGGATTGTTGGTTGCATTTTCCAGGATATCAGATCTTGCTATCTTCTTGTCGGAATTAATCTTCCCACGGCTGTTATCATGAGTAAGTCTACTATTTCCATTCTTCGAGTAACTCTGTGTATGGATGTCGACATGGTTGAGCAGCTAAATAATACACCAAGTGTAGATGTTGATGTCCTTGCTTGATTAATTGATGTCAGTACACATATACATCCTTCTGAAGATTTGGTATGTTGATGATCTTTATGACTTGTAGTATAGGTCGGACTGATGGAAAAAGCTCGTCTTTGCAGATAGTCGATGTATACAGTAATCCGCTTGTTGGAAGGAATTTTCGTACAATTGCCCCCGCTACTCTGGAGTCTCCGGACATGGTCGCGGTAAAGGACTTGTGAGTAAGGCACCTCCTTGTATCTTCTTTGAACTTGTTAATTTTCCAAGTTGTTGCTTTCATGTTGCTGAACGCGTGGTTGCAGTTCCTAGCTTTAGCACAATTCTCAAAAGATCCGACGCAGGGGCGCGTTCCTCGAACGATTCTAAGTTCTTTATGCCGAGTACGACCGTGCTAACTCCTTCTTGCGATAAAGGGAATAGAGTTGAGGGTTGTGCGGTGGTGCCTTCTGCCCCCCCGGTCAAGGGACCGGCCCAAGGAGGAGCGTTCTTCCCATTGAGGTAAGCGTTGTTTAATTCTTCACACTTGAAACTTGATCTTGAAGACGGCTGATTTTGATGCACGCATTGCTGATTGTCGCGCTTATGTTGAAGAGCTATGTCGTATTGAAGTTGAAGCGACCATTCTTGCCGTGTCTTTTGTGCGGATGACGACATTTGCATTTGATGTTGACATTATGAACTCTTTGCCATAGATTTCTTGGAGATGATGTCATCTCTTGGTTGGTGTCAAGTTGTCTGCTTCCAGCATGTTGAACCCTTTGTGAATGGGTTGATGTTGTTTTGAGGTTTTCGATAAATCTTTGTTTATGCCTTTGCTTGCATGGTATTTCATCACTTGGACCTGTTTCAATAATAATAAACATGTGATAACTTGTTAGTAATATTTCATACCTTGCGTTATTTTCATTGTCCGTATGTATTGGACTTGCATGATAGGATTGAACTCTTTGTTGTGATGGATAGAACATACGATGTTGCGACTTGCGCGTTGCACGGTGTTATGTACACTTGGTACTTGTAGCATTGCAGGTAGTAATGTACTTGGCACTTGGCCTTTGACATGTAGCAGTGTCGTCTTGACGTAGCAAGACTTAAGTTTATACCGTCTCTTAGTTCCACTCTAAGGCGACATTGTTGCAAGATACTTCTTGCTGATTTTGTTGTTTTTGGCGTTATAAGCTAAAGAGCAAGATAACATTATACAAGACTCGACTTGTAAGTTTGATGAGTTTTGTACAAGGTTTGCTTTTTAAAAGCGTATAACATGAAGCTATCCTTTTCCAGGCCTAAGTCTTCATGGTGTATGAACCCTTAAGAGAGTATACATACTTTTAGTGTGTGGGGTTGTCGTCTATTAAGAGGATTTCCGCCACGGTGGGGTGATCAGTCCCATAATGTATTTGCCTCATCCTGTTTTTATTCAGGGAATGTCTATGAACATGAGGATTTGCCCAGAGGATTTCACAACATGCCATTTTTTAGAAGTAAACATGGGGTTTGCCCTTTTGAAGAGGATGTCGCAACATGTTACTTTTGATAGATGTGAACATGAGTTTTGTCCCTACAAGGAGGATATTGCACCATGTCACTTTTAGAATAGGTTTTGGTTTTCTTCCAAGTCATTGTATGTTGTTGACGTTGTTCCTGAGTGAACGCCTTCTTGAGATAGACGCTGTTATGGATGGAGAAATAAACTCCCTGTTGGTGTAGATAATAGATATGTTGGCGTTGTATGCCATAAATCCCTCCTTGAACATAATGCTTAGCTTGTATTGTTGAAGTAGATATTATGTGCATAGGTTACTACTTGGCATAATTCCAATGTAGTAATCATAGTGTAGTATGTACCTACGAGCAGAGTTGCGCTTTGTCAGATAATTGCAATGTTTACAAGTTTGCAAAAATATGGAGTTATGAAATTTTCTTTTTAGTAATGCATATAATAGATAAAGTAAAGGAGTCTAATACGAGGACTCCTTGTTTGTGCAGGAAACTTCCCTAAGTGCGGACGCGATATGTGCGGATCGTGACAGGTGCGCATATGTCGGGAGCAGAGCTTTTCCAAATATTACCTGATATACGTGATTGTGAATATGTATGTATGAACAGCGACTATGCATTATTGTATGCGTCCTCTAGTTGATACGCATTGATGCCTCCTTAGCATGATGTACATGCCTATATATGATCATTGCTTGGTGTATCCTTCTTAGAAGAATGGTACCGCGTGTTCTTGCAATTATTCGTTCTTCACTTCGGTGGAATGCCGAGCACTTGGCCGAAGATTAGGTCTCGCTGTCGGCGTACGTTTTGAGTGGTACGATCCTTCTTGTGTTCTTGACAAGGGTAAAATTGCTGGATGTTGGAAATAATTCTCTAACTCTTTTCTCGTGATGGGTTTGGCACAGGCATGCGTATAACATAGGAGCGTATCCTGAATTCCTATCTTCCACAATGTTGATGACGTTGTCACTTGGGTGATGCCCCCGTCTTGTTAATTATTGCAACGCGATTTTTAGTCTTGTGCGTATAGAATGCTTGAGGCTCCGTTGCATGGGGGATGTTGTATGGCCTAAGCCGTTTGTTGTTCCTAGTGCGATAGCTTGTGTTGTTGACGCAATTAATATGTGCGTAGTTGTTACTTGGCGTTATTCCAAGGTAGTATGCATGATATAGTAATGTACCTACAAAAGTAGATTTAACCTTCATTAGATATCTGGAGTTCGTACAACGAATTACAGGAAGGCGTCTACTGATCGCTCCTTTTGAAAAGTACTAAGGCTAATAAACATAAGTTGTACTTAATCCAAGAAGACTTAAAGTAGATATGCAAAAATGGAGATAAAGGGATTGATGATTTGTTTGACGTCTTCATAGGTGATTTTTGGGCAAGTTGATTCTGCCACGTGCCACATAGTTCCTTAGTGCATCTAGCGTGTTGATTTCTTCAATCTCCACCTTTGTGGATGAAGAAATGTTGGTGTTATGCCCCCCAGTTTTATGGTGCTTGCATCGTTCTTCAACGTTCTTGCCGAGGAAGGCAGTCATTGGCTCAAGTGGACGGTGAAGTTTGTTTTCCGAGAGTTTGAAATTTGTTTCCTCCACCTTCGTGCTCCAAAGACTGTATAAGTTGTCATTATTGGTTCCATGAATGACGTTGTTTTTTCCACGCTTGGCGAGAGGTGGATTATCATTCGCCCTTTCTTTTCCTTTGCCTTTTCCTGAAGACTCCACATGAGACTTCTTTTGATGCTTACTGCCTTGGTCGATATACTTCTTCATTTCTCCTTTTAAGATTAAGCTGTTTATATGAAACCTTAATCCAACACAGCTTTCCGTTTCGTGGCCATACACTTCGTGATTTTCACACCATTTGCTTTCATCTTTTCCCAATGGGCCCTTGCGAAAATTAGAGGGTTTTTCCACAGATTGGTCTCCTTTATCTCTTTCAAGATGACGGACAACAGTGTGTTCAATAGAACACATTTGGCGAGATTGGTCTTTTTGAGCCTTTGGACGTCTGACTGGAATGACCTATTTTGTTGCGGTTGTCTCTTTTCCCAGGAAGCGTCTATCTTTTTCTCAATTACTGCCTTCAAGGTTCTTGTTGTAAGTACCGTGATTGGGACATCATCGTCATTAACAGGTTTTTTCCGTCCCTCCTTGTGACGTATGTCAGCATCGTCTTGGCTTGTCCTCGTGGAAGAACCTTCCTTGTGTATTTTTGAGCGGGAGGTTGGAGGTTGTTTCCATGTCCCTTCTTGGTGTTGTGCTATCACATACGGGTTGTATGAGCGTGCAGCTCCTTGCCTTGGTTGTTGGTACTGGAAGGTACCTTCCGTGTATTGCCCCCTATTCTTTGGTGCGGTGTGTCTTGATGACTTGTTACTCGGGACTTTGTTCTTGTCTCCTCGACTTGTCCGTTGATTGGAGGCAGAGGTGGTGGTGGCGGGGCATATCCTTGGTTCCTTAACATCTTTCGGAATGCAAGCAGCTCTTCGAGCGCGGTCATCATGGTAGGAGTGACAGGTGGTGGCGGGTTGACACCTTTGTATTGGAGGACTCCTTGGTCATACTGTGCGAAGGATGCACTTCTTGTTGGCATGAAGAAAGCATTGGATGTGGCAACAGGCATGTGGGAGGGTCCAAGTCGACTTCTTTTCGGCTTCTGCGTGGTTATGACCAAGGCGTCGTGGTACACAATGTGCTCTTTGTCCTTTGATGAAAAACCAATGACATCTTCAAATGTGGCATCCTTTATGACGGCCTCCTTTATGTCGACATACTCCATGTTGGTATCATGGGACTTGTGCATTGTCTTTACAACGTACACTTCTTGGTATGACTTCTCGCTTTCAGCATCAAAGTCTACATGGATCATATGTACGTTTGCCATCTTTTCCGGATGGGATGCAATGTATGCTGTGTTTTGGATTTTAAGGCCATGCTGTGCGGAAGGCACACTGCTTGTTGGCATGGAGGATGCAGCGAATATGTCTTTATGCACGTGCAAATGATCCTGCTGACTTGTTGCCTGCTTCTGTTTGTTGGCTGCTGTTTTCTTCCAACGAACATGATTTCTTCTTTCTTCCGGTGGACTGACATCATCAGGAAGATGTTGATTGCGTGCCATAGCTTGTTGCTGCACTCTGTCAGCTGGCATCCCGTATGGGAACTCTTCATTGATCCCCGTCCTTCGCTCGAACTCGTGTGCTGATGCATTATTCTGAACTTCGGGACCGTGCTGTGCGGAAGGCACGTTTGCGGTTCGCACGGATGAGGCGGTAGACTCTGCGTCTGGAATGTGAGAAGGTTCTGGTTGGCTTCTTGTCGGCTTCGGCTTGCTTGCACCCGCCTTCTTCGTTCGTTTTCCTGTTATAGTTTGCGGTATGGAACGACTTTTTGTTCGAATCACGCTGACGGCGCCAAATGTTATGTTTGTTTCCACTTAGGTAACTTCGGGCTTCCTTCCCATGAACGGTTTCCACTTGGGTAACTTCGGGCTTCCTTCTCACGAACGGACTCTGGATGTGTGCACAGGAACGGGTATCTGTTTGTATGCTGCGATCCTTGTGACACGATCCTCGAACCAGTCTTCAACTTCCCGACTTTGATCTCTCGAACTCCGGGTCCTGCACACAAGGGGCAGTAACCAGCGTGGAAGATGGGGGGATGTTGGTTGGGCCCTCTCCGACGCTCAAGTCATAATCTTTAGAGATAGAAAATCTTTTATAGAGAAGTCAGAGCTCCGAAAGTCAGAATGAGGGAATCGTTTAAAATGGGAGACCTAGGTCTCTATTTATAGGAAACCAAAGGATCGTGCCCGGTTTTGTACGGTTTGATGCCGGTTTAAAGGAAAACGTATACCGTCATCAAGGGGGGCTATGCGCACACTGACTTCTCGTACTTGGAAAAATAATCGGGAAAAGCGCGCGGAGCACGTCGGTAATCCGGAAGTCCCCCGGTCCGGGTACTGCGCGTATTTCGGACCGTTTCGGACTTGGGTGTCTGCGGAAGAGTTCTTTTACGGGTTTTGGGGTATTTTCCGAGGCCCGAAATGTAAATACGAACCCGAATTGGACATATATCTAACAATAACTACAATTACTAATTTTAAGTTAATACATATACAAAAAAAAAAAAAAGGTTACACTCCCTTCAAAGCTAACGTCTTAATTATCTTATACATTTTTAGTAAAAAAATATTATAATAAATACAATTAATTAATACCACCCTAATAAATAGTATTAATTAATTCAAAACCGAATTAATTAATACCACCCTAATAAATACAATTAATTAATACCATCCTATATAAAGATCTTTCTTACAATTTATCATTCACTTAAGAAAATATACAAAATGAAGCAAACAACACTTCTACACCTTCCAAATGAACTTCTACAGTTTATTTTTTTACTTTTAGTTCAACAAGATGGAATTGGCTTCATTGCACTTGGTAGTAGGTACAACTTTCTTCTTACAATGATATAATTTATTGATTCCACTAAGTTTTAATACAATTAATATTTATCAATTCCACTAATAATATTGTTGTGATCAGTTGCAGATTTCTTCGTTCAATTGCATTTGTCAAAGATTCAAATTATTTGAAACAACTGTATCTTCCGACATTGTATCCTCAAATTCCAAGTTTGACTCATACTGGTTTTTTATTTTTTAAAAAAAAATAGAAAAACTGGTAACATATAAGTCCATCTAATGATATGGACATATCTTTTCTTCATACAAAAAAATATATATGAAAGAATAATGTTTTTACAGATCGCTGTAAAAACAAATGGTACCTATCAGACTATCTACAATTACAGCATCGCATTGTATACGGTAGACAAATATGCAGCAGCAAACATATTTCGCCAATTTTGGAGACTCGAAGGCGACTACCAGATGGTGTTGAGTTGCAGGGAGATATTCAAAATAATGGTCTCATCAGAAGATCGTTAAGAACAATTATATATATACGGACGTACACATATATATCTAGAAAGAATAATACACACTGATTCACAGCCCTCTATAGATATAGAAATATATAAACTTAAATATGATTTGCCTTAGTTTCTATATTATTGTATCAACTTTATATATCAAACAATAAATAAAAAAAATTTAAATAATATATACACTATATCATCTACTTAATAGTCATGCTTGATGAAAAAAAAAACAATTTATATAATAAATTTCATATCTCATTTAATTTATGTCATCTCTGTAGATTATATATATAATTACTTTAATTAGATAAATTATTCTTATACATCAAACAATAACATGATGGGAAAAAAACAAAATATAAACAATCAACTATTTACACTTTACGGTTAAAATTACTTAATAAATAATAACATTATCGTATGATTAAAAAACGACAACGTCTAAATTTAAACCTTATAATATTAAAATATTAACTTCATACATATATATATACATACAACATTTAACATGTATATTCTTTTTAAATTAAAAAAATATATATATACATAGACTTTAAAAAATTATTACATTAAACTATCACAATTTAACGTGTTCCCGCGCGTAGCGCGGGGTCAGTACCTAGTATTACAGCTCATGCTAATGGTAAAACTTAAAAGAGAATCGTTAATTATATATAATAATCGGCCGGTCCGGTTTTTATGGTTTTTTACTATAAGGACCGAACCGGACCGATAATCCGAAATAAATAAAAAACCGTCCAAATACCGAACCGTATATTAATGGTTCGATTTTTTCGATTCGGACTGGTTGGGTTTTAGCCGGTTTTTCGGTTCGACCGGATTTGGGTTTCAGCCCTAGCAGCACCAGCGTTGCCTCTTTTGACTATCTTCTTCTCTACGGGTTGTATCTGGTCAAGAATTTGATCTGGCTCCTCTCTGAAACCAATTCCACTTCGACGAACCATCTTCAACTACTCCCCTCGCTGCTGTTTCAAGATGGTTTCATCATCTATGTCACCATTGAACTCCTCCTGCTCAATCTATCGACACTCTGCCCCACCCCCTTTGTCGTATTCCGCACCCCCGCAGCTTAGCTTTCATCACCATGATCGCTTTCTGGGCTTGTCATCAGCGTCCTCCTCCTCAATGCCAGGTTTTTCCTTTTCTTCTCTGTTGCACATAATGCAGGACTCTATTTTGGTTTGCATTGGTACATCGTTTCCTAATTGTGTCTTGTCTAGCTATTAATCCAATTGACTCTATCGATTGCGCTCGTGGTTTTTTTATATTTTCAGGGTTGAGCTGTCAACACGCAATGGAGAAGGAATATCGCCCTTCTCGGGTTGTGCCAGTAGCAGCTGTTCGGCATTTGACGGGTTCACTAATCCGTGCAGAAGGCCTTCGATTTGCTATTGTCAGTGGCATTCCCTTTTCCTTCGCATATAATTTTTTTTATACTGGAAATAGATTGTACAAGTGTTTTGATATTTGAGCTCTATATGGTTGTTGCTGCCTTGTTTGATATGTTAATCTTATGTAAGCATGTACCTTAACATTATCGCTACTCAATTCGCATAGTGAATCGATGTTAGTTTGTTATCTAAGGTTGTGGGGAGATTCAATGAGCTGGTCACAAAGCTTCTTCTTGAAGGGGCCCTACAAACGTTCAAAAGATATTCAGCTAAAGAAGAAGACATTGTCGTAAGTACTCAACTAGCTGTAACCATTTTCAGTCTACATTTTCCTCTGGTTGATCAATCTGCAATAATGTTTCATTGCATACTCTTGTTCCTTTCTTGACTCTGGGATATTTTGCGGTTATATAACTTTTTACATAGTAAAAGAAGGAAATTCAGTTTGTTTTATCTTTATGATATTTATGAACAAGATTGTATCCTACTATTTGTTTTTCAAACTTATATACTGAAGCTTCCCATTGTTTCATTTCTTTTCTCCATTCTTTGATGGCATTTAGTGTTACAAAAGAATAATTGGTCTTACAACTTATAATGGGGTCTTAGTATCTTGCACGAAATAATTTGTGTCTTACACTTAAATAATGGAGATTTTAGTGTCATGCACAAAATAATGTGGATCTTACATTTAAATAATAGGGATCATGGTATATTTTTCTTCAGAAATAAACATAGGGTACCACTAAAAATACTCGATAATGGGATTACGTTCGTAACCCCATTTTTGAACATACATCCGCCACTGACTGTGTCAGTTCTTAAATTGAAGGGCTATTGAAGTAGCACAAATGAAAGGGCTATTAGTGGATCAGTCTTCTCATAATGAAGTTTACTATATAAGTTTTCATTCATTGTTAGTGAAGGCATTAGAAGCTTACATCAGATAGATGCTATATATTATTTGCCACTTGAAAAATGGATGGTTTGTCATTCCGTAACCAGATAATGATTTTTTGGCTTACAACTATTGGACTTTATGATTGGTTTATGTATGTTTTTGCACATTGTACTTCCATGTTGATGCGTATTAGTTCTGTCTGTTTTGACAGAATTAGTTATTCCTACCTTTCAGGTTGTGTGGGTTCCTGGATGTTTTGAAATTGGTGTTACTGCAGAAAGGCTCGCGACGACCAATAAATACCATGCAGTATTATGTATTGGAGCAGTGGTATGGTATCCATTTGTCGTTTCAGAAATTTATACTTTTCCTACGCTGAAACCAAAATCGAAAAACTGCAAGTTAAGTCAACATGTGGTTTACAGTTCCTTCATTGTGCTGCATGCTTAGCTAGCTAGCTGCAAAGCTTCTCCCAGCATTTGTTAGTCTTGCATTCCTGATGAATGAGTGCCTGAGTAACCCTTTACAGCCTTATCTATATCTTGGCTGTCATCTGCCCAGCTGGAATAATTGCTTCCAATAAGATTTCACAAGCCTCTTATAACCTTTGTCTATGCTGTCACTAGCCTCCATGAAGAGTGTGCGAAAACCTTTGCCTTATTTTCTTTTCTTTTAATGACACGGGTGTCCGAGCCTTCAGCCAAACTATTCCTCCGTAGAACAGATTGAGTGGTCGTTCTACATGCACAGATTGATTTCACCTTATCATTTGGCCTGTGGTTTCAATGAAGGTTTCTCCCTCTGCACATTTGTTACTTGTTAATCACATTGTTTAATAAGCTCTTGTTTATTGTCAATAGGTAAGGGGTGACACTTCCCACTATGATGCTGTTGCAAACTCAGCAGCTTCTGGAGTGCTTTCTGCGGGTCTCAAATCAGGTTGTTGTCTATTTTCATTTTACTGCTCATTTGATCAAACTGTTATTTATGCCTGCCTTTATGGTGATTTTCTAATTGTGCTGCTATATAGTCTACATTTCCATTGTTTTTGGTTGCTACAGAAGCATGATAATTATTTTGTGAGATTCATGATAATAACATCACTATTTCAGGCATATGTTGATTATAACGTAGTTATCCGGAAATAGTACATTCCTAGAAAGGAGAATTTTCTTTTATTATCTATATATATTTATTTATCTTCAACTTTTGATTTTGTGTATTTTCTTCTTTGGGTAATTCGATTTTTCTTGAGGAAGATATCTGTATCATATCATCCCTGTTGATATTAGTCAAATCTAGGGAGCTTTTATATTTTCTGGAGATGCTACTTAAACCACACTAACATAGAAGGAACAAGAAAAGAAAAAGCGAAAGGACCCTCCCTGTACCCTAAACTTGCAACCATATATGCGCTTCCTTCCTTTTGAGAAAACTAAGGGCGTACACGGAAGCTACATATAGTAATAAAGGTGTAACGCAATGCACGCATGCATCTAAACTGATTTGCATAGCTATTAGTGGTTGTGATTGACATTATTGAGCAATCCATGTGATGCAAATGAAGCGCAATATTTCACTGTGACTGACGATATGTGGATCTAAGTATTATTTTGAATGTGCTGATGTTAAACAATGCATTGCTGAATTTGTAGGGGTTCCATGCATTTTTGGTGTGCTGACATGTGATAACATGGATCAGGTAAGGAAAAAGAATATTATTAAAAATCATCATTGTGTATATTCAAGACTCCCCTTTTTATCTGCTTGCCTTCTTTCCTACAGGCACTGGATCGGGCTGGTGGAAAAGCAGGGAATAAGGGATCTGAGGCTGCTTTGACTGCTGTAAGTTGTAACTGAGTCTTAAGTTGGGTCACTCACCGTTTTCTATTGTTCAGACGTAGTTAGTATACATATATATGCACGTAGATTAGACTTAGCAATGTGATTAAAAAAAATATATTATATCATTTTCTGTTTTGCTTACCTATCAAGGTTAATATACATATTCAAAGTCGCAGAACAGTGTGGTCCACTGTAGTTATCTCTGGCTTTGCGTGTTGCTGCAGATTGAGATGGCATCTTTGTTCGAGCATCACCTGCAGTTACAACAATAGATGGATACGTGTTTTGAGTACTGGCATTATCATCATCTCTCGGTTCATTGAAATTTCAATTCCAGTTATAATTTTGATTTTAGAGAGAGTGTGAAGATTGTCTTGTTGATGACAGTAGTTTGTTTGGCAGGTAATTGGTTCACTTGATTATTATTTGACTGAAATTACATTAAGGGTGTGTTTGGGCACGTTACATTTGCTTGGAGGGAAAGTTAGTTTGTGTGTTTAGGTTTCCACGTTTTATTTTTCCAAATAAATAAATTCATACTAAATGAGCCCTACAAAATGTGAAATTGACAAATAAATTATGATTGTATTTTTTCTGTTAAACAATTATGAGTATACACTATCTGATAATAACAATAATAACAACAAAATATTAAAAAAAATTAGTTACTAAATTCTAAAAAAAAATTGAAAAAAACATGGGTGCTTCATGTTTGTATAGGATATAATGTGGGATGTAATCTCGCATGACATTCCATATTACATTCACATTATGTTGTTTGAGAAACTAAATAATGTAATATGCATTGTAATGTGAGATTACATCCAAACTTTATTCACTGTAATGTGATATTACATTCAACTGTGGATGTAATGTGAGATTATTATGTTCAACATTACTTAGTGTTATTATTTTGTTATTGTTTATTAAATGGATAAAAAACTTTGCATTATCTTTATAACTTCTTATTATTATTATTATTATTATTATTGTTATTATTATTATTATTATTATTATCAACTTTTTGTAAACACCTAATTTTGGACTACACGCGAAAAGCGTGACGCACCTAAATAGGGAAATGTCAAAATATGGCAAGTCGCGAAGCTTTCAAAGATGCTCAGAGCAATATTAGAATAGTTATTTATAATTATTGTAAAAAAATATTTTTTGAATATTTAGTATTAAATTTCTGAATATTTAGCATTTATTAGCAAAATAAATCAGCAATATTTGTTACTAAGATTAGACTAGGCAATAGTTATTATAAATAGTTAGATATGTCTGTCGATGTATATGGGGAGATAGAAAAAGAAAACAGTGAGAATAAAGAATCAAGTGTTTCCATTTTTTTTTTTTTGTGGAAACAACTTCTAATTAACTAATCAAAAGAGGAACAAGAGTTTAAGGCGTATGTCCCACGACAAGGTCCGGGGGTACATTCGCAGCAAACCAAGAACCAACAGTGTTTGATTGAGCCGCACGTCTACAAAACAGGTGAGCACGATTAACAAAACTACGAGGAACAACAGAAATAGAAATACTAGGATGAAGCTGAAGTAATTGTCTAATGTCCTGGAGAACGCCAAAAAGTGGTAGGGAATCCGTTGATTGTGAATGCAACTGATTATGCAGTAAAAGAGAGTCTGTCAAGATCACCGCCAGTGATTGTGGACTCGAGGCTGCCAACAGTAGTCCTGCACGACAAGCAATTCCTTCCGCTAATAAAGGATCGTCTCCGGAGACTCGATGTACGGCTGCTGCAAACAATTCATCATCTCCATTTAACAAAAGTGCTCCTCCAAAAACTACTCCCGTGTCCAAATTAACGGAACCATCGCAGAGTATCTTCCAAAAGGACCCCTGGGGGGGTGTTGCACGGCTGGAGGGCCATGTCGTCGTCGGCTTCAAGGTCCGGGTGTGAGGGCGGTTGTGCCCTGGTTTATCAACAAAGGCCACAAAATTATCAGCACTTAAAACATGATATTGTTGCATAACTGAAGAAATAGATGGCACCGCATGCTGGAAAATAACCCTATTTCGCTCTAACTAAACAATGATTAAACATTTAGTTATGACGAGGGAATCACATTTAGTTATGACGAGGGAATCTAGGTCTATGTTTCCGGGAGGTGGTTTCATAGCGATCCAATCTATTACTGTCATGGGCGGTAGGCTGAGGAGATCTACTTGACAAGGAGAAGCAAACCAGATCCTACGGGTGAACGGGCAATTAAGCATTAGGTGTTCCCAGGTTTCCAGTGCCTGATGGAAAAAATTGCAGTCACTTTCTGATGTGGGTATGCGTTTCTTCATGTTGGAGCCAAGTGGGAGAGCGTTGAAACATCCCTTCCAGACGAACAAACGAACCTTAGGGAGAATCTTCCGAGGCCAGAAGCGTGACCAAAAGGTTGAGTTAACAGTCGTGGTGGATGTCGAGGAGGTTCCCGATTTTAAATCGAGAAAGAGTCGGTTTATGAGTGTGTATCCCGATTTGACAGTGTATTGCCCATTTTTGTTGTAATTCCAAAGTAGCTGGTCGGGTAAGGGATACAACGGTAGAGATATGGCAGAAATTTGGTCCAGTATGATCGGTGGAAGACCTTGAATGGATTGAGCCTTATTGTTCCAGGTGCGGTGTTGGGGATCAATGAAGGTTTCAAGGGGGGCGTGTGGTGGGTTAGGAAAATGGTGCATCCAGTCGATCAAGAGGCCCATGTTGGAGACCCATGGGTCTTTCCAGAAGTCAACATATTTGCCGTCTCCAATTCTCCGATGACTCCCTTTGAGAATGAATTCTCGTGTGCTTAATATTGTGCGGAAGACGTGGGAGTGGTGGCCACTACTTTTGATGTGAAAAAAGGTCGTAGAATGGAGGTATTTCTCCCGGATGGTTGCTGCCCAGATGGAGTTGTTTGAGTGGAGGAGTCTCCAGGCTTGCTTCAACAGTAGAGCCCAATTGTATGTGTTTGCGAGTTTGAATCCTAATCCCCCAAATTTTTTTGGCATCGTCATTTTATCCCACGAGATCCAAGGGATGCCAGTTCTCTCCGGTGAGCCTTTCCACCAGAATTGTCGTTGTATTCTGTCCAAATGGTGGCATATATACTGTGGGAGGCGAAGGGATGACATAACATAGGATGGTATGGCGGTCGATGATGATTTGATGAGTACTTCCTTCCCAGCTGGGGAGAGTAGTTTGGCCATCCATCCCTCTATACGAGTGGAGACTCGCTGAAATGAGCATTTGTCCGAGTGCACGCTTCCTCTTTGCCCAATCCATTGGGAGGCCAAGGTATTGGTCATCTTCAGTCGCAAGTCGAACTCCCATTTGTTGGCAGAGGCTATGCTGTAGATCCAGGTTAACATTTGGACTAAACGTCATACTGGATTTTGCAAAGTTGATGGACTTTCCAGATTCGGTTTCATAGGCCTGAAGAAGAGCTTTGACTGCTGTTAAGTTTGCTCTGGTAACTTCCAAGAAAAGCATGTTGTCGTCAGCGAAAAAAAGGTGATTGACTGGCGAGCATCTGAGCCCTGGCTTGATGCCTTTGATCTTGCGGAGTTGTTGTGCATTAGTCAGGTGGAAGGAAAGTACCTGAGCACACAAGATGAACAAGAACGGAGATAGGGGATCTCCCTGTCTGATTCCTCGGGTGGGTTTAAATGTCTGGGTTGGGCGTCCGTTAAGCAAAATTGATGAGCTCGTAGTGGTGACGCACTCCATGATCCAGTTTTTGACTTTTTGGGGGAAATGAAGTTTGGTAAGGACTCGTTCCAGGAAAGGCCATTCCAGACGATCATATGCCTTACTCATGTCAAGTTTGAGCGCTAGAAGTCCTATTCTGCCCCTTCTTCGACGTCTAATAACATGTAATAGCTCTTGAGCGAGTAGCGTGTTGTAAGTTATTAGGCGACCTGGAACGAATGCGCTTTGGAAATGGGAGATGACAGCTTGCATGACGGGGCGAAGGCGGTTGGTAAGAACCTTAGCAATAATTTTGTAGGATGTGTTGCAAAGGCTAATTGGTCTCCAATCCTTGATTGAGTTAGGGGATTCGATTTTCGGAATGAGGACAATGAATGTATCATTGATTTGTCTCGACGTGTGGCCTTCCTCAAAAAAACTTATGGCAGCCCGGATAACGGATCTGTTAGTGACTGGCTCAGTTTGGTGGAAGAATCTTCCTGTGAAACCATCCGGGCATGGGGACTTGTCAGGGCCCATGATTTCGACGGCCTTGGCGATTTCCAGGTTGGATACATCAGAATTGAGGGCCGGAAGTAGCATTGATGGGATCTGTGTTGTCATGGTATCAGCAAGGGGGTACGATATTGGAACTTGACCAGCTTGGAATAATGTCCAGAAATAGGTAGTAATGTGGTTTTGGACGTGTAGAGGGTCAGTTATCCAGGATCCATCCTCGTCCTGAATCCAAAGTATATTTGATTTCTTGCGACGAGCTACTGTCTTGGCATGGAAGTATTTAGTGTTTCTATCGCCGTCTGTTAACCACAACTGTCTTGATTTTTGTCTCCACATCGTTTCCTCGCGTTGGTACAAGCTTTTGACATGGGATGTGAGGGGAGCGATGTCGGGATGGATGGGGAATTGTTGCTGGATTATGTGAAGTTGATCAAGTGCTGAGTTGAGTAGGGACGAAGTTTGTCCAAACGTGGATTTATTCCAAGATTTGAGGGTTTTGCTGAGGCGTGACAATTTGGATATGAGGGAATGTTGTGGAGAGCCGTGGGTGGGAAGGTTCCATGAGTGAGCAACCACAGTTTGGAATGTCTCATGTTGTAGCCACATGTGCTCGAATCGGAAGGGTCTTGGTGACACGTTGGGTTGTTGGGTGATTGACAGTTTTAGGATTATCGGGCAATGGTCGGATGCGATGATCTCCTTGTGGAAAAGGGTGGCATCCTCAAAAAGGGTTCTCCAGGTCGGTGTACACAAAACCCGATCCAGTCGTTCCGTGATCATGTCCGCTCCCGTTCGTCGATTTGTCCATGTGTGCACTTGCCCTTGGAAACCTAGATCCATCAAGCCCAGCGAATCTGACCAAGTTCGTGCTTGGGTTAGACGGTAGGTGGAAATGGGGTTCCCACCCGTTTTTTCGTCAAGATTCCATACATCATTCAAGTCACCAATGACTATCCAGGGGGTGGTGTCTGGGGGGCCTATCCTGGTCAGTTCATCCCAGAAAGGGAATCTATCTGCATATTTTGATGGGGCATAGACAAAGGAGGCTTCCCAAAGTGGAGACGCCGGCGTTTGAGAGATTTGTGTATGAATAATGTGGTGGCTTGACGAGACAATGTTGAGTGAGTGTACGTGTCTCCAAGCAAGGAAGAGACCTCCTCGTGTTTGCAACGGGTTTTCTACGTGTTGGTTATGAAACCCTAGGTTAGTGGCTAGCTGACCTAATCTCTCCATATTACTCTTCACCTCAGAGATGAATATGATGCTGGGCTGGTTCTGCGCTATCAAGTGGCGCAGGTGACTAACCGTCAGAGCTTGCCCGGCTCCCTGACAGTTCCATGCCAAGGCGATCATTGGGAAGGCAGAGGGACCCCAAGGCATCCCTCCGCATCAGAATAGTTTACAGTCGAATCGACACTAATCAAATAGTGAGGAAACCAACATGTAAATAAATTGCCTAGTACCTCTGTTGCCGGAGTGGTTGGTTCCGACTCATTTTGGCCCTCCTCAATGTCATCAGGGTTAGTCATTCGTGGGCGTTTCTCCATGTCGTATGTATGTCTTGGTCGCACTTGTCGTGGTGGTACTAATGGGATGTCTGTCGTTGGAGTGTCCACTATGGTGAGGAAGGGCGCCCGGGCGCATCCAAGTGGCCTTTTTGTGCATTTCTTTTCTTGTTCCTCCCACTCCATGGGCTCTTTTCCGGGGCGTCTGTTTGGTGGTGACAGTTGTGGTTGGTCCCATTGATCCGTGGTGTCCGAATAGTCAAATTCCCTATTGTGGATATCAGTGAGGTCATCAGAGGGGGATCCCGTGGATGCAGATAGGGGTTGGTGGTTGTTGTTTAGCAGGAGCTCCAGCATGTTTAGGGTTTGGACATCCGAGTTGATGTGAGGGGCTTGTTCCATCTCGATGTCAGAAAATCTGTCCTCTTGGTAGTTAGTTGCCGCAGTTACCACTGGATGTGGTGGTGGAGAAGATGAACGATCAGGTGGGGAGGATGGAAACTCAACATGGGGGTAGTAAGGGGGGTACGGATTGGGTAGTGGTGGTGATTCTGTAGTGGTGGTGTCTAAATTTATGTGTGGGGAATTAGGGTAGTTCACCTGAGTGGGTCCTGCGTTGTTGGTGGGCTGAAGCATAGGGTTAATTAAGGAGAGGGGGACCATATTCGGTGTTGTCACATTCCATTGGAGCAGTGGATTCCATAAAGGCGGCATCATTAATGGTGGAACCCAGGTCAATTGCCATAAATAGCAAGGGGGAAGCAAAAGGAAAGTCTGATTTGGGTCTATATGATTGGCATGTGGGTGAAATATGATCGGTGCGGGGTCCACGTCCATCGTTGGTAGGATTCCAGTCACATGCATTGGTGGGGTCAGACTCTCCGGCAAGGGCGGTAGTTCAGTGGTCGGCCAAAACCCCGGAGGCTGGGTCATGTACTCTTGGGAAGCGAAATAGGGAGATTCCGCTACAGTGGTAGTAGCGTGGGATACCATATCTGGATTAGGGCTATGAGGTCCGGCGAAGATGTTGGTATCCCTGTGTGGCAGCTGGGAGGATGTTTCCTCCGACGGGTGGGCGTGGGGCTGGTTGGCTTCCGTGTTAAGCTGGGTCGCCATTGGCACTCGGTTTGGTGTAGCTTGGTGTGATGGTTGCAGCGTCGCTCTCCCTGGTGTGTTGAAGTATGAGTTCTCTCACCACGGTATCCAGTTCATAAGGGGTCCCCTGCTGCCTTGGTTGATTGCAGCGTACATTCTATCACGGGGGCCTCTAATGGCTACCAAACCCTCCTGGGAGTCCACTTCATCGAGCATGGCTTCAAGTAAGCGGTCAATGGTGTCACTGGGAGTGTTGCAGGAGAATCTGCTGTGGCTAAAGAAGCCGCAGCGGTGGCACGGGTGCCCACTCCGGTAAGAGATGTGGATCGTGTGAACATCATTTCCGTCGCGAACACCTATAGCAGGGAGCACCGGTCGCTCATAGTTAATATAGACTCTGGCCCTGGGGAAAGGGTTATCCCAAGGCCTCTCGTCGTTAAATTCCAGATCGATGAGGTCTCCGACAGCCCTAGCGAGACGAAAAACTAAAGCTCGGGTGGTTAATTGGCGTGGTATCTTCCGAAATTCAATCCAAGTCGCCACGCGTGTGAAGTCCAAGAAACTTGACTGGTCAGTGGGAGAGCTTGGCCGGAGGATGAGGAGAGCATTTTGGATGTTAAAAGGAGCATTTTGCAAGACCTCCTGCTTTTGGATTTCATCTTTGAACAAAAAGATCCACAAACCGTCTTCTTGGCGCGTCATTTCAGGGAGCTGGTTAATCCTCCAGTTTGATCTTATGAAGCGGGAGATGGTTTCTACCGAGTCGCGGCGGTCTGATTTGACACGGCCAACTAAGGAGAATTCCCAGTCGGACATATCATTGTGGGGGGGATTATGGTGTTCATCGGAGTTCATGGTGGCTTTGGTAGCAGGAGGTGGGTGTGATCTCGGTGGTCGGAGGTGTCTGTTTAGGCTTTGGAACCATTTATCTTTAGGGTTTTTATTCATCAGGGAGGAGTAATCATTGCAAGGTCTGGGAAACGGTTCGTGAGCAGCCATGCAGCCGGTAGTGATCCGCCACGTCGACTTTGGGCGGTGGGAAGCTAAGTTGGTGAACAGAGAAAAGTGGTGGCGTGTGGGAATGGAAGGGTCTATAGCGGCTATTGGCAGTAAGAGTTTTCCGATGAAGATCTTGGGGAGTGTGAGGGTTAAGATGGGGTAGAGAGAGAACGTGCAGAAGGCACAGCAAAAAAAAATAAAGAGCCTAAAAGAGACTCGACAACCTAAGCGTTTCCATTGATTTGCCGTGTCAAGCACTCTCGTTCCTTATATATATTGTATATGTGTCTATATATTATATAGCTAACGTTTTCTTTATATAATAATAATAATATATTTGTAGGTGTACGTGTACAACATTCGATCATAAGGTTCCCGACCTCCAATCCTCTCCCCGGTCAAGCTATCTTCGATTCGCCCTCGGCGAACTCTAAGACCCACAGCGTCTCGCAGGCCAAGCTATTTCCGATTTTCTCCATACAGCGTCTCGCCGGCCAAGCTATCTCCGATTCGCTCCACCTCAAATCCCTATCTGCTCCGACTTCCAAGCCCATCCCATCGCTGGCCATTGGTGTCTTCATCTCCGGTCCGTCAACCCTCCAATCTCCTTATTTCAACAGGACCTGGTTCTCTCCTCTTAGGCCTAGATGTCACCCAGTGGCGGATGGTTGTTGAATAATGTGGTTACGAACGTAACCACATTATCGAGTATTTTTAATGGTACTTTAAGTTTATTTCTGAGAAAAAATATGACATGATCCTCATTATTTAAATGTAAGATCCTTATTATTTGAGTGTAAGATCTAAATTATTTTGTCCAAGATACTAAGACCTTATTATTTCGTCCAAAATTGTCATCAAATACATTTTAAATGTATAAAGTAAATGAATACTTTTCTAAATATCGAAATCAAAACCAAATAAATTATATTAGTGTTACAATAGTGTCATGATTCGATTAAAACTCAACTCATCCACAATTGGTACTGGTCGGATTTGACTCAATTGTAACATTTGTATAAGCAGATATGATTTACTTCTGGTACTTTGAAAAGTACTGTGTACATTTGAAATATATTTAACGACAATTTTGGATAAATAATTGAAAAAATTATATATTATCATCGTTTTAAAATATGTATATTTTAAAACATGTTAGTACCAATAAATAATTTTTTAAATACATTTTATATAATTTTGTTAAAAAAATATGTTAAATCTTCATTTTTTTTTTTTTTTTCTGTTTAGCGTATCCTTATTATCAAGGTCTGGTTCCGCCACTGATGTCACCGGTGTCTTCTTCTCTGGTTCCGCTGTCCCATTCTCTATTGTTATTTGAGGTTCCTTCTTCTCTGTCGCTGCAAGTAATTCCTTTGTTTTTTTATTATTATATACATATGTAGGCCTAATTTTAGTTAAGTGAAAGCTTCATCTTTTTTTTCCCTACGCTATACTTTTTGTACATATATTCTTAAGATAGGTTAATTAAATGGATTGTGTTTTTATATAATATATTAAGTTGTGTTTCGATGTAAATGTTCAATAATGCTTTTTTTTTTCTATTTAGGAATTGGATTGTAATTTATACATTACTTTAAAATTGACAAATTAAGTGAATTGAGTACCGAAAGGGCGTAGTTAAAAAATTATATTTTATTTCGTAATAGAACCCCTAAACTCGAATTTCTAATCGTAGACCAATTTTATACCTATGCGTTCAATTCGTTATTACCTATGTACTTTATGATTCTAGTTAGACTAATAATTAACTAGTGGCGACTCTTTCAAAATCCACGTTTTTAAAACGTATCGCCTTTGGTCAGATTTTAGGTCTGACAATTTTGGTGACTCTGCTGGGGAATTTAGAGGGTTCGGGCTCAGTATGTTCACTTTTTTCCATGTTTGAGTTTTGTAACTTTATTTTTTTTCACTGATCTAACTTGGTTGTTGTTGTGTGATTTCAGGTGTGGAGTTATTTTTTTATTTTATCTGACTATTTTTCTTTGTTATATTATGTGTTATTTGAATTCACGCACACCACTTTCGTGTAATTTCCAAAATGCCTAAAACCCAGGGCAACTAGGAACCCCGGAGAGTTAGTAATGGTACGACCGGAACGGTTGGGCGATACGACTCCAAAAAACTCCACTCGCTTGTGAATGTCTTGTGATCCCTATGATGGGGGGAGGAAACCACATTGTCGGGAGCCTATCAGTGGAACCTACCTTGTAGATCAAAGCCACACATTTTTACCCCCCTAACATGTCGTTTTTATCCACGTTTTTATGTTGTAAAAAAGTTATCAGGTAAACTGTAAGATTTCCTAACTATGTAACTTTATTTCTCATCCATTCATCTCATTGCATTTTAAAAAACAAAAAAACTTTTTCAGCTAAGTAGTTACTCATTTAGTTGTAGATTTTTTTTTTTTTTTTTACAAACGTGCATTTCGTATGCATTGTTTTTTTTAAAAAAACCTATTACCTTAATTTTTATTTTAGACTTGCGTTTCATACACATTATTTAAAAAAAAAAAAAAAAAAAACCTTCAGCTAAGTTGTAATAGGGTTAAGGGTCCTTTTGGTACCACATGTTTGCACAAATTACACTGTTCATACCATTAGTATTTTTTTGTACCGAATTGTTACCATATGTTTCCAAACCTTACTGTTTTGGTACTTCCGTTACCATTCCGTCAAAAACGGCCGTTAAATGACATGTGCCATGCACGTGAGCAGCCCAAAACTTTCAATTTTGTTACAATTTAGTCCATCTAATACATGCCTAACTTTTATTTTGTTCAATTTAGTCCTAAAATTTCAAAACCAAACCATTTTCCCAAATTGACCTAGCCGGACCTAGCCATGGGCTAGGTCCGACCCTGGGTCAGGGTCACCGGACCCAGGCGACCCTGGGTCATGGTCGCCGGGCCCAGGCGACCCTGACCCAGGGTCGGACCTAGCCCTAGGCTAGGTCCGGCTAGGTAAATTTGGGAAAATTGTTTGGTTTTGAAATTTTAGAACTAAATTGAACAAAATAAAAGTTAAGAATGCATTAGATGGACTAAATTGTAACAAAATTGAAAGTTTTGAGATGCTCACGTGCATGGCACATGCCATTTAACGGCCGTTTTTGACGGAATGGTAACGGAAGTACCAAAACAATAAGGTTTGGAAACATATGGTACCAATTCGGTACAAAAAAATACTAATGGTATGAACAGTGTAATTTTTGCAAACACGTGGTACCAAAAGGACCATTTTTAGGAAAAGTTGTAATTCCTCTTTAGCTATTAGAGCATCTAATTTCGAACGTGCATTCCATATGCATCATTTCAAAAACTTAACCTGAATTTTTTTATTTTTAATAATGCATCCAATATGCATTAATTTTAAAAAAACTCTTTAGATAAATCGTAAACTCTCTTAGATTTAGGTCTCTTTGTTTAATAAACTTTTTACCTGAGTTTTTAACCAAAAGACGTGCATCTCATATGCATTATTTTCAAAAAAAACCTCTAAGGTAAATTGTAATTTTTCTTAGTTGTAGAACTTTTATTTTTAAGTTTGCATCTTATATTTATATTTTTTCATCTCATATGCATTCTTTAAAAAAGAAAAACTTTTCACCCGATTTTTTCAATTTTGATCAACTAGGATGCATTGATTTTTTTTCCTCTTAAAAAAACAAAAAAAATTCAGGTAGCTTGTAAGTTTTCTCAACTGTACAACTTTCATCTCATAGGCATTATTTTAGGAAAAACGATTTTTTAGATAGATTGTAAATCTTCTCTTAGTTGAGCTTTTAATTCCAAACATGCATTACATTTGCATTTCTTTTTATAAAAAAAAAAAATTTTACCTGGATTTTTCATTTTGTACATACATTCAGGTAGACTAGTTGTAAGTTTCTTAACAGTAGAACTTTAACTTTCGAGCATGCATAAGCATTTAAAAAAAAAAAAACTCAAAAGTGTCATTCGTTTTTATCTAAGGTATATTGCACTTTTTCGGCAAGTTCATCTCAACCTTCGCATGAGCTAGCATTTTAAAAAAGAGATTTGATTCTATTTTTTGAGAAAATAGTTTAACTGTGCAGTTGAGTGCGACTATTCGAGCTTAACAAAGGACGAGAAAATCCTTTTGAAAAAAACTTCGTTTTGAACATCTGTCCTGCGTTTAAGCCAGATAGTGCACTCAGCAAACTCAGTAAGCTCCATGATGGTGCAAAACACCTTAGACCATAAATTTTGATTCATTTTTAAAAAGTAATCAAAATTATGAAATGAATGACATTAGAGCTTTCAAATAAAATCATGCATGATTTCTCATATTCTCTAGACTGATTTTTCATTCACTCTTTTCAAGTACCCTTGGTTAAGGTATCATGTACATATAAGTTATGCCAGCTTAATGGGGCAACAAAAAAGAACGTGCAGCTATGCAGTCGCACGAAGCACAAATTGATATCCAACGCTCAGGTACGATGAATTGTACCTGATTTTTCCTTGAGATTTCAGTGTCCCTACTCTTTTTGCAGATCAGACGACCACTTCGACGAGGTCGCAACCACGTGAAATGTGACTGCTTCAAAGAACTTCCATGCCAAAATTCCACCTACCATATGTGGAATTCATACGCGTCCCCGAACTAATCCGTTCATCCGTTTTACGGTAAGGTCTAAACCAGTCAGTGGTAGCCAAAGAGCATCTCCTGTTCAGATCGAGCACAACCGCTAGATGGAGAAAAAAAGTTGGAACATGCAGCATGTCCATTCACATATGGAGTAAATTGCCATTAAAGATGTCGAACACCCAGGTAAGTGAAGTTGTGATAAATTCTATCCCAGAAATTTGAGTCTTTCCTTACTCATTTTACAGCTCGGATAACCATCCAAATTAAGGCCCCTGAAGAGCACATCTCGCGCGCAACACTTTGATCGCCGACCGTTCTGAGGTTAATCGCCGAGTTGTCCCGGATATTTCAGACAATTTTCATACGTGGCATGCCTGGCCAAACTCCACGTCATCCATGTGTGATCCTCAACCAAGTCATTAGTTATGCGGCAAAATCTAAACTCGTCAGTGCTAATCGTGGGGCATCCCCAGATGAGATTGAGCAATAGCTGGGGCACTTGAGAATCCGAGAGAAAAAAATTATTGCCTATGTCATCCATTGGTCGCAGGGTCAATCATTGGCGTCGACACGACCGACATATTCAATCAACCGAGTCCTTCTCTAAGAAGATGTTTTGAATTAGAAATTTTCAATTTGCCACTAGGGGCATGTACATAATTATTGTTGATTAATTTCGTTAAATTTTCTTTTTCAAAACAAAAAAAAAAATCATATTTCTTCAGGGTTACAGCTGCCCTTTAATCGACTACAGAAAAATAAAGAGAGTGCTCATGCGAATTTTGTGAGAGCAGTGAAGAAATAAAAGGGTCACAGTTGTCCCTAAATCAACTACAAATAAAAAGAGTCACAGTCGTCCCTAAAACGACTACAAAGAAAAGGCCACAGCCACCCTTCAAATGGCTACATATAAAGAGCGCCCCCGCAACATCAAAAGCGGGAAATAAGTGAAAGGGCCACAGTCACCCTCTAAACGACTACAAAAAAAAATGAGTGATCCCGTGAACCTTGTGAGGGCGGGAGAATAAAAAAGGGCCACAGCCACCCTTAAAATGGCTACACAAAAAAAGTGATCCCGCGAACCTGGTGAAGGCGGGAAATAAAAGAAAGAGTCACAGTCTCTAAACGGCTACAATCAAAAGAGCGCTTTCGGAACATCGATGGCGGGTATTAAGTGAAAGGGCCACAACCACCCTCAAAATGGTTACATACAAAGATTGTTTTCCGGATCAGAGACGAGGAATGAAGGGCCACAGCCACCCTCCAAATGGCTACAATCAAAAGAGCTCCCGCAACATTGAAGACGGTGAGAAAAGGGTCACAACCACCCTCTAAACGGCTACAAATACTCCCGCATCGAGGCGAAAAATAAAGTACGGGTCAAAGCCACCGTTTAATCGGCTACCAAATAAAGAGTGCTTCCACTTGGTTGAAAACCCGAAAGGGCGGCCTAGTCAAAACCAGAAAATGAGGGCGTGATTGCAAATTCAGAAATTGCAATCATGGAAAAAGAAGAGAGAATAAAAAAACCGAGGGGCACAGTCGAAAATCCCTCAAAATCGACTGTGGCAAAAGGAGAGAATATGAGAGATTTAAAAAAAATAAAGACCTTAGCCCCTTACCATGTTCGAGATCGACGGCGCGACCATGTCGAGTCTTAATGAGGTCCAGTCGGGTGTATATACATCATATTCCGTGGTGTCAAATTTAGTATTTTAAAGGCATCAGATTGATTTGTACTGTGTTGTGTGCTGTATAATTTTGCATTTTAAAGAATTTCTGCGCAAAAGAAAAGAAAAAAGTTTCTGTAAATTTGTTTGTTGTCTATGAGGATTGGCTTGGTCCGATTGAATGGCCGGGGCCGGTCCGGATATGAAATTATGAAAGGAATTAGGTGGTGACGGTTGGATTATATTGAGCTGCCGAATAAAGCTCATCCCATAAACTGCAACTTCCTCCTCCCTACAGCACAGCACATTACTTACTACCAGGTACGGTACTTACTTTTCAATCTCCCTTCCTTCCTCTACTGTCTTACTGTTTAGACATGTCTGTCCGTGTTAATGAACATCAAGATTTCTGGATTTGACCTCTCTCCCGCGTATGTAGATTGTTTATTCTAGACTACATTGCATGCATACCAACTGTTCGATAAAAGTCCTCCACTTTTCTGTCGTCCTCACCATTTACGGCAACGTCTATGTTTGTCAAACTGAATCTCCTGACACAGGATAATCCAGTTTGTTACCAAATTATATGAAAATAGCCAACTCTTGAGTACGCAATTGGATTACTTATCCAAGGCGGCGTTATAATTTCTTCTCTTTTTCACTCGATCAGAGTGATCGCAGTTCAAGTCTAACCCATCAAGGTAAAAGGTTGTTGCATTCCCCTGAGCCTAACCATCAATTGACAGCTGGGGATTATGAAGCCTTAAGAATTATAAGAACTCAAGACTTGTGTAACTGAGAGGAGCCTAAGCCTCAGTCGTTTTTTTTTTTTTGGTTTTGAATATTGTTAGGACTTGGCTGCACAAAACAAAAAAATTAAAATTTAAAAATAATGTTGAGATTCTGTTTGATACTGCCATGACCAAAATAAACTCCGTGACTGAGATTTGGAGAAGTTGAAGTAATGTTTTGGGACATTGATTTGTATTGCTAGAAAGTTTAGACTGTGGCAGTGTAGCTGACTGAGGCATTCTGATTCTTTCACAGGCAATGATCTTCTTACTGACGGTTGGATTATACACAGTTACTGCATAACTGTCCTCGGAGTCACAGCACCCAATTGCTTGAGTATGCAGATTTAGCAGCAGCTTCTGCGTATTAAATGGCTTTACTCGCTGCGCCTATCTCATCACACCATCATGTTGAGCTAAAATCCCGATTCGGCTCTTCAATGTTCTCTTCAGAAGTTCCCTACCCTTCATCTTCCCTACCTTGTAGAAGAATCAAAACATATTTTATACATTCTCCAGTTTCATGTTCAGCAGTCAAAATTGTACGAGATCGCTCTCTGGATAGGCATGTAGTGAAGCAAAACCAAATCCGCTTCGTACAGAAACTGAAAACACTACTCCTTTCTAAGCCAAAACACTACATGCCTATCCACATCCTATCCAAATGCCGTGCCTACCTTGCTCTCTCTAAGCCTCGATCCATTATCTCCATGATCCACAGGTACCCCACAATATTCAAGCTTTTTTCCATCCCTATGGCCCCGACTCCATTCAATGCAGCAAAATCAGGCTCTCAGCTCTGTGTTGGCCTCACACCTGCTGCCTCCAACCTCGCTTCTCAAGAGTCAAAGCTCAAAACAGCCATGTCCGACCATTTGGCTTCCAAGCTGCAGAAACTTCTCATGCTCTCACCTCATAGGCGCCTCCTCTTGTCAAAGTTGGTTCACCTTGGCCCTGATCTTGGGCTCCCCCCCAATTTCCGATCCCGCCTCTGCAATGACCACCCCACCAAATTCAAGACCGTGGAGACATCCTATGGCCGTGCGCTTGAGCTTGTCTCCTGGGACCCAGAGCTTGCTAGACCTTTATGCAGCTCAAATGTACATGACTCCCGTGACCTCATAGTTGAACGTCCATTGAAGTTCAAGCGGTTGAAACTCCGAAAGGGCCTGAATTTGAAGAGGTATCATGAGGCATATCTGCTCAAGTTCAACGAGCTTCCAAATATTTGCCCTTACAGTGTAACAGCCGAAGAGCTTGATAAGAAATCCATGGAAGCAGAGAAGAGAGCTTGTGCTGTCGTGAGGGAGGTTTTGGGCATGACAGTCGAGAAGAGGACTCTGATAGATCATTTGACTCATTTCAGGACAGATTTTGGGTTATCGAACAAACTAAGATCGATGATCATCAGGCATCCTGAGTTGTTTTACATTAGTGTGAAAGGGCAGAGGGATTCGGCGTTCTTGGTGGAGGGATTTGATGATAAGGGTGAACTTTTGGAGAAGGATGAGTGTTCTGTGATCAAGACTCAGTTGATGGAGCTTGTCAGGGAAGGAAAGAAGCTCAGGAGGCTCAAGAGAATGGGAATTGAAGTTAACAAAGACTTTTCTGCTGCTTTGAACTGCAAGCATGAGATAGACGATGATGAAGACTATGATGATGGTTTTGAGAATCTATTCGACTCTGATGATTCCGATATGGAGGTTCTGTTTGGCGATGGTGACATCAGCGAAAGTGAAGAGCAGCTCGGAAGCGAGGATGAAGGAGAGCTTTGGATTGCAGAAGAAGGGGCGAATGGCCGTTGTTTAGAATCTTGGTAGGTAGTATGTTTGTGCCCTCTTTAATCTGATGTATATATATACATATGTTTGCAAGCTTCCACTTTATATATATTCATTGACCCATGCATGCGTTGCAGTGAGATTCTTCTACTTAATTCAGTTACAATACAATTAATGAAGAAATGAAAAGAGATGCAAACAAAACAAAAACATAGTAAACAGTTGGAGGTGTCAAGCTAAGGATTGTAATTAAGGGGAGTTGATGACTTGGAGTATCTGCACTACCTCATCCATTGAAGGCCTACTGGATGGTATTTGAGTGGTGCACACAAGAGCCAGCTTTATGATCGGAACCACCTCCTCTTCAGGGTACTCACCCATGTTAGGGTCCACGCACTCCAACACATTCCCTTGCTCCACCAAAATCCTAACATGCTCCTTGAGTATCATCAAGTTACCCTCCTCCTCATATTCAATGGGCCTCCTTTCGGTTACTACCTCCAGTATTAGCATTCCGAAACTGTAAACATCGCACTTCTCGTTCACCCCCATGCTCTGGCACCCCAGTTCTGGGGCCACATAACCGGGGGAGCTCTGGAATCTGTTGTTCAAAACATGTCGATCCAGATTTGACAGTAGACGAACAAGTCCGTAGTCTGATATTTTTGCATTGTAGCTACGGTCGAGTAAGATGTTGCCTGGTTTAATGTTGTAGTGGATGATGGGTGGACGGAAAGAGTGGTGGAGGTGGGCGAGCCCCTTAGCCACCCCGTTCAGAATCTTGGATCGCACCGCCCATGAGAGTGGTGGTGATGAAGGAAGTCTGTCATGTAGCCTCGATTGCAAGCTACCATTCTGAGCAAACTCAGTCACCAAAAGTTGCAACTCTGGACTCCAATAGTACCCTTTGAAGGAAACCAAATTAGGGTGTTTTGCTTTTCCTAGGACTCGCACCTCCCGATCAAAGTCCTCATGGTACTGGGTCAGAATCGAGATATCTAGCCGCTTAACTGCCATCACTTCACCACCCCTTCCTTGCTCTCCAAGTAACACTTTATACACGGTGCCAAACACTCCCTCCCCAATCTCTGATGCCTTATTAAGAAGATATTGAGGGTTGCTCATGAAGCTTAAACTTTTATTCGACCTACTATCTAACAGAACGAGCTTTCCCGAGGCTCCGGACCCTGAGGAGCTCATAGTATTCGAAGCTGCATCTACAAAAGCAAGCCGCCTTCTAGCTGAAGCATTCAAAACCACTACCACTATTACTCCACAAGCAATCAAACCGGTGGCAGATATGGCTACAATGGCGGAAATGCTCAAGAACATATGCTGCGACGAGGAGCCTCGGTGCCTTGCATGACCCATTTGTTGGTTAGTAATGGAGTTAGGATCGAGGACTAACGGCTTTGGGATATTCATCTGGCAAGGCCCCGTCAGCAATGGAGAGCATATCCCAGGGTTCCCCTGGAGGGCGCTTCTGTCCAAGCTCTGGAAAATCCCGCCATTAGGAAGCCTCCCGGTGAATTTGTTGTAGGAAATGTTGACGGCAAGAAGGTTTTTCAATTTCACGAGGGACTGCGGGATTTCTCCGCTCAACTCATTGAACTCCAATTTCAGTATCTTGAGCTTGTTCAACGTCGAGACCGATTCAGGAACCGGACCACTTAGACTGTTGTGGGACAAGCTCCTGAAAATGAACCACAAGTTTAAACCATAATAATGGGGAAACTACTACGCAACTGATTATGGTAGTGATGATATTACTGATAATGCTTACAGTAAGTAGAGAGAAGAGCAGTTCCTAATCTCTTCTGGGATAGGACCCGTCAGTGAGTTCGAATCAAGCTGCAGAATTGATAGGGCACCCGAATCACAGATGTCCCCAGGAACGGAACCATAGAGGGCATTGCTTCGAAGATCTAGTACAGTGAGATTCTGAAAGTAGCCGATCTCGGGTGGTATCTTTGAGTGCAGATTGTTCCATGATAGGTTCAAGTAGTACAAATTTGAGAAAAGACCCATTTCTGCAGGAATGATGCCTGTGAGGTTGTTTTTAGACAGATCCAATACCTGTAGTGATCGGAAGAGATTGGTCGAACCGGGTGGAATGAAACCCGTAAGTTGATTGTGTGAAAAATCGACTTCTTCTAGTCCCAAGTTGAATAAACCTGTTGGAATGTTGCCATTGAGACTGTTTCTACTCAATCTTAGAACTGATAACTTGGAGCAGTAACCTAAAGAATCTGGAATTCTTCCAGTTAGTCCATTTTCAGACAAACTGAGAAACTCGAGCGATTGCAGGCTACCCAATGAGGGCGGAACCGTACCGGAGAATCGATTCCTAGACAAGTCCACAGTCTCCAAACCGCTCATATTGCCGATCCATGCAGGAAAGTCGCCGCTGAACAAGTTATTCGAGAGGCTTAGAAACGTAAGCGATTTTAGCGTCTGGAGGGATTGGGGCAATGCTTCGGTGAATAGATTGTTGCTCAAATCGAGCATTCTTAAATGCTGGGAAATTCCGATATCGCTGGGTATGGGGCCTGAAAATTGGTTGCTTCTTAGAACAAGGGTGTTCAAATTATGGAGTGATGAAGGGAAAGAGCCCGAAAGGGAGTTTCCGGAGAGGTCGAGGGCCTGAAGGTGGTGGAGGGATGAAAGGTCGGAAGCGCCACTAAAGTGGTTAGTGGAGAGGTTAAGGGTAGTCAAGAGGGAGCATGAGGATAGTGTGGTGGGAATTGGGCCTTCGAGGGAGTTCCGGGCTAAAGAGAGAAATCGGAGGGAGGAAGTACAAGCGGAGAAGAGATTGTCGGGAATGGGGCCGGTGAAGGAGTTTTGGGAAAGATCGAGGGAAACAATTGAGGTGATGTTGATGAGGTGGGGAGGGATTGGGCCGGAAAGGCGGTTGTTACTGAGATTGAGGGTTTGGAGAGTGGTGGGGAGGAGGGTGGAAGTGGTGATGGTGGTGAAGTTATTATTGGAGAGGGAGAGTGTTTTCAAGTGGTGAAGCTTTTGAAGGGCGAAGAAGGGGGGGATGTTTCCGGTGAGGTTAAGGGAGTCGAGGAAGATTGCGGAGACGCGTGAAGTAGCGGGGTCGCAGTGGATGAATCTCCATGAGCAAGGGGAGGTGTCGTCCTCGTTCCAGGAAGAAAGGGAGGTAATTGGGTTGTTGGTGGTGAGTTCGGATTTGAAGACGATGAGACCTACTACTTCGTCTCTAGTAGTGTCGTCGTCGTCGGTAATTCCCATGCACACCGGCATCAGTAGACAGACGAGGACCACGACTGAACTCCTCATCATCTTCATCTTCTTCTTCTTCTTCTTCTTCAAGTTGTTTTAGCTAGCTAGCTAGGGTTTGAAAATGCAGACACGTTTTTAAGAGAGCTAGAAACAGACAGGTAGGATCAGCGCCAATGCTATAGCTAGGTTGTGCTCGCTCTTGGATGAATGAATGAATGGAACAGTAGAAAATGGTAAAATGTAAGTGAACCTCGCTTGCTTCCAAACACACAACCTCTTTCTTTGCTTCAAATTTTTGTAATTTCTTTTCTTGATAAATAAATAAATAAATAAATAATGAAGCCAAGCCAATCTAGCTAGAGATGGCTAATTAAGTCATGTCGTCATGAGTGGTTCAGTCAGGACAGGAGAAGGGAAAGTGGTGGGGCCAAGTAAAACCACTCCCAAATTGCATTGGGAATGGATTAGGCAGGGAACTTTTGTTCCAGATACGGATTCAACAGCCCATTGCTTTTACTGTTTTTGGAATATTTGAAACAGCTGTAGAAACATTTTATTACTATAATAATGATGATACACATTTAGTATATCACCTGTGCAACCTAAATGCGGATTATACAACTTTTTGTGCAACATTTGAAAGCAGTGTAAATCTCCCTTAAATAAGCTAGATGTTTCCATAAAGTCACCCCACTTGAAAATGATTATATATAACTTAATACAAATGGCGCATCACGTGGCAATTTAGAGTTGACGGAATCATGTGATAGCAGCAAAATGTGAATCTTAGATTTTTCTCGAAATTTGGGGATTATTAACAATCTTTTAGCATAGTTTTGTGCCATTTGAGATGACTTCTGTTGATCTTCATCCGGGATCCAATCATTACATATTGAAGCTGATATTTAGATTGTCTAGTTTGAATCTCAATCCGGATGAATGTTGTACACATTCATACATCTACAACTCTAGCAAGAAACCACATAGGGAGGGACCATGCTGTGCATCCTCGGTCACTCTATGAAGTATTAATATAGGGTTAATACATAACCTAGGAAAGGTCTGAAGTTTAACTTATGTTAACCGGAGATGTATGACATTTCAAAAGTTAACATGAATGGTACGAAGTTTCAACTTTGTTGAAATTAGTTTTTTTGTCCATTTTTAGGGTTAATTTAACATAATGATCTAAAATGACACTTTTGCTCCTACTAATATTTTATTTTATTTAATACATTATTTTATAAAATATGAAACGACAAAATTATCCCTGAAGTCAAATTAAGAATTGAGCCCAATTTTTTATTTTGTTCAATTTAGTCCACAAATTTATATTCTTAAGTTTTGATAGAATGACATTTTTGGAATTTTATTTTATTTTCCGTCACATGCTAAGCACGTGACCAACTTCCGTCAGTTTTAACGGAAAAAATTAACGGAGACCTCTTATATAAATAAAGTTGAAACCTCGGCCTGCTCATATTAACTTTTGAAACTTTAGATATCTCCGGTTAACATGGGTCAGATTTCAGGTAATCAAATATCCTATCCTAGTTGGTCCGTCCGTCCGTCCCTAAAGTTGAGTTGGGTAGCGGATAGCTAGGTTGTGAATACAAATCAGTCAGTAATTTACTACTCATCACGTGTGGTCCGTATAGTTGTCTTCTTATTATTTATTATTATTATTTCCTTGTAGGAGGGGGAGGGATTGGGGAAGTAGGTTGTTAATTGGTTGCCCGTGAAGTTGGTTTTGGATCTTATTACGACTCGACAGACACACACAGATCATCCATCCATCATATTTGTTGTCTCTTTCCGTCCGTCGAGGGTTACCTTACCTTACTTGTAATGGACTGGGCCCATTATTTCTGTTTTGGAGTTTTTCTACTTCCTTTCGTATGGGTCCTCTATTTTTCTTGTATATATATATATATTTGTTTTATTGCAATTAGCTACTCTCTTTTATAATAGCTTTTATACATGAAAAAAATGACGTCCGTTGATCCACAGGTATTATGTTTTTTCCTTCTTATAATCTGGTCATTTGTATTCTTCTCATAATATGTTCCTTACATTCTTTTCGTAAACCATTTCCTTGAAAACCTGTACGAAGGGTAAGCCGGGTGGATCCGGCGAACCCTTTCTGATGCTTAAATGAGTACAATTTCTAGAGAGAGAAAGTAGAGAGAAGGCAGAGCTCAATTGGGCCAAAGTACATCATGTGTGGAATGAGAACTCTTGGGCTCTATATATAGGCCTCAAGGGGATTAAGAAGGCTAATGATGTCATTAATCCTTAAACGTACTTCATTAATATATAACAAAGGATTTAAGCCATTGTAAGCATAGGAGAGTTCGTAGTGTTGTGCAGGGGTCGCGTGTGCGGAGCGTCGACGAGTCCTTGCAAGGCGCGGTCTGGACGACAATCGGTTTGGACGTCGCGTATACCCTTCGGTTGGACGACTTAGTCCGACCGAAGGAGTGCTATGATAGGACTAGTCCTATCCTAGCAAGACAAGATTGGACTAGTTACGGTCCGGGCGGGTGTTTTTTTCCCGTCCGGGCCGGTTTTACTCGTGGGTGCGCGTTTGTGTCAATGTTTCGATTTGCAATTGTGGGGTCGATGTGACTAAGTCCGAACTAAAACGGGCTCAAATTGGGTGTATATCCATCATTTGCCCCGAGTCAAAAAATGGCCTAACCCTTGATTGACTCTATTTTTCGATGGGATGAAACACCTAATTTGAGTTCGTTGATTACCTTATGATGATCTTACCATATGTTCATGCGTGCGATGCAGTGTCCCTTCCTTTGTTTCTCAAGGAATAAGAAAAATATAGACATTACTATGAGCATGAGTGTAAGCATAAGCATATCATAAATACAAGTATATAAGCGTATGTGCTAACACGTATGCAAGTAAAAACACAACTACACAAGTATGGATGCGGGTGTAAGCATGCTGCAATCGTAGACATGAGTGTGCGAATGTCGAGTGCACGCCTGTTCGAACATCGTGGTTACCAACGTAATGCAATCGTATACATGTGTGTATGTGTATTGAATGTGTATATGACTGTGGGCATGATGTATCAATGAATACATGACAACCATATATATATATACATGTCTTAAGTGTTGAACACATAGGAGTGTGGGAATGTGTGTGTAAGTATGCATACACATATAAGCATGAGTAGGATGCAAGCATAAACATGTTGTAACCATAGATAGGAATGTGCAAGTGTTGAATACACATGAGTGTGGGCACTAGTGTGATTGTAAGTGCTCATATGCGTTGGCATGCACATGGGTGTAGGCGTAAGCAGGGATGTAAGCACAAATGCGTTGTAAGCATAAGTGTGAATAGACGCATTTGTGCATTCGTAGTTGTAAATCATAAATATGAACGCAAGTGTAAGGGTGAAAGTATAGACTCCCTTTTTATCCAAGAGTGTGGACTCTGTTACTCGACGGGGCACGACGTTTTGCCCTCCTTGTAGGAGCGTGCACATGGTTCCTGAACCTTGTCCTGCGATTCATTATATATAGAAATGGATGTGAAAATGCTTACAAGCTTTCTTCTTACCCTCTGTGCGAAAGAGATTCATCGATATATCTTGGGGGTTGCCCCTCCCTTCGGATGCGTCGGAGCGCTGCTCCTTTTGCGGAAGCTAAAGGGTTGCTGCCCTTGTAGAGGTTTCACGGTTGTTTTCTTCGTAGGTGTATTCCGCACTTCGATTGCAAGATATTTCGGGCGGCGGTTTTTCTTTCGTAGCTTGATGTTGAGGTTTCCCCTGCAATGGGCGTAATTTGTACTTTCATGTGTAGGAGTCGGCATTTGCGTCGATTGCATTACGTGTCCTGTTAGGATCGATACTCTCAACAACCACAAGTGGATTAAAAGAAAGCAATAAAGAACACAAGAATTAACGTGTTTCGGTCAACGTGACCTACGTCCACGGGCAAATGAGGAGCACCACTTCACTAGCACAATCAACACTAGAAGGTTACAAGACGAGACCACATAGAGTACTCACTCTCACAATACATGTAGAAACCTATTACACAAAATTCTCTAAACACTTTTAATAAAACACTCGTCTATCTGATGGCTACCGAAACCAATCCCTCGCACAACCAAGCCCACGCACTCTTCACGCACAAGAGGACTCCTTTGCTTGATTAACTCTATGTTGATTAGATATGCTATCCTAGAAGACTATGCAACTCACCACAAGTTTTCGTGTTTTACCTTCATTTTATATATATATATATAACCTAAGGGCACCGCCACACTAATAATATATTATCCATCGCATTATCTGTCTATCGATATATATTATATATATATAATAATAATAATCTCCACCGCCACATATATATTGATGCTGCCCTAAGCATTGATATATATATATATATATCATGGAGCTTAGCCAATGGGCTTAATTAACCCTAATTCATGACAATCCAACATATCCTGCAATATAGAGTCGTATAAGTATATAATTTTTCCCTCGTAGTGAGTCCGTTTGTTGTTTAGAGTGTAGGGCGCCACCCTTGGTATTGACTACACTTATAGCTTATTCACGCATGGTAGTCCTCGCGACAACACACTTGAACTCTGGATGTGATGTGTTGTACCTCATGTTGGTACGTCGATGCACGCGTGTGTTGTGATGTGAGGTGCCACTTGTTAGGCTAACACTACAAGAAAACATAGTCAAATAAAACGAACTTTGACACGGGGTGTTTCCTCGTGTCAAATTAACACGTCATCATAGACGAATTTGGCACGACCTCTTGTTTGACACGTCAGTTGAGACGGGTTTTGTCCTCGTGCCAATTTGACACGACCTTTAAGACGGGTCTGACACGTCTAAAATAACATGGGCATTCCTCATGCCAAATTCGTCTATGAACAGTATTTGAAACGCCCCTTAAATCGAATTAGAAACGACCCAAACATATGTTGTTTTATGAAATTAAAACTTTGCCATAGAAAGTTTCGAACCCAGGTCCTGCAACACTTAATTCAGATTGCACACATTACCACTAGGCTAAGTGGTTTATTTTGCTATAATTTGGGTGACAACTTATCTAATATATACAATTAATGAATAAGCCTAATTTAATTTGGTTAAAATATTTATTAATGATGTACTTTTAATATAAATAATTATTCCTAAATCATTATACCTTAAACCATAAAACACTATTAAAATATATAGAAAAAAAAAGTAGTACAAGTGTTTTAAATACGAAAATATTTACCATAAACTATATACCACTATACCCTAAATCAATAAACCATAAATCACAAACCACTATACCCTAAACTATAAATCAATACTCTAAACCACTATACCCTAAATCACTATAATCTAATTAATATTTTCCAACTTAATTTTAAATGTGATTTAAGGTATATATGACTACTTAAGGCATACACTAATGATTTAAGTTATAATGACTTAACTACTAAGTAATTGAAGGTATGCAGTGGTGAATTAGATGAATATGTGATTTAAGGTATATAGGACTACTTTAAGCATACACTAATGATTTAAGGTATGATGACTTAACTATTAAGTAATTTAAGGTATGTAGTAGTGATTTAAGGTATACATGACTACTTTAAGGCATACACTAATGATTTAAGGTAGAATGAGTTAACTACTAAGTAATTTAAGGTATGCAGTAGTGATTTAAAGTAGTATGTGATTTAAGGTATATATGACTACTTTAAAGCATATACTAATGATTTAAGGTAGAATGACTTAACTACTAAGTACGTAATTTAAGGTACGTAGTAGTGAATTAGTTGAATATGTGAATTAAGATGTATAAGACTACATTAAGGCATACATTAATGATTTAAGGTATAATGACTCAACTCTTAAGTAATTTAATGTATGTAGTAGTGAATTAGATTAAAATGTGATTTAAGGTAGAATGATTTAAGTAGTGAATTATCTTTGCCAAAATCCTAAATCATAAACTAATATACTTTAAATCATAAACCAATACCCCTAAACATATATATTATAAATCACCATACCCTAAATCATTATACCATAAACCCTATAAACCACTTGATCCTAAAATATCTATATTTACAAAATTACGTTAAAAACACACATTTAGAATACCCGTATTAATTTTAGAAAATGGTAACAATATGATGTTAATTTCTCCTTATACTTAATCATTTTACTCTAAATTATTCAAAACCATAAACTAATATACCCCTAACGTACTATACCCTAAACCACTATACTCTAAATCACCATACCCTAAATAAATATACCATATATCACAAACCACTATACCCTAAACCATAAATAAGCATCTTAAACCACCCTAATATACCCTAAACCATAAACCAATACACTAAACCACTATACTCTAAATCATTATAACCTAAATCAGTAAACCATAAATCACAAACAACTATACCCTAGACCATAAATCAATACCATGAACCATTATACCCTAAATTACTATATCCCAATTAATGTTTTCTAACTTCATTTTAAAGGTGATATTCGTTTATGTTGTAATATATGACTCACATTTAATTTAATTAACTCCTGTTTATTTCATAATTAACTTATTATTATTTAGTTAGACATTATTACATCACATTTTTATTGATCCATATTTTCATTTATTTTAGTGCAATAGACTTATCTTATAAATAAATACGTAATAACGACTTAATGAACTTTTACAAAATAATAATAATAATAAACCACTACACCCTAAATAATAATGCATATTTTAATGCACTTTTATAAAATAAATTTGTTACAATCTAATTTGGTTAGAACATCAATAATAATGACAAGAAATCAATTTTTTTATAAAATACACATTTATAATCTTATATTAAAACACACATTTAGAATCTCATATTAATTTTAGCAAATGGTAATAATATGATGTTAATTTCTCCTTATACTTAATCATTTTACCATAAATGACTATATCATAAACCATAAACTACTATACCTTAAACCATAATTCAATACTCTAAACCACTATACTCTAAATCATCACACTCTAAATCACAAACCACTATACTCTAATTCACTATACCATAAATCATAAACTAATATACCCTAAACCATAAACCAATACCCAAACCACTATACTCTAAATCATAAATCACAAACCAATATATCCTAAACCATAAATCAATACTCTAAGGTATACAAGTGAATTAAGGCATATAAGTGATTTAAGGTATAGTCATGTATTAAGGTGTATAAGCGAAATGAATGTATGGTATTGAGTAAAGTTATATTAATGGATTTAGACTTTACTACTGAATTAGGGTATAGTTGTGAATTAAGGTATAGTAATTGATTAGACTATATTAGTGAATTAATGTATAGTAGTGAATTAAGGTATAAAATTGATATTATAATCATGTATAAAGGTATATAAGTGAAATTAATGTATGATATTGAGTTAAGTTATATTAGTGAATTTAGACTTTACTGATGATTTAAGGTATAATAGTGAATTAAGGTATATTACTTGATTTGTACTATATTACTGAATTAAGGTATACAAGTGAATTAGGGTATAAAAGTGATTTAAGCCATAACCCACTATACCCTAAATCACTTTACCCTAAACCATATACCCAGTGGCGGATCCATGAGGTTTATAATGTGGATACGTTTTGCTAAAAAAATTGCGAAAATTTAACATATTCCTTAAAAAAAGTTGTAAAAAAATGTTATAAAACAATTATAATTAGTGACTTGTGACAAGTCTTTAAGACTATTAAATAAGTATTTAAGCTTATTAAAATCTGCCTTTAACAAGTCTTGAACCAGTGACCTGTGATACTAGCCTAAATTCACACGCATTACCACTGAACTAAGGTGATCTTTTTGTTAAGTTTGGGTGACAATTTAAAAAAATATATATACAACAAAAGAAAAAAGAACCTAATCACAGCCGTCCATCTTGAAGCTAAAAACAAACCCTAGCAGATTCTTATCATCTCTATTCCTGCGCAGCTTTTCTTATCTCCATTATTGCGCAGCCAGATTAAAAAACCAAATGAAGAGAAAGGGAGGAAGATCAGAAGAGATTGATGAAATCACCGCAAGCAAGCGTCTGTCCTCTGGTCTCCTTACTGTCCAATTTCATATCTCTGCTAGACACGGTGGCCGGCCGACATCATTCATCTCATCGACCGTCAGATCTGCATCTCTGTGTTATCTCATTCGCGGTGGATCACTGACACGCCGTTGTCTGACCTATCCATCGTGAAGTGCACATCCAAATTTACTCATTTCACTGATGATTGCGAAGTTAGGGTTTCCACGAGCAAACCTTATTTTGAGGGTTAGTTTGCTGTGTCTACATTTTGAGGGTAAATATGCCTACTTTATTCTGCTGTGTCTACATTTTCTGGTCCCGTTTTTTGTTGTTCAAATATTGAATCCTTGTTATGATGTCATGCTGCCTATATTTCTTTGATTCTTTCATTGGGGTTGTTCAATTTTCAGCTTCAAATCTCAATTTTGCTTTGGATATCAGTCACTAATTTATAACTATTGTTGTGTGTATTTTTCTTGTTTCATTTACAATTCATGTCTCTGGTTTATATGAATGTCTCTATCTTCGTTTTGCAGGAATTAAGGGTGTAATTCAATTAAACTCTGATAATGATTCTGGCAGTGTAGAAAATGACATTTTGAAGAAAGTTGAGTCGGCTGATTCCCCATTTAATGAAATAAAGGATCCAAGATATCCTGGGGATAGGTCCGTTTCTGTTGTACATTCGAATTTTCTGCCTAATGGGTGAATGTGGTTCTCTGTTTAATCTGTCAAACCAAGTTAATGTATTTATAGTTCCTTGTTAAATATTAATAGCACCTGTTTCAGGGGAGGTTAGATTCAGCCAAGGATCTGGGAGCAGTTCATGTCCTGCATCTCTCCCGGATGATGTATATGATTATGGTTATCCGGTACTCTCTCAGAATGTATGTTGCTACTATTTCTTCCCTCTTTCATCATGCTTTTAAATTAATTTTTTAGTCTTCATTATTGCTTTCTTAGTAGTAAAATAAAGTTTCATTTCTTGAATTTTGGTTGTGTGGAGATTCTTTCATTGTACAGGATGAATCAATATATGCGAAGTCATTCTTCAGAATCAGAAATAGGATTTATATGCTAGCTTTTGATAGGTACAGTAGTTTTCTAGTGGAAGGTTTGAAAAATAAACATTAGAAATTCATAATGTAAAATTTTAGCATCTCTGTTATTTACCTTTGTTATGATAGCTGATTAGGGAAAATGTGAACACCTAAAGGACTAGTTCAAATATTCTTCTAAAACTTCATTGCTTTCTGGTTGGGTCTTATGGTCCCAGAGTACATTGATGTGCCCAATCTAATTTGGTTACCTCCTACTAGCGATTCAAAGGTTACATGGATGCACACATATACCAATTGAATGGTTGGTACCAAAAGCAAATTGAAGCATTCATCATGTTGTTGCTCGTAAATATCTGTTTATTAGATATATTGCTTTTTCCTTGTAGCTATGACCATACATGCTGCCTCATATGTTGTCTTTTATGAGAAGTATAACTCCGTAAACTTGGCCGTGATAGAAAGCAGTGTAATTTTATTGTTTTTCATTTACACTTTGTCTGCATAACTCAATTTGGTTTTATCGGCAGGGGTCAAGCAGAAAGTTGTTCAAAGATAGAAAAGGTGTCTAAAGTTTTCTGGTGGCTTTGACATTACATGCTTTGGAAGTATAAAGGTAAGAACATTAGGCTTCATCTGTTTTCTGATCTCACAATACAAAATGCATTAACAACACAACTTATGGTATTGTATTTTGCAATATGAAATGGACCGAGGAAAGCTTTAAATGGAACTTCAAGGAGAAAAGAAGTCACATGTGGAGCGCGACGAGTGCCTCAAGGAACAAAAATTTAAGAAATGCTGTAGTTGTTGGACAGAAACTATGGCTCTAGGCATTCAAGAAATGCACAGGTAGGTATATTTAGTGCTGGAGGATGCAATGAGAAGATGTTGGAGATGTTGTAGTGATTTATAGAGTCATTGTCTCATAGATAAGGATTTTTTTTTTGTAAATAGATGGGAATATCCATTTAATATGTATTTACATTTCAATTAAGTTTCCTAATTGTATTGAGGAATATATATAAATGTATTTGATATTTATAATTTTGGATTAATTTGAATTTGATTTCGATAAATATTTTGGGTTATGAATCTTTACATTATAACTAGTAATAAAATCTTAAAAATTGACTAAATTAATAAGTTTTAGGGTTAAAGAAATGCATTATAAAATCAACACATAGATTGAAATTTCATCACTTTGTAATTGATAAATAGAATCGATTAATCTCACTTTAAATCCGATAAAGAGAGTTGAGACGGATGACTCTATTATTGTGTTTAGGGACACCAATATTGCATTCTAAATGTTTTTTATTGAGACAAATTGTTTAATCCTAATATGTATTTCTAGAGTCAAATTTTTTGATTCTAAAAGTAATTTACCGAGACAAGATAATGACAGAAATGCGTGTACAAGGTCGTGTGTAATAGCGTGTAGGTGCGGAAACGATTTTGGCAAGAGTTTGACACGGGGTATACTAACACGTGTTTGCAACGTTTTGTACACGAGGAACAGTATCAGGCACGACCTACCCCGTGTGAAAAAAAATTTCACACTCGATTACTAATAACGAGGTCACCCCGTGTCTAACCCGATTCTACCACGTTTGCACATGAATTAGAGACGAACTGGCCCGTGCCAATTGACCCTGCTCTCTTGTAGTGTAACGATTCTGAATTGGATTGGATCACAACGAATGCGTTGCATCAAGGGTAGAGTGTAATACCCTAATATACCATATTATGGAATAGAAAAGAAGTGATATGATTCATATATAAGTAAGAGATGTACTATAGCCCAACAAACATTTCTCATTTTCGGGATCCAATGTGGATAATATACTCAATCAGGTTATGTCGGGCTTGAGAAGACAGTCGCCCGAGCTTAGGACTTGGCAGAATAGTATGAGAGCCGACTGTGACCGTGATCAAGCTTGCAGAGAAAGAACCCGACAGGCGGGACTGAGATTAGGGCTTGACGTAATGATATCAGAGCCGACCGGAACCATGATAAAGGCTTGCAGGTTAACAACCTGACCGGCGGGATATAATAGCTAAAAATAAAGTATCGACCCCTGAAATTCGTCTGTCTACCGAATTAAAAATATAAAGTGGTGTCAGACCTAAATCTAACCTACGGCGAATTACGTTTTGAAAATGTTGGTTTTGAATAGAGTCGCCACTAGTTAATTAAGGCTAACTAGAATCATAAATTATCTAAACGGTTAATGAATTAAACACCTAGATATAAAATCGGTCTACGATCAGAAATTCAAGATCAGGGATTCTATTACAAATTAAAATTATCAATTTTAATAACGCCCTTTCGGTACTCAATTGACTTATTTGCCAACTTTAATTTTTATATATGTTATATCAGGTTTATCTAGTGATTTCAGGATTTAATTAAATTTTTATCCTATACAGCATATTATTGATTACAAACCTAAGTGAAAAAAAACTAATCGTCATTTATTTCTTTTAATTAAGATGAAAAAAATAAAAATTATAGAACATGTTTAATTTTGTGCTCAACCTAATATATTCAACATATGTACAACTTGAACAATTAAACATGATACTTAATTAAATTTAATCAACTACAATTAAACTACTAATTAAATTTAACTAACTTTAATTAAGTTTAGCTAATTACCTTTCAACTATTAATTAAATATAATAATAATATAAAAATAAAATAAGAGAAATTAATTAATTAATTAAATGAACATAATAATATAATATATTGTAAAAAAAAAAAACATTATGAATTTATCTGCAGTGTGGTCGAGACAGCATCGGGAGAACGATGGGGCTCCGGCACGTAGGCGCCAACGGCAAGGCACGACAATCCAGATCGGGACAACAAGGGGTCGACGTGGTGTTCTGGCTGGCTTGGTCGGTGGTGGAAGACTCGGGTCGGTCCGGGATCGGAAGTGAGCGAAGGCGGTCGTGGAGGTGCTGGCCAGAGCAGGCGGGGCGCGGGCGGCTTGAACAGGGCGAAAACTGGGCCGTCGCGGGCGTGGCGAATAAGAGCGGCGGAGCTCCGGCATCGAGCTGGTGGACTCCGGCGAGTACCACAAGGGGAGCTTCGGTAGAGAGAGAGAGAGAGAGAGAGAGAGAGAGAGAGAGAGAGAGAGAGAGAGAGAGAGAGAGAGAAGGCTGGGAAGAGAGGGGCGCCAGCGTGACCAGAGGGGCCACCGGCGTGGCCAGGGCCAGCCGGTCCGGTGACCGGAGGATGGACATGCCAAGATGACTGGAGGAGATGGCCTATTGACAAAGAAAAAAAACAATAAAACAATAAAATTAAATATTACACGCAGATCGAGGAAGCTTGCTTTTATTAATTTTCTGATGTGTTTTCTACGTGTTTACAGTGTAGAATTGGACCCCTATTTATAGTAGAACTCACCTAGATTACAGATAAGATCTCCTAAATCTTAAAATAATTAAATAACTGACAGATAAATTCCTACGAATAAATATCTACAGATAATTATCCTTAAATAATAGGAGATAAATACCTATAGATAGTTATCTTACAGATAATAACTATTACATATATATAAATATTTTAATATATTTCAAATATATCCGAGATATTTCAAATATATCCGAGATATTTTAAAAAATATACATTTATTTATTTACGCTAATATGCACATGAGCATTTTCGAACACTTCGTAACGTGACACATCTGAAAATGACACGTCACATGTAATGACGTTACGTCCGGGTCAAAATCGAGTGTTTACAGTTTGCCCCTCTTTGGACATGCCACCATAGAACTTGTTCGAGGGAGGCTTGTCCAAAGACAAGGAAATACCGATTTTGCCTTCTTCTGTTTAAAGTCTTCAAGGTGGCTCATATGCTTATTTTGACTGGTGCAGAAACGATAAAAACCTCTGTTGGCGGTGCCCTTGTTGGCGGTGTCTCCGTTGGTAATGCAGAAAGTAGAGCCTTGGTCGGCGGTGCCCCTGTTGGCGGTGCCTCTGTTGGTCGTGCAGAAATTAAAGCATCGGTCGGCGGTACCCCTGTTGGCTGTGCCTCCGTTGGCAGTGCAGAAAGTAAAGCCTCCAGTGGCGTGCAGAAAAGTAAAGCCTCGGTCGGTGGTGCCCCTGTTGGCAATGCCTCCGTTGGCGGTGCAGAAAGTAAAGCCTCCAGTGGCGTGCGGGAAAGTAAAGCCTCGGTCGGCGGGGCCTCTGTTGGCGGTGCCTCCGTTGGCGGTGCAGAAAGTAAAGCCTCCAGTGGCGTGCGGGAAAGTAAAGCCTCGGTCGGCGGTGCCCCTGTTGGCGGTGTTAGATTACGGGGAGTAATCACTACGGAAACACTAAAACATGGTACTTGTATGTAATCGAAATTACGCAGAGGAAAAGTTACACATACCTCAACAGTTTACTGTAGTCATAGATCCTTTGCACGAAGGGAGTTCTCGATCCACCGGACGGAACCCGTAGAGGTTCTTGTGAAAGAAGCCCTACGTGGTGTTAGCTCCACAGCAAAGCCTCAGATCAATTCTTGACACGGGGACAGATCTTCGAAGAGTTGCTCGAAAGCAATTTGGCACACCCTTGGTGTAGGTATGGTTCGGCCGAAAGTTCCTAGTGTGAGAGGAGGGTTTTCTCTCTAAAACACTCTTGTGAGGGAATTATGATTAACCCTAAAATATTCTCTAACACCTCTTATTTATAGGAGGAGTAAAGTGGACAAAAGTCCACTTTACCCCACCTAAATATTTCGACCGGCCTATGTATTGGGGAGGCCCAATTTTTGGCCTCCCATGTCAATTGGGATTTGGGTCTAGCCCAATTATCCTAATGTGACATTTACCCTAGTTCGTTAGGTAAACTATACATATTAATGGCTACCAATTACGGCGCCCATCACCATATGCTTACAGCTCCCACTCGCCGGAATGGGAGGGTGCCTGTTAATGTATTGTTGTCTAAATCCGCATCAACATTTCTCCCCTTTGACCTGCTCCGTGCTTCTGAATAGTTGATACGAGGTTTGCCGTGGGACTGGCGGATACGACTGGCATCGTGCTACTCATCTGTTAGGAGTGTTGTAGCGCCCGCGGAACGTTGATTCTCTTTACTCCAATCAACCTGTTATAAACAACATTTATACATATTGTACAGCGTTGTATCCTAGGTCAACTGATAATTCTCAATTTGCCTAGTTTCCACATAGGAATACTTCTCCAAGGCCTCCATACAAGTATTCACAACCTTCAACTAATATCCGGCTGGTGGCCACCTTAGTGAACACAAGAGTCGGTGAATTATAGGTGAACTTGACCATCCCCATCGCTCATACCCTTAGTCAAACCCAACCGGTTTCCAAAGATGTGGTCACTGGGCCTTTTTGTTCAGCACTACGCTCGTACGTACGCCGGGAAGCGAGCATTGGGCCTGACCTTAGGTATGAGTTCTGAGTACATGAGGATACTTTGGGTGCCTCTTCATAAGGCTCCCGGGATCAATCACACGCTCAAGGTGAAGAAGTTTGCGCCCGCCAGAATCACGAGGATTCTTTTCCTAGCACAACCGAGCTGTGACCCCGTGGTCCTACATGGAACGCGTAGTATGAAGCACACGTTGATAGCATACCTGAACCTTTTGGGTCAACATGAATGGGACATGTCAATCATGTTATCACAGATTTTCATCTGGCCCAGAATGTGGATTTATGACGAACGGAGATCATCACGGTGATCTGCAGGACGAAGATCATGTCGAGTTACTTCAACAATAGATAATCGTTCTGCGTAATTAGGTTTATCCCCCTGATTCTTAGCCAGCCTTGCATAGTAGAGGCCTCCCTCCACCGCAAGACGACCGTACCTGCGTGACTAGGCAAGGTCCACATTCGACCTAGTTTTGGCAGAGGATTGCGTCCTCCTACGACTTAGTTTATAGACCGTAAATTTGTTGTAATCAAAACATTATGACGTCGATTGATCATAAACTCAGTTGCAATTCTTTCCCTTACAAAATGTAACTTTTTAATATCAGAATGTTATCACAGATACATGCCATTTCTAAACCCTACGCAATCCAAGCAGTTTTACATGTTTTTCGAAAATCTCCCTGCGTAGTGGCTTAGTTAATGGGTCCGCAATCATATTATCAGTGGACAAGTATTCCATAGTGATTATATTGTCTTCTACCATCGATTTAGCAAAGATATATTTCACATCAATGTGTTTGGTCCTACTATGGTACTTCAGATTCTTAACTGCCGCAATACTTGCCTGACTGTCGGAGAGCACCTTTACAAGTTTACTTTCGTCGTCACCACCAAGCAACACAGTAAGAAGTCTTTTCAGCCAGACTGCTTCATGTGCATTCTTAGAGAGAGCAACGAATTCCGATTCCATTGTTGACAAGGCGACACAGGTTTGCTTCTTGCTCGTCCATGAAATGGCGGCATTAGCAATGAGAAATACTCCTCCAGTGGTGGACTTACGATCATCCGGATCGCCACCATGGCCGGTGTCACTGTAACCGGTCAATTCTAACTTCTCGCCCTCATAGCACAGAGCATAGTCGGCAGTACCTTTCAGATAACGAATTATTCGTTTTACAGCCTTTAAATGTTGATAGCCAGGATCTGATTGGAAACGTGCTACTAGGCCCACAGCGTAACAGATATCCGGACGAGTGCATTGCTAGATATAAGGTCTACGATCATAAATTTAAGTTTGGGAGTTCTATTACGAATTTAAATTATCAATTTTAATAACGCCCTTTCGGTATTCAATTGACTTATTTGTCAACTTTATTTTTTATATATGTTATATCAGGTTTATCTAGTGATGTCATGATTTAATTAATTTTTTATCCTATACAGAATATTATTGATTACAAACCTAAGTGAAAAAAAAAACTAATAGTCAGTTTATTACTTTTAATTAAGACGAAAAAAATAAAAAATTATAGAACAAGTTTAAATCCGTGCTCAACCTAATATATTCAACATATGTACAACTTGAACAATTAAACATGATAATTAAATTTAATCAACTACAATTAAACTACTAATTAAATTGAACTAACTACATTTAAACTATAATTAAATTTAGCTAATTACCTTTTAACTATTAATTAAATACAATAATAATAATATAAAAACGAAATAAGAGAAATTAATTAAATAACTGAATATAATAATATAATATATTGTAAAAAAAACATTATGAATTTACCTACAGTGTGGTCGAGACACCAGCGGGACACCGATGGGGCTCCGGCACGCATGCGCCAACGGCAAGGCACTGTAAACACCTAATTTTGGTCCGCGCGTAGCACGTTCAAAATGTCATATGTGACGCGTTAAAAAAGGAAGTATTTAAATATGGAAAGGTCGCGAAGTTTCTAAAGATAGGACTGACTTAAAATATGATAGTGTATATCCATTATTTATTGTAAAATATTCAGAAAATATATTATGTATATTTATGGTGAAATACATAAATATATATGTATATTTTCGGAATATTAAATGCATATATTTTTCAGATTTTATTTTCCTAGTTTAGGGGTCCTAGTTTAGTTATAAATAGGGTCCTTTTACATGTAAAAGACACATACCAGCAATAATAATACATCTATTCTCGAAATCTGTGCAATTTTGTCATCTAGGGTAGAAATTTTATTTTTTTTTATTTATTATTATTATTATTTTTTTTGGTATTTGGCCTTCTTCCTTCCGTCTCCTGCCGGAGTAGCCGGTCGCCGGACCGCAGTCAGTTACCTTGCCCAGACCTTCGCCCCCTCCTCCTCCGACCAGTGACCACTGTAGCTCGCTGCCTGCCCAAGACCAGCCGCCGCGTCACCCCTGTCCTCCATCCATCGCTGCTGTTTCTTGCACCTTCGCCAGAGCTCCATCACCCTTCCCGGCCGGAGCAACAACCAATCCTCGCCGCCGAGCCGGCAGTCCCTGACGTACTCGTGTCCGTCCACCATCCCGGTCGTCTTTCCAATCTGCACGAAGCCTCCCGTTCAGCCTTCCCGATTTGTTGGAGCTTCGCCTGCTTCCCGCCGGAGCTCCTGCTGAAGATCCCCGCCTGCTTCGTTCCGTCGCCCATTGTCGGAACATCGCCGGGGTCGTCGCTGCCATACCATCGTCCGTTGCCCATCGTCCATTACTAGCGTTTGTCTACTGTTGTTGCCCAAGGTAGGAGCAGTGGCGGACGTAGGAAATTAAAAGTTGGGGACATTTTTAGAAGTAATGATAAAAAAAATTTATACAAGGATGGTGATTGAAAAAAAAAAATTTATATTATATATTATGTTGTAATAAAATATGTATTACTTTATTTGAAAATTAAAAAAAAAATTACTACTTATAATTTTTTTACGGGATTTTATTTTTTTTAAATGACATATTATAACATAATTAGTAACCTTTAAAGTGTTCAATTTTAATGTTTATTTACAATATGAGTACGTAATAAATATAGAATATATAAGATTAAATCACGTCATATAATGAGTCAATTTTTTTTTAAAGAAAATTACATAATTGGCCCATAAATTATAGAGATATAAGTCTCTGCTTAGTGATATTCTTTTATATATTCTACTGACTTAAAAAAACAAAAGTTTGATAAATTAAAGTGATGAATGATCACTACTAGTTTATTACAACTAATTATAGGCTAAATAATTTCAGTTTATTACTGCAATTACTAATTATAAATTAAATAATTCTAATTTATTATTACTATTGAATCTTGGCAAAAAAATTTTTGGCTAAAAACATATTGGCAAAAAGAAATATTATGGACAAAGAATGACATTGTTTTGTTATTAATTAATTAAGAAAAAAAAATTAAAGAGAAAGGGAAGAAGAGGAGATGAGCATGAGATGAGCTCGTGAGAAAGAGGACAAAGAAGTGTGGATCTCGAGGTTTATAATCCAAATGATTAGCATTAGACTTGAAATACATTCTTCTTATTTTAGTTGCTCCCTACTTATATGTTCATATGTATGTATAGCAGTATAATAGAAACTTGGAAGATTTGGGAACATTTAGTTCCCAAACCGTGACTGTGCGTCCGCCACTGGGTAGGAGACGTCCTTCACTTTTCTTTCTTTCTGTCTTTCATTTGTTAACTATTAATTATTTATTATTTTTTTCTTCCATTATTATAATATATTAGGTTGAATTAAAAATGTTACAGTCACTTCATTATTCTTATTTTATATATATATATATATATATATATATATTATATTAGACTTAGTTTACTTTATTTAAACTTAATTAATTTAGCTTATTTAAACGATAAAAAAATTAATTGCATAACTTATGAATATATCGAATATATTATGTTGTGTATAGATCTGAGTATGTTTTATAAATGTTAGTTTTTTAAAGTTTTATTTCAGTTTTTGTTCTTATATAGAATTGATTTGTAGTTGATAATTAATTAGTGATGAAATTGGCAAATTTGTAAATACAGTATCGAAAGGGCGTTGTTAAAAATTATTTATTTTTTATTCGTAATAGAACCCCCGAAATCAAATTTCTGATCGTAGACCGATTTAATACCTAAGTGTTTAATTAGTTTTTCGCTTAGGAAATTTAGGATTCTAGTTAGCCTAATAATTAACTAGTGGCGACTCTTTCAAAATTGCACGTTTTCAAAAACGTAATTCGCCTTAGGTCAGATTTTAGGTCTGACAATTTGGCGACTCTGCTGGGGAAGTTAGAGGGTTCGGGCTCATTATATTCGCTTATTTTCCATATTTTTAATTTAATTTAATTCTTTTTTCTCTTGATTAATCTAACTTGGTTTTTCTTTTTTTACAGGTACAAAGTGTAGTATTTAAACTAACCTTTTTTTTTGCATTGTTTGAATTCGCACACACCACTTTAGTGTAATATCCAAAATGCCTAAAACCCAGGGCAACTAGGAACCCCGGAGAGTTAGTAAAAGTATGACCGCGCGGCCGAGCCGCCGGAACGACTCAGAACAACTCCACTCGCTTGTGAAGGTCATGTGATCCTTGTGATGGAGAGAGGAAACCACCTTGTCGGGAGCCTATCAGTGGAACATACCTTGTAATGCAAAGCTACACATTTTTTTAGACCCCTAACATGTCGTGTTTTATCCGTGTTTTTTGTTGTAAATGTTATCAGGTAAATAATATTGTTTGTATAACTTTTATTTCTCATGCATTCATCTCATTGCATTTTTTTAAAAAGATAAAAACATTTCCAGCTAAGTAATTAGTCATTTATTTGGCCAAAAAAATTAGTTATTTAGTTGTAGAATTTTTATTTTCAAATATGCATTTCATGTGCATTGATTTAAAAAAAAACATCTTACCTGAATTTTTAATTTTGAACTTGCGTTTCATACACATTATTTAAAAAAAAAACTATTCAGGTACGTTGTAATTTTGGTTGCGCGTCGCATATGCAAAAAAGAAAAAAAAAACATTTTTTTAGGAAAAATTGTAATTCAGCTTTAGCTATTAGAGCTCCTAATTTCGAAAGTGCATTCCATATGCATCATTTAAAAAACTTTTTAACTGAATTGTTTTATTTTAAATAATGCATCCAGTATGCATTAATTAAAAAAACTTTTTAGATAAATCGTAAGCTCTCTTAGTTTTAGGGTTCTTTGTTTAAAAAACATTTTTACCTGATTTGTTTAATCAAAAGACGTGCATCTCATATGCATTATTTTCGAAAAACCTTTCAGTTAAATTGTAATTTTTCTTAGTTTTATAACTTTTATTTTTAAGTTTGCATCTTGGATTTATTTTTGTGCAAAAAAAAAAACAATCACCCGATTTTTTTATTTTGAGCAACCAAGATGCATTGATTTTTTTTTCCTCGTTAAAAAAAAAAAAAAAAAATCTTTTCAGGTAACTTGTAATTTTTCTTAACAGTAGAAATTTCATTTCAAGTATGCATCTCATTTACATCTCATAGGCATTGTTTAAGGAAAAACAATTTTTTTAATAGATTGTAAATCTTCTCTTAGTTGTTGAGCTTTTAACTCCAAGCATGCATTGCATTTGCATTTCTTTTTATAAAAAAACTTTACCTGGATTTTTCATTTTGTACATACATTCCATATGTATCATTCAGGTAAAATGGTTGTAGGTTGTAGGTTGTAAGTTGTAAGTTTCTTATCAGTAGAACTTTAACTTTCGAGCATGCATGATCAACATTTAAAAAACTCAAAGTGTCATTCGTTTTAATCCAAGGCGTAGTACTTTTTCGACTAGATCGTCTCAACCTTCGCATGAGCTAAAATTTAAAAAAAAGTGATTTTATTCTGTTTTTTTTTTTAAGAAAATAGTTTAACTGTCCAGTTGAGTGCGATTATTCGAGTTTAAGCAAATGACGAGAAAACCTTTTTGAAAAACCTTGTTTAGAACATCTATCCTGCGTTCGAGCCAGATAATGCACTCAGCAAACTCAGTAAACTCCATGTTGTGTGATGGGTTCCGATATAGCCGTTAGGCCCATTAACGACGAATAAACGGTGAAGTAGGCCCACTAAGCTCTAAAAGAGGCCTAGAGGGCCAATATGAGGGGCCCCGACAAGGTCGGTCCCTACATATGAGCTGTACGCTCCCAATGTTATGTCTTTAAGTAGGCCCCGATGATATGCCCTTAAGTAGGCCCCGATGATATGCCTTTAAGTAGGCCCCAGTGATATGCCTTTGAGTAGGCCCCGATATTGAATCCCTGAGGATATTGGCACTGTCCCGATGACGAGGGGCCCCGAGCGGTACCAAAGGAGATAACTCTGGAGTCCCCGAAATCCGTCGGGACTTGCCACCAGAGGATGAGACCGAGAAACACGTCCACTACCGGCGTAGTGGGAAAGTGGCCTGAAAAGACGGAACGTGGGCAAGTGGTCGAGATAAACGGAGCGTGGGCTAACTGCCCCTGGCAGTTATCTCAACAGGTAACTGAGGTAATTCCTCCCCTATATAAAGGAAGGAATTACCTCAGGATTCACACACAGATTTACTCATATACACTCATACTTGCCTACATCGAGATACTCATTTAAGCATCGGAGAGGGATTCTGGGTGACCGCCCGGTCTATCCCCTTCTTGCAGGATTACTTGGAGCAAAGGAGTTCAGACTTCCGTCAAGAACGTGCCGGAGTTCCAACCGTGATCCAACATTGGCGCCGTCTGTGGGAATCGTAACAAAAAGCAAAGATAGCTTCTACCCGATCGATGGCTGGCAAGCAAAAGAAGAAACAAGGACAATCCGGCGGTTCCCGCCATCCTGCTGAAACTCTGAATTCAGGGCTGCCGGAGCGCATTGTTGATCGGAATGATCCTCCCCCTGCTATTTCCCAAACAGGGGGCATCATGACGATCACGAGGATTCCATTCGAAATTCGTCGGAGGGCAGAGAAGAGATCCCGAGGAGGGACCAGGATGCTCCGACCAAGGTGGACTTGGCGAAGGCTGTGATGGATGCCATGCCGATATTCCTGGAGACTATGGAGGCTCTCCTGGACCGAAGGGAGGCTGCCAAGAAGAAGGAGGAAGAGCTCCACCGAGGGAGAATCGGGACGGGCAGGAGGCCCAACCCGAGCAACATGACAAGGGTAAGGAGCCCGCTCAGTCGGAGCAGTTCGTAATAGATGGGCCTGGACCAGTGCAACATAGGACCATCCCTCTTAATGATCCTATCACCCCCGACCAGGTGGTGAAGATCGTGAACATCTGTATGGGGGACCAGAAGAAGATGATGTCGGAGCTGAGGGATCGATCCACTCATCCCTTTGTCCCCTGATTGGTGAACACCACTGCCCCGCCAGGACTTGGTATACCGACAATCAAGGAGTATGATGGCGAGGGAGATCCAGCTCGCCATGTCCAGAAGCATGTTATGGATTGTCTAGGCAGAGCCCCGGACGACGATATAGTGTGCGTTCTGTTCCCAGCCACACTTGGTGAGAGGGCCCTGACGTGGTTCTTCAGCCTTCCTCCAGGGTGCATCTCTACCTGGACCCAGATGCATGATCGTTTCATCCAGAAGTACCAGGGCCGTCGACGTCTCCTGAAAAGCGCGAGGTCCCTGGCTGAGGTGGTACAGAGGCCCGATGAGTCGCTGGCGCATTATTACCAGAGGTACATTGCCAGCGTGGCTGAGATTGATGAGGAAATGTCGGAGGGAGAGACCATCCGCACCTTCATTCGGAACCTGACAGCACCATATGGTTCCGACCTGATGCACAGCGTGGCTGAGAAGGCCGTGTGGAACATGGAGGCGCTGCAGAAGAGGGTGAAGCAGCAAATCGACGTACATGAGTCGAAGATAGCTGCCGGAGAGCTCGACCCTTCGTAATCGAACAAGGGGAAGAAGTCGTTCAAGCCCTCGGACGATCGCAGGAGGAAAGATAAACCCGAGAGCAGTCGGGGTCGAGGCCGCTCTGATCGGAGGGAAGACAAGCGTCCCTCGAAGTCGGACAAGCGGGAGGACCGTTACACTCCTCTCATTTGTTCCATGGGTGCTGTATTGGCGGTGATGGACCGACAGGGTATCGCCAGGTACCCCCCGAAGAAGGATGGAGAGTTCATGGGAGCTCGCACCGATCGTTATTGTCGTTTCCATCGCGCCAGCGGTCACGACACTAACCACTGTCGGGAGTTGAAGAAGGAGATTGAGAAGCTGATCCAGAGGGGGAAGCTCAAGGAATTTGTGGCTGGGCAACGGGGCCGATCCCGTTCCCGGTCCAGATCGCGGTCCCGTTCCCGATCCCGCGATCGGTCCCCGAAGAAGGAGAAGCCCAAGTCTTCCAATGCTCGCAAGGAGAAGCGGGGAACCATTAATGTGATCCATGGAGGATTTGCTGCAGGAGGTGACACCACGGCATCTCGAGAGGTTTATACTTCTCGAATTCCTATTGCTGTGGTGCTGGGTAAGAGGGCCCGAACTTGGACTCCGAAGGAAGAAATGGTGATTCCCTTCTCAGCGGAGGACCTGATAGGTGTGGAGACCCCGCACGATGATGCTTTGGTCGTGACCCTGAACGTGGATGGGTACGAGATGAAGCGAATCTTGATAGATGGAGGGAGCTCCTCCGATATTTTGTTCATGGATGCACTGGAGGCCATGGGAAAAACCAGGAAGGATCTGAAGCATGCGGACTTCCCGATGGTCGGATTTTCCGGCTCTACCTCACCTTATCGGTCGAGTTCGGTAGTGGTTGGAAGTCGGAGAAGAGGGACGTGGAGTTCGTGGTGGTCGAATCTGTGGGGACTTACAATGCAATTATCGGGAGGACCACCATCAACCCGATGGGGGCAATTGCCTCAACTCTCCATCAGAAGATGAAGTTTCCGACCGACCACGGAGTCGGGGAGGTCAAGGGTGATCAGGTGGCCTCCAGGAAGTGCTATGTCAATGCCACTCGAAGGAGGAATCAGGAGGCTATGACTATTTTCCAGACTGATGCTGATCCCCGAGAGGAGTTTGGGCGTCCCGCCCCGATGGAGGATTTGAAGGAGGTCGAGATTGATGGACCTTAGAGGAAGGTAAAGATCGGGTCCGCTCTGACTGAGGAGAAGGCCCAAGAACTGATTGATTTGTTGAAGGAGTTCAAGAAGCTGTTTGCCTGGTCCCCGAGTGACATGCCAGGAATCAGCCCCGATGTGATTACTCACGAGCTGAAGATTGACCCCGCGATCAAGCCGATTACACAGAGAAGGCGCCCGATGGGTGCCGACAAGAAGATCGCGATCCAGCAAGAGGTGGGCAGGTTGCTCGATGCTGGATTTATTAAGGAGCTCCGATTCCAGACCTGGGTCGCTAACCCATTCCTGGTGAAGAAGAGCAATGACAAGTGGCGGATGTGTGTTGATTTCCGCGACCTGAACAAAGCATGCCCGATGGATTGCTATCCGCTCCCGAGGATCGACCAGCTGGTGGATACTACATCGGGACATGAGTTGCTGAGCTTTATGGATGCCTACTCTGGCTACAATCAGATCAATATGTCCAAGGAGGATGCCCCCCACACCGCTTTTTATGCTGATAGCGACATCTATCACTACGATGTCATGCCCTTCGGACTGATCAATGCCGGTGCAACTTATCAGAGGATGGTGAACAAGCTGTTCGGGGATATGCTGGGGAAAACGATGGAGGCCTATGTGGACGATATGCTGGTGAAGTCCCGACAGGCCGGGGATCATGTTCACAACTTGGCCACGGCGCTTTGAGCGGATGAGGATTCATCAAGTTCGGTTGAACCCGACCAAGTGTGCCTTCGGAGTGCACTCAGGGAAGTTTCTGGGCTTCATGGTGAGCCAGAGGGGAATCGAGGTGAACCCTGAGAAGCTGAAGGCGATCGAGGAGATGAAGTCCCCGACGAACCATCGGGAGTGCAGGTGTTGAATGGCCGATTGGCCGCGATGAATCGCTTCCTGTCCAAGGCAAGCGACCGATCCATGCCGTTCTTTGAAGTGCTGAGGGCCAACAAGAAGTTTGAGTTGACTGCCAAGTGCGAAGAGGCGTTCCAGGCACTCAAGCAGCACCTCCGCACCCTCCCGTCGTTGGCGAAGCCCATTCCAGGCGAGCCACTGTATCTGTATTTGGCTGTTTCTGAATTTGCTGTTAGCTCTGTCTTAGTGAAAGTCGTAGAGGGTAACCAAATCCCCGTCTATTATGTAAGCAAGGCACTCGCCAAGTCTGAAATGAATTATCCCGCTGTTGAGAAGTATCTTTATGCGTTGATTGTTACTGCTCGGAAGCTGAGACCTTACTTCCATGCGCATGAGATTACTGTTTTGACGAATCAGCCCTTAAAACATTTTTTGAACTGACCTGATGCGTCGGGGAGATTAGTGAAGTGGGCAGTCGAGATTAGTGAGTTCCGCATTCACTTTGCTCCGAGAACGGCTATTAAGGGCCAGGCGTTGGCGGATTTCATAGCAGAGTCTACAGCCCCCGATCTAGAAGAAGCGGGCCATGTAGAGGGGGCAACCATGGAAGTCTGGATGGCAGAGCAGTCAGAACAGCCCAATGACGAAGACACTTGCGAGATGTATACCGATGGCTCCTCAAATTCAGAAGGATCGGGAGCAGGGTTCGTACTGATACCGCCAGGAGGAGGTGAGCCCCTTCGATATGCCTTGGCCTTGACGTTTAGGGCCACCAACAATGAAGCTGAATGTGAGGCTCTCATCACCGGCCTCAAGATCGCCAAAGGAACTGGAGTTGGTCACTTAAAGGTGAAGTGTGATGCTAGCCTGATTGTGAACCAAGTCCAGGGGCGATACGAAGCAAAGAACCCGATGATGAAAAAGTACCTTCGTGAGGTGCAAGAGCTTCGATATTGAGGCAATCCCGAGAGAGGACAATGTTGAAGCAGATGCCTTGAGCAAGTTCGCCTTGGGGGCACCCCTAGATGAAAGTCGGAAGGTGCACTTCTTGGAGAAGGTGAACCTGTCAGCCACCGATCAGTCGGATGTATGTGCCATCGAGACCGGATCGGAGGATCCCACTTGGATGACCCTGATAGCCGCGTATCTGACTACGGGGGCAGTCCCCGATGATAAAGTAGCAGCCGGCAAATTACGCCGAATCGCGGTCAATTATGTGATGGTGGACAATCAGCTGTATAAAAAGGGGTATTTAACTCCTTACTTGAAATGTGTGCTAAGCCCGACACGGATCGGATCCTTAGGGAGGTGCACGAAGGATACTCGACTTGTCATGAAGGTGTCCGATCTATCGTGAGGAAAGTGCTGAACCTGGGCTATTACTGGCCCTCGATGAACAAGGAGGCAACGATGTTAGTCCAATCCTGCGACGCTTGCCAGAGGTATGCCCCGAATATCGTGGCTCCAGCTGTCGATCTGACGTCCATCAAGAGTGCTTGGCCCTTCGCGCAATTGGGAATCGATTTGGTGGGACCCCTTCCAGTTGCAAAAGGTCAGTGCCGATATTTGATTGTGGCTATTGATTATTTCTCGAAGTGGATAGAAGCTAAGGCATTGGCCAAGACAACGGGGAATCATATCCTCAAATTCCTCCAGACCCATATTATATCCCGATACGGGATCCCTAAGGTGTTGATCAGTGATAACGGCCCACCGTTTAACGGGGTCCAGTGGAAGGAATACCTGGAGGAACTGAAAATTGAGCGCCGGACAGCCTCTGTCCATCATGCTCAAACCAATGGACAGGTGGAGTCGGCCAACAAGATCGTGATGGATGGCCTGAAGAAGAGGGTCCATGCCTTGAAGGGCAAATGGCTGGACGAGCTGGAAAATGTGCTTTGGGCTGTTAGAACAACACCCAAACGATCGACTGGGGAGACTCCGTTTGGCCTCGTTTATGGCACGGAAGCAATTGCTCCCATTGAAATAGTTGTGGCATCCCATCAGACGAGGTATTATGAACCTCTGTCGAATGATGAAATGAGGCGTCTGGACTAAGACTTGGTCGAAGAGAAGAGGCGGAATGCCGAGGGGGCCTAGGCTCGGATGCGCTTGGCAACGGCCCGATATTACAATCGGCGAGTCAAGTCTCGACAGTTCTTTGTCGGGGAACTGGTCTGGCGTCGGAACGAATTTACCCTTTTGGATCGGATCAACAAGATGTCACCAAAATGGGAAGGACCTTATAAGGTCGTGGGGATGCCAGCTCGAAATGCGTATAAGTTGGAAGACCTCGATGACAATGTGTTGAAGCATTCTTTCAGTGGTGAACACTTGAAGAAATGTCATGTCTTATATTAGTCGCCTTTAGTGGTGCAAGTTGTTTATCGTTTTGATTTGATATAAACAGGTTTTGAGCCATCAATGAATAAAGAGTTTGCTTCCGATTAAATCGCCTTAAGTGGTGTAGCTAAATCGCCTTAAGTGGCGTGGTTCCACCTTAAGTGGCGTGGATAAATCGCCTTAAGTGGCGTGGTTTCGCCTTAAGTGGCGTGGATAAATCGCCTTAAGTGGTGTGGCTAAATCGCCTTAAGTGGCGTGGTTTCGCCTTAGGTGGCGTGGATAAATCGCCTTAAGTGGTGTGGATAAATCGCCTTAAGTGGTGTGGTTAAATCGCCTTAAGTGGTGTGGTTAAATCGCCTTAAGTGGCGTGGTTATATCGCCTTAAGTGGTGTGGTTAAATCGCCTTAAGTGGCGTGGCTAAATCGCCTTAAGTGGTATGGTTAAATCCCCTTAAGTGGTGTGGCTAAACCGCCTTAAGTGGTGTAGGTAAAATGTCTTAAGCGACGTATCGAATCACTCTAAGTGGTATGATCAAATCGCCTTAAGTGGCGTGGTTAATTCACCTTAAGTGGTGCAGCGATAATCGGAACCAAAATGGATTGATATTATAAAGGCCTGAAAGGTTCACGACAAAAGAAGGAAATTACAAGGATTCGAAAATAAAGCGTTAAGCTTGGTCCTTGGCAGCATCGAGGGGAGCAGAGTCCACGAGGTCCGTAGCAGAAGGCTCCGCGATCGGAGGATCGGATCCTGGAAGATTGGACGCGGGAGGATCGGTCCCTTGGAGGTCAGCCAGTGATGGGTCGATTGTCGGGGGATCAGTTGTCGGGAGGTCTGTACTTTGAGGCTCCACCGTGCCTTCAGCACCCGTAGTCCCCTCGGGGGTGTTGGCCCGTCGCTCTCCTCTGAAAGGCTGAAATACCTCTCCGCGAAGGGGGCGAGAGTCTGAGACTTGGTGAAGTCAATGACACTGCCATACTCCAGATGGAGCTCCTCGACAGCATTGAGCAAGGTGGTCTCCATCTCCGCGTTACAAAACCTCACCGCGTCCACTTTGAAATCCTCGGAGCCCCGATAATCTTCCCGACCCTTGGCCTCAGCCTCAGCCAGCCTAATGGGGAACTCAGCGATTTCCCGCTCCATCTGTTGGGACCGATTGGCGAGAAGGACCTTCTCAGCCTCCAGTCCCGCCTTGACGTCCTCAAGGGCCTTCTTCTCGAGGACGAGCCTGTCCCAATCCTCCGCGCGCCCCTGCTGCTCTTCCTTGAGCTTTTGTCGCTCCTACTTCAGCAGCCGCTCGAAGTCGTGGACCTGCCTCAGGAGGTCCCGAGTCTTCTGGTTAAGGAGGGCCTGCTCCTTAACCAGCTTGCCCCTCGACGATTCGGAGGCAGCCAAATCCTCCTCGAGCTTGGCCAAGACCTCGGGGGCCGCCCTGGCTCGTTCCTGCTCCAGGGCCTCCTCCAGGGCCAGGATGTACCCGAAACAGCGGTGTTGGTCCGCCATTTCCTGGGAAAAAGAAGGGAAGAGGTTAGCACATGAGAATATTTTACCTTATATACTAAGTGTAAAAACAGGAAGCCTTACCTCCACGCGACGAACGGCCATTTCGCGAATGTCCGTGTGGATGTCTTCCCGGGCCAGTGAAAGCGGAAGCTTTAAAGATGGCGGAACTGAACCTGCCAGCAGGTGCAGACCCAGTTCCGGTGGTGCATGGCCCCGACGGAGCGGGACCCCTTGCAATGACTCGATCGGGGTCCAGGGAGCCGCCGCCTGGTCAGGGGTGTAAAGCTGATAGAAACTCCCGTCTAGGGGGAGAGGGGGAAGGACGACCTGAGTGTCGGAGGTGCGCGCCTCCGAGCCGCCGTGAGACCCGGTCGTCCCCTCAGGAGTCAGGCTCAAAATTGGCGAATACTGTTGTGCTGGGGAAGATGGAAGCAGCCCCTCGGGAGTTGGCTCTAATGGGGTCTGCCTCACCCCCCCCCCCCCCCGACGGCGAATCAGGGCTGGACCTTCGCTCACCTCCTCGGAAGAATGAGAAATGTCCAGGTCAACCACCCGACGGAACTGACCGTCCGTCGGGGCATCTTCAGTCCCCCGATCCTCTCGGGGCAGGAAGTGGAAGGAGGGGCTCTCCGACCCGGGCGTCGGAGGGTGGCACCCCCGCTGAAGCTCCAGCTCCCGATTGACCTGCAGCTGGAGGACGAGAAGCTTCAGAAAGATAATCAGGGAGTTGATCAGGATCCTTACACCAAATGACGCGATGGGAGAGATACTGGTCTTTCCCGTAATAATTGTAATAACCCGCTTTAAGGATGCGGGGAGTTTCTCCTTGCAGGATACGGTTGATCCCTTCGATTCTGGCTTTCTTATCGGAGGGGATGAAATCCTCGGGAATACGTTTTCTGTATAATCGGATGGCTAGTCGGAGCTGCTTACCTTCTTCGGGAGTCTGGGTGTTGAAGATCCTCTCCATCTTCTCCACCCGGGCCCGCTTGACCTCCTCCGCAGATGGAGGTGCCGATGAGGAGGCGGCTCTCTTCGAGGACTTCCTCTTCCTTGCGGGGCGTTGGACGGCATCGGTCTCCGCCTGCTTAAGCATGATATTGGTCAGCATTGATACCTTCTTAGCTGCAAAGACGAAAACAAAGGTGCAATCAGGATATTACGCAAGGAACGACATTGGAGGGGCCGTCGTAGAGTTGATCCCCGGAGGCAACATCGAGGAGACGGATCCCGGCCAGAACCAGATCCCGCTCCACGATGGAGTTGCCATCGAGGGGAGCGAAGGAATCCCCCCAGCGATAGAGTTGGATGCAGTGGAGAATCTGAAAATCCTCCTCGGAGTAAGTATGATAAGCGGGAGGAGGGTCTGCTTCAACCTCCCATCGGGGCCACGGGATGGAGTTGTTCCGGATGAAGAAGTAATTCTTCTTCCAGCCACTGTTGTCGGGCCCCGAGTCAGTGATGAGCCTCCGACCTTTGGCGACCTTCCAGGTGTCACCATTCCAGCCATATCGGGAGAGCTGCGCCTTGCTCCATTTAGGCATCCGCGGGTAGAAGGCACAGACCCCGACATCATTGCACTTCATTCCATAGAAGGTCCAGATAAGTCGGAGGCTATAGGTCCACTGTTGGCGGAGGCAAAGGACATGGAAGGCGATCCACACACGGATGGCGTGGGGGGAAAAAGTAGTCGGATGTGTTTTGTAATATTCACACATCTCGACTAGATCCCCACAGAAAGGGAATCGGATCCCCGCCGATACTTGCCCGGTGGAGACAAATACCTCCCCTTCCCGGGGACGAGTGACCACAGGTCGCCCGGGATGCGAGGGCGAGGATAGGGGTAGGGAGGCTCCCAGGTGGAAGTGATACATCCTTCCCGGAGAGCTGCATCGTAGGCGTTTTCCGAAATTTCATTACAACCATAATCAAACTCGAATGGCTTTCTCCCCCCAGAACTGGATTCACCGTCTGGAAAATGATCATGGCAAGAAAAGGCACAGTTGATTTTTGGAAAAGTCCGGGTAAGTTGATTGAGATAAAAACAAAAACTATGCTAACAAGTTTTTTCGGAAATCGGAGGAGGAAATCTTACCAGACATGTTGAATCGGGGAAGAAAAGATGATCCTGATGGTCGGAGATCCTGGTTGCCGAAGTGCTGATCAGAAATCAGAAAGGAGAGCTTGAGCTTTTGAAATCACATAGGATGAAACGGTGGAGGAGAACTGAATAGTGCCAAGATTTGGGGTTTTATAGGAGAGAAGATAGCCGAAGAGACGTTGCAATCCGGACCGTTGAAGATGAAACGCTTCAATCTGAGTCGTTGAGGCGCTAGCGACAAAACGGCTAAAAAGTGCTTTTTCAGAAAAAGCAGGCACGGGCACCCAAGTCGTCGCTTCATCACCCATTGCATTTAATAGTTGAGTAACCGAGAAATCTTTTCGGGTTCGGTGGTTATCCTCGGAATATCGGAGAATCTTGGATGAGGAGATCCGCTTCAGAAGATCGTTTGTAAAGTTAAAAGCCTCCGATGCCAATATCGGGAGGTCCGGAGTTGGAAGACACGACGAACTGTAAGTTCCTTATGTCTTGGGGGCAATTGATGGGTTCCGATATAGCCGTTAGGCCCATTAACGACTAATAAACGGTGAAGTAGGCCCACTGAGCTCCAAAAGAGGCCTAGAGGGCCAATATGAGGGGCCCCGACAAGGTCGGTCCCGACATATGAGCTGTACGCTCCCGATGTTATGCCTTTAAGTAGGCCCCGATGATATGCCTTTAAGTAGGCCCCGATGATATGCCTTTAAGTAGGCCCCGGTGATATGCCTTTGAGTAGGCCCCGATATTGAATCCCTGAGGATATTGGCCCTGTCCCGATGACGAGGGGCCCCTAGCGGTGACCAAAGGAGATAACTCTGGAGTCCCCGACATCCGTAGGGACTTGCCACCAGAGGATGAGGCCGAGAAACACGTCCATTACCGGCGTAGTGGGAAAGTGGCCTGAAAAGACGGAACGTGGGCAAGTGGTCGAGATAAACGGAGCGTGGGCTAACTGCCCCTGTCAGTTATCTCAACAGGTAACTGAGGTAACTCCTCCCCTATATAAAGGAAGGAATTACCTCAGGATTCACACACAGATTTACTCATATACTCTCATACTTGCCTACATCGAGATACTCATTTAAGCATTGGAGAGGGATTCTGGGTCACCGCCCGGTCTATCCTCTTCTTGCAGGATTACTTGGAGCAAAGGAGTTCGGACTTCCGTCAAGAACGTGCCGGAGTTCCAACCGTGATCCAACATTGTGCAAAATACCTTAGATCATAAATTTTGATTCTTTCTGAAATGTAATCAAAATTATGAAATGAATGACATTAATGTTTTCAAAAAAATCATGCTTGATTTCTCATATTCTCGATATGCACTGATTCTTCATTCACTCCTTTCAGGTACCATTGGTTAGGTATCTTGTACATGTAAATTTTGCCGGCCAAATGGGGCAACAAAAAAGAACATACAGACATCGGGTCGCACAGAGAACAAATTGTGCACTCGGGATATCCAACACTCAGGTATGATAAATTAGACTCGATTTTTCCTTGATATTTGAGTGTCCCTACTCTTTTTGCAAGACAGATGACCACTTCAGCCAAGGCCGCAACCGTTTGAAACGTGAGCGCTTCGAAGAGTCTCCATGACAAATTTCACTTACCATGTGTGAAATTCATACACTTTTCAAGCCGAGGTATACAACCGTTATATGGCCAGGTTTAAACCGTTCAACGGTAACCATGGGGCATCCCATTGAGATCGGGCATGTCTAAAAATGGAAAAATGTCAAGAGATCATCAAGAATCCCGTGAAGATTCTATGTGCCGATCAATGTAGCTTGACTCGATCATCCGAGTCCTTTTCGGAAAGAAGTTCTGAAAATTTGAAATTTTCAGTCCGCCACTGGCATGTACTTTCTAGCATGTGTACATATACAAGTAGTGGAGAGGGAGAATCAGGACATGCAGCAGGTCCAGCCGCATAGCGAGCACATCAGAAAGATCCAGCACCTAGGTAAGAGAAGTTGATCAATTTTATCCCCGAACCTTGAGTTTTTCCTTACTCATTGTGCAGCTAGGATAATCATCCAAATCAAAGCTCATGAAAATAAAATCTCCTGCACGACCGTTTGCGACGATTCTAACCGGCCAGTGCTAACCGTGGGGCATCCCCAGATGAGATTTAGCAATAGCCGGGGCACTTGAGAAGCCGAGAGAAGAAATCATTACCTATGTCATCCATTATCGTAGGGTTAATTCAGGGTGTCGACACAAACAATATGTTTTTGACTCAATCAGATGAGTCCTTCTCAAGAAGATGATTTGAATTAAAATTTTCCAATTTTCCACTAGGGGCATGTACATAGTTATTGTTGATTATTTTCGTTAAATTTTCGTTTTCAAAAAAAAAAGCAAAAAAAAAATAATCTTTTTTTTAGGGTCACAGCTGCCCTTTAATCGGCTACAGAAAAATAAAGAGAGTGCTCATGCAAATTTTGTGATAGCAGTGAAGAAATAAAAGGGTCACAGTTGTCCCTAAATCAACTACAAATAAAAAGGGTCACGGCCGTCCCTAAAACGACTATAAAGAAAGGGCCACAGCCACCCTCCAAATGGCTACAGATAAAAGAGTGACCTCGCGAACCATGTGAGGGCGGGAAAATAAAAAAGGCCACAACCATCCTTAAAATGGCTACACAAAAAGTGTCATCCCGCGAACCCGGTGAGGGCGGGAAAATAAAGAAAGGGTCACAATCGTCCCTCTAAGCGGCTACAATCAAAAGAGCGCTCCCGGAACATCGATGGCGGGTATTAAGTGAAAGGGCCACAACCACCCTCGAAATGGTTACATACAAAGAGTGTTTCCCCGATCAGGGACGAGGAATGAAGGGCCACAGCCACCCTCCAAATGGCTACAATCAAAAGAGCTCCCGCAACATTGAAGACGCTGGGAAAAGGGTCACAGCCACCCTCCAAATGGCTACAAATACTCCCGCATCGAGACAGCAAATAAAGTACGGGTCACAGCCACCGTTTAATCAGCTACCAAATAAAGAGTGCTTTCGCTAGGTTGAAAACCCGAAAGGGCGGCCTAGGAAAAATCAGAAAATGAGAGGCATGGTTGCAAATTCAGGAATTGCAATCATGGCAAAAGGAGAGAAAATAAAAAAACCGAAGGGCACGGTCGGAAATCTCTCAATCGGTCGTGGAAAAAATAGAGAAAAAAGATAAATTCTCAACAAAAAAAAGAAGAAAAAATAAAAAAGAAAAAGAAAAAAGAAAAAGATCCCGCTAAGTTGTCGCACCATGAGCAATTTAGGCAAAAATTAGGGACAAACATTCGTGCGCCTGGGTATTATCTACGGTACAACGTTTTCCAAGTCAACTTCTCGGCAAGCGGGACGGTTACAGTTTGCTCTCACGAGTCACCATTCAAGGATGAGTAGGACCGTTACAGTCTGTTCCTACGAGTCAGCTTCACGGCAAGCGGGACGGTTACAGTCTGCTCTCGCAAGTCACAATTCAAGGATGAGTAGGACTGTTACAGTCTGTTCCTACGCGTCAGCTTCACGGCAAGCGGGACGGTTAAAGTCTGCTCTCGCAAGTCACTATTCAAGGATGAGTAGGACTGTTACAGTCTATTCCTACGAGTCAGCTTCACGGCAAGCGGGACGGTTAAAGTCTGCTCTCGCGAGTCACCGTTCAAGGATGAGTAGGACTGTTACAATCTGTTCCTACGAGTCAACTTCATGGCAAGCGGGACGGTTACAGCCTGTTCTCGCGAGTCATCATTCCAAGGACGAGTAGGACTGTTACAGTCTGTTCCTACGAGTCAACTTCACGGCAAGCGGGACGGTTACAGTCTACTCTTACAAGTCACCATTCAAGGATGAGTAGGACTGTTACAGTCTGTTCCTACGAGTCAGCTTCACGGCAAGCGGGACGGTTACAGTCTGCTCTCGCGAGTCACCATTCAAGGATGAGTAGGACTGTTACAGTATGTTCCTACGAGTCAACTTCATGGCAAGCGGGACGGCTACAGTCTGTTCTCGCGAGTCACCATTCGAAGGACGAGTAGGACTGTTACAGTCTGTTCCTACGAGTCAACTTCACGGCAAGCGGGACGGTTACAGTCTGCTCTCGTGAGTCACCATTCAAGGATGAGTAGGACTGTTACAGTTTGTTCCTACGAGTCAGCTTCACGGCAAGCGGGACGGTTACAGTCTGCTCTCGCGAGTCACCATTCAAGGATGAGTAGGACTGTTACAGTCTGTTCCTATGAGTCAAATTCACGGCAAACGGGACGGTTATAGTTAGTTCTCGCAAGTCACCTCTGAAATGATGAGTAGGACTGTTACAGTCTGTTCCTACAAGTCACAACCGACAATCAGGATTTGAAGTTTTCCAGCTCTCTGAGAGTCCCCCCGACGAACGAAACCTTAGTATTCAGCCTTCGCAAGTCACGCCACTGGAGGCTTTTCCTTATCGCTCGCCACTGGAGGCATCATCGATTAAGGTTTTACTTTATTGTACGTCACTGGAGTCTTTTCTTTTAAACGAAAGCACCGTCAACAGGGGCACTGCCGACCGAGGCTTTACTTTTCCGCACCACCACTGGAGGCTCTTATTTACCGCACTGCCGCTGGAGGCTCTAAATTCTGCACTACCAATGGAGGTTTTTTTTTTTGCACCGTCTGAAATAAGCCAGGAGTTTCCTTGAAGATTCGAAGACACAAAAGAAGATATACTTCCCAACCAAAATTAGGGTTTACTCGTCTTTGGACAAATCCCCTGGAACATGTTCGACGGGAATTCGCCCAAAGAAGGGCAAGCTGTAAACACCTAATTTTGGTCCGCGCGTAGCACGTTCAAAATGTCATATGTGACGCGTTAAAAAAGGAAGTATTTAAATATGGAAAGGTCGCGAAGTTTCTAAAGATAGGACTGACTTAAAATATGATAGTGTATATCCATTATTTATTGTAAAATATTCAGAAAATATATTATGTGTATTTATGGTGAAATACATAAATATATATGTATATTTTCGGAATATTAAATGCATATATTTTTCAGATTTTGTTTTCGTAGTTTAGGAGTCCTAGTTTAGCTATAAATAGGGTCATTTTCATGTAAAAGACACACGACAGCAATAATAATACATCTATTCTCGAAATCTGTGCAATTTTGTCATCTAGGGTAGAAATTTTATTTTTATTTTTTTTTGGTATTTGGCCTTCTTCCTCCCGTCTCCTGCCGGAGTAGCCGGTCCCCGGACCGCAGTCAGTTACCTCGCCCAGACTTTCGCCCACTCCTCCTCCAACCAGTGACCACTGTAGCTCGCTGCCTGCCCAAGACCAGCCACCGCGTCACCCCTGTCCTCCATCCATCGCTGCTGTTTCTTGCACCTTCACCGGAGCTCCACCACCCTTCCCGGCCGGAGCAACAACCAATCCTCGTCGCCGAGCCGGCAGTCCCTGACGTACTCGTGTCCGTCCACAATCCCGGTCGTCTTTCCAATCTGCACGAAGCCTCCCGTTCAGCCTTCCCGATTTGCCGGAGCTTCGCCTGCTTCTCGTGCGGAGCTCCTGCTGAAGATCCCCGTCTGCTTCGTTCCGTCGCCCATTGTCAGAACATCACCGGGGTCGTCGCTGCCATACCATCGTCCGTTGCCCATCGTCCATTACTTGCGTTTGTCTACTGTTGTTGCCCAAGGTATAGGGATGTCAATGGGGCGGGTCGGGGCGGGTATCGCCGGACCCGGACCCGCCCCGCGGGTCAATATGGTCGACCCGGACCCGTCCCATGCACTTTCGGGTCGGGTCGGGTCGACCCGCGGGTCGACCCGTGTTAGGTATAATTTATCATTTTAAATCTTAAATTCTAAATTCTATGTTACCGTATACAAATTCAACTTCAAATTTAAATCATAAATTATTAAATTAACTCATAATCCAAATATAAATCACCCCATTCATTAGAATAATTGTTATTTTGACTATGTGTTATATTACCCGTATAGTTTTATATAATATACGTATATTAAATATATATGTACAATGAAAGGTCGGGTCGGGTCGGGTCGGCAGGTCGCCGTGAACCCAAACCCGAACCCGCCCCGCGGGTCACGGGTCGGCGGGTCCTCGGGTCAAAGTCGGGTCGGGTACCCGCGGGTCGGCGGGTACCCGTGACCCGTTGCCATCCCTACCAAGGTAGGAGACGTCCTTCACTTTTCTTTCTTTCTTTCATTTGTTAACTATTAATTATTTATTATTTTTTTCTTCCATTATTATAATATATTAGGTTTAATTAAAAATGCTACAGTCACTTCATTATTCTTATTATATATATATATTATTATTATTATATTAGACTTAGTTTACTTTATTTAAACTTAATTAACTTAGGTTATATAAACGATAAAAAAATTAATTGCATAACTTATGAATATATCGAATAGAATATATTATGTTGTGTATAGATCCAAGTATGTTTGATAATTGTTAGTTTTTTAAAGTTTTATTTCAGTTTTTGTTCTTATATAGAATTGATTTGTAGTTGATAATTAATTAGTGATGAAATTGGCAAATTTGTGAATAGACTATCGAAAGGGCGTTGTTAAAAATTATTTATTTTTAATTCGTAATAGAACCCCCAAACTCAAATTTCTGATCGTAGACCGATTTAATACCTAAGTGTTTAATTAGTTTTTCGCTTATGAAATTTAGAATTCTTGTTAGCCTAATAATTAACTAGTGGCGACTCTTTCAAAATTGCACGTTTTCAAAAACGTAATTCGCCTTAGGTCAGATTTTAGGTCTGACTCGCACGACAATCCAGATCGGGATAGAAAGGGGTTGACGTGGTGGTCTGGCTGGCTTGGTCGGTGGCGGAAGACTCGGGTCGGTCCGGGATCGGAAGTGAGCGAAGGCAGTCGTGGAGGTGCTGGCCGGAGCAGGCGGGGCGTGGGCGCCTTGAGCAGGGCGAAAACGGGGTCGTCGCGGGCATGGCGAACAGGAGCAGTGGAGCTCTGGCGGACTCCGGTGGGTACCATAGGGGGAGCTTCGGTAGAGAGAGAGAGAGAGAGAGAGGGGACCGGACGGGCCACCGGCGTGGCTTGGGTCGGCCGGTCCGGTGACCGGAGGATGGACGAGCCAAGATGACAGGAGGAGATGGCCAATGGACAAAGAAAAAAAATTAACAATAAAATGAAATATTGCACGCAGATCGAGGAAGCTTGCTTTTATTAATTTTCTGATGTGTTTTCTGTGTGTTTACAGTGTAGAACTGGACCCCTACTTATAGTAGAATTCACCTAGATTACAGATAAGAACTACTAAATCTTAAAATAATTAAATAAATGACAGATAAATTCCTAAAGATAAATATCTACAGGTAATTATCCCTAAATAATAGGATATAAATACCTATAGATAATTATCTTACAGATAATAACTATTACATATATATATATATATATTAATATATTTCGAATATATTCGAGATATTTTAAAAAATATACATTTATTTATTTACGCTAATATGCACATGAGCATTTTCGAACATTTCGTAACGTGACACATCTGAAAATGACACGTCACATGTAATGACGTTACGTCCGGGTCAAAATCGAGTGTTTACAAGTGGGTAGCGAGTACATCACACACATAAGGGACTAAATCATAATCCCCAGTGTCCATAGAATAGAAAATAGTGATATGATCCAAATAAAATTATTATGTGAAATTAAGTTGGAATTTTAATATTTAGTTATATTATAGCAAATTAGCCAAAATTGATCAAATGCTACTTTCTATCAATGCAGTAGGTTGAAAGCTTTTCAGTGCGTACACAACTTTCGGTTCGAAAAGCTTTCCTCACCCGGGTTCGGTTTTGCGAAATCTGATTATCTAGTGTTCAGGTTCAACGTATACACAGAGACAACGTTTTTTTATAATTTGTATACTGTAATATTGATTAGCCTGAATTTAATCACTGCTTTAAAGTAGAGATGACTACTTAACCATATAAATATAAAGCAATTCCTCCATTTTGTACACAACAAAAATAAATCAAAATATTCTCCTCCCAATTCGAAAATTTCCTTCTGTGTTCTGTCTTTGTTGCTGATTCTGTCTTTCGGCTTGTTACTGTGACCTTTTTGCTATTTCCGTTGTTCACTTAATTATTGTCTTTGTCGTTGGCTTGTTAAAATCATGTTGTGTAAGGAATTGTTCGGTTCAGTCAGACGTGTTACGTGCAAAACACAATTCGACGATATTGTTGTATTTTGGAAGGTGATTGCTCCAGTTTAAACCTCGTTGCATAGCCTGAGGGTGAGGTGGGGCGAAATTTCCTTAAAAAGATCGTGACCCGCACGAATCTCGGTATAAAAACAACATATTCAATTTTATTGATATTTACGTGTATTTCCGTTTGTTGTAATATTGCATGCTAATTGGGGTAAATACGTGTTAGTGGCCGATTTTAACGAATTGTTGTCTAGTCCTTTCAGTTTTAGAATATTGCAATTTGATCCTTTAACTTTTGCATTTTGCAGATTGACCCTTGAATATTGCTACCAGATGTGTCTTGGGGTATTAAAGTTTCGGACATTCTCGATGTGACATTCTTTGACCTGAAATTAGAGTTCATTTTTGTGTTCATACATATGCATTTGCAAAGTTAGACATATTGGAGGATGAACCATAATGAGCAGCCTAATTATTGCATTCCAAACCTTCTTTCCAATCACCCGAGGTCCAGTCATTTGGGTAATGATAATACTTATCTTGGTTCTCCAACTAACTTAGAGGCTCCACCTCAGAATCTGATGAATTGGAATCGTTTACCTATAGCTCAACTCCAGCCACTGGTACTCCAACATCCATGCATTCTCCTTCAGGCTCAGCTTTGCTTCAGGCTAGACGTTGTTGCATTTCCCCTTCAGGATTTCTTTCACGTATCCTTAAATCTGTCTGATGGTTTGCGGGGTCATAACTGTACCAGTTGTCGAACAAATTTACATATTCGTCTACTTCATAATTATCTCTGACTCCAGAAGTGGCCGCCGTATCCTATTTTGACATGACAAAGAGTTTAACATCCGCATCACATATCTGAGTAAACTTTTCGCAATAGTAATGATTGGCGACTTCAATTTTTTTTTTTTATTGAACCTCCAAATAAATTTCAGATGTGGAGCTCGACACTGACAGATGTTCATAGTCGTGAATTTCACTTCATGTAGGGTAATGCATTTATTAGTTTGTAGGAATTCTGAATGACTCAATTCATCCCTAAGATCCCATGAGTTCGGATTGAAGGTTCATTGATACTGAAATCATATGATCACCATTTTTCTAAATAATTCGTCCAAAGTGAATTATCACATACACATATTTACACCGTATATTTTCTAGCATTGAAAATTATGAACACATAGAAACACTGTAATATTTTTCTTTACATACATATTCTACCATATTTACGGATCGTTTATTCTAACACTGTAACATATTTATGCATATAATAAGCGTAAGAAAATTGAACATATTTACACTTCATGCTTTCTAATATTCGAACATATGTACATATATAAACAATTATACTCATTAAACATATTACTTAAGATATGTACACAATTTCTTTTGAAATTATATATGTATTTTATCATATATACGCATCATACTTTATAGCATTATAACATATGTGTGCCTATAAACAATGTAAGACATTAGAAAATATTGACTCATTATACTATCTATCATTCTACCATATACACATATAAATAACTATAGTACTTCGAACATATTTAAACATCTTCCTTTCTAGGACTCTAACATATGTACACATATAAATAGCTACATGGCATTCTAAAATATGTACACACAGTTCTTTCTAACAATGTAACTTATGTACATATATAATATATACATTGTCAATAAATTGTGATATATTACCTTAGTTTGAACGAGATTTTTACGTCAAAATGGGTGTGTTGTCTATTATGCGTGGAGTTGGATTTTTTTTTTTGCTGAATGTGTTGGAATTATACTTAGAAGGGTTAATAACCTATGAAAGGTCTGAATTTTGACCCATGTTAACCGGAGATGTCTTAATTTTCAAAAGTTAATTTGGAAGGTCTGAATTTTCCAATTTGTTGAACTTTGGTTTTCCGTCCATTTTTAGGGTTAAATTTAACAGAATTGTGTGAAATGACACTTTGAACCCTTTTTTCCGGAGCTTTGGATGGCCACCGACGGTGTTTTCCGGCGAAGAAGAATGCTTTTTTTTGCTTTAAGGGGCATTTTTGTCTTTTCGGGACAAGCATGTGAGGGGCACACTTTGGTCGGAGGGCATTTTCGGGATTTAAGTTTATTTCCGGTCGCATGACAACAATGTGACCAAAATCCGTCAGTTTTAACGACAAAAATTGACGGAGACCTCTTATATCAACAAAGTTGAAAATTCAGACATTCCAAATTAACTTTGGAAAATTCATACATCTCCGGTTAACATGGGTCAAAATTTAGACCTTTCATATGTTATTAACCCTACCTAGAATTAAGATGGAAGACCAAAATTTTGTACGCAGTATCTGTTGGCATTTGGATATAGGGTCGTCGTAAAAAGGAGCCCATTAATATGAGTCAATTACCTGAGAAAATTGGGTAATGTCACATTAGGGATTTTGGGCTAGGCCTAAAATCCCAATTGACATGAGAGACCAAAATTGGGCCTCCCTAACTCTATTGCCGGCCGAAATAATGTAGGATGGCAAAGTGGACTTTTGTCCACTTTGCTCCTCTTATAAATATGGAGTGTTAGGATTAATTTAGGGTTAATCAATTAATCACTCTTCTTCCTTTGTGGTGAGACAAAAGAAATCCCTCATCCCTATTTACCCAGTGTTTCGGCCAAACCTCACAAGTGCCTTGGAGGTGGCAAATTGCTTCGAGCAAATTACTCCGGAGATCCATCCCTGCAGAAGAATCGACAAGAGGCTTTGATGTGGAGACAAATCCGCGTAGGGCTTCCTTAACAAGAACCCTTACGAGAACCGTCCGGCAAATCGAGAACTCCCCTAAAAGTCATGGACTATAGTAAATTTCGAATAGGTATGTGCCCCTTATCCCGCTGCGTAATGTGTTTACTAGCATGTACTTTGATAATTTCAGTAGTATTTATCCTCCATAATCCAACAGTGGTATTAGAGCCTGTGTTAGGGAGTTCGTAAATTTTGATAAATTGGTGTTCTTGAATTTAATCACTTCGGCCAAAAGTTTTAAAGTTTTCAATTTTTAATCACTTTGGCCGAAAATTTCATGATGTTCATAATAAAATTTGATGTTCATGATCTTCAAGAAAAGTTGAACTTTTATCAAAATTAAACATTAGATTATTAATCTTAGTAAAATTTGATCTTGAATTTTGACCACTAACCCTAATTACATGTTTCGGCCGAACCTATAGGGTTGTACAAAGTGAATTTTTTTATTTCTTAGTCCCCAAGTAATTGTCAATTTCGGCCGAATATATTTTTACTATTTTTAATTAAAATTTTCGGTAACAATATTCCATGTATTCGGTAACAGATAGTGCTAGATTCAAAAATTAATTGTGATGGAAACTATTTATATATATCGTAGCATGATTTTAAGAATCTTGAATCTTATAGATTTATTTTAGTTGGCTAAGATTGAGAAAAAAAATTTGTAGATAGATTTTATCCTAATATAGAATCTTAACTGTAAACAACTAAATTTGGTACGCGCGACAAGTATATAACACATTCAGAAATGTTGTGTAACGCATTTAAAAAAAGGAAGTATCTGAATATGGAAGGTTACAGGGTTGCTAAAAATAGGTTTAGCTCAAATTATGATAATATATATACACTAAATATTATGTAATATTAAAAAAACTTTAATATATTTATGGCAATGTTCATAAATATATATGTATAATTTTCAGAATTTATTAAATGTGTATATTAGAGTAAATATATTTTCCTAATATTTGGGTCTAGGCTAGCTATAAATAGGTACTAGGTACAATGTAAAAACACATAAAAATCAAGACAACATAAATAATAAAGTGAATCTTGATTTTCGTGCAAAATATATATTTTTTTTTTAAAAAAATCTCTCTTCATGCCCTCCGCTGTGAAACAGTTCGACCGGTGCACCACTAGTCCCGCCACCGCCAGCTCGGCGCTCCGTCCGCCTCGCTTGACTATACGCCAGTAATCCCGCTCGCCGCCCGGCCAAGGATTGGCGTTCCGAGAGCCAACCTTCGAGAGCCAACCTCCGATTTAGTCTGAAATGTGTCTAAGTGGCACATGTTGTAAATTTTGTCAACTTTTAGGGTGAACTAATTACCCTCACATGCGGAACACTTCGGAGGCCGTGCTTCAGAATTCCTATCATCATTCATATATTTGCTTGTGGTAGCTGGTTCGATTCTTTCATGCTTCACTCTTTTTGTTTATTATTTCTTTAATCGTAGTAAGTTTGTCAACTAAGGTGCTTGAAGAGGTCACGGGTTCGATCCCTACAACTCTCTCTTTCAATAGTTTTTTTTTCTTTTCATTTTTTCTCTATGCTTTTTTTCCTTCTCTTGGAAGGTTTTAAACATTTTTTTCTCCCAAGTCAAATTTTTAGTTTCCCCTTAGGCTTTTAGTCTCTTTTTTTTTCATAGATGTTTTTTTTATGTGGCTTTTAATCAATTTTTTTATTTATTTTTTGGGGCTTATTCGTGAGATTCTCTTAAGACTTCTTCGTGTTGTATTGTTATAAAAAAAATGGAAATGGGCGATACATTAATAATAAGAATAGTAATTGTATAAAAATATAGTTATAAAATTCAACTCTTTTTATAACTAGGTGCTATCCCCACGCAGCGTGCGGGGTGACATGATATAAGTAATTATAATAATATTTAATAAAATAAAACCATCAATTTTAAATAACGTTAAGAGTAATGAATTTTAATAAAAAATAATAATCTCGTGTATATATAATATATAATGATACCTATTAACATGTCTATACTCTTCTCGGGTATTGATGCAGTTAGATTAGTGTCCTTAAAAGCTACTTAAATATGCATTTTAAATAGCCACTCAATCCACCCAAGTTTTCAAGTTTTTTTTTTTTTTTATGCAAATAGTATAATGAGCATTCTATAATAATTAAATCATAATGCCTCAGTTTATCTCCCATCTTTCTTTTGAGTAACAATCACACTCGCCTAAGATTTAGAAAAAACACATAAAATTCAACGAATAACAATACTTTATATATATATATATATATATATTTAACTTAGTTAAATTCCAAATGATGAGAATATATTTGAGGGAAATTGATGACAATATCAAAATGTTGAATGGGCATGTATTAATGTATTTAACGGTTCTATAAATACATTGTTAAAGGTTCAATACTATGTTTTGGTCAATTTTAGGAGCAGCTAATTAAGTTAGATTAGAGGTTATAGCAACACCTAATTAAATAAAAAGTAAATATTACGAACATTTACGTAAATCAGTTGACCATGGAATACATTAACTCCATATATAAGATTACACATATAATCATAAAAAACATACTTAATAAAACTTTTGGCATATAGAAAAACAACAGTTCATATATATAATACGCTATGTAAAATTTCATATGTATCATATCTCCTAATTTTTTCATTAAAAAAAAATCTTCTAATTAGCAGTGGCTGAAAAAGAAATAATATTTTATAATCCAAGCCCGTAATCACAAAGTCCAGCCCAAATACTCAATTTCTCTAGCCCAATGTTTATAGGGTTCTGCTAAAAGCCTAAAACAAATAAGGCTAGACCAATATCTGCCAATTTGCCATCATATGCATCCTCTCTTCCAGATGCTTCTATCCATAATGCTGCTTCCCTTTCTCTCAACAGAGTTGCAGATCTAACGGATTTGTTGGTGGCTTCCGATGGTGGTTGTAGCTGCGGCTCTGGTAAGAGGTAATGGCACAGTGATTGGTGGAGGAGCGGCTAGTAGATCTGGTGAGTGCATCAAGGACATGCACCTGTAATTCTTCACTCCAACCGAGCGGGCAGCCGATGATAAATCCAAAACTCCGTATTTGTACATCCTCTTCTCCGCCTCTGATTCTTTCGTGTCTGATTTCACCGATATTTCTCCTCTTAAACCCATCGTTCCTTCTAAGATTTTTTTATTCTCCCTTACCCACCTTCCTATTCATACTGGTTTAGCTCACAGTTGTTCGGTTGATCGTTTTCATGGCAGAGAACCTGCGCCGATTTGAAGCTCAGGTCTCGAAAAACCAGTGCTGGATCTTTCAATTTTCTGTAGCATCTTTCCGTCCCAGGTAGTTAATTTTTGTTTGCATGCTTGAATGTGCTAATTATAAACACTCCAGTGTAACAGGTTTGGTATTTTTGAATGCAGCTTCCGATTTGGTCAAGATTGTTGATATCACGGCGTGATCTGTAAGGGTTTGGATCTTTTCGATATTATCGAGGAAGACCCCTTTAAGGAGATCAGGAACATGGGCTCATTCCGAGGTCGCTTTCCAGTGTCCACCTTCATGGGTTACTCCTTAACAATGGTGATAAATAGCAGTTCTTGTTGCCAGGGAACTGCATGAGGGAGCATGGTTGATTGCCTGCTAATTCATACCAATCACAGAGAAAATAGATTTTCTACAAACACAGGTGCTCCTTCAAAAAGCAAAGATCATTTATATATTGTGTGTGGAAAACAAAGAGTTGGTTCCTGGAAAATCAAGAGGCTTTTCAACCGTGACTGCGGAGGAATTTGAAAAGTCTGGAGTTTATTACGATTAATTAGTTTTAATTGAAGAGAACCAATAATAATATGTGTTATTTCGCACATCAGAAGGAGAGCTTTAACTAAGATGACGTGTAAAGCTCAGGTTGAACTGAGACCATCCGTATTAGAGTGAAAATGGCCAAACCGCTGTCGTTTTACTGCTGTGGAGACTTCCAACTGTAGCGGCTTCATTTACTGCTATGGGCGAAGAAGGTTTAAAGTGGAGCCCACTGTCGTTTTCAACTCATACCATACATAGTTCTGTGCGTTTTATAGAGCTGTGAAAAAAATTTGGCTACGTGGCAAGCTAATAGATGATGAGAAGCAAGATGAGTATTATATATAGATAGATAGATAGATAGATAGATATAGATAGATAGATATAGAATATATAGATAGATAGATAATAATAATACACGAGCAGCTAGATTTTTTCTCTTAAAAATACGATAGATCAATTTTTTTTGTTCTATATTTAAATTAATTACTTTTTTTATATAATAAGAATCTACTGTTTATCATCTGGGTCTGAAGACATATTTGTTGTCTGCTTCGAAATGTTTAAGTGGAATTGTTTACTATGTTTCATAATGTGGTCTTACTGGTCAGATGTGTATAATTTTAGATATTAAATTTAGTTATACGCTTTGACTAGTACAACGTATAATTAAATATATATATATATATATGATTAGAATTATATTAATTTTTTTTTTATTTCAATCCGTAATAATACCAATTTGACATTATCTAGCATCACTTTTTTTGTTATTTATATAAGGACGTATCAGGAACCCACTTAGCTAGGTTTCTAGATCCGCCGCTGAATCTTCCATCTCCATTTGTCTTCCACATATGCAATTGATGAAAATCCTCTTTACGTAACCGGAAGAGCAGCACCATTCAGAATCTGACAAGCTAGGCCACCAGTGACCCTCTGTGGATTCGTAGTAACCCGGGTAGAAGCGGCACCCTAGCCAAAATAAGTAGAAAATCTTTACCGGTATGTTCTTCCTCTCCAATTCCTAATTCTCTTTGCAATGTAAGGTGCGTCTTCCCCAATTATCAATTCTCCATGGACACCGCTGCTTGTGGATGCTCTTTAGGTCGACCCGTTATACCTTCATGAAGGCATCATCTGCCGATTTCTTCATCTGTCACCACTATTTGTCGCGTCTGTCGCTTCAGCTCGTTGTAAGGAGTGCCAGGGGAACTCATACATATATATAGTAGAATATATAGTTGAAGAAATATTTAGGTTTTGACACATACATTGAATTAAAAGCTCTTTGGCCAAGGTAATTAATGTTTTTATTGTATGTAGAACACTTCAACATCATCGGAGTCTCTTCTTCTTCCATGCGAATTCTTGATTCTCGTGGAATAGAACTAAAGAGTCACATTGCTTTATAGGAGACGATGACGTTTACTTTTTCCCAGATAATAATTGCTGTGACTGAGTTAAATCTTTGCATAAGTAGAAATGAATTTTATCATCAACTCAGTTCATACTTAATGAATTCGTTCCTCAAGCTCCTAGTATTAATATGCTAGTCAACTATCAACTCATTAAAAGAGGGATGAGAATGTGCTGTCCCCAATTTCTGTCTCTTACCTCTGTCTCATCAACCAAAAACTTACACGTGGATATCTCTCTCTTTAGTTTAGTTAATTTAACTTGAAGAAGTTACACGCACGGAAATTCACGGCTCCACTTTTCCACTTCTAAATATATTTTTTATGAAAGATCCACTTCCAAATAATCTCTGCAACACCTTTTTATATGCAATTGTGCATATATAATAGTATTATAATAGTAATAATATAATTATTTATTGTATATAAAAAATTATGTACTCTATTAGTATATTTATTATTAATAAGGTTAAATATCTTCACTTTTTTAAAAGTGCAAATAACTAGCTAAATTTTTTATGGAGCAAATAAGTAGTCGAACTTTTTCGAAAATAGCAATTAAGTAATTCTATTAATTTTTTAGTTCAAAACTAAACGAATTACGCATATGAAGAGCACATGACCGACTGAATTTGGTGACCACATAATTTCCAACCATAAAACACTTGCACTATTTTTTTCTTTTGAATTCCCCAATATCTACATATCTATTATATACATAATATATATGCTAAAAAATTACATATTATAATAATAAATAAAATAATTTATTTCTGTGTGAAAATTAATTATATTATTATAACATTATATTAATAATAAAGGTAAACAATATAACACATGTAAATAAGTGTACCCATTTGTGATATATATATAAATTATTATTATTTATATATATACATAAAAAATTAGAGGTGATGTGGTGTACTTTTCTTTGGATGTGGAAAAGTGGAGCCGTGAATGAATGAATGCGTAATGAATATGTGAGTTTATCTGGATTTCGCTGGAGTGTGGAAATAGATTTAATAATTAATTAATTATAACTAGTTTAATAATAATGAAGTGTAGTGCTACAAAATGTGAAAATTATTGTAAAATTTTCATAGAAAGTGGAATGGGCCCACAATAATATTTTACATTTGCACTACACCAATTTTCTCTCTCTTACTTTCACAACAATTTTTCACGAAAAATTTCACCTGAAAAAACTTTACTCAATAATTAAGATAGTTCGGTCAATGCTTTGGTGGAAAGGGGAATTTTGTTTAATAATTAGTTAATTATAATTAGTTGAATAGTAATAAATAAAAATTAGTGGAAATTATTACGGGTGTCTTTATTTGAATTTTAAACACTTATTATGTATTTAATATGTTTATTTTCTAGTTATTTTTCATTAGATATGTTGAATGATATAATTGCAATGTCGTTGTAGTAGAGTAAACGATAAAATCACACCAGTATAGTTTCTAATTTTATTATTAATGACATGTTGTAATATTTTGTTTTATGTGTCAATCTATGATCTATATTCATTTAAAATGTTTATTATGTACTTTATTTTATGTTTTTTTTTTTATAGTTATTGATCAATGTTATAGTCTTAAAATGAAATTCATAGTCCATGAAGGAATTTCGAGTCAAAATATAATTGATAAGTGTTTGAAACAAAACTATGAAGATCTCAAGTTAGATGATCTTGTAAGCATATGGTGATGGGCGTCGTAAATAGAAGCTCATTATATGTATATGTTACCTAAGTTAATTAGGTTTATGTCACTTTAGGACATTGGGCCAGACTCAAATCTCATTTGACATGAGAGGCCCAAAAATTGGGCCTCCCTATACTATACATGGCCGGCCAAAATTAGGGTTGAAGTAAAGTGGACTTTTGTCCACTTTACCCCTCCTATATATTTGGGGAGTGATGGGTTTCGATATAGCCGTTAGGCCCATTAACGGCGACTAAACGGCGAAGTAGGCCCACTGGGCCCCAAAAGAGGCTTAGAGGACCAATACGAGAGGACCCGACAAGGCCGGTCCCGACATACGAGCTGAACGCTCCCGATCCTATGCCTTTAAGTAGGCCCTGATGATACGCCTTTAAGTAGGCCCCGATGATACGCCTTTAAGTAGGCCCCGATATAGAATCCCTGAGAATGCTGGCCCTGTCCCGATGACGAGGGGCCCCGAGCAGTGACCAAAGGAGATAACTCTGGAGTCCCCGACATCCGTCGGGACTTGCCACCAGAGAACGAGGCCGAGAAATATGCCCACTATCAACATAGTGGGGAAGTGGCTTGAAAAGACGGAACGTGGGCTATTGGCCCCGAGATAAACGGAACGTGGCAGTTATCTCAACAGGTAACTGAGGTGACCCCTCCCCTATATAAAGGAAGGAGTTACCTCAGGATTGATACGTTCATACTTACACACTGATACTTGCTTGCCTGCATCGAGATACTCATTTAAGCATCGGAGAGGGATTCTGGGTCACCGCCCGGTCTATCCCCTTCTTGCAGGATTACTTGGAGCGAAGGAGTTCGAACTTCCGTCAAGAACATACCGGAGTTCCAACCGTGATCCAACATTGGCGTCGTCTGTGGGAACGAAGCGAAAAGCAAAAATGGCTTCTACCCGATCGATGGCTGGCAAGCAAAAGAAGAGACAAGGAAAATCTGGCGGTTCCCGCCACCCTGTTGGAACTTTGAATTCAGGGCCGCCGGAGCGCATTGTTGATCGGAATGATCCTCCCCCTGCCGTTTCCCAAACAAGGGGGCATCATGATGATCGCGAAGATTCCATTCGAAACTCGTCGGAGAGCCGGGAAGAGATCCCTAGAAGGGACCAGGATGCACCTGCAAAGCCGGACTTGGCAAAGGTTGAGATGGATGCCATGCCGGTATTTTTGGAAGCTATGGAGGCTCTCCTGGACCGAAGGGAGGCCGCCAAGAAGAAGGAGGAGGAGTTGCCTCCGCCTCCGCCGATGGAGAACCGGGACGGGCAGGAGGCCCAACCCGAGCATCAGGACAAGGGCAAGGAGCCCGCTCAGTCGGAGCAGTTCGTGATTGATGGGCCTGGACCGGTGCAACATAGGACCATCCCTCTTAGTGGTCCTATCACCCCGAACAGGTGGTGAAGATTGTGAACATCTGTATGGGAGACCAGAAGAAGATGATGTCAGAGCTGAGGGATCGATCCACTCATCCCTTTGTTCCCCGATTGGTGAACACCACGGCCCCGCCGGGGCTGGGTATCCCGACAATCAAGGAGTATGATGGCGAGGGAGATCCAGTTTGTCATGTCCAGAAGCACGTCATGGCTTGTCTAGGCCGAGCCCCGAATGACGATATAGTGTGCGTTTTGTTCCCAGGCACACTTGGTGAGAGGACCCTAACGTGGTTCTTCAGCCTTCCCCCAGGGTACATCTCTAGCTGGACCCAGATGCATGATCGGTTCATCCAACAATATCAGGGCCGTCGGCGTCTCTTGAAAAGCGCGAGGTCCCTGGCTGAGGTGGTACAGAGGCCCGAAGAGTCGCTGGCGCATTACTACCAGAGGTACACTGCCAGCGTGGCCGAGATTGATGAGGAAATGTCGGAGGGAGAGACCATCCGCACCTTCATTCGGAACCTGACAGCACCATATGGTTCCGACCTGATGCACAGCGTGGCTGAGAAGGCTGTGTGGAACATGGAGGCATTGCAGAAAAGAGTGAAGTAACAAATCGACGTACAGGAGTCGAAGATAGCTGCCGGGGACCTTGACCCTCCGAAATCAAACAAGGGGAAGCAGTCGTTCAAACCCTCGGACGATCGCAAGAGGAAAGATAAACCCGAGAGCAGTCGGGGTCGAGGCCGTCCCGATCGGAGGGAAGACAAGCGTTCCTCGAAGTCGGACAAGTAGGAGGACCACTACACTCCTCTCATTTGTTCCATGGGTGCTGTGTTGGCGGTGATGGACCGACAAGGTATCGCCAGGTATCCCCCGAAGAAGGATGGAGAGTTCATGGGAGCTCGCACCGATCGTTTTTGTCGTTTCCATCGTGCCAACGGTCACGACACCAACCATTGTCGGGAGTTGAAGAAGAAGATTGAGAAGCTGATCCAGCAGGGGAAGCTTAAGGAATTTGTGGCTGGGCAGCGGGGCCGATCCCGTTCCCGGTCCCGATCGCGGTTCCGTTCCCGATCCTGTGGTCGATCCCCGAAGAAGGATAAGCCCGAGTCTTCCAACGCCCGCAAGGAGAAGCGGGGAACCATTAATGTGATTCATGGAGGACTTGCTGCGGGAGGAGATACCACGGCGTCTCGGGAGGTCTATGCTTCTCGGATTCCCATTGCTGTGGTGCTAGGCAAGAGGGCCCGAAATTGGACTCCGAAAGAAGAAATGGTGATTCCCTTCTCAGCGGAGGACCTGATAGGTGTGGAGACCCCGCACGATGATGCTTTGGTCGTGACCCTGAACGTGGATGGGTACGAGATGAAGCGAATCCTAATTGATGGAGGGAGCTCCTCCGATATTCTGTTCATGGATGCGCTGGAGGCCATGGGAAAAAGCAAGAAGGACTTGAAGCCTGCAGACTTCCCGATGGTCGGATTTTCTGGCTCTACTTCTTACCCAGTAGGGATGATTACTTTACCAGTTGAATTCGGTAGTGGCTGGAAGTCGGAGAAGAGGAATGTGGAATTCGTGGTGGTCGAGTCCACGGGGATCTATAATGCAATTATCGGGAGGATCACCATCAACCCGCTGGGGGCAGTTGCCTCAACTGTTCATCAGAAGCTGAAGTTCCCGACCGACCATGGAATCGGGGAGGTCCAGGGCGATCAGATAGCCTCCAGGAGGTGCTACGTCAATGCCACTCGAAGGAGGAATCGGGAGGTTATGAATGTTTTCCAGACTGATGCTGATCCCCGAGAGGAGTTTGGGCGTCCCGCCCCGATGGAAGATTTGAAGGAGGTCGAGATTGATGGACCTCAAAGAAAGGTGAAAATCAGGTCCGCTCTGACTGAGGAGACGACCCGAGAATTGATCGATCTGTTGAAGAAATTCAAGGAGCTATTTGCCTGGTCCACGAGTGACATGCCAGGAATCAGCCCCGAAGTGATTACTCACGAGCTGAAGATTGATCCCACGATTAAGCCGATTACACAGAGAAGGCGCCCGATGGGTACCGACAAGAAGATCGCGATCCAGCAAGAGGTGGGTTGGTTGCTCGATGCTGGATTCATTAAGGAGCTCCGATTCCAGAACTGGGTCGCAAACCCAGTCCTGGTGAAGAAGAGCAATGGTAAGTGGCGGATGTGTGTTGATTTCCGCGACCTGAACAAAGCATGCCCGAAGGATTGCTATCCACTCCCGAGGATCGACCAGCTGGTGGATGCCACATCGGGACATGAGTTGCTGAGCTTTATGGATGCATACTCTGGCTACAACCAGATCAAGATGTCCAAGGAGGATACCCCTCACACCGCCTTTTATTCTGATAGTGACATCTATCATTATGATGTTATGCCCTTTGGATTGATCAATGCAGGCGCAACTTATCAGAGGATGGTGAACAAGCTGTTCGGAGATATGCTGGGGAAAACAATGGAGGCCTATGTGGATGATATGCTGGTGAAGTCCCGACAGGCCGAGGATCATGTTCACAACTTGGCCACAGCGTTTGAGCGGATGATGCTTCATCAAGTTCGCTTGAACCCGACCAAGTGTGCCTTCGGAGTGCACTCAGGGAAATTTCTGGGCTTCATGGTGAGCCAGAGAGGAATCGAGGTGAACCCAGAGAAGCTGAAGGCAATCGAGGAGATGAAGTCCCCGTCTATTATGTAAGCAAGGCACTCGCCAAGTCTGAAATGAATTATCCCGCCGTTGAGAAGTATCTTTATGCGTTGATTGTTACTGCTCGGAAGCTGAGACCTTACTTCCATGCGCATGAGATTACCGTTTTGACGAATCAGCCCTTGAAACATTTTTTGAACCGACCTGATGCGTCGGGGAGATTAGTGAAGTGGGCAGTCGAGCTTAGTGAGTTCCGCATTCACTTTGCTCCGAGAACGGCTATTAAGGGCCAGGCGTTGGCGGATTTCATAACAGAGTCTACAGCCCCCGATCTAGAAGAAGCGGGCCCTGTAGAGGGGGAAACTATGGAAGTCCCGATAACAGAGCAGTCAGAATAGCTCGACGCCGAAAATACTTGGGAAATGTATACCGATGGCTCCTCAAATTCAGAAGGATCGGGAGCAGGTTTCGTACTGATACCACCAGACGGAGGCGAGCCCCTCCGATATGCCCTGGCCTTGACATTTAGGGCCACCAACAATGAAGCTGAATATGAGGCTCTCATCACTGGCCTCAAGATTGCTAAGGGAACATGAGTTGGTCACTTAAAGGTGAAGTGTGATGCTAGCCTGATCGTGAACCAAGTCCCGGGGCGATACGAAGCAAAGAGCCCGATGATGAAAAAGTATCTTCGCGAGGTGCAAACCCTGAAGGAGAGTTTCAAGAGCTTTGATATTGAGGCAATCTCGAGGGAGGATAATGTGGAAGCAGATGCCTTGAGCAAGTTCGCCTTGGGGGCACCCCTTGATGAAAGTCGGAAGGTGAATTTCTTGGAGAAGTGATCCTGTCAACCACCGATCAATCGGAGGTATGTGCCGTCAAGATCGGATCGGGGGAGCCCACGTGGATGACCCTGATAGTCGCGTATCTGACTACGGGGGCAGTCCCCGATGATGAAGTGGCAGTTGGATAAATACGCCGAATCGCGCCCAATTATGTGATGGTAGACAGCCAACTGTACAAAAAGGGATATGTAACTCCCTACTTGAAATGTGTGGCTGAGCCCGACACAGATCGTATCCTTAAGGAGGTGCACGAAGGACAATTGACTTGTCATGAAGGTGCCCGATCCATCGTGAGGAAAGTGCTGAACCTGGGCTATAACTGGCCCTCGATGAACAAGGAGGCAACGATGCTAGTCCGATCCTGTGACGCTTGCCAGAGGTACGCCCCGAATATCATGGCTCCAGCTGCCGATCTGACGTCCATCAAGAGTGCTTGGCCCTTCGCGCAATGGGGAATCGACTTGGTGGGACCCCTTCCAGTTGCAAAAGGTCAGTGTCGATATTTAGTCGTGGCTATTGATTATTTTTCGAAATGGATAGAAGCTAAGGCATTGGCCAAGACAACGGGGAACCATATCCTCAAATTCCTTCAGACCCATATCATATCCCGATACGGGATCCCCAAGGTGGTGATCAGTGATAATGGCCCTCCGTTTAACGGGGCCCAGTAGAAGGAGTACCTGGAGCAACTGAAAATTGAGAATCGGACAGCCTCTGTCCGTCATGCTCAAACCAATGGACAGGTGGAGTCAGCCAACAAGATCGTGATGGATGGCCTGAAGAAGAGGGTCCATGCCTTGAAGGGCAAATGGCTGGATGAGCTGTAAAATGTGCTTTGGGCTGTTAGAACGACACCCAAACGATCAATGGGGGAGACTCCGTTTGGCCTTGTTTATGGCACGGAAGCAGTTGCTCCCATCGAAATAGCTGTGACATCCCATCGGACGAGGTATTATGAACCTCTGTCGAATGATGAAATGAGGCGTCAGGACTTGGACTTGGTCGAAGAGAAGAGGCGGAGCGCCGAGGGGGTCCAGGCTCGGATGCACTTGGCAACGGCCCGATATTATAATCGACGAGTCAAGTCTCGACAGTTCTTTGTCGGGGAACTGGTCTGGCGTCGGAACGAATTTACCCTTTTGGATCGGATCAACAAAATGTCGTCAAAATGGGAAGGACCTTATAAGGTCGTGGGGATGCCAGCTCGAAATGCGTATAAGTTGGAAGACCTCGATGGTAATGTGTTGAAGCATTCTTTTAGTGGCGAACACATGAAGAAATGTCATGCTTGATATTAAGTCGCCTTCAGTGGTGCAAGTTGTTTGTTAAGTCGCCTTCAGTGGTGCAAGTTGTTTATTAAGTCGCCTTCAGTGGTGCAAATTGTTTACCGAAGTCACCTTCAGTGGTGCAAGTTGTTTATCGTTTTGATTTCGATGTAGACAGGTATTGAGCCATCAATGAATACGGAGGTTGCTTCCGACTAAATCGCCTTAAGTGGTGTAGCTAAATCGCCTTAAGTGGTGTGGTTTCCCCCTAAGTGGCGAGGTTTCGCCTTAGGTGGCGTGGTTCCGCCTTAAGTGGCGTAGTTTCACCCTAAGGGATGCAGTTAAATCGCCTTAAGTGGCGTAGTTTCGCCTTAAGTGGCATGGTTTCGCCTTAGGTGGCGTGGTTCCGCCTTAAGCGGCATGGTTAAATCGCGTTAAGTGGCATGGTTCCGCCTTAAGTGGCGCGATTAAATCGCCTTAAATGGTGTGGATAAATTGCCTTAAGTGGCACGATTAATTCGCCTTAAGTGGTGTGGATAAATTGCCTTAAATGGCACGATTAAATCGCCTTAAGTGGTGTGGGTAAAATGTCTTAAGTGACGCGTCGAAATCACTCTAAGTGGTATGATCGAATTGCCTTAAGTGGCGGGGTTAATTCACCTTAGGTGGTGCAGCGATAATTGGAACCGAAAGAGATTGATATTATAAAGATCCAAGAGGTTCACAACAAAAGAAGGAAATTACAAGGATTCGAAAATAAAGCAATTAAGCTTGATCCTTGGCAGCGTCGAGGGGAGCAGGGTCCACGAGGTCTGTGGCAGAAGGCTCCGTGATCGGAGGATCGGATCCTGGAAGATCGGCCGCGGGAGGATCGGACTCTGGGAAGTCAGCCGGTGAAGGGTCGATCATCGGGGGCTCAGTCGTCGGGAGGTCTGCACTTGGAGGCTCCACTATGCCTTCAGCACCCGCAGCCCCCTCGGGGGTGTTGGCCCCGTCGCTCTCCTCAGAAATTGAAATACCTCTCCGCGAAGGGGGCGAGGGTCTGAGACTTGGCGAAATCGATGGCACCACCATACTCCAGATGGAGCTCTTCGACAGCATTAAGCAGAGTGGTCTCCACCTCCGCCGTACAGAACATTACCGCGTCTAGTTGGAAAGCCTCGGAGCCCCGATAATCTTCCCGTCCCTTGGCCTCAGCCTCGGCCAGCTTGGTGGGAAACTCAGCAAGTTCCCGCTCCATCTGTTGGGACCGGTTGGTGAGAAGGACCTTCTCAGCTTCCAGCCCCGCCTTGGCGTCCTCAAGGGCCTTCTTCTCGTGGACATGCCTGTCCCGATCCTCCGCGTGCCCCTGCTGCTCCTCATTGAGCCTTTGGCGCTCCTGCTTTAGCAACCTCTCAAAATCGTGGACCTGCCTCAGGAGGTCCCGAGTCTTCTGGTTAAGGAGGGCCTTCTCCTTAACCAACTTACCCCTCGACGACTCGGAGGCAGCCAGATCCTCCTTGAGCTTGGCCTGGACCTCGGGGGCTGCCTTGGCTCGCTCCTCCTTCAGGGCCTCCTCCAGGGCCAGGATGTACCCGAAGCAGCGGTGCTGGTCCGCCATTTCCTGTGGAAAAGAAGGGAGGTTTGTACATGAGAATATTTTACATTATATACTAAGTGTAAAAACAGGAAGCCTTACCTCCACACGGCGAACGGCCATAGCGCGAATGTCCGCGTGGATGTCCTCTTGGGCCAAGGAGAGTGGAAGCATCATAGACGGCGGAACTGAACCTGCCAGCAGGTGCAGACCCAGTTCCGGTGATATATTGTCCCGACGCAGCGGGACCCCCTGCAATGACTCGATCGGGGTCCAGGGAGTTGCCGCCTGGTCGGGGGCGTAAAGCCGATAGAAGTTCCCGTCTAAGGGGAGAGGAGGAGGAATGACCTGAGCTTCGGCGGTGCGCGCCTTCGAGCCGCCATGAGAACCCGTCGTCCCCTCGGGAGTCTGGCTCAAGACCGGCGAAAGCTGCTGTGCCGGAGAAGATGGGGGCAGCCCTTCGGAAGTTGGCTCCAGCGGGGTCTGCCTCACCCCCTGACGACGAACCAAGGGCTGGCCTTCGCTCGCCTCCTCAGAAGAATGGGAGACGTCCAGATCAACCACCTGACGGAACTGACCGTCCGTCGGGGCGTCTTCGGTCCCCGACCTTGTCGGGGCAGGAATTGACAGGAGGGGTTTTTCGACCTGGGCGTCGGAGGGTGGCGTCCCCGCGGAAGCTCCAGCTCCCGACCGACCTGCAGCTAGAGGACGAGAAGCTTCAGAAAGAAAATCAGGAAGGTGATCAGGATCCTTACACCAGATGACGCGACAGGAGAGGTACTGGTCCTTCCCGTGATAATTGTAGTAACCCGCTCTGAGAATGCGGAGAGTTTCTCCTTGCAGGATGCGTTTGATCCCTTCGATCCGGGCTCCCTTATCGGAGGGGATTAACTCATCGGGGATACGCCTCCTGTATAATCGAATTGCTAAGCGGAGCTGTTTACCTTCCTCGGGAGTCTTGGTGTTGAAGATTTGCTCCATCTTCTCCACCCGGGCCCGCTTGATTTGCTCCGAGGTGGGAGGTGCCGATGAGGAGGCAGCCCTCTTTGAAGACTTCCTCTTCCTCGCGGGGCGTGGGACAGCATCAGTCTCCGCCTGCTTAAGTACGAGATTGGTCAGCAGTGATACCTTCTTAGCTGCAAAGACGAAAACGAAAGTGCAGTTAGAATATTACCCAAGGAACGAGGTTAGAAGGGCCGTCGAAGAGTTGACCCCCAGAGACGACATCAAGGGGTCGGATCCCGATAAGAACCAGGTCCCGCTCCTCGATGGAGTTGGCATCGAGGGGAGCGAAGGAGTCCCCCCAACGATAAAGCTGAATGCAGTGGAGAATCTGGAAATCCTCCTCGGAGTAAGTGTGAAAAGCGGGAGCAGAGTCCGCCTCAACCTCCCATCGGGGCCATGGGATGGAACTGTTTCGGATGAAGAAATAACTCCTCTTCCAGCCACTGTTGTCGGGCCCCGAGTCAGTGATGAGCCCCCGACCCTTGGCGACCTTCCAGGTGTCACCATTCCAGCTGTACCGAGAGAGCTGCACCTTGCTCCACTTAGGCATCCGCGGGTAGAAGGCACAGACTCCAGCATCATTGCACTTCAATCCATAGAAGGTCCGGAAAAGTCGGAGGCTATAGGGCCATTGTTGACGGAAGCAAAGGACGCGGAAAGCATTCCAAACGCGGATGGCGTGGGGGGAGAAAGTAGTCGGATGTGTTTTATAATATTCACACATCTCGACCAAATTCCCGCAGAAGGGGAATCGGATCCCTGCCGATATTTGCCCGGTGGAGACAAATACCTCCCCTTCCCGGGGACGAGTGACTACAGGTTCACCCGGGACGCGAGGCCAAGGAAAAGGGAAGCGAGGCTCCCAGGTGGAAGTAATGCACCCCTCCCGGAGAGCTGCATCATAGGCGGTGTCTGAAATCTCATTACAAGCATAATCAAACTTGAAGGGCTTCCTCCCCCCGGAACTGGACTCACCGTCTGGAAAGTAATCATGGCAAGAAAAGGCACAGATGATTTCCGCAAAAGTCCGGGTAAGTTGATTGAGATAAAAGGAAAAACTATGCTAACAAGTTTCTTCGGAATCGAAGGAGGAAATCTTACTAGACATGTCGAATCGGAGAAAGGATGATCTTGATGGTCGGAGGTCCTGGTCACCGGAGTGTTGATCAGAAAGGGAAAGGAGAGCTTGAGCTTTTGAAAACACAGAGAATGAAACGGTAGAGGAGAGCTGAATAGTGCCAAGATTTGAGGTTTTATAGGAGAGAGGATAACCAAAGAGACGTTGCGATCTGGACCGTTGAAGATGAAACGCCTCAACCTGAATCGTCGAAACACTAGGGACAAAACGGCTATAAAGCGCTTTTTCAGAAAAGCAGGCACGGGCACTCAAGCCGTCGCTTCATCATCCATCGCATTTAATAGTGGAGTAATCGAGAAATTTTTTATGATTCAGTGGTTATCCTCGGAATATCGAGAAGTCTGGAGTTGGAAGACACGACGAACTATAAGTCCCTCGTGTCTTGGGGGCAAATGATGGGTTTCGATATAGCCGTTAGGCCCATTAACGGCGACTAAACGGCGATGTAGGCCCACTGGGCCCCAAAAGAGGCTTAGAAGACCAATACGAGAGGACCCGACAAGGCCGGTCCCGACATACGAGCTGAACGCTCCCGATCCTATGCCTTTAAGTAGGCCCCGATGATACGCCTTTAAGTAGGCCCCGATGATACGCCTTTAAGTAGGCCCCGATATTGAATCCCTGAGAATGCTGGCCCTGTCCCGATGACGAGGGGCCCCGAGCGGTGACCAAAGGAGATAACTCTGGAGTCCCCGACATCTGTCGGGACTTGCCACCAGAGAACGAGGCCGAGAAACACGCCCACTATCAGCATAATGGGGAAGTGGCCTGAAAAGACGGAACGTGGGCTATTGGCCCCGAGATAAACGGAACGTGGCAGTTATCTCAACAGGTAACTGAGGTGACCCCTCCCCTATATAAAGGAAGGAGTTACCTCCGGATTGATACGTTCATACTTACACACTGATACTTGCTTGCCTGCATCGAGATACTCATTTAAGCATCGGAGAGGGATTCTGGGTCACCGCCCGGTCTATCCCCTTCTTGCAGGATTACTTGGAGCGAAGGAGTTCGGACTTCCGTCAAGAACGTACCGGAGTTCCAACCGTGATCTAACAGGGAGTTAGGGATTTTATTAGGATTAATCACAATTACCTTTAAGTGGTGTTTTGAGAGAAAACCCTTCCGCACAAAAAACATCACATTCGGCCGAACCACACTAAACACCAAGGGTGTGCCAATTTGCTTTCTAGCAAACACTTCAAAGATCTGTCCCTTGCCAAGAATCGATCAGAGGCTTTGCTGTGGAGAATATACCACGTAGGGCTTCCTTCACAAGAACCCCTACGGGTGCCGACCGGAGGATCGTGAACTCTCTCCTGCGAAGATCTTGGGTGTACGGATAACTGTAGAGGTATGTGTCAATCTTCCGTCGTGTAATTTCGATTACTAGCATGTACCATGATTTAGTTTCTGTAGTGATTACTCCCCGCATCTAACAGTGGTATCAGAGCCTGTGTTAGGAGTTCATGATTTTGATAAATTGATGTTCTTGAAATTTATAATTTTGGACTGAAATTTTTAAAAGGGATTTTAAAATTTCGATTTTTATGGTTTATGATGGTTCGAAATTTTCATGATGTTCTTAGGTAATTTGATGTTCATGAACTTCAAGAAAAGGGTGATATTTATGAAAATCAAACATTGGATTGCAGATGTTATTAAAATTTGATCTTAAAATTTGACCACTTGTTCCCAATTTTTGTATTCTTGGCCGAAACCCTAGGTGATCAAGGTAAAAAAATTTAATTTCTTAGGCACCAAGGGATAAAATTTTCGGCATAAATTTTAAATAATATTGCTTACCATATTTTAATTTCAAACTAGGTAACAATATATCTATAATTGAGAAAATTAGGATAGATTCACATTAATATATAGAAATATATATAACTATCAATATATCTAAAAACTTAAATAGGTTAAAGATATCATTGATAGATTTTAGTTACCTAAAAGATTGAGAAAATATATTGTTAATATATGTTTCCCTTTTTAAGATATTGACAATAAATAAAATATATATATTTATATGTGGGTAGCCGAAATTTACATATATATATATATATATTGTTGATTTATTTTATCTTATAGATAGAATCTTGGCAATAAATATATATGTGTTTACATAATGGCCAAAATATATATATATATATATATATATATATATATATATTTAATATTGGAAATTATTTTATATAATTAATGTTACTTGGTGGCTAAGTTAAATATTTTTGGACTTTAAAACTCTACTTGGGCCACAAGTAAACATTTCGGCCCAACCTTTTATATTTTAATTATTGGGCTGGTCCAATATGTCAAACCGGGGCGAATTTAAATTGAATCGGGTTTTCTTAATCGGTTCGACCTAATTGGGTTGGGTCGGACCGGGGTAACTAAGTGGATCTAACTGAACCGATTTTGTGTGTTGAACCGAACCGAACCCTATTTTATTTTGACCGTTTCAGACCGAACTAGATTTTAAAATTAAAACCGGACATAACCGAAACTGATTTTTTTTATTATCGGACCGAACTGAACCGGAACCGAACCGAATTTTCTGGACCGAACCGGACCAAATCGGACTGAAATTGACTGAAGCGGACCGTATTTACAAAACCGAATTCAAGTCAATTAGAATAGGGAGGTCAAGTTTCAAAATCCAAATTTTTTGAACCTTAATAGGCCTACATAGTGCTCAACGTTTGCTAACCTTTATGCCTTGTTTCGATTATGGGGATGAATCTTTTCTAAGATACATGTTTTTTGGACTGGTTTAATTAGTGGGTTGAATTGTAATTTTTTATGATTAATATATGTTTATGCATGATTAGAAATGTTGTCTCGACTGAGTCAAACTAGCTGGATATTGCATATTGTGGGCGGAGCCCTGATTAAATATATTGAATGCACACTAGGATAGACATGCTGTGATGGTTGGAAATGCCTAGGATTCATGTCTAGAATGTTGCGTGATTAAATATAAGCATGAATTGCAAATAACCCCTAATGTTTAAAATTATTTTAAAAACGAAAACCACTCGCCAAAATGTGTATGATGGATGTGAATGTTACATTTTTGACACGTATGCTAGAATGTTGAGGATGTAGCTGCATTCGATAATTTACTTGGAAGTAGAATTATGTATGCAAGCATGAGTTCCTCGGAACATTAGACGCATGACGCGTAAGCATGAGTGTGGTTTGAATGATGAATGTTACTGGCGTATGATAATTTACATGGATAGTAGAATTATATATGCATGAGTGAATTCATCGAAATATTTTTCCAAAGTAAAAAGGGCCTTGGGAAAACCAAGATCGGGTATGCTTATTTTAAAATTCCTGTTCCGGTAATTTGCGATTAAAACCGTTTTAAAAGACTGATCTATTGGATAGAAGATGAATGTAATATGAACTCTTTCAAAGCCATCTTCCATTGGTTTACTGGTGGTCGGTTGGTTTAGATGGCTGAGGAATCATTATTTGTCGGATTCATCTTAATAGATATTTGTTGTATGCAATTCTTTCTCAAAATGTTATTGTCTCCCTGATTATGCGTGATTATCAACGTGTTTAGTAACGAATTACAGCATAGATGACATCATGTTGTGCTAATGAGCTTTTGATTAAGATCAACTACGACTCGTGGAGCAAGCGCGTCAGTGCACTGTTAGAGGATAATGACCTTATAGGTCACATTCAGAAGTCCATGAGCTGCCCAGATGCTGATCTAACCAAAGACCTAGAATTTGCCCATTTTCAATTGGAGCAAGATGACAACAAAGAAAAGAAGATATTGCTGACTGAGATGTCTCAGAAATTTCATGATGAGTATAAGGATGTTCTGATTACTAAGGATATTTAGGATGCCCTCTTCCTGAGATATGGAAACGGCGTGGCAGCAATTCTGCACCCACTATACCATCAATGGAAGAAAGTTTAAACAGCTACAACAAGAGTGTAGTTGAAAAGGTATACGATCTCCTTACCATGTTAAAACCACTGAAAGAAGAAGGTCAGGTGGGTGAATGGGATAAAATTCAAGCCATCATCGGGGTCCTCCCAAAGTCTTGGAGAGCATCCAAGGCTTTACTGACCGCCAGTGGTTCTGTGTTAGATCTTGCATCAGTGCTGAAATTCATTGAGATGGAACAGGCTCGACTGAAACCAGTACTGGGACGAGCTGGGCAAGGAAAGAGAAAGAGGATGACAGAAACAACAGGATGTCGACGGTAAAATGTTGACAAAGCCTAAACAAGGCAACCTCCGACTAAAATCAGAGATAGTCCGCGGGAACTCCAATCCACGCCGAATAGGAGAAGGTACAGGGTCCAACAAATCTTATCCTGAAAAGGTATGCGACGTTGGTTGTGTAATGGAAGCTCTAGTTTCCTCTACTGTCATGTTAACTGACTCAAATCCTTCTTGGATTCTTGACTCAGGTGCGACGGACCACATAGCCAACGACAAAAGACTGTTTGCCAAGTTTAGACGATTGTCAAAGGATTCTAAGAGGATATACATTGGCGACAACTCACAAGTTGAAGTCATAGGAGTAGGGAACTGCAAGTTGTCTTTGAATAATGGCAGGACCATGCTACTTGAGAATCCTTTTTGCTCCTAGAATCCATAGAAATGTTGTTTATATTTCCGCTCTCATGAATAATAATTACATTTTATCATTTGAGAAGAACTTTGTTAGCATTAATAAATGCGATGTCTTCTTTGGGCATGCCTATTCCTCTTATGATCTCTTTATCATGGATTTGAATGGTAGCATAGATACGAATAGAATGTATGCATTATCCTCCAGATAAGCAGAGACTGATGCAGCTGGATGGCATGCGAAGCTGGGACATATAAGATAATAGGGTCCATTCAATAGCCCGGAGAGAGCTTTTGCCTGGTACTAGCAATGTGACTAAACTCACTTGCCATGATTGTCTAGCTGGAAAGTCCACCCTCAAACCATTTGGAGAAGCTCAACGAGCCGAGTATCCATTGCAGTTGATTCACTCCGACATCTGTGGACCAATGAGTGTAACCGCTAGGAATGGGAAGCGATACTTCGTAACTTTCATTGACGACTTTACCCATTATTGGTTTACTCATTTGATTAATCGTAACTCCGAGGCAATAGATTGCTTTAGAAACTTTCTAAACCTCGTCGAGAATCAACAGGAACGAAAGGTGAAAACCCTACGCACTGATAAAGGTGGAGAATATCTCTCTAATGAGTTTGATAAGTTGTGCAAAGAAAGAGGGATAACCCGTCAAACAATCCCCAACACACCACAGCAGAATGGTGTGGCTGAACGTCGTAATCGAACACTCATAGACATGGTCAGAACCATGATGTCGCAGGCACAATTACAAATCTCCTATTGGAGTGATGCGTTATTGACTGCCACTCATGTAGTAAACCTTGTCCCAACTAAAGCGGTAGACACAACGCCACATGAGCTGTGGCATGGAAGAAAATTAAATCTCACCAGATTGCGACCATGGGGTTGCGCTGCCTATACACATACGACTGACAGCCGTTTCAGCAAGTTGGACACAAAGGACTAAATAGTATCTTTATCAGATATTTAGAGAACTCTAAGGGTTACGTATTCGTTTCAACTCAAGAAAATGGTGGCGTGGTCGAACATGAATCCAGAGACATAACTTTTCTTGAGGACGAATTTCCAACGCTTGGAGAGATTGAAACAGATGAAGTATTGACTGAGCTGGAGCAGGATAACATCGATGATCAGGTCCCACTTAATTCGAGTGGGAGATTTGAACCGGAAACTCAAGTGAATGACATGGTTAATGATAATGGAAACATTTTCATAGTAAATCCAGTGGGAGGACCAAACCCTACCACAATCACTGTTGCTGCAGAGACGAATCAAGTTGAACCTGATCATCATGTTGCCGGACCAATACCACAACCACCGATACTACCCATAGTTTCCAGTGGGAGTGTACCGACCAACTTGGTTACATGTCCTAGCAATCACGGAATTAATCTCGTAGATAGGATCCTGAGACCAAGAGGTCGACCTAGGAAGGTTGTAGGTGAAGGTTCGAGCACTGCACCTGTTCTCAGTGGGAGTGATGCTCTGATCAGAAGCATTGTTCCGAGTGGGAGTAATGTTCAGAGTCAAGATGGGGGCAATGAGCCTAGACGTAGTCAAAGGCATAGAACTTCTCCTAGGAAGTATCCCATCGAGAGAGGAGAAATCTTCACTCTAACATTTGTTGACTAACCAGTGACGGTTCAACAAGCGTTGGAAGGACCTCAAGAGAAGGAATTGAGGAATGCAATGGAGGAAGAAATCTCATCAATGAAAGCCAATTCGGTATGGTCTTTAGTTGATTTACCTGCTGACCGCAGGGCCATAGGAGCAAAGTGGGTTCTTAAACTGATACTCACTGTTGATGGAAAGGTCGAGCGCTATAAAGCCCGACATGTTGCGAAAGGATATACCCAACTTCATGGAGTGGACTTTGACGAAACATACTCACCTACTGTGCGTTACACCACAGTACGAGCCATTTTGGCCTTGGTCGCAAGTCTCGATCTCGAGCTGCACCAAATGGATGTTAAGACCGCATTCCTCCACGGAAACCTGGAGAAATAGATCTACATTGAGCAGCCGGAGGGTTTCATTACTCCTGGTAACGAACGTAAAGTTTGTAAACTCCAAAGGTCCATCTACGGTCTTAAACAGTCGTCACGGCAATGGTACCGCAGATTCCACAAGGAAATCGTAGGAAACGGATTCGTGAATCTTCACGAGGATCCGTGCGTGTATTATAAGACCTACGGGTCTAAGTATGTCATCTTAACCTTATACGTGGATGACATACTCATTAATACAAACAACGTGAGTTTCATGAATAAGTCAAAATCCTGGTTAGAATCTGTATTTGAGATGAAAGACATGGGAGAGGCCACGTATAACTTAGGCATTAAGATTGCTAGAGATCGGGCTACCCGGAAATTGTGTCTGTCTCAAGAAGCCTATATCAACAAGCTGTCGAAAAGGTTCGGATTATAGGATGCCAAACCCGTGGATACGCCAGTGGTTTTTGGGTGCGAACTGTCAAAACGTGACGGCCCTAAGAACATGGCAGAGCGTGAACAGATAAAGGGTGCAGAGTATTTAAGCATGGTTGGTAGTTTGATGTACGCCATGCAATGCACCCGTCCGGATATCTGTTACGTCGTGGGCCTAGTAGCACGTTTCCAATCAGATCCTGGCTATCAACATTTAAAGGCTGTAAAACGAATAATTCGTTATCTGAAAGGTACTGCCGACTATGCACTGTGCTATGAGAGCGGGAAGTTAGAATTGACCGGTTACAGTGACGCCGACCATGGTGGTGATCCGGATGATCGTAAGTCCACCACAGGAGGAGTGTTTCTCCTTGCTAATGCCGCCATTTCAAGGACCAGCAAGAAGCAAACATGTGTCGTGCTGTCAATGATGAAATCAAAATTCGTAGCTCTCTCTAAGAACGCACAGGAAGTGGTCTGGCTAAAAAGGCTTCTTACTGCCTGCTAGATGGTGACTTCGGGAGTAAACTTGTGAAGGTGTTCTCTGACAGTCAAGCAGCCATTAAGGCAGTAAAGAATCTGAAGTATCATAGTAGGACCAAACACATTGATGTGAAATATTTTTAGTCTAAATCTGTGGTAGAAGACAATATAATCACTATGGAATACTTGTCCACTGATAATATGATTGCGGACCCATTAACTAAACCACTACGCAGGGAGCTATTCGAAAAGCATGTAAAACTGCTTGGATTGCGTAGGATTTAGATATGGCATGTATATGTGATAACATTTTGATAATTGGAAGTTACATTTTTGAAATGAAAGAATTGAAATCTATCGACGTCATACTGTTTTGATTATATCAAATTTTCGGTCTATAAACTAAGTCGTAGGATGACGCAATTCTTTGAATGTGGGCCCTACCTCGTCACACAGGTATGGTCGTCGTGCGGTGGATGGAGACCTCTACCAAGCAAGACTGGCTAAGAATCAGGGGGATAAACCTAATTACGCAAAACGATCATCTAGTGTCGAAGTAACTCGACATGATCTTCATTTTGCAGATCGCCGTGATGAACTTCGTTCGTCATTAATCCATATTCTAGGCCAGATGAGAATCTGCGATAGCATGATTTGACATATCTCATTCCTTTGAACTTAAACGTTCAGGTATGCTATCGACGCGTGCTTCATACTACGCGTGACACGTTCGACTACGGGGTCACAACTCGGTTGTGCTAGGAAAGAATCCTCGTGATTCTGGCGGGCGCAAACTTCTTCACCTCGAGCGTGTGATTGATCCCGGGAGCCTTATGAAGAGGCACCCGAAGTATCTTCATGGACTCAGAACTCATACCTAAGGTCAGGCTCAATGCTCGCTTCCCGGCGTACGAGCGTAGTGCTGAACAAAAAGGCCCAGTGACCACGTCTTTGGAAACCGGTTGGGTTTGACTAAGGGTATGAGCGATGGGGATGGTCAAGTTCACCTGTAATTCACCGACTCTTGTATTCACTAAGGTGGCCACCAACCGGATATTAGTTGAAGGTTGTGAATACTTGTACGGATCCCTTGGAGAAGTGTTCCTAAGTGGAAACTAGGCAAATGGAGAATTATCAATTAACCTAGGATACAAGGCGACACTATATAAATGTTGTTTATAATAGGTTGATTGGAGAAAAGGGAATCAACGTTCCGCGACGCTACAACACTCCTAACAGATGAGTAGCACGATGCCCGTCGTGTCCGCCGGTTGCACGGCAAACCTCGTATGAACTATTCGGAAGCAAAGTACGAGATCGAAGGAGTGAAATGTTGATGCAGATTTGGACGACGGTACATTAACAGGCACCCTCCCATTCCGGCGAGTAGGAGCTTTAAGAATATGGTGATGGGCACCGTAAATGGAAGCCAATTATATGTATAAGTTACCTAAGTTAATTGGGTACATGTCACTTTAGGACATTGAGTCAGACCCAAATCCCATTTGACATGAGAGGCCCAAAAATTGGGCCTCCATTTATTATACATGGCCGGCCGAAATTAGGGTTGAAGTAAAGTGGACTTTTGTCCACTTTACTCCTCCTATATATATATGGAGAGTTAGGATTTTTATTAGGGTTAATCACAATTCCCTTTAAGTGGTGTTTTGAGAAATAAAAAACCTTCCCCCCCCCCCCCCCCCCCCCCCCAAAACACCACATTCGGCTGAACCACACTAAACACCAAGGGTGTGTCAATTTTCTTTCTAGCAAAAACTCTAGAGATCTGTCACTTGCCAAGAATCGATCAGAGGCTTTGCTGTAGAGAATATACCACGTAGGGCTTCCTTCACAAGAACCCCTACGGGTGCCTACCGGAATCGTGAACTCCCTCCTGGGAAGATCTTGGGTCTACGGATAACTGTAGAGGTATGTGTGAATCTTCCGCTGCGTAATTTCGATTACTAGCATGTACCATGATTTACTTTCTGTAGTGATTACTCCCCGTAATCTAACAGATCTACCATCAGATTCCGGCTTGAGAAGAAAATTCAAGATTATCATCCATATGATTATGACAATATCCGAAGTGCTTACTTATACAAGATACAATATCAACCACGTGACCACAAATTTCCTCAAAGAACATTTGGTAAAGCATGTTGTCGCTTTGTTCCAACTTGATTTAACAATTATAAAAATTGGTTGCAATATAGTATATTGAACGATGTCGTTTTATGTCTACATTTTTATCTCTTTAGTAAAAACAATGAAGATCAAGAATGATGAAATTGTTTTGTAATTGATGGATTTATGAATTGGATAAAAAAAAAAAAGACAGGTTTGACAAACATGTTGGGAGTGTGTGAAGTGCTCATAATGAAGCTTGAAGCAAGTTTGAAGATTTAGTGAACGAATAACAAAACATTCCAAGCATTTTTTATAAGCAATAAAATACATCATAAATACAATACTGAAAGTGCTTAACTGCATTACTTAATTGTGTTCGGTTTCTTTTGCGTCAATGATTGACATTTCGTGGTAATAATGAAGATGAAAAATTTCTCAGTAAGGGAAACTTTATTAAGCTCTTGTATTTTATTAGCAATTACAATGAGGATTAGTAATTTCGTAAAGATTAAACGTCGTAATGCGAAGATGACAACTCTTGAAATTCAGAAAGAATTAGTTCGGGCATCACCAATAGAGACTACTCGTGATATATTATTAAAGATCTTGGTGATGAACCGTTTGCAATACCACTTGATGAATTTAGGGATTTTTCGATAAATGAGCAAATGACAATTATTTTGAGATAAGTAGACAGCAAATATCGTGTATTGCAGAAACGTTCTTGGTATTGAGCATGTTCGAGATACAAAGACATTATCACCTAAACTAGCAATTGATGAGTTTTCAAAACATAACATATGCATAACATAACATAACATATGCATAACATAACATAACATATGCATATTTAGATTAGATTGTGCGGGCAAGGCTATGATGGCGCAAGCAAGATGAAATGTGAGTTAAATGGTCTAAAAAAAATTATTAAGAAGGAGAACTCATCTGCCTATTATGTTTATTTTTCCATCAGTTGCAATTAACACTCGTAGTCGTAGCTCAAAAAATCTCAAATTTTTTACTTTTTCAATACAATATCAAAGATCACCAACATGGTTGAAGGTTCGTATAAGTGGAAAGTTCCTATTCGAGAAAACCAGTACTTTAAAGTGATTAAGTCACTTGGTTGTGGTGAAACTACAAATGGAACAAGTTTGAATCAAGAAATGAGTCTTCAAAAAGGATGAGACACGCGTGGGGCTCCTATTATAGATCGTCAAATAATTTTTTAGTTAGCTCTCTTCAGTGCTTGAAGTTCTCGAGTTTATTAACTAAGAAGGACTTAACCTTAAGAAGGTGAATCATGCTCCTTACAAAATATAATACCCGAGTTTGAGTTTGCTTTCATCTTACACTTGATGATAAATATATTAGTAATCACTGATGAATCACTTGCACTGCAACGGAAATACGAAGACATTTTTAAAGAAATTATTTTAGTCAATGATGCTATACAACAAATGCAACACATGGGAGATGATGGATGAGAAATTTTGATGGATGATGTCTCTTCGTTTTGTGAATAACACGATGTCCCGGTTTCTTCTGTAGGTGATATTTATGTAGCTGGAAAATGTCAAAGACGTAAGAGAGTAAAGAAGACTAATTACAATCACTATCAGTTTGATTTATTCGATGATGTGATTGATCGACAATACAAGAACACAATCACTGTTTCGATGAGGTATATACCGAGTTTCTTCTACGTGTAGCTTGTTGGAATCCGTCTAATCCTTTTGCAGGTTTTGTTAAAGAGAAGTTGGTTTGTCTCGTTCAATTTTATCCTTCAGATATTTCTAAGTTTCATCTTCATATTCTTGAAAAACAGCTTAATAGATTTATATGTGATATGAATATAAGTGTTGACTTTTTTAAATATCATAGGCATTTGGGAACTCTCTAATAAAATGGTTGAAAATAAAATACATATCGTATACATATTGGTGTATTTGCTCGTAAATTTAATTTTAATATTGCCAGTTAACACTGCTTTTGTTGAAGGGTTTTCTCGACGATGAAGATTGTAAATAATCGATTGTAAAATAAGATGTCAATTCATGAATGGATGACTCTTTGAAAGACATGTTAACAACAAGAGGATTTTATTATACTTTCAAAGTATGAAGACTCGTCGAGAATTATTATAATAGCAATTTGTACTTAATGAATTATGTATTTTTATGGTAAACCAATAAAGAATATAGTATATTTCAATAGTATACTTTGACTAAAACAAATTTTATTTTTCATAACTTTGCACCTTATATGTCCTTGCTTGACAATAAAATGTCAAGAAAAGCTCAATGGTTATATCTATGGTTGTGAGTACTAACTAAATAACTAAAACCCAATGTTGGTTTGATCAACTGGTAAAACAAGTTGTGTTCCCAGGAGCGATCCGAGGTTGAATCCCGCTGGAGACACCTCCTTAAGAAGAGATTTAACCTTAACGCTTCCAACTCAAAATTGTTCTTGTATATACAAAAAAAAAAAAAACATCGGTTTGTTTTTGGGTTAAGAACCTAAAAACAGTCTGAAAATTTGCCCATGTTGAAAATTGGTGTTTGAAGTTTAAAATGTTAATATGGAGTGTCTGAAGTTTCAACTTTGTTGAAATTTTGATTTTTCGTCCAAATTAGCTGTTAAATTTGACGGAATGGTGTGAAATGAAAAAATTGCTCATTTGTACTATTTTCCTCATTTTAATAGCTTATCTAATGAAATATGAGATTACGAAAATACCCCTGGTTTCAAATTAAAACAAACATGTGAAAAATCACGTGCCATGACAATAAAAGAAAGACGAGGGAGGTTTGTTGCAGATTTAAGAAGGAAATAACATAAACAATTTAGGAGAAAAAAATTAGATTTCTTCGACTCGATGAGGGAGTTGGGGTCGTGTTCGTCTGGATCGTCTGAATGTCGCTACTCGAATTCGCACCGGAATGCACCTTGCGACATGGCTGAGCCCGTTTTCTGCAATTTCATGTTCAATTGGGGTAAGAACTAAACATAATCTCTAATTGGGTATGGGTGTTGTATTATTGTCGATTACTCCCACTAAACATTGATTGAACCTTAATATAAGTTAATTTCTGCAATTTCATGTTCAATTGGGGTAAGTTCGGTACAATTAAACATTTTCGGGTTTCATCTCACCACCGAGGAATTTTGGGGTTCCCTCCCTGAGATCTTTGTCGAGCTTGAGGTAAGTCTACTAAAAAAAAAAGGTTTCCGCTTTAAGTGGCTGATCGTTTTATTTACATACATACTTTTGAAGCAAGAACTGCAATAAAAGTTGTTATGGGTAGTTTTGTGTTTGGAGGTAAAGTTTTTTTTTGGTTAAGAGGGAGACTTATGGGTAGAGAGGTGTGTTGCAGGTGAACTTCTTTTTACTTAGAGATTTATTGGGGTGAGGACTAAAGGTGTCTAAGCTAACCAAGCAAGAGATACTCATGTTGAACGTTGGGTCTATGTCGACTGGAGCTCGCGTGGTTGCTGTGAAGAACGGTTTGGTTAAGCTGCATCTTCCATCACCTGTATGGACCAGCAAAGGAGAGAAGGTGACACTGAGTCGACGTGTCGAGAAGTATTTGCGACTGATTAACTCTATCAACATTATTATTAAGTCTATCATCCGATAAAAATATGGTCTTCGTCGTGTGTAGGAAAGGGAGGAGATGTAGCACGGGAAATAATTGATTGAATGGAAATATTTTTTTTAGCCTGAGAAGAAAAAAACAGTATGTTTATGTTTAAGAATCTGAAAGTTGTAATTTGTTGAAAAAGAAGGTATAATGTATAATTGTTGTTGCTTTTTGGTAGTGGTGAGCAATGGTCTACCAAGACCATTACCAAGATCAAGATCGCCCAAGACCAAGACCAATGGTCTTCTTTTGATGGTCTTATTTGGTCTTGGTCTAAATTTCAGACCAAGACCAAAATGCTCATTGAGACCATTTATGACCATTTAAGACCAATTTAATTTTTTTTTTTTAAAAAAAAAAAAAAACTGGAATTTGCAAATAATAATAAAACCAATTTTGAACTCTCGACTCTCACCAATCACTCTCATTTAGTCTCAACAGTCACTAGGGCCGAAAGCAAAACTCGGTAGGTCCGAAAAACCACCAAAAACCAAATCGGACTGATCCGAACAAACCGAACCGTAAATAGACCGATAATGTGTTGTTTGATTTTTTTAATTATACTAGTAAGTGTAACTTGTTTTACTAATTGCTCAAACTATTTTTTTTTTTTGGATATATGAGATTCAGTTAATTACTAATGTAGTACCTACAGAAAAATGTTAAAATTAATTACGTAAATACTATTTTATGAGTTAGTGATTTGAGTTTCAAATTCTAGATTTTTTTTTTGCCGAAGTTTCAAATTCTAATTGAGATGCCACATTTGTAAAGATTTTAACCTCGTAGCACTTCAAAACCAAAACTATTAAAATCAAACCGGACCGATCCGAACAAACCGTAAACGAGTTTTATGTTTTTATTTTTATTTATTTTGGAACTCTAAATATATTTTATAAGAAATTTGATATATTTTAAATATTGATTATTATTTTTGAATTTTCTATTTAAACCGAAAATCAGACCGAAAAAACTGTTCTAAATATGGACAGTTTATTTTTTTCAAAACGGATTTTTGGTCGGACTTTTTTGTTGAAAAAATCCGGACCGAAAAATGTGAACCACGACCAAAATATCTAAGAAACCGGTCCAACCGGATCGGTTTTACCCATACCAGTCACCGGCTCCAAAGGCACGGGTCGGATCTTCCTCTACTCCAATATATTATATATAATTATACTAAGTGAATTTTCAACTTATGATTATTACAAAAATAATATTCAACAAATTTAAAAAAATTAAATTAAATTAAAAAAAACATAAAAATAAAAAATGGTCCTAATAGTCTGGACCAAAAAGACCAAGACCATTTTAAATGGTCCAAATGGTCCTGGTTTGATCCTAGACCATTTGGAGGAGGACCATTTACAAATGGTCTTGCATGGTCTTGGTCTGGTCCTGACCAGGACCAAACCACGCTCAGCCCTACTTTTTGGTGTCTGGGACTTATAAGTTGCGGGAAAAAAAAGTATGATGAATTATTTATGTTGTTTTTGGTGTCCGGAAATTGTAAGGTGTTGAAAAAGAATGTATAATAACATATTATTGTTGTTACTTTTAGGTGTCTGAGAGTTGTAAGGAGTTGAAAAAGAATGTATGATGTATTATTGTTGTGCTTTTGGTTCTCTGAAACTTATAAGTTGTGAAAAACGAAAGTATGATGAATTATTTATGTTGTTTTTGTTGGACAATTGGGTTTGACAGTGACCCAATAGTCGTAGTGAATGGCTTTTGGACCATCACATAAATTGTGAATAGTAATTGGAGTACCTCGAGGTAGGTCCGATTTTGCTAATTAGGAAATTAATTGTTGCTAAAATTATATTTGGAAAGATGATATTCTCAAATTAGGCAAACTGAAATTAACTATTCTAATAGTTTCAAGATACATAGCATAGTGTAATTTGTGCAAGTTTATATTTGATATATGCATAATATATTTTGTGCATATATGGACATATAATCATGCTGTATAAATAGTTGTTATATTTTATTATTATCATATATATATATATATATATATATATATATATATATATATATATATATATATATATATATATATAAAAAGCCATTGTCCGATTATAGTATATATAATCTTTCCATATATGAAAGATGCCTATATAAGTGGTCTTCGTAAAAAAACCAGCAACCTATTTTTTTTTTGTGATTCCCCAAATTTCTATCTAGGATTCCTTTCCCTCCGACCGTGAAGCAGATGAAACTTGGAGCTGCTTTCTACAAGATGACAAGCAGAACTTTGATGTTCTATGTTGGATCACGGGCGAAGCTCCGTTACGTCCTTGACGGAAAGCTTGAACTCCTGGGCTCCGTGTAATCCTGCAAAAAGGGATGACATGGGTGGTGACCCAGAATCCATCTCCGATGCCTAAATGAGTGTATGAATGATGAGGTGGTAAGCAGTAATCTAAGTTCGTATTAGAGAATGTCTTTTCTGAGGTAACTTCCTTCTTTATATAGGAGGGGAAGTTACTCAGTTACCTGAAACCGTGTCTGGCAGTTTTACCCCTGATCCCGCATATCTCGTTCGGGATTCCATATATCTCGCCCCACGCTCCGCGTATCTCGCCCACTCTCCGCGTATCTCGGGCACGCCCTGCGTATCTCGGGGGAGGCTATCTATATCTCAACCGTCTCCCCATTACTCTATCTAGTAGGCGGGTTTCTCGGTCTTATCCTCTGATCACAAGTCCCAATTCATATCGGGGACTCCAGAGTTATCTCATTCTAGGTCACCACCCAGGACCTCTTGTCTCACGAGACAGGTCCAGCCTCCTCGGGGCTTTATTATCGGGGCCTTCTCAAAGGCATATCGGGGCCTACTCAGAGGCTTCTTATCGGGAGCATTCAGCTCCTATATCGGGACTGCTAAAGTCGGGACCCTTCATACTGGGCTTCTGGGCCTTCCAGGCCTTTCACGAGGCCCACTGGACTTACTCGTCGTCTATTGACTGTTAACGGGGCTAACGATTACATCGGAACCCATCATTTGCCCCCAAGACATGGGGGACTTGCAGTCCGTCGTGTCTTCTAATTCCAGACCTCCCGACCTCATCGTCGGAGGCTTTTGTCTCCATACCTCCCGATGTTGCCATCAGAGGCTTTTTGTCTCCATACCTCCCGATATTGCCATCGGAGGCTTTTGCCTTGAGCACAATTCTTGAATAACAGAGCTTCTCACTCATGATTGCCTTGGGCCCACTGGACTCTAAGGACAGTTGCCAAATCCGAGGAGACTCCTCGGTTACTGCAGCATTAAATGCTGGGGATAATGAAACGACGCCCAAACCGGCGTGACTGCTGCTTTCTGAAAAAGCACTCCTTACGTCACTGACGTCTCTTCCGTATCGTCCCTATAATTTCGGCGATCAAGATAGAGTCGTTTCATCTTCAACGGTCCAGATTGAATCCGTTCAGCTGTCCTTTTGCCTATAAAAGCCAAAACCCTGGCACTATTCACTCCTTCTCTACCGTTTTGATTTCTGGAGATTCTGCCATTTTCAAACCTCGAAGCTTCTTCTCCAAGTTTCGTTTGCTCTTCCAGTGATCCAAGGCCTCCAGCCCTCCAGATCTTTTCTTCGTCTTTTCCGAGCAAGCATCAACAATGTCTGGTAAGGTTTTCCTTCTTTGCTCCTATGATTTGCTGACATTACCTTCTTCTCCTTTCTTAAGTTTTCCTATTTGTAACCGTTTTTAGACGAAGCTAGTTCCGGGGAAAGGATCCCTTTTACCTTTGAGCTTGCCATTAACGAAATTTCTGAGAGCTCATACGAGGTTGCTCTCCGAGAGGGCTGCATTACTTCGGACTGGGAACCCCGTTTCCCCTACGAGTCTCACCCAACCACCAGGAGAAAGCATATCGTCACGCGTCCTCGAGAGGGGGAGGTGTTCGTCTCCACCGGGCAGATAAATGCTGGGATTCGATTCCCTTTCTGCGGGAACCTGGTGGAGATGTGCAACTTCTACCAGACGCATCCCTGCACCTTCTCTCCACATGCTATCCGCGTGTGGAATGCTTTTCAAGTTCTGTGCCTCCGCCAGCGGTGGACGTACAGTTTGCTACTCTTCCGCACCTTCTACGGGATGAAGTGTAATAAGGCTGGTGTTTGCTCCTTCTCTCCCCGACTCCCCAAGTGGACAAAGGAGCAACTTTCACGTTTCGGCTGGGATAGCGAGACCTGGAAGTTCCATAAGGATCGGGTGCTCATTCGCGACTCAGGGTCCGACAATAGCGGATGGAAGAAGTATTACTTCTTCGTCCAGAACAGCTCTATCCCATGGCCCCGATGGGAGGTTATGGCGGACCCTGCCCCCAAGCTCGGAGTCTACACCGAGGATGACCTCAACACTCTCCAGCTGGTCCAGCTTTACCGTTGGGGGGAATCTTTCGTTCCCCTCAACGCCAACAAGCTCGTGGAGGGGGATTTGATCCAGATCGGAGTCCAGCTCCTCGATTCCGCTTCCAAGAATTTGGTTGTCTGGGTAACACTTCTAACCACTTTGTATTTTCATTTTGCAGCCAAGAAGGCATCTCTGCTGACTCATCTCGTGTTGAAGCAGGGGGAGACTGATGCTGTTCAAGGCACCTCCAAGCGAAGGCGGAAGTCTTTGAAGAGGGGAGCCTCTTCTTCTGTAGCTCCTCCGACCGAAGAGCAGATCGGGACGGCCAAGCGGGCCAGAAGGGAGGAGATAGACCAGGCCTTCGGTGTCACCACTGCTGAAGAAGGTAAGCGCGTTCGCCTCGCCATTAAGAAATATAGGAGGTTGGTTCCCAAGGAGTTTATCCCCGCTCATCGGGAGTCGCGGGTCCGAGAAATTAAGTATATACTTCGAGGAGAAACCCCCCGCGTCCTCAAGGCGGGATACTACAACTTCTTTGGAAAGGACCAACATCTCGCGCGCTAAATCATCTGGTGCCCCCATAATATTCTGCCTGACTTCATTCGTCCCGTCACCGCAGGTCCATCGGAGGCTGCTATTGCAGCGGTGGCTGCTGCTCCAGCAAGAGCCGCGACTCCACAGGAACCGATGCTGGAGGATGCCCCGACGGAAGCTCAGTTCCGTCAGGTGACCAACTTGGAGGCTTCCCCTTCCTCCGAGGAGCCCAATGAGGGTGGCCTGCTTCCCCGCCGAGGCCAGGTCGAAGCACCCTGAGGCCAACCGTGGAGGACGTGTCCTGGAGTCCTCCCCCGGAGTTCCGCTCTCCGACTCCCGAGCCTCCGACCGAGGTGGCTCCTTCGACTGAGGCTTCCCAGGTTATCCCTCCTCTCCCCGTGGATGAGAATCTTTACAAGGTTTTCACCCCAGACCAGGAGACGGTTCCCTGGAACCCGATCGAGTCTCTTCAGGGGGTCTCACTCCATCGGGGAGACCTTCAGCCTGAATTGGCCCTGCATCTGCTGGCAGGGTCAATTCCACCAGCCTTGAGGCGCCCAATCTCCTTGGCGCGGGAGGACCTCGAGGAAGAGCTCCGTAACATGGCTATCCGTCGGATGGAGGTAACACTTTGCTCTCGCTTTTAGTTCTTGCCTTCGATTATCAGATTTTAATCCTCTTTCCCTTTCGTCTTAGGAAACCGCGGACCAGCAGCGCTGCTTTGGCTTCATCTTGGCTTTGAAGGGTGCTTTGGAGGAGGCACAAGCCAAGTCGGACCCCGACGCGTTGGCCAAGCTCCAAGCAGACCTCGACGAGGCTGTAGCGGCCAGGAATAAGATAGCCATGGAGCAGACCCTCCTTGGCGAGAAGGCTCTGGGCCTGCACAAGCAGGTTCAGGATCATGAGGTCGTGCTGCGTCGGGAGCGGATGATGCTCCAGGAGGAACAGCGGCGGCACGAGGTGGAGAAGAGGCAACTCATCCTCGAGAAGGACGTTCTCGCGGAAGCTCTCGCGGAAGCCAAGGCGGGACTTGAGGAAGCTAAGGCGAAGCTCGAGGCCGAGAAAGCTGAGTTTCTCGCCAAGCTGACTGAGGCGCAGGCTCAAAGCCGCGAGCAGGGTCGCCAAGAAGGTCGCGAGGAGTATCGGAACTCCGATGATTTCCAGGCGGATGCCGTGGGGTTCTGCAAAACCGAGGTGGAGAACGTTCTGTTCAATGCCGTCGAGGAGCTCTACACGGCATACGAGGATTCCATCGACTTCAAGAAGTCCGAGACCCTCGCCCCTTTCGCGGAGAAATACTTCAGTCTCCCCGCGGAGAGTGATGAGGCCGATCCTCCTTCAGGTGCCGCGGACCCGACTCCACGGACTGCGGAGCCTTCTGCTCAGGCCTCCCCGATTCCTGCTCCCTCCGAAGCTGCTGAGGACCCAACTTCTAACAAGGACCAAGCTCAATGTTCTATTCTTTAAGTCCTTGTAATTTTCCTCCTTGTATCCTTCCTGTCTTTTGTATTGGAACCTTTAGGCCTTTGAGCCTCTATAAGAAATTCATTTCCATCTGTTTTGGTCTCGATAATTGTTGCACTATTTAAAGAGACTTTAGATACGTTACTTAAAACTTTCAGATGCATCACTTAAGATGACTTCATACATCTTTCCGATGCTTTACTCGGGACTTCACCACTTAAGGTTTCTCGTCCATATTAATGTAATTTCGTATGTTTTTCGCGACATTTTCCTCGGGATTTTACCACTTAAGGTTTCTCATCCATGCCATTCAAGGCAATTTCACACATCACTTAAGATGATTTTTCGTACCCCTTGAGGCTTTTATCGCGCCATTCTAGACGACTTAATCGTACCCCTTAGGGCTTTTATCGCGTCATTCCAGACGACTTAATCGTACCCCTTAGGGCTTTTATCGCGTCATTCCAGACGACTTAATCGTACCCCTTAAGGCTTTTTGCTGCATCATATAGACGACTTATGCTGACCCGTTAGGGCTTTTTCGTACCTAGGCTTTTGGTTGCATCATAAAGACGACCTACTCATACCCCGTAGGGCTTTTGTCCGTACCTCGAAAGGCTTTTTATCGCGCCATAAAGGCGACTTACTCATACCCCGTAGGGCTTTTATCCGTACCTCGAAAGGCTTTATATCGCGCCATAAAGGCGGCTTACTCGTACCTCGTAAGGCTTTTAATCATACCTCGGAAGGCTTTTTATCACGTCCTTCAGGACGTCTTACTAACAGTTAGAATAAGTCTAAAAGCATTCGGATCGAAAGCAACTTCTTTTATTCATTAATAACTCAAAGCTGGCTTACATCGGATCAATTGATAGACAACTTGCGCCATTCGCGGCGGCTTAACATCGCGCACCTCTAAAGGCGACTTAATATCAAACATGATACTTCTTCAAGTGTGCGCCACTGAAGGAATGTTTCAGGGTTTTGCCGTCAAGGTCTTCTAGCTTGTACGCATTCGGGGCTGGCATCCCTACAATCTTGTAAGGTCCCTCCCATTTCGGTGATAGCTTGTTGATCCAATCTTGATGAACGAATTCGTTCCTCCGCCAGACAAGTTCTCCCACGAAGAATTGTCGGGACTTGACACGCCGATTATAATACCTGGCTGTTGCCAGACGCATCCGAGCCTGGACTTCATCAGCCTTCCATCTTTTCTCTTCGAGCAAGTCTAAGTCCAGACGTCTCATTTCCTCGTTCGTCAGAGGCTCATAATACCTCCTGCGATGGGACGCCACCGCTATCTCCACGGGAGCAACTGCCTCTGTGCCATAAACAAGGCCAAACGGAGTCTCCCCTGTCGATTTCTTGGGTGTTTTTCTAACAGCCCATAGCACGTTTTCAAGCTCATCTAGCCAATGACCATTTTGCTTGTGGAAGAGGTCCCACCAAGTCGATGCCCCATTGCGCGAAGGGCCAAGCACTTCTGATGGACATCAAGTCCGCGGCAGGAGCCACGATATTCGGAGCGTACCTCTGACATGCATCACAGGATTGGACCATTGTTGTCGCTTCTTTGTTCATCGAAGGCCAATAGTAGCCTAGATTCAACGCCTTCCTCACAATAGATCGGGCCCCTTCATGACAGGTCGCGACTCCCTCGTGCAGCTCTCTCAGGATCTGATTCGTATCAGGCTCCGCCACACATTTCAGAAAAGGCTTTACATGCCCCCTCTTGTATAACTGGTTGTCCACCATCACGTAGTTGCTCACGATTCGACGCAACCTAACAGCTGCCACTTCATCATCGGGGAGTGCCCCCGTAGTCAGGTATGTGACTATCGGGGTCATCCAGGTGGGTTTCTCTTCTTCCTCCGATCCTGCTTCAATAGCGCATACCTCCGACGGATCGATGGTTGAGATAATTACTTTCTCCAGGAAGTGCACCTTCGGATTCTCCTCGGGGGCCACTCCCAGAGCAAACTTTCTTAAGGCGTCTGCCTCCGCATTTTCTTCCCTCGGGATTGCCTCAATGTCGAAGCTTTTGAAGCTTCCCTTCAAAGTCTGCACCTCGTGCAAATACTTTCTCATAGTTGGGCTCTTGGCCTCATAGTTCCCCTTTACTTGATTCACGATCAAGCTGGCATCACACTTCACCTTTAAATGATCGACTCCCGTACCTTTGGCGATTTTAAGGCCCGTGATAAGAGCCTCATACTCAGCTTCATTGTTGGTGGCCCTAAACGTCAAGGCCAAGGCATATCGTAGGGGCTCGCCTCCACCGGGCGGGATCAACACGAATCCTGCCCCCTATCCTTCTACACTCAATGAACCATCAGTGTATATCTCCCAAGTGTTCTCCTCATTTGGCTGTTCTGGCTGTTCTGCTATCGGGACCTCCATGGTTGCCCCCTCTACAGGACCTGCTTCTTCCAGATCGGGTGCTGTAGATTCTGCTATAAAATCTGCCAATGCCTGGCCCTTAATAGCGGTTCTCGGAGCAAAGTGGATACGGAACTCCGTAAGCTTGATGGCCCATTTCACCAATCTCCCCGACGCCTTTGGTCGGTTCAAAAAGTGCTTCAAGGGCTGATTAGTTAACACCGTAACTTCGTGGGCATGGAAGTAAGGTCGTAGCTTGCGAGCAGCAACAATCAACGCAAAGAGATACTTCTCAATAGCGGGATAATTCATTTCAGACTTGGCAAATGCCTTTCTTACATAATAAACAGGCACTTGGTTGCCCTTGACAATCTTTATTAAAACAGTACTAACAGCGACTTCAGAAACAACCAAATAGAGGTAAAGCGACTCGCCTGGAACCGGTTTCGCCAACGGCGGGAGGGTACGGAGGTGCTGCTTAAGTGCTTGGAATGCCTCCTCGCACTTGTCGGTCCATTCAAACTTCTTGTGAGCCCTCAGCACATCAAAAAATGGCATGGCTCGATCACTCGCCTTGGACAAGAAACGATTCATCGCGGCTAATCGCCCATTCAGCACCTGGACCTCCCGATGGGTTTTCGGAGACTGCATCTCCTCGATTGCTCTCAACTTCTCAGGATTCACCTCGATCCCTCTCTGACTCACCATAAATCCCAGGAATTTTCCCGAGTTCACCCCGAAGGCGCATTTGTCGGGGTTCAAACAAACCTGATGAAACTTCATCCGCTCAAACGCCGCCGCCAAGTTTTGGACATGGTCACCTGCCTGTCGGGACTTCACCAGCATGTCATCCACATAAGCCTCCATGGTCTTTCTCAGCATGTCCCCGAACAACTTGTTCACCATCCTCTGGTAAGTTGCTCCAGCATTGATCAGTCCGAAGGGCATAACGTCGTAGTGATAGACGTCACTATCTGCATAGAAGGCTGTATGGGGGGCACCCTCCTTCGCCATCTTGATCTGGTTGTAACCAGAATATGCATCCATGAAGCTCAACAGCTCGTGTCCCGATGTGGCATCTACCAACTGGTCAATCCTCGGGAGCGGATAACAATCCTTCGGGCATGCCTTGTTCAAGTCGCGCAAATCGACACACATCCGCCACTTCCCATTACTCTTCCTCACCAGGACCGGGTTAGCGACCCAAGTCTGGAATCAGAGCTCCTTGATGAATCCAGCGTCGAGCAATATGCCCACCTCCTGCTGGATCGCGATCCTCTTATCCGCGCCCATCGGACGCCTCTTTTGGGCGATAGGCTTGATCGCGGGATCGATCTTCAGCTTGTGCACTATCACGTCGGGACTGATTCCTGGCATATCGCTCGGGGACCAGGCAAACAGCTCCTTAAACTCCTTCAAGAGCTCAATCAACTCTCGGGCTCTCTCCTCCGACAGAGCAGACCCGATCTTCACCTTCCTTTTAGGGCCATCAATCTCAACCTCTTTCAGGTCCTCCATGGGGGCGGGACGCCCAAACTCCTCTCGAGGATCAGCATCAGTCTGCAGGACAGCCATGGCTTCCCTCCTTCTCCTTCGGGTGGCGTTAACATAACACCTTCTTGACGCCACCTGGTCACCCTTGACCTCTCTGACTCCATTGTCAGTCGGGAACTTCATCTTCTGGTTGACGGTCGAGGCGACTGCCATGAGAGGGTTGATGGTGGTCCTCCCGATGATAACATTATACGTGCCCGCAGACTCTACCACGACGAAATCCACGTTCCGTCTCTCCATCTTCCAGCCACTACCGAACTCCACCGGTAAGGTAATCATTCCCAACGGATAGGAGGTAGATCCAGAGAATCCCACCATCGGGAAGTTCACCTGCGTCAGGTCCTTCCTTGTCTTTCCCATGGCTTCCAGGGCGTCCATGAAAAGAATGTCGGAGGAGCTCCCTCCGTCTATCAGGATCCGCTTCATCTCGAATCCATCCACGTCCAGGGTCACGACCAAGGCGTCGTCGTGAGGGCTCTCCACGCCTATCAAATCCTCCGCTGAGAAAGAAATCACCATTTCTTCCTTTACAGTCCACAACCGGGACCTCTTTCCTAACACCACAGCAGCAGAGATGCGGGAAGCATAATTCTCCCAAGATGCGGATGTATCACCTCCCGCTGCCATTCCTCCGTGAATGACGTTAATGGTTCACCGCCTCTCCTTACGGGCACCGGAGGATTCCGGCTCAACCTTCTTCTTCTTCGGGGACCGGTCGCGGGACTTGGAACGAGACCGTGTCCGAGTTTTGGAACGGGATCGGCACCTTCTCCTTTCGACGAACTCCTTAAGCTTTTCCTTCTAGATCAGCTTCTCTATCTCCTTCTTTAGCTCCCGAGAGTTATCTGTGTCGTGACCATTGGCTCGATGGTACCGACAGTACTGATCAGAGCGTCCTCCCAAGAACTCGCCTTCCTTCCTCGGGGGGTATCGGGCAAGACCCTGCCGATCCATCACAGCTAGTACGGAGGTCATCGAACTGTTGAGGGGAACGTTGCGACCTTCGCGGTTATCCTTCCTCGGAGGACGTTTGTCCTCCCTTCTCTCGGGGCGACCACGACTCCTACTTCCCTCCGATTTATCGCTCCCCTTGCGATCATCCGACAGCTTGGACGATGGTTTTCCTCTTCCCGACTTTGGAGGATCAAGCTCTCCGGCAGCAATCTTCGACTCCTGCACGTCGATTTGCTGCTTTACCCTGGCTTGCAAGGCCTCCATGCTCCACACAGTCTTCGCGGCTACACTGTGCATCAGATCGGAACCATACGGAGCAGTTAGGTTCCGAAGGAAAGTACGGATGGTCTCTCCCTCCGATATCTCCTCATCGATCTCCGCGGCACTGGCAGTGAACCGTTGGTAGTAGTACGCCAACGATTCGTCGGATCTCTGCACCACTTGGGTCAAAGACCTCACACTCTTCAAGAGACGCCTACGACCTTGGTACTGCTTGATGAAGCGGTCGTGCATATCGGCCCAGCACGTAATGCTTCCCGGCGGTAGGCTGAAAAACCATGTCATGACCCTTTCTCCTAAGGTGATCGGGAGCAGTGAACACACGAGGTCATCGTTCGAGGTCCTACCCATACAGGCCTGGACATGCCTCTGAACATGGCGGACCGGGTCTCCTTCACCATCATACTCCTTGATGGTCGGGATGCCTAGCCCTGGCGGGGCGACAGTATCCAGCAGCCGTGGAACAATAGGGTGAGTGGATCGGTCCCTCAGTTCCGATGTCATATGCTTCTGATCGCCCATGCATATGTTGACGATTTTCACCACCTGATCGGGGGTGATAGGGCCATTCAGGGGAATGGTCCTGTGTTGCACTGGTCCGGGACCATCAACCACGAACTTCTCCAGGTGCACGGGTTCCTTACCCTTACTCCTGGGCTGCACCTCCTGAACCTCCTGTTCTTCTTGAACCTCCCTTGGAGGAGGTGGAGGCAACTCTTCCTGTGGAGGCAACTCCTCTGCCCTCCTGGCAGCCTCTCTCTTGTCCAACAGAGCTTCCATGGCAGCTAGGAACATGGGCATAGTTCCTGCTACTGCCTTAGTCAACTCCGAATTTGAGGAAGCACCTACCTCCCTTCGCGGGATTTCTTCTCAGTGCACCACCGGATTTGGAGGAGCATCCACCTCCCTTCGCGGGATATCTTGCCTGTTCACCGCCGTGTCTCGGACTGAGACCTCATACTCTTCACCATGCCCCCCTGTCTGGGAAACAGCAGGGTGCTCACCTTGTTCAGCAGCATGTTCCATCAACGGGGAATTAACAGTTCCAGCAGGGCGAGAACTGCCGGCCTGAACTTGCTTCTTCTTGCCACCACCAGCCATCGATCTAGTAGAAACTATTTTGGCTTTTTGTAAGGTTCCCACAGACGGCGCAATTGTTGGATCACGGGCGAAGCTCCGTTACGTCCTTGACGGAAAGCTTGAACTCCTGGGCTCCGCGTAATCCTGCAAAAGGGGATGACCTGGGTGGTCACCCAGAATCCCTCTCCGATGCCTAAATGAGTGTATGAATGATGGGGTGGTAAGCAGTAATCTAAGTTCGTATTAGAGAATGTCTTTTCTGAGGTAACTTCCTTCTTTATATAGGAGGGGAAGTTACTCAGTTACCTGAAACCGCGCCTGGCAGTTTTACCCCTGATTCCGCATATCTCGTTCGGGATTCCATATATCTCGCCCCACGCTCCGCGTATCTCGCCCACTCTCCGCGTATCTCGGGCACGCCCTGCGTATCTCGGGGGAGGCTATCTATATCTCAACCGTCTCCCCATTACTCTATCTAGTAGGCGGGTTTCTCGGTCTTATCCTCTGATTACAAGTCCCAATACATATCGGGGACTCCAGAGTTATCTCATTCTAGGTCACCACCCAGGACCTCTTGTCTCACGAGACAGGTCCAGCCTCCTCGGGGCTTTAATATCGGGGCCTTCTCAAAGGCATATCGGGGCCTACTCAGAGGCTTCTTATCGGGAGCATTCAGCTCCTATATCGGGACTGCTAAAGTCGGGACCCTTCATACTGGGCTTCTGGGCCTTCCAGACCTTTCACGAGGCCCACTGGACTTACTCGTCGTCTATTGACTGTTAACTAGGCTAACGATTACATCGGAACCCATCATTCTCGTGGTCGATTTACATACGCTCGACATGGACGAGTTCCAACTTCTTGGGTTCGACAATCTGGTGTCGTCTCTCCCCATTGTTACATTGATCTCCTCCGTTTTATTCAAAAATTTCGTAGCGTTTTATTCGATTAAATTTTCGGTCTAATATTCTTTTTGAGTTCAGGTATTGTTCGGTTCGATTGAACGAATTGTATGCACGATTCGTGTCGACGACACTGTTGTATCCTGAGAGGTGATCGCCCTTATATAAACCTCGTTGCATAACCTGATGGTGAGGTGGGGCGAAATTGCCTTAAGGAGAGCGTGATCCGAACGTGCCTCAGTAAAAATTCGTCTTTCCCATTCGATCTACAAGTCGCTAATTTCGGTTTTTGTAACATATATATTACTAGTTAATTGTATGTAGATTGCCGAATAAAAAATTAAATGTACTTTTGTCCTACATATTTCAGAATTATTGTTTTGCCCATGTATCGACCAACGTTTTTCCAACAGTTTTTTGGTGTATGAAAGTTGTAAGATGTTAAAAAAGAAAGTATAATGTATTATTGTTGTTACTTTTAGGTGTCTGAGAGTTGTAAAGAGTTGAAAAAGAATGTATGATATATTATTATTGTTGCTTTTAGGTGTCCGAAAGTGATAAGTTGTTGAAAAAAAAAAAGTATGAGTCATTATTTATGTTGCTTTTTGGTGTTGAAAGTTGTAAAGTGTTCAAATGGAATGTATGATGTATTATTGTTGTCGCTTTTAGATGTCTCAAAGTTGTAAGGTGTTAAAAAAAATGTCTGATGTATTATCGTTGTTTTTAGGTGTCTAAAAATTGTAACCAGATGGAACAACATGTATAGTAGCTTAAAGCTAAAGATGACTCGATCCAATGGGTAAGTGCATCGTGATTCCAAAGATGAATAGGCTTCGCATTTCACTATAAACAACAACTTAGGCTTCGCATTTCACTACAAACCATATTTGAGAAAGGAATTCTTGTATAAAAAAAACATGACAAAAAGACCCATAAGCAACAAAACCAGAAAAGAAAAATCACACATTGCCAATTAAAAATCTAACCAGTTATTGAAACACACAAACATGACAACTTTCTTAACAGTAAAGACAGCACACATAAACGACTATATGTAAACTCTTTACAGGGAAGTGCAAACAAAGACGGTGAAAAGAAACCTTCAACTTGTAGAAAACCTAGCTCGATCATGAGGTGTAGAGTAGTCGATCTCCGGGCTTGAAAGAATTATCCCGAACGGATTGATTGTCGGATGACTACCATAGTAGTGTGCCTTAGTGTGTTCCATGTTCACAGTGCTACTCATTCCAGCCACTTGGTAAATCTCTTTAGTGTGATTTTGGCATGAATCGAAATTGATACGACGACGGAAAAAGGCTATTAAGGCTTTTTATAATCCTTTTGTAAACACTCGATTTTGACCCGGACGTAACGTCATTACATGTGATGTGTCATTTACAGATGTGTCACGTTACGAAGTGTTCAAAATGTTCATGTGCATATTAGCGTAAATAAATAAATATATATTTTTAAAATATCTCGGATATATTCGAAATATCTCGGATATATTCGAAATATATAAAAATATATATTTATATGTAATAGTTATTTATCTGTAAGATAATTTATCTACAAGTATTTATTTCCTATTATTTAGGGATAATTATCTGTAGATATTTATGCGTAGGAATTTATCTGTCAGTTATTTTATCATTTTAATATTTAGGAGATATTATCTGTAATCGAGGCTAGTTCTACTATAAATAGGAGTCCAGTTCTACATGTAAAACAGAGAAAAACACACAACTATAATAATACACTATGTCTCGTGTTTCGTGCAAATTCGTCTTCTTGCGCTTTATTTATTAAAAAAAAATTCCGCTCATCTTTTTCCCCCCGCTCAGGCCCTGCCGGTGCCGGACCTCGTCCGCCCAAACGCTGTTCCCCGACCACGACGCCATCCCGTCTACTGCTACGCTGCCCAGCGCCCTGCCACCGGCGCCGCCCGTCCGACCATCTCTCTCTCTCTCTCTCTCTCTCTCTCTCTCTCTCTCTCTCTCTCCGGCAGCTTCAGCCCATCCCGTCCGGCTCCGGTCGACCTCCGCCAAGCCCTCCGGTCACCTGACCTCGCTGCCGCGTCCCCCTCTGCCATACTCTGCGGTCCGTCCCTACCTGAACGACGACCTGCGCCGCCCTCGACGTCCCGTCCCTGCCTGAACGACGACTTCAACCGTTCATCGCTGCCCTCCCCCGAGCCAGTTCTGAGCCTTTCCTTGCCGCCCGCCGCGCCTCGCCGATGTCGTCTCATCCCCGCTCGGTGCCCGTCGTCCCTGCGTCCGCCTCGTCGATCACAACCCGAACGTCCCTTGGCCGGCTCCCTGGTGAGTACCGCTGTCCTTTTTTTATTATTATTTTATTATTTTTTATTTATTCCTTATTTAATAATTATTTATTAATAACTTATTTTTGTTTTTATTTATTTATTAATGTATTAAAATAATTAGGCTGGTTTTAATTTGCCTATTTTTATTTTTATTTTTTAGTATGTGTTGTTTTAATAAATTTAATTTGACATAAATAGCTTTAAATTTGATCATTTTAATTAAATGATAAATTTTTAATTATATGTATTCATCATATTAGTTTATGTCGATTTAACTCTATGTAATAAATGTTAATAGTATTAGATTTATTGTTGTTCATACTTAGAATCGATTTATAATTAATTAACACTAAAATTGGCAAATTAAGTACCGAAATGCCGTAGTTAAAAATTATATTTTTAATTCGTAATAGAACCCCCGAACTCGAATTTCTGATCGTAGGCTTATTTAATACCTAAGTATTTAATTTGTTATCTACTTACATAAATTAGGATTCTAGTTAGCCTTAATTAACTAGTGGCGACTCTATTCAAATCCGCGTTTTCAAAACGTAACTCGTCGTGGGTTAGATTTAGGTCAGACACATTCCTTCCTACAGCAAAGCAGCGTTACCACACAATAAAAATTACTACTAACACTAATACATTTCAGGGATAAGAGATGAGTACAACACCAACAGACATCTCCATTATCTTTAACAATGTAACTAAATAAACATTCCCATATCCCCAAACACACTATCTTCATATGCTGTGTAGTAGTATGATGTGCGAGATCTTGAAGTGTCGGAATTTGCCGTGCGAATATAGGTTTTCAAGTGGAAACGGAAATCTGAGCAAGAGCAATAGTAAACTAAGGGGTTTGATGGTTTTGCCAAATTCCTTCGTTTAGGGGTCGAAATTGCAGTTTTATGTTTCTTTGGATCTTTTTTGTAATTTATCGGTTTTTGTTAGGGTCTGTTAGCAAGTTTCGGTTTTTGACCTAGGATTAGAGTTTTTCTTTTCGTTATTTAAGCTATGTTAGCCGTCATTTACATTCATTTTATTGACATATGAAAAAAAAACTGAGGTTTTACTTTATCCTGCGTCAATTCCTCGGCATTCTTCTTAATCAACGAGTTCTTGCGCCCTCTATCCATCAAATTCTCAGAATTCCCTTTCGAATCAATGAGTCTTTGTTTCACCTATCCCCAACACGCTGCATCAGACTGGTATCAGAGCCGAAGATCCTGCACGATGCCGTTTCTTGATTGGCTAGCACCAGATCGTACCAGGACTACGACTGTTCTTGATAATCCAATTTATGATGAGTACGATGATGGCGTCACAGCGATGATCGACCATCACTCAACCTTCCATTATCCTGGATTCATCCTTTCCCCAACCGCCAGGAGCAACTTTGAAGGCTCTTGACCTCCGATTTCGGGTACAAGCCACAAGGCAAATCGACCCCAACGTCGGCACCAAGACCACACTCGAACACCTCGCGTGAAATTTTTTATGATGATGTTGTGGCTAAATTTGTTCTTATTCCTGCTTCCTGTTACAGGCCTTCCTTACGCAAGATTCGAGGGTGAATCTTCTCTTCCCCGGAGAGAATGATGTGGGAGATCTTGAAGTGTCGAATTTTGCCGTGCGAATATAGGTTTTCAAATGGAAACATCAATCTGAACAAGACCTATAATATACTATGGGGTTTGATGGTTTTTGGCCAAATTCCTTGGTTTAGGGGGCGAAATTGCAGTTTTATGTTTTTTCGGGTCTTTTTTGTAATTTATCGGTTTTTGTTAGGGTCTGTTAGCAAGTTTCGGTTTTTGACCTAGGATTAGGGTTTTCTTTTCATTATTTAAGCTATGTTAACCGTCATTTACATTCAGTTTATTGATATATGAAAAGAAAAAAAAACCAGGTTTTCCTTTATCCTACGTCAATTCATCGGCATTATTCTTAATCAACGAGTTCTTGCGCCCTCTATCCATCAAATTCTCGGCATTCCCTTTCGAATCAACGAGTTTTTTTTTTCATCTATCACCATCACGCTGCATCAGATTGGTATCAGAGCCGAAGATCCTGCACGATGCCGTTTCTTGATTGGCTAGCACCAGATCGTACCAGGACTGCAACTGTTCTTGATAATCCAATTTATGATGAGTACGATGATGACGTCACAATGTTGATCGACCATCACTCCACCTTCCAGGATCCTGGATTCATTATTTCCCCAACCATCAGGAGCGACTTCGAAGGCCTCTTGACCTCCGATTTTGGGTACAAGTCACAAGGCAAATCGACCCCAACGTCGGCACCAAGACCACACTCGAACACCTCGCATGAAATTTTTTATGATGATGTTGTGGCTGAATGTGTTCTTATTCCTACTTCCTATTATTGGCCTTCCTTGCGCAAGATTCGATGGCGAATCTTCTCTTCCCCGGAGAGAATGATGTGGGAGATCTTGAAGTGTCGGATTTTGCCGTGCGAATATAGGTTTTCAAATGCAAACGAAAATCTGAACAAAACCAAAAGTATACTATGGGGTCTGATGGTTTTCGGCCAAATTCCTTCGTTTAGGGGTCGAAATTGCAGTTTTATATTTTTTCGGGTATTTTTTTGTAATTTATCGGTTTTGTTAGAATCTATTAGCAAGTTTTGGTTTTTGACATAGAATTAGGGTTTTTCTTTTCATTATTTAAGCTATGTTAGCCGTTATTTACATTCAGTTTATTGATATATGAAAAAAAGAAGAAAAAAAACTGAGGTTTTCCTCCATCCTGCGTCTATTCCTCAGCATTATTCTGAATCAACGAGCTCTTGCGCCATCTATCCATCAAATTCTCGTTATTCCCTTTCGAATCAACGAGTCTTTGTTTCATCTAGCCCCATCATGCTGCATCAGATCAGATGCGTCATCTTCTCCAGAAAATTCTTAAAACTGGCCACCACCACCATGCATATCCTCGTCTTCTTCGTAAGCCTCCTGTTGGGCTTGTGCCTGCTTTCACATCATCTCTTCCTCGATATTAACATCATACATTTTCGTTTCCTCACATTCATCCACCTCCATCTCACTCAATGCCTTTGAAGTTCTTGGTGGAAGTACAGTGTCCAGGGCCTCGCATTGCTCAGGGCTCAATGAATCCGGGAACTCCACTGTGAAGTGGATGCATAATTTACCCTTCATGAAAGGTCTCTGGTAGATCGGCATTCCCTCGTCGTTAATCGCGAATTGGTCTGAGGAATAAGAACCTCGAGTTTACTTGATGGTAGAAAACCCAAACAGAACACAATGTTCAAACAAGATGCATATTTGATATGTGATTTTGCTTCTAAACAAAAAACATGCAATTCCGAAGAGAATGAGTTTTGAAAAGCTCAAACAAAAACCAAGCAACTAAAAGTTCATTCTACTAGATGCATAATTTATCTATAAATCCACCGGAAATAAGAAAATTTAATCTCGGGCACCCATTGTCCTCACAGTTAACATGATTTCAAAAGAATGGAGAAATTCAAGTCAATTACCTCAAAATGCTCATGGATCACGCGAGGATGAATGGGCTGGCCATTCGCAGTTGCAGTGGTCGGAGCTCAAATTCTAACTGGCGAGTAACCCAGAAGGATTGGAAATTAGCTCTAGCATGAATGATTTGTCGAATCGTCGGTCGGCGCCCTTTTACCTGAGACTGATTGGTCAGACGAGATCTGCTTCGCCTTTGACCTGTTGGGCGGTGAGGCACCGCAACATCTTGGCAGATTTCTGGCCGTGGACTAGCTCCTGGATCGTCGCCGACAAGTTTTCCGGCGAGGGACTTTCCATGTAAGTTTTCCGGCAAGTTTTCTAGCCAAACCTGAAACCTCAGACAGTAGAGAAGAAGAGGCGTTTCTTATGTTCTCATCATGGGTATTCTTGTCTTTTCTAGCCTGCACGTGACAAGCATAACAGATACGAAAGGGCAGTATTGGGATTTATTTTTTTATTGGGTCACGTGCCAAACACATGACCAAATTCCGTCATGTTTAACAACAAATTCGGACGGAGACACCAAATTTCAACAAAACTGAAACCTCAAAAACTCCATATTAACATTTTAAACTTCAGACACTAATTTTCAATATGAGTTAATCTTCAAACTATTTATAGGTTCTTAACCCTTGGTTTTTTGACATGTTGAAGCAATTGGGAGAGACTGAGAGGGGAGGGAGGCATGGGGGTATGAAGAATCCGCCCGAATAAACAGAAATCAAATCAAGGAGTTGATTCATACGAGGAGAGGAGAGTACTCATACAATCAAACAAACAAAATAAAAATGGCATCCACTTCTTTCTTTCTTTCTTTCTTTCTTTCTTTCTTTCTTTCTTTCTTCTACCACAGCATGCATTGTTGCATTGCATGGGTGGGGGGTTCAAACTGGGAAAGAATATACTCGCAGAATCTTAGAATCAACACCCGATTCCCTTATCAATGTTATTCTTCCAGTCCGCGCCACCTTTATGTATTACGCAACACAGTCACTGTCTATATAGATAGTATATTATTTATGTAATGTATGTATGATGAAATAAATGGAAACCATACCTCGCAAATACCAAACGTCTCCAAAAGTCTCTGCAGAGCCACCATCTTATCCAAATCTCCAGTTAGCTGCCAACCCAAACCAAATAATAATATTAACTACTTAGTTACACCAAAACACAAAACTCAACTCTCACTCACCTCCAGTGTTATTGTGTGGTCAGACACATCAACTGCCTTAGCTCTGAAAATGCTAGCAATATCCAGAACTTTACGTCTCGCAGCTGCATTTACTGCAACTTTTATCAACATCAGCTCCCTCTCCGCAAATGGTACATGTGTAATATCACTAACCTGATCCATACAACAATATTATAATACAATTCTTTTCTCACCCATCTACTACTGTGAACTGTCTTTTTATTAACCACTATCACACACACACACCTACCTCATGAATATCAATTAGCTTATAAATTTGTTGCACCAATTTTGCTATTGACTCATCTGTACCAGGCACTACTGTTGTAATCCGTGAAAGACCCTCCACCTCTGCCATTCACCCTCATCTAATTCTATCATCCATTCCATACATATTCTTCTTTTACATTAACTACACATACCTGGATATTGTACCCTCTCATTGCAAATACCCCTGTAACAATGTTCAGAACTCCCAGTATGTGATCGTAATCCACTAGTCTGCAATTAAATTTATACAAAAAATCTATATATATATATATATATATATATATATTAATTAATTTAAAGGTTAGATTTTCATTTTCCCCGTGTTAGAAAGATATTTAGGAGGTAAGAGTCCATCCAAGTTGAAGTATGCATCACTTTTCCAACAAAGAAACAAATAGTAGTGGATGCAGAATACGAAATTTGTAAAAAAAAATTCTTACATCTTCATCATTGAGAACACCCCAATGTGCATCAAGTACTTGATTGAAACCTAACCCATCCATTGGCTCAACTGGATAAACATCTCCCTTCAATATGTATGACACAAAAAAAGAGATGTATTATAACAATCAGAAAGAATACATGCTTAATTAAATATCTACATGCAGATAGCTCGCTAATCTTTCTTTCTGAGTAATACGGTAAGCAGTAGCTATTAATAATATGCATACCCCTGAGTAATCAGTTTGAGCTTTCACTGTTCCATTCGGAGCAGCAGCCACCACAGTCTCAACAGGTATGTTCTCTTTTAGATCTGGATAGGAAGCTGCTGAAAAACGCCAAAATGGGGCAGATGCCCCCAATTTCTCTCTTCTCAAAGCAATCTACAACCAAAATACATCAATCACTTATGCATATATACAAGTATATGTGCTCAAATGCAACTCCTAAAACACCGTTCGAGCTTCAGTATAATAAAAAACCTTTCCAGTTCGCGCAATTTCTCTAATTCCAAACTTGCTTAGATTCCTCTGGACAGCAGCTATTTTGCCCGGATCTCCAGTTACCTGAATTGAAAGTAAAACATCATCCTGTTTAAATCTAAAGCAAACAAAACCACCCAAAAAATGAAGAATAACATCGCGTTCAATTGATTAGACCTAAAAGCACAATTGATTGGAGAGGCAAGAATTGATTACTAATGACCCAGAAAAACAAGGGCTGTTTCATCTTCAATTCATATCCTATTAAATGCTACTTATAAAGAGTTTTAAGAGAAAAACCTTTGACTTCCTTCAACATTGATAATAACTACATTTTCTACTTCTATTCTATAGAAACATGCTCTATTCTCATCATTCAGTCGCTATATAAAGAATACGAACTAAAAAATGGTGTGTATATAAGATGATTCAGCATAGCATAAGTGAGTGAACAAGTGCAGCCTAAGCTAAAAATATGTTGCCTTTCACTTGTTACTAGCACAAGACCTGAATAATGGCACCAAACCCGAATTTTCTATTTGCCTGCCAATATGTGAAAGAATTTTTTGTTCTTTTGAAAAATATATTGACTTCTTTATGTTTAAAGATTTGACATCTCAAACAGTGAGCAGGTTTAGAAGCATTATTTAATATTTTCCAGAGATCTATCTAACGTTAATCATAATTAATAAGATTGAGAGCATTCAGCAAAAAAAAGGTGCATTCGATGTATCACCTCGATTGTCAAGGGATCTTTTGATATATCCACAATTTTCGCTCTAAAGATTCCCGCCAACCACATAAGCTGAAATATTTGAACAAGAGAATCTTGGAATGTTCAGCATTAACTTTCGCAAGCATTAATTCGCGTTCTACCTGTGGCTCATTAGAAATATCTTCAACCTGCTCATTAGTTTAAAGATATTAGATGGTATATGCAAACCAATCTTTATTAAAGATTGGAACGACCGAATGAGAAAACTGAGATATGAAAAAGCTGCACTCGTTCATCATTTGTTTTTTCATAAATATAATTGCACGAACACTAGGTTAAGTGACACAGCAAAAAAAATTACTACATAAGGCCACAGAGGTTCCATACTAAAACAAATTGGTGATAGTAGGCCCATTAAGTTTATGTAATGTTCCAACTCTTCAAACTTACACTATTCAATCACATGTACATTTAACAATTAGTCTCTCTAAGCGTGATAATTATGGCAAAAGGCGAATGTTATCCCACTGCTTTAAGAAAGTCTCTGAATTGTCAGGCCCGCAATTTGATAGACGCGTAAAAAAAAACATTTGTTTATGATTAATAAAGTTGAGCAAGCACAAGTTTTTCGCATACACAATAATAAAGTTGTACTGTATAAACATGAATGTGTTGATTTGTGCATGGAAAACAACAGTGGACGGAAGAGACAAAATGAACGATATACCTTTATTACATTGACTAGCTTCTGAAGCTGTTCCATAACTTGTTGTAACACCTTGTCTGATCTGGAAACAACAATGGTGAAAAGCGGCTTGTCCTTGTTTAAGCCAACAGCAAGAGACTCAATGTTGTATCCCCTATGGGCGAACACTCCAGCAATTCGATTGATCATACCGCTCTCATCTCCAACGAAAACTGATACAGTATGCCTTCTGACCCTGGTCTTCCATCAAGTTAGTATGAACTAGAAATTTGAGCAATGGCATTGATAATCAGGATGGAGGGGAAGAAGTAGTAATGCAATATAAATGCATGTTATGTACTTTAGCCGAGAAGAAGTGGTAGTGGGTGGAGGAGCAGCATTTCCAATTCCAGGCACTGGGTTATCAATGACACCGGCAGAAACCCTAAAGCTCTTGGGAAGGCTGTTGTGTAAGGGGAAAAACGCTGAGACCTTGGTTGAAAGGGAAACCATTGTTGAACGGTTAACAGCATGACTGGTGGTGTCCGGGAATGTGGAATGGGAAGCTAGAGTTGCCATTGAGGAAAGAAGCAACGGGAATTGAGATTGTTGTTTATCGGATCGGTACTCGCGAAAGTAGACTGTTGACCAGGACCGGCTTTTGATTCTCAGGTTCTCCTTAAGCAAAGCAGTGACTAGTGAGTGACTTTCCGCCTTAAAAGTGGCGCTCTCGTTACACAGACGGTGACAACTGTGGTCTGTTGTCTCTCTGAACTGACTCAGACAGACAGACAGCGGTGTATGTATTTAGTCCAGAAAACAAATGACGCTCAACTCAACTGCAACTGTGTATTGTAGTGTAGGGATTAGAATTTTGAGAAATATATAAATATGTGGGTTGGGCTTTTCCGCTTTGAAATGAAATTGGGATAATCACACAATTCGGTTATTATAGAAAATCAAACTAGAAGGTTAAACAAACACCAAATATTTTATTTTAGCCAAAAAAAACACCAAATATGAAACTACAAAGGGTAAAGCACGATATTAGGTGTGATATAAGTCCAACATAATTTAGGTTCAGACCGATAACAATAAATAAAAGACAACATTCCTTAGGCGCATGAGAGAAACTGTACACAAAGAAAATTGAGACAATAGGAGAGAATTCAACATACAGTATCTAGCAAAACATGTTTAGTGCCATTCAATTAAAAAAATTGTAAATGCAAGTAAGCAACTTAAGCATTAAAATAACCAGAGGTGACCCAATAAAAAAATAAGAGGGACAGTAGAGAGGTAGTATAACTTCAGTTATAAATTCAATAAATTTAACGTAAGCCCATCAACAAAGAGCATGACAGCTCTACAATTGTGTGGTAACTAGAGAACATAATCATGGATAGGCAAAGATGGGAAGGAGGTTAAGATGTAATAGGGAAGTCATACATATACCAACCAGCAATCAAGAAAAACCATAGAGGGACGGGAGGTTAGTCAAGGGTACTTCGTCGGTAGTTGTGGTCGAGGGCCACTATACACCAGTACACCTTTATCCAATGAACAATCCTAAAAGGATTAGTGCTTGTCGAAGGGAATCCAATATTTTCAAAGAGAAGAGGTTTCCAAGAGCATGACTCTACTAAAAGTGAATCGAGACTTTAAGGGTAACATCAGATGAGATTGCTTGAAATTCCATTGAACCGATGTACTTGTGAGGTCCCGATACAAACCCAAGGATGTGAGTGAGAGGGGCTGGGCGTATTCCATTGTGTTTGTGGAAGGAACAGACATTTCACTTTAAAATGATGAACACAATTATCAACAAAGTGTATATCTCTATTTTCTAACCAGTTCAGCGGGACGGTCAGTGCATCGTCCACCCAGCCAGTCGAACGATACAGCACACTAAAGAGTACCTTCCTTAACAATGCCAGAAAAGACGGATTCTAAACAGGTCATGTTCCAAAGAAACCCAAAGAACAACAAGCTCATACGACAAAAAGAACTCAACACCCAAGTTATAGGAAATGGCGTTATGATGAGGCGTTTGACTGGAGCGTGGAAAGAGAGAAAGTGGTGAGTCAAAAAAATGATGTAGTGTTTTCTTCATGAGGTGGTTGATGTAGGAAGGAAGGAAGGGTGGAAGAGTCGATGAAAGGTTTGTTAGAAAATTTGGGTTAAGTTTTAATTGAATTGTATTTGGGCTAGTTTTTGGACTATTCTTTTTAAGCCCAATTTTTTAGTTTAAGCCAAATTCACTTGTTAGCCCATTTATGAGCGAATGTAAAATTGTGGAAAACTTTTATACCATATCGACTACTTTACATCACCTCATCCATTCTCCTCTCCTATATAAAGGAGTCTTCCATTTCTCTTCAACACACATAGAAAATGTGATCTCTTCATTTTGGTTGAGTATCCAATATTCTTGGAATCCGTATTTTAGAATCCAAGTTATATTTTCTCCTCATCTGTTATTTGTGTTGACGAATTGCAGAGTTCTTCCTAGGTTGATTTCGACTTATATCATGTTCGACCGTTCTAGTTATTATTATATTTTTTTATCTCTAGCCGTTGTTGTTGGCTTTCCTGTTCTTTGTTTAGGTTCAAGTAGTTGGTTCATTTCGGTTGAACGATTTCCGTGTTGAATTCGATTCGATGACACTGTTGAATCCTGGGAGATGATCGCCCCGTGATTAAAACTCAGGCACAGCCTGAGGGTGAGGTGGAGCGAAATTGCCTTAAGGAGACTGTGCGGTCCTCAGTACAAAAAATATGTATTCGTTTTCGTGTCGATTTTACGTACAATTCCTTATTACTAACCAAAATTCTACTAATTGCATTTTACTCCTTAAATTTTAGAATATTGCATTTTAGTCATCAGACTTTGTTAATTTGCATATTTACCCTCAATATTTCCAACAATCTTAAGGCAAATTTATTTGTTGGTTTCTACAAGAGGGTGCTTCGGCCGAACCCCTTTATATAGGGGATGATGTGACTTGTTTCCAAATCTTAATTCATTTAGATAGATAGTGTATATATTTAATTCTCTTTATAGATCTATATATAATCTCTTACGATTATATATAATCATATAAATACAATATAATATATTTAACAATATATTATTCTTTGTAGATATATACTTGTTAGACTATGGTGATTAGGCGTCGTAAATGGAAGCATATTAATATGTATATTGGTGGATATGCGCCCAAGCTATTATTAATTGGACCCGATATATGGGCCACAACCGAATATAATTTGAGACTTAGAACACGGACACCCGGGACCCATCACATAGGCCTGAAAAATATCCCGAGTGGCAAAATCCACTCGGGAAGACCCCAGGTGGAAAGAACACCCGGGGGCACCCAAGATGGGGACCCTTGCTTGGGTTACCCGAGCAAGAAGGATCTTGCTCGGGTAACCCGAGCAAGGGATTCCTCGCTTGGGTACCCGAGCAAGGTGCTCCCTGCTCGAACACCCGAGCAAGGCCTTAGGGGTACCCCTCCGGGTACCCCCATCCATCCGGACGAGCCTCCCTCGTCCGGACCCCCCCACTCCCGGACGGTATCTCGCCCGGGGCTTGCCCTTAGAAGGCCATACGCCAACACTTAGCTATAATGAACTTACCTACGGTCAAACCGGGGTCAAAGGTAACTTATTTACGGTCAAAGCCAACTTATAATTACGAACCTGCCACAACCGGACCAGAGAACCACTGGAATCGGGGCGGTCTAATAGAAACTCTATAAATAGAGAGTTCATCCGCTCATTTGAAGGTAATCTCTCTCTCTCTCTAAGCTCACCCTCTCTCTAGAAGCTCTCGACTAACTTAAGCTTCGGAGTGGGCTTACCGGGACCCCCCGGTGCCCTTTTGCAGGTAAGCAAGGAAGGAAGAAGAGAATCCGAGCACGAAAGAGCCCAAAAGGAGAAGATCAGGAAGAAGAAGCCCATTAAGGAGAATTTAAGAAGGAGAAGCCCACAACAAACACTCGTGTGTAAACACTGGCGCCGTCTACCGGACTCGAACAAGAAACACGTTGCTACTACTTGCGATCAATAGCAACAACAATAAGGCAAGTTGGGGGGCCAAGCAGATAACCACCCACGGGGGAAAACAACCAACCACCACCCGGGGGAATAGGCAAGTTCTGGTGGTCAGCCAGCAAGCAACCATTGAAAGGGAACGGGAGGGAGCAAGGAACGAGGAACATCCACCTTCTGAGGAAAAAAAATCATCAACCAATGCTCGCCCGGAAGCAACGGTGAACCAATCGCAACCCCAGCCACCCCAACAAGCAAGAACATACAACATCACTCCAGAATTAATGGCAGCATTAGAAGAAATGCTAGAAAGAAGGGAACATCTACGGGCGCACGTAAGGCAAGAACAACCAATGTACCAAGCGTCACCTCCAAGGTCGATAGGAGGACCCATGCAAGCATATTCTAACACCATGAACCAGCAACCCCAGGGAAGGGGATATTACCAGCAAAGGAACAATAATTACCAGGCAGACTACGGTCAGGGATATGCGGTACCCCAGAATGGCCAAGGACACGCTGGACCTCAAAATGGCCAAGGATATGTTGAGCCTCAAAACAACCAACAAAATATGGGTCCCCAAATTGCAGGGCAACAAAACATAGCAGCAATGGCATTCACTAAGGAGGAAATTGAAGAGCTGATTGCCAAGAAGATCAAGGACTCAAAGGGAAGAGACATGCACAAGCTAAGAGACAGGGCCTCACACCCTTTCACTGAGGAGCTGATCAATGTAATGGTTCCGCCGAACGTCACGGCTCGTCAGATCCCAGACTATGTCGGAAAAGGGGACCCAATACAACATATCCAGAAGCACAAGTCAACACTTATGGGAAGAACGGCAGTGGAAGACATTATGCAATGCTATTCCCCTCAACTCTAGCAGGAAATGCCACATACTGGTTCTTCAGTCTGCCTCAGGGTTCGATCACCTCATAGGCAGACTTGAAGGACAAATTTATCCAGCAGTACTTAGGGGAAAGGAAACTCCTAAAGGGAGACTCCGCACTGGATGATGTAAAGCAAGGATACCACGAAAGTTTGGCAAGCTACTACACGAGGTTCAACCAAAACATCTCCGACATAGCAATAGTGTTATCCGAATGAGAGATAGTTCGGGCATTCGTAAGAAATCTGGGGCGTCGGGGGGCACCTCTGGCGGACAACGTGGAGCTAATGCCAATCAACTCAGTGGAGGAAATGGCTGAGAGAGTAAAAGCTTATATCGATTTGGAGCGCGAACGCTCAAACCGAAAGAAAGGTTATGAAGCACAGGCAAATGAGAACAAACCAGCAAAAGGAAAACCCCAACAGCCTCAGAACCAACAACAGGCCCCAAGAAGACATGCATGGACTCCTCAGGGAGGGACGAGAACAAATGAGCAGCAAAGGCCTCAAGGCATCCATAACATAGTCTTCACCCCCCTCACAATGGAAGCCTCAGTCATCTTACAAAAGATGAAGAGGCTCAACTTGTGGACACCACTGGCAGAGAAAAGGAAGACAAGGATGGGAAACAACATCGAGCAGTGGTGTGAATACCACAATGCCGACGGACATCACACAGACAATTGCTTCCACCTGCAGCAGGACATTGAAAACCTCATCCAATAAGGCATGCTAAAGAACTTTGTCTAAGATGAAAGGAAAAGAGAAAGGAGTCCTTAGCCGAGGTACAACGCCAAAGGAAATGGAAAAGAGAAATGGAAGACCTCCCCCCCCACCACAAAATAGAAAACTAACCATCAACATCATTCATGACGGCCCGGCTGCAGGGGGAGAGGTCTCCAACTCAAGAGAAGTTTATGTCGCCCAAGTCACAGAGATTCCTCCATTCGGAAAACGCCAAAGACAGGTCGGAACATGAAGATAACATTCTCGGATGAGGATTTGAAGTATGTGGTATACCCACATGACGATACCTTGGTAATCACGATGGATATCGCGGGTTGCAACGTGAGAAGAATGCTAGTGGATGGGGGTAACTCCACTGACATCCTTCATATCGATGTGATAAGAGCAATAGGAAAGACAGAGTGAGACCTCAGGCATGTTAAGTTCCCTTTGGTCTGCTTCACGGGGGCAACAGCATTCCCCCTTGGAATAATCACCCTCCATGTGACCATAGGTGAAGGATGGACACAACTCCTATTGAAAGTAACATTTGTGGTGGTCGAAGAATTAGGAGCTTACAATGTGATAATGGGTCGCACAACGATTAACCCAAATCGTATAGTCCAATTAACATTCCATCAAAAGATAAAGTTCCCGACACCAAATGGCATAGGAGAGGTACTGGGAGACCAAGCAGCGTCAAGGAAATGCTTCTTGAATGTCATGAGAATGAGGGCACAACATGGACTACCCATCGCCTTCGTTGAGACACCAAGAGTAAATCTGAAAGGAAGGGCCAGTCAAGGCTGGAACACCATGATGGGGGCAATGAGGGGAGCCATAACCCACCTTCTGAACAAGACAAGGCGGGTTTTTATGAAGAGGAAGAGACAGGAACACCAACAACAGGATATGGAAGATGTAGAAAGAACGCAAGGGAGGAAAGAAAGAAAAGAAGAAGAGAAAGAATGGCGAACAGAGAAAACCTGGAAGATATCCAGCAGAAAGAAGATGAGCTGATAAAAAGTTACTTTGTAAGGCTAGCGACAGTGGCGGCAGACCTCAAAACAACCAAGAATTAATTCGTAAGACCTTCTTCAGGAACCTAAGGAGGAACGCCAAAGAGTACTTTGGAGGAGAAGAGTGCATCGCCGCCATAACCTCAGTCGAAGAGTTCAACCATAAATTGTGGCAAGCCATACAGATTGAAGAGGAAGAGGAAAGGAGCTACTACAAGGTCAGCGATGGCAGGACAGTACATTTCACACCTCTAAGGAGTGAAATTGGAGAGCTGTACATGCAGCCCTCTATGACCGGATTCCACCACCCCCAGAGATATCAAGGGCCTTCTTAGGAGCGGAGCTGGAGGGATGGTGTGAGTACCACAAATCCTGGGGGCATAGCACCAAAAAATGCTTAGCCTCAGACTTGAGGTCGAATAGGAAATACATGCTGGCCGCTTGGAGGAAGAAGTCGGATCGGAGGAGCTGGAGTTCGACCCCACTTGATAGTGGAGAATATCTAAACTTTTTTTTTAATGTCTAAATATTAGAGTACTTGAAGGAGATCCATGGACTCCTGTTAGAATTTACTTTATGTATGAAGCGACAATGAAACTAAATGAATGAGATTTCTTTCCAGGATGAAATAGAAACCGAAAATGGGAACATCCAAAAAGACAACTTTGACATATGATAAAGCGATCAACAACCTTTACATATAAAAAAGGGAAGATCTATACGGACAACCATTACAACCGAAAAGGGATATAAGACTCACAGGGCCACCCTTACAACCGAAAATGGGAAGATCCAAAAAGACAACATTGACATATGATAAATCGATCAACAACCTTTACATATAAACAAGGGAAGATCTATACGGACAAACATTACAACCGAAAAGGGATATAAGACCCACAGGGCCACCCTTACAAACCGAAAATGGGAAGATCCAAAAAGACAATCTTGGCATATGATAAAGCGATCAACAACATTTACATATGAACAAGGGAAGATCTATACGGACAACCATTACAACCGAAAAGGGATATAAGACCCACAGGGCCACCCTTACAAACCGAAAATGGGAAGATCCAAAAAGACAACCTTGACATATGATAAAACGATCAACAACCTTTACATATGAACAAGGGAAGATCTATACAGACAACCATTACAACCAAAAAGGGATATAAGACCCACAATGCCACCCTTACAACCGAAAATGGGAAGATCCAAAAAGACGACATTGACATATGATAAAACGATCAACAACCTTTACATATGAACAAGGTAAGATCTATACTGACAACCATTAAAACCGAAAAGGGATATAAGACCCACAGGGCCACCCTTACAACCGAAAATGGGAAGATCCAAAAAGACAACCTTGACATATAATAAAGCGATCAACAACCTTTACATATGAACAAGGGAAGATCTATACGGACAACCGTTACAACCGAAAAGGGATATAAGACCCATAGGGCCACCCTTATAACAAAAAAATGGGAGGATCCAAAAAGGACAACCCTAACATATGATAAAGCGATCAACAACCTTTACATATGAATAGGGGAAGATCTACAATGACAACCATTGCAAAAAATATAAGGAACGTAAGTCCTGAAAATATAGGTCATCTGAATAGTGTATCATAGCAAAAGGCGGGCTAAAAGAACATCAAGCCATTCGAATACAACATGGAAGGAAATACGAAAATAAGGGAAAGCAATCCACAGTATCTATCTGAAAGCCGAAATCATCTCCGAAAAAAGTAGGAGGAAAACATAAATGCAACAATAAAAAAATAGACAAGATGCACAAGATCAACTGTCCTTCGCAAGGGAGGATCCTCCTCTCTAACAGGAACTCGTGAAGGGAAGGTAACCTTGGCAGCTCGACCAACCTTGGTCTTGGAAGAGCTATCACCCACAACTCGGCCGGCCGTAACTTTCGTACGTTCCATCCGCCTAGCAAGGCGGTCAATCACATCCACAGCAAACTGAGCATACTCACCGAGCTGGTCAAAAGGGAAGGTAGGAAAAAAAGCATGAATCTTCTCAACCATGTTCACACCAAAGGTGTTCATAACACGCTGACAGTGCTTCTCGGCGCGAGTAGAAAACTCCTTAGAGACAAGGAAGTCCTGGACTCCAACAGCTTTGCCCTTCTCAAATCCAAGAGCCTCACCCTCCTTCAGACCAGACAACCTACCCTCCTCACGGGCACCCCGAAGTGCTTCCTCCATCTTCAACCCCGCAATCAAAGCTTCATCCGCTCGGTCAGCACGAACATCATCCAGCTCTTGCTGGAGAATAGTCAAACAACTAGCCAGGGTAATGTCGGAAACTTTGATCTCTTCATTCTCCTCGCGGAGCCGTTCTTCGGTGACCTTCTGACTAGACTCGAGAACATTTTGGGTAGTCTCGAGCTTCACAACCATCTCTCTAAGCATATCCCACTCGCGGCCAACGTTAACATGGTGAGAGCCTAGGTTAACAACAGAAGATATACCCTAAGAAAAAAGAAGAGCCAAAGATAAAAAAAAAACAAAGAAATAATAAAAGGAGGGAACACATAATATATGAACTCACCGGGGCAAACCGGGACAAAGCACCCTTCACACAATGATGGATCCCCTCAAGGTCGGTGGGAGGAAAAGATCGATCGGTCGGAGGAACAATAGAATTCATCATAGGAATAGAAACCTCAAGAGTGGAAAGTGAGGCGGTTATGTCATACAACTGCTGATCAGAAGTCTGAAAGGGAAACCAAGAACCTCCCCTAACATCACCATCGAGGGGGCGGATAAGATCCTCAGGAAAGATCAAAGGCAACTTGATCCTACCTGAAAATCAAATGTAAGGTGCAATAAGGGTCATACGAATGCTCATATATGAGAAAACAACAATATAATGTACCTGTCACAGGAGGTCTGTCATCGGACGAGCCCCTCGAGGGGGAGACGGGGCGAGGAGAAGAAGATCCATCAGTATCACCCGAAGCCTCTTTATTCTCCGAAGGAACGGGAGAATCGTCAACGATGTCTTCAACAGGAACCTCTCTCTCTATGACAAGAGGAGTTTTAGATTACGGGGAGTAATCACTACAGATACTTAAACAAGGTACATGCTAGTAATCAGAATTACGCAGCGGAAGATTCGCACATATCTTTAAGATGATCCGTAGACCCAAGATCTTCTCTGGAGGGAGTTCACGATCCTCCGGTCGGGACCCGTAGAGGTTCTTGTTAAAGAAAGCCCTACGTGGTGCAAGCTCCACAGCAAAGCCTCTGATCGATTCTTGGCACGGGGACAGATCTCTGGAGAGTTTGCTCGAAAGCAATTTGACACACCCTTGGTGATTAGCTTGGTGCGGCCGAACTATAGTGTGGGGAGGAGGGTTTTTCTCTCTAAAACACTCTAATGAGGGAATTGTGATTAACCCTAAAAATCCCCTAACACCTCTTATTTATAGAAGGCGTAAAGTGGACAAAAGTCCACTTTACCCTCCTTATAGGTTCGGTCGGCCATTAGTATAGGGAGGCCCAATTTTGGGCCTCTCATGTCAATTGGGATTTGGGTCTAGCCCAATTACCCTAATATGACATTTACCTAAGTACATTAGGCAACTATACATATTATGGGCTACCAATTACGGCGCCCATCACCATATGCTTACAGCTCCCACTCGCCGGGATGGGAGGGTGCCTGTTAGTGTATTGTCGTCCAAATCTGAATCAACATTTCACTCATTCGATCTGCTCCTTCCTTCTGAATAGTTCATACGATGTTTTCCGTGCGACCGACGGATACGACGAGCATCGTGCTACTCATCTGTTAGGAGTATTGTAGCGCCCGCGGAACGTTTATTCCCTTTTTATCCAATCAACATGTTATAAACAACATTTATATTGTACCGCGCTAGATCCTAGGTCAACTGTTAATTCTCATTTTGCCTAGTTTCCACATAGGAACACTTCTTCAAGGCATCCATACAAGTATTCACAGCCTTCAACTAATATCTGGTTGGTGGCCACCTAGGGAATACAAGAGTTGGTGAATTACAGGTGAACTTAACCATCCCCATTGATCATATCCTTAGTCAGACCCAACCGATTTCCAAAGACGTGGTCACTGGGCCTTATTGTTTAGCACTACGCTCGTACGCCGGGAAGCGAGCATTAAGCCGAGCCTTAGATATGAGTTCTAAGTCCGTGAGGATACTTTAGGTGCCTCTTCATAAGGCTCCTGGGATCAATCACACGCTTGAGGTGAAGAAGTTTGCGCCCGCCAGAATCACGAGGATTCCTTCCTATCACAACCGAGCTGTGACACCGTGGTCGAACGTGGCACGCGCAGAATGAAGCACGCGTTGATAGCATACCTGAACCTTTTGGGTTAACATGAAGGGGATATGTCAATCATGCTGTTGGGATCAAAATGACGTGGCCACAAACTTCACGTAATGGACTTCTAGGCTTCGCCTTGGACGTAGCTCTCTCGAGGACTTGATTTCCTCCGGGATACTTTTAAGGTCGAGCACCTATAAAAGGGGTGGGGATGGCCCCTGATTCTACTCCGAAGCTTAAGTTAGTAATGTATTTGAGAGTGTAATATATAAGTATTCAGAGCAGATTGTTTTTAATTGAATAAGATAGGTCCCTATTTATAGGGGAGAGTTACCGACTTATCAGTGGCGGTTATCTCCTTAGTGAGTTTTTCTTTGGAGTCGGCCAAGCAGGTGACAAGCAGGTCGCCACCTCACTTTTACTTAGGAGGGAAGTCTTTCCTAAGGCGGCTGAAGCAGGTGACAAGCAGGTCGCCACCTCACCTTTACTTCGGGGGAAGGTTTTCCCTTGGAGACGGTGGGAAGCAGGTCGCCACCTGTCTTTACTTCGAGGGAAGGTTTTCCTTTGGAGACGGTGGGAAGCAGGTCGCCACATGTCTTTACTTCGAGGGAAGGTTTTCCCTTGGAGACGGTGGGAAGAAGGTCGCCACCTGTCTTTACTTCGAGGGAAGGTTTTCCCTTGGAGACGGTGGGAAGCAGGTTGCCACCTGTCTTTACTTTCGAGGGAAGGTTTTCCCTTGGAGACGGTGGGAAGCAGGTTGCCACCTGTCTTTACTTTCGAGGGAAGGTTTTCCCTTGGAGACGGTGGGAAACAGGTCGCCACCTGTCCTCTAGAAGATTCTTTAAGTCTCCATAGTCGACCATTCATTCTTTTGAAGTCGACTTCTTCATGATTGGTAGTCGACCTTTTATCTCCAAATGGTTGGAATAAACAAGAAAGGTCGTCGACTTCTTCTCCTCGCCCTGAAAGCGTACTCAACCTGTCCCCTGTAGGAAATCACCATAGACCAAGAACGTACATACATAGTCGGGTTTATTTATAACCCAACACTTTCCCCCGAGACTCGAGTCGTCAGCTTCATTTACTTAAGGTGAAGGCTTGAGTCGAGTAAAGCCCCATTTTGTGGCGAGATAATCTAATTCTCAAGACTTGTGGATTTCCCGGACTTTCCAGAAGTTGAAGAGGCCCTCCCTCGGGATTAGGATTTATAACCGTTTGGAGAAGAGATGGTTTCGGCATGCAGAGATCTCCTAGGGAAGCTAAAAGATCAAGTCCTTCCCGCTTGACAAGTGTACAGCAGTGGTCAGGTTGTCAGAGAATGTTCCAATGAGCGGCTGACCTCGGGAAATCTTCCTTTGGAAGCTGTTCCTCTGCTTGTGGCTATAAATACCAGACTCTCTTCTCTTCTGTTCTTACTTCTGTTTCTCTCTTCAAGCTTCGATTGGATATTTCAGGATAAATCATCTTCAACATCACTTTTGAAGAACATGGCAGGTGATTCTACCTCAGGTATTTGCGGAGTTTTCTTTTTCTTTTAGTAAAGATTTCATTAATTTGTAGATCTTTTTCCTGCCAGCTTTCATTAGGGCGATTATTCAGCGTCATCTTCAAGCCACGGTCGACGCTTCGTCTGCCCCTAGTCCGTCAATCAGAACAAACCCTATTTCTTCTCCAACCCCAACAGTTCCAGGTAATACCCAAACCCGAGCTCCTTCTAACGTAGGGGCGAGCTCAGTGGTACCTCCTGCTGATCCTTCTAGTGCGGGTAGGACGAGGGGTACCCCTCGTCGTTCTAGTTGGGATAAGGATGAGGTCCACTGGCGAAGAAAGAGACATGGTGGCAGCTCTTCTTCTTCTTCGACTCCAGTGCCTCCTTCAAGGGCCGATAAGTCGACTCGGCCATCGCCAAGTGATGAGGCGTCCTCTCACGATCCCATCAATTATGAAGGTCCTTCCTTTAATTGGGATATGTTACTAGACCCTCCTACCAGCTCCTCTTCCCTCTGGAATCCTCTTCAGTACTTACAGGGGTATTCCCTCAAAGAAGGACATTCCATCGCCAATGTCGACCTGGCCCTTCACCTATTGAATGCCTCCATCCCTCCTCAAGACCGCTCACTTATGGGAACAAAACCAGAGGAGGTGGAAGAGGCCTTACGCCACTTTCTTTTAAAATAAGCAGAGGTAATGATACTTTTCTTTTCTTTTTATAAAACTTCCCCTACGCTGAATATTTCTAATTTTTATCGACAGGCTTCCAAAGATTCTCTACGCCTTTCCCGTCTAGTGATCGATCTTTCCAGGGAATTACAATCCACCAAGGAACGACTATCCTCTGGCGAAGATAAGGGATAAGTGCGGTTTCTTAAAGAAGAAAATGCGCATTTAAAGAGGGATCTTGAGTGTGCTCAGGAGAGATCGACTATTCTTCAAAAAGAACTCAAAAGGAGCGAGGAGTCTCTACAAACCGTTTCTCTACTGGCTAAAGAGTATCGGTACCTAATGGAAGGGAAGAATAAGGAGAATGTGAATCTGAATCAGGAGAACGTTAAGCTTCTCAAGGAAGTCGATACTTGGCGCTAGGAAGCGTCGGATTTAATGAAATCAAAGGCCAAAGTCATAGAAGAGTACTAGGCAAGCTCGGACTTTGAAGCGAATATGGTTATCGCAGCCTCTGACTTACTCCACACCACCTTAAAGGAGATGGTGGTCAACTTGAGGGCTTACCAGGCGGATTTTCCTTTCTCTCAAGTTCCGATCCTCGAACAATTTTTACGACTTCCCACCGAGGAGGATGATCAACCATCAAAATAACACGACCGTTCGTCTGACGAAGACGACTGTGTTATTGTCTCTCCTTCTAAGGGGAAGAAACCCGTGTAAAATGGACTATCAAGAGACTCCCATATCTTCTATGTATGACTTTTCATAATAAATAAATTTATTTGGGCAACACCTAGCTTTTGACATTCTTAACTAGGATCGTATATATATAATTTCCAGGAGGTAGCAGACATACTTTATTTTCACTACCCTTTAGGATTAAAGAATCGATCGTATAAGTAGGATGTAGTCTTTGATACCTTTAGATTGAAAACTTGAGGACTGATTTGTTGATCCTCTTTTGAGTCTTTTTGATCGGGTCTGATGGGTTTCGATATAGCCGTCAGGCCCATTAACGGCGACTAAACGGCGAAGTAGGCCCACTGGGCCCCAAAAGAGGCTCAGAAGACCAATACGAGAGGTCCCGACAAGGTCAGGCCCGACATACGAGCTGAACGCCCCCGATGATACGCCTTTAAGTAGGCTCCGATGATACGCCTTTAAGTAGGCCCCGATGATACGCCTTTAAGTAGGCTCCGATATTGAATCCCTGAGAATGCAGGCCTTGTCCCAATGACGAGGGGCCCCGAGCGGTGACCAAAAGAGATGACTCTGGAGTCCCCGACATCCGTCGGGACTTGCCACCAGAGAACGAGGCCGAGAAACACGCCCACTATCAACATAGTGGGGAAGTGGCCTGAAAAGACGGAACGTGGGCTACAGGGCCGAGATTAACGGAAAGTGGTAGTTATCTCACAGGTAACTGAGGTGACCCCTCCCCTATATAAAGGAAGGAGTTACCTCAGGATCATTACGTTGAACATTTACATACTGATACTTGCCAGTTTTATCGAGATACTAATTTAAGCATCGGAGAGGGATTCTGGGTCACCGCCCGGTCTATCCCCTTCTTGCAGGATTACTTGGAGCGAAGGAGTTCAGATTTCCGTTAAGAACATACCGGAGTTCCAACCGTGATCCAACATTGGCGCCGTCTGTGGGAACGAAAGAAAAAGCAAAAATGGCTTCTACCCGTTCGATGGCTGGCAAGCAAAAGAAGAGACAAGGACAATCCGGTGGTTCCCGTCACCCTGCTGGAACTCTGAATTCAGGGCCACCGGAACACACTGTTGATCGGAATGATCCCCCCTGCTGTTTCTCAAACAAGGGGGCATCATGAGGATCGTGAAGATTCCATTCGAAACTCATCGGAGAGCCGGGAAGAGATCCCAAGGAGGGATCAGGATGCACCTGCAAAGCCGGACTTGGCAAAGGCTTTGATGGATGCCATGCCAGTGTTTTTGGATGCTATGGAGGCTCTCTTAGAACGAAGGGAGGCTGCCAAGAAGAAGGAGGAGGAGTTGCCTCCACCTCCGCCGATGGAGAACCAGGACAAGGGCAAGGAGCCGGCCCTATCGGAGAAATTCGAGGTCGATGGGCCTGGACCTGTGCAGCATAGGACCATTCCTCTCAATGGCCCTATCACCCCCGACCAGGTGGTGAAGATTGTGAACATTTGCATGGGGGACCAGAAGAAGATGATGACGGAGCTGAGGGATCGATCCACTCATCCCTTCGTTCCCCGATTGGTGAACACCACTGCCCCGCCAGGGCTGGGCGACCCGACAATTAAGGAGTATGATGGCGAGGGAGATCCCATTCGTCATGTCCAGAAGCATGTCATGGCTTGTCTAGGCAGAGCCCCGAATGATGATATCGTGTGCGTTTTGTTCCCAGGCACACTCGGTGAAAGGGCCCTGACGTGGTTCTTCAGCCTTCCCCCAGGGTGCATCTCTAGTTGGACCCAGATGCATGAACGATTCATCCAGCAGTACCAGGGCCGTCGGCGTCTCCTGAAAAGCACGAGGTTCCTGGCTGAGGTGGTACAGAGGCCCGACGAATATCTGGCGCATTACTACCAGAGGTACACTGCCAGCGTGGCCGAGATTGATGAGGAAATGACCGAGGGAGAGACCATCCGTACCTTCACTCGGAACCTGACTGCACTGTATGGTTCCGACCTGATGCACAGCGTGGCTGAGAAGGCTGTGTGGAACATGGAGGCGCTGCAGAAGAGAGTGAAGCAGCAAATCGACGTCCATGAGTCGAAGATAGCTGCCGGAGACCTCGATCCTCCGAAATCAAACAGGGGGAAGCAGTCGTTCAAATCCTCGGACGACCGCAAGAGGAAAGATAAACCCGATAATAGTCGGGGTCGAGGTCGTCCCGATCAGAGGGAAGACAAGCGTTCCTCGAAGTCGGACAAGCGAGAGGACCACTACACCCCTCTCATTTGTTCCATGGGCGCTGTGCTGGCGGTGATGGACCGACAGGGTATCGCCAGGCATCCCCCGAAAAAAGATGGAGAGTCCATGGGAGCCCGACTGACCGTTATTGTCGCTTTTACCGTGCCAACGGTCACGACACTAACCATTGTCGGGAGTTGAAGAAAGAGATTGAGAAGCTGATCCAGAAGGGGAAGCTTAAGGAATTTGTGGCTGGGTAGCGGGGCCGATCCCGTTCCCGTTCCCGATCGCGGTCCCGTTCCCGATCCCGTGGTCGATCCCCAAAGAAGGATAAACCCGAGTCTTCCAATGCCCGCAAGGAGAAGCGGGGAACCATTAATGTGATTCACGGAGGACTTGCTGCAGGAGGAGATACTACGGCAGCTTGGGAGGTCTATGCTTCTCGGATTCCCATTGCTGTGGTACTGGGCAAGAGGGCTCGAAATTGGACTCCGAAAGTAGAAATGGTGATTCCCTTCTCAGCGGAGGACCTGATAGGCGTGGAGACCCCGCACGATGATGCTTTGGTCGTGACCCCGAACGTGGATGGGTACGAGATGAAGCGAATCCTGATTGACGAAGGGAGCTCCTCCGATATTCTGTTCATGGATGCACTGGAGGCCATGGGAAAAACCAGGAAGGACTTAAAGCCCGCAGACTTCCCGATGGTCGGATTCTCTGGCTCCACTTCTTACCCGGTGGGGATGATTACTTTACCGGTTGAATTCGGTAGTGGCTGGAAGTCGGAGAAGAGGAACGTGGAATTCGTAGTGGTCAAGTCCGCGGGGACCTATAATGCAATTATCGGGAGAACTGCCATCAACCCGCTGGGGGCAGTCGCCTCAACTGTCCATCAGAAGCTGAAGTTCCCGACTGACCACAGAATCGGGGAGGTCCAGGGCGATCAGATAGCTTCCAGGAGGTGCTACGTCAATGCCACCCGAAGGAGGAATCAGGAGGCTATGAATGTTTTCCAGACTGACGCTGATCCCCGAGAGGAGTTTGGGCGTCCCGCCCCGATGGGAGATTTGAAGGAGGTCTAGATTGATGGACCTCAAAGAAAGGTGAAAATCGGGTCCGCTCTGTCGGAGGAGACGGCCCGAGAACTGATTGATTTGCTGAAGGAGTTCAAGGAGCTGTTTGCCTGGTCCCCGAGCGACATGCCAGGAATCAGCCCCGATAGAATTACTCACGAGCTGATGATTGACCCCGCGATCAAGCCGGTCACACAGAGAAGGCGTCTGATGGGTGCCGACAAGAAGATCGCGATCCAGCAAGAGGTGGGCAGGTTGCTCGATGTTGGATTCATTAAGGAGCTCCGATTCCAGACCTGGGTTGCGAACCCAGACCTGGTGAAGAAGAGCAATGGTAAGTGGCGGATGTGCGTCGATTTCCGCGACCTGAACAAGGCATGCCCGAAGGATTGCTATCCGCTCCCGAGGATCGACCAGCTGGTGGATGCCACATCGGGTCATGAGCTGCTGAGCTTTATGGATGCTTACTCTGGCTACAACCAGATCAAGATGTCCGAGGAGGATGCCCCTCATACCGCCTTTTATGCTGATACTGACATCTATCATTATGATGTTATGCCTTTCAGATTGATCAACGCAGGAGCAACTTATCAGAGGATGGTGAATAAGCTGTTCGTTGATATGTTGGGGAAAACAATTGAGGCTTATGTGGACGACATGCTAGTGAAGTCCCGACAGGCCGAGGATCATGTCCACAACCTGGCCACAACATTCAAGCGGATGAGGCTCCATAAAGTTCGCCTGAACCTGACCAAGTGCGCCTACGGAGTGCACTCAGGGAAGTTCCTGGGCTTTATGGTTAGCCAGAGGGGGATCGAGGTAAACCCTGAGAAGCTGAGGGCAATCGAGGAGATGAAGTCCCCGACGAACCATCGGGAGGTGCAGGTGCTGAATGGCCGATTGGCCGCAATGAGTCGCTTCCTGTCCAAGGCAAGCGACTGATCCATGCCATTCTTTGAAGTGCTGAGGGCCAATAAGAAGTTCGAGTGGACTGCCGAGTGCGAGGAGGCGTTCCAGGCACTGAAGCAGCACCTCTGTGCCCTCCCGCCGCTGGCGAAGCCCATCCCAGGCGAGCCACTCTATCTGTATTTGGATGTTTCTGAATTTGCTGTTAGCTCTGTCTTAGTAAAAGTTGTAGAGGGTAGCCAAGTCCCCGTCTATTATGTAAGCAAGGCACTCGCCAAGTCTGAAATGAATTATCCCGCCGTTGAGAAGTATCTCTATGCGTTAATTATTACTGCTCGGAAGCTGAGGCCTTACTTCCACGCGCATGAGACTACCGTTTTGACGAATCAACCATTGAAACATTTTTTGAACCGACCTGATGCGTCGGGAAGATTAGTGAAATGGGGAGTCGAGCTTAGTGAGTTCCGCATTCACTTTGCTCCGAGGACGGCTATTAAGGGTCAGGCGTTGGCGGATTTCATAGCAGAGTCTACCGCCCCCGATCTAGAAGAAGCGGGCCCTGTAGAGGGGGAAACTATGGAGGTCCAGATAACAGAGCAGTCAGAACAGCCCGACACCGAAAATACCTGGGAGATGTACACGATGGCTCCTCAAATTCAGAAGGATCGGGAGCAGGTTTCGTACTACTACCACCAGACGGAGGCGAGCCCCTCCGATACGCCTTGGCCTTGACATTTAGGCCACCAATAATGAAGCTGAGTATGAGGCTCTCATCACGGGCCTCAAGATTGCTAAAGGAACGGGAGTTGGCCACTTAAGGGTGAAGTGCGATGCTAGCCTGATTGTGAACCAAGTCCAATGAAAAAGTATCTTCGCGAGGTACAAAACCTGAAGGAGAGTTTCAAGAGCTTCGATATTGAGGCGATCCCAAGGGAGGATAATGCGGAAGCAGATGCCTTGAGCAAGTTCGCCTTGGGGGCACCCCTTGATGAAAGTCGGAAGGTGCATTTCTCGGAGAAGGTGATCCTGTCAACCACCGATCAATCAGAGGTTTACGCCATTGAGATCAGATCGGAGGAGCCTACTTGGATGACCCCAATAGCCGCGTATCTGACTACGGGGGCAGTCCCCGATGAAGAAGTGGCAGCAGGCAAAATACGCCGAATCGCGCCCAATTATGTGATGGTGGACAATCAGCTATACAAAAATGGGTATTTAACTCCTTATCTGAAATGCGTGGCCGAGCCCGACACCGGTCGGATCCTTAGGGAGGTGCACGAAGGATATTTGGCCTGTCATGAAGGTGCCCGATCCATCGTGAGGAAATTGTTGAACTTGGGAAATTACTGGCCCTCGATGAACAAGGAGGCAACGATGCTAGTCCGATCCTGTGACGCTTGCCAGAAGTACGCCCCGAACATCGTGGCTCCAGCTGCCGATCTGACATCCATCAAGAGTGCTTGGCCCTTCTCGCAATGGGGAATCGACTTGGTGGGACCCCTTCCAGTTGCAAAAGGTCAGTGTCGATACTTAGTTGTGGCTATTGATTATTTTTCGAAATGGATAGAAGCCAAGGCATTGGCCAAGACAACGGGGAACCACATCCTCAAATTCCTCCAGACCCATATCATATCCCGATACGAAATCCCCAAGGTGGTGATCAGCGATAATGGCCCTCCGTTCAATGGGGCCCAGTGGAAGGAGTACTTGGAGGAACTGAATATTGAGAATCGGACAGCCTCTGTCCGTCATGCTCAAACCAATGAACAAGTGGAGTCAGCCAACAAGATCGTGATGGACGGCTTGAAGAAGAGGGTTCACGCCTTGAAGGGCAAATGGCTGGACGAGCTGGAAAATGTACTTTGGGCTGTTAGAACAACACCCAAAAGATCGACCGGGGAGACTCCATTTGGCCTCGTCTATGGCACGGAGGCAGTTGCTCCCGTCGAAATAGCTGTGGCATCCCATCGGACGAGGTATTACGAACCTCTATCGAACGATGAAATGAGGCGTCTGGACTTAGACTTGGTCGAAGAGAAGAGGCGGAGTGCCGAGGAGGTCCAGGCTCGGATGCGCTTGGCAACGGCCCGATATTATAATCGACGAGTCCAGTCTCGACAGTTCTTTGTCGGGGAACTGATGTGGCGTCGGAACGAATTTACCCTTTTGGATCGAATCAACAAGATGTCACCAAAATGGGAAGGGCCTTATAAGGTCGTGGGGATGCCAGCTCGGAATGCGTACAAGTTGGAAAACCTCGATGGCAATGTGTTGAAGCATTCTTTTAGTGGCGAACACTTGAAGAAATGTCATGTTTGATATTAAGTCGCCTTTAGTGGTGCAAGCTGTCTATTAAGTCGCCTTCAGTGGTGTAAGCTGTCTATTAAGTCGCCTTCAGTGGTGCAAGTTATCTATTAAGTCGCCTTCAGTGGTGCAAGTTGTTAAGTCACCTTCAGTGGTGCAAGTTGTTTATCGTGTTAAGCCATCAATGAATAAAGAGGTTGCTTCCAATTAAATCGCCTTAAGTGGCGTGGATAAGTTGCCTTAAGGGGCACGATTAAATCGCCTTAAGTGGTGTAGATAAGTTGCCTTAAGTGGCACAATTAAATCGCCTTAAGTGGCGTGGTTCCGCCTTAAGTGGCACAATTAAATCGCCTTAAGTGGCGTGGATAAGTTGCCTTAAGGGGCACGATTAAATCGCCTTAAGTGGTGTAGATAAGTTGCCTTAAGTGGCACAATTAAATCGCCTTAAGTGGTGTGGTTCCGCCTTAAGTGGCACAATTAAATCGCCTTAAGTGGCGTGGTTCCGCCTTAAGTGGCGCAATTAAATCGCCTTAAGTGGCGTGGTTCCGCCTTAAAAGGCACGATTAAATCGCCTTAAGTGGTGTAGATAAATTGCCTTAAGTGGCACAATTAAATCGCCTTAAGTGGCGGGGATAAGTTGCCTTAAGAGGCACGATTAAATCGCCTTAAGTGGTGTGGAAAAGTTGCCTTAAGGGGCACGATTAAATCGCCTTAAGTGGTGTGGAAAAGTTGCCTTAAGGGGCACGATTAAATCGCCTTAAGTGGTGTGTGTAAAATGTCTTAAGTGACGCGTCGAAATTACTCTTAAGTGATATGATCAAATTGTCTAAGGTTGCATAGTTAATTCACCTTAAGTGGTGCAAGTGATGATCGGAACCAAAAAAGATTGATATTATAAAGATCTGGGAGGTTCGCAAGGAAATTACAAAGATTCGAAAAATAAAGCAATCAAGCTCGATCCTTGGCAGCGTCGAGGGGAGCAGGGTCCACGAGATCTGTGGCAGAAAGCTAAGCGACCGGAGGATCGGACTCTGGAAGATCGGCCGCGGGAGGATCAGACTCTGAAGGATTAGCCGCGGAAGGGTCGGTCATCGGGGGCTCTGTCGTCGGGGCGTCTGCACTTGGAGGCTCCACCATGCCTTCAGCACCCACGGTCCCCTCGGGGGTGTTGCCCCCGTCACTCTCCTCAGAAAGGTTGAAATAACTTTCCGCGAAGGGGGCGAGAATCTGGGACTTGGTGAAGTCGATGGCACCACCATACTCCAAATGGAGCTCTTCAACAGCATTAAGCAGGGTGTTTTCCACCTCCGCCGTACAGAACTTCACCGCGTCCGCTTGAAAAGCTTCGGAGCCCCGATAATCCTCCCGTCCTTTGGCTTCAGCTTCAGCCAGCTTGGCAGGGAACTCAGCAACCTCCCGCTCCAGCTGTCGGGACCGGTTGGCGAGGAGGACTTTCTCAGCTTCCAGCCCCGCCTGGGCATCCTCCAGAGCCTTCTTCTCGAGGACATGCCTGTCCCGATCCTCTGCGCGCCCCTGCTGCTCTTCCTGGAGCCTTTGGCGCTCCTGCTTCAGCAACCTCTCGAAATCGTGGACCTGCCTCAAGAGGTCCCGAGTCTTCTGGTTAAGGAGGGCCTGCTCCTTAACCAACTTCCCCTTTGACGACTCGGAGGCAGCCAGATCCTCCTCGAGTTTGGCCAACACCTCGGGGGCCGCCTTGGCCCGCTCCTCCTTCAGGGCCTCCTCCAAGGCCAGGATATACCCGAAGCAGCGGTGCTGGTCCGCCATTTCCTGTAGAAAAGAAGGGAGGTTAGTACATGAGAATGTTTTACATTATATACTAAGTGTGAAAACAGGAAGATTTACCTCCACCCGACGAACGGCCATATTGCGAAGGTCCTCGTGGATGTCCTCTGGGGCCAAAGAGAGCGGAAGCTTCGTAGATGGGGGAACTGAGCCTGCTAGCAGCTGCAGACCCAGTTCCGAGGACACATCATCCCGACGCAGCGGGACCCCCCGCAGCGACTCGATCGGAGTCCAAGGAGCCGCCGCCTGGTCGGGTGAGTAAAGTTGGTAAAAGCTTCCGTCCAAGGGGAGAGGGGGAACGACCCCTGGAGTAGCGGGGGTGCGGGCCTCCGAGCCGCCATGTGAACCCGCTGTCCCCTCGGGAGTCAGGCTCAAGACCGGCGACAGCTGCTGTGTCGGAGAAGACGGTGGCGGCCCTTCGGGAGTCGGCTTCGGCGGGGTCTGTCTCGCCCCCCGACGACGAATCAGGGGCTGGCCCCCGCTTGCCTCCTCAGAGGAGTGAGAGACGTCCAAGTCAAGCACCCGGCGGAACTGACCGTCCGTCGGGGCGTCTTCAGTCCCCGATCCTCCTGGGGCTGGAAGAGAAAGGAGAGGCTCTCAGACCTGGGCGTCGGAGGGAGGCACCTCCGTCGAGGCTCCAGCTCCCGATTGACCTGTAGCTGGAGGACGAGAAGCTTTAGAAATAAAGTCAGGAAGCTGGTCAGGATCCTTACACCAAATGACGCGACGGGAGAGGTACTGGTCCTTCCCGTAATAATTGTAGTAAACCGCTTTGAGAATGTGGGGAGTTTCTCCTTGCAGGATGCGTTTGATCCCTTCGACCCGGGCTCCCTTATCGGAGGGGATTAACTCCTTGGGAATACGCCTCCTGTATAATCGAATTGCTAAGCGGAGCTGTTTACCTTCCTCGGGAGTTTTGGCGTTGAAGATCTGATCCATCTTCTCCACCCGGGCCCGCTTGATTTGCTCCGAGGTGGGAGGTGCCGATGAGGAGGTGGCCCTCTTTGAAGACTTTCTCTTCCTCGCGGGGCGTGGGACAGCATCAGTCTCCGCCTGCTTAAGCATGAGATTGGTCAGCAGTGATACCTTCTTAGCTGCAAGAATGAAAACGAAAGTACAGTTAGAACATTACCCAAGGGACGAGGTTAGACGGGCCGTCGAAGAGTTGACCCCCGGAGACGATATCAAGGAGCCAGATCCCGGTCAGAACCAGGTCCCGCTCCCCGATGGAGTTAGCGTCGAGGGGAGTAAAAGAGTCCCCCCAACGATAAAGCTGGATGCAGTGGAGAATCTGGAAATCCTCCTCGGAGTAAGTGTGAAAAGCGGGGGCAGGGTCCGTTTCGACCTCCCATCTGGGCCACGGAACAGAGCTGTTTCGGATGAAGAAATAACTCCTCTTCCAACCGCTGTTGTCGGGCCCCGAATCAGTGATCAGGCCCCGACCCTTGGCAACCTTCCAGGTGTCACCATTCCAGCTGTACCGAGAGAGCTGCGCCTTGCTCCACTTAGGCATCTGCGGATAGAAGGCACAGACCCCGACGTCATTGTACTTTAGCCCATAGAAGGTCCGGAAGAGTCGGAGGCTATACGGCCATTGTTGGCGGAGGCAAAGCACGCGGAAGGCATTCCACACACGGATGGCATGGGGGGAGAAGGTAGTCGAATGTGTTTTGTAATATTTACACATCTCGACCATGTCACCACAGAAAGGGAAGTGAATCCCTGCCGATATTTGCCCGGTGGAGACTAATACCTCCCCTTCCCGGGGACGAGTGACTGCAGAGTCACCCGGGACGCGAGGCCAAGGATAAGGGAAGCGAGGCTCCCAGGTGGAAGTAATGCACCCCTCCCGGAGAGCTGCATCGTAGGCAGTGTCCGAAATCTCATTACAAGCATACTCGAACTTGAAGGGTTTCCTCCCCCCGGAACTGGACTCACCGTCTGGAAAGTAATCAGGGCAAGAAAAGGCACATATGATTTCCGTAAAAGTTTGGGTAAGTTGATGAAGATGAAAGGAAAAACTATGCTAACAAGTTTCTTCGGAATCGAAAGAGGAAATCTTACCAGACATGTCGAATCAGAGAGGAAAGGATGAGCATGATGGTCGGAGGTCCTTGTCACCGGAGTGCTGATAAGAGATTAGAAAGGAGAGCTCGAGCTTTTGAAAACACAGAGAATGAAACGGTAGAGAAAAACTGAATAGTGCCAAGATTTGGGTTTTTATAGGAGAGAGGATAGGCAAAGAGACGTTGCGATCTGGACCGTTGAAGATGAAGCGCCTCAACCTGAATCGTCGAAACACTAGGGACAAAACGGCTATAAAGCGCTTTTTCAGAAAAGCAGGCACAGGCACTCAAGTCGTCACTTCATCACTCATCGCATTTAATAGGTGAGTAATCGAGAAATATTTTCGGATTCGGTGGTTATCCTCGGAATATCAAAAGGTCCGAAGTTGGAAGACACGACGAACTATAAGTCCCTCGGGTGTTGGGGGCAAATGATGGGTTTCGATATAGCCGTCAGGCCCATTAACGGCGACTAAACGGCGAAGTAGGCCCACTGGGCCCCAAAAGAGGCTCAGAAGACCAATACGAGAGGTCCCGACAAGGTCGGGCCCGACATACGAGGTAACCCCTCCCCTATATAAAGGAAGGAGTTACCGTAGGATCATTACGTCGAACATTTACATACTGATACTTGCCAGTTTTATCGAGATACTCACTTAAGCATCGAAGAGGGATTCTGGGTCACCGCCCGGTCTATCCCCTTCTTGCAGGATTACTTGGAGCGAAGGAGTTCGGATTTCCGTCAAGAACATACCGGAGTTCCAACTGTGATCCAACAGGGTCCTTATTGATGGATATACGCCCAATTTGAACCCGTTGACTTCCGAATTGTTGCATTTTTACCATCCCATTAATGATTGTAAATCGAAACTTCAACCCGAACACTTCGCGAGAACACCAACGGCTCGGACGAGACCGAAGCGCTCGTCCGGCCGAGTCAAACTCACCTAGGTGAGGTTGGGTGGCCACACCCGACCTCCCCTAGGGGAGATCGGGTCAGCCAACCCGATCTCCCCTAGGGGAGATCGGGTGGACCAACCCGATCTTTCCTAGGAGAGATCGGGTCGGCCAACCCGATCTCCCCTAGGGGGGGATGGGGTTGGCCAACCCCATCCTCCCTAGGAGGGGTTGGGTGTCCTCACCCAACCCCTACCCTTGGGGGTCGGATTTTCCTCCCCCCCAAGGGCCCCGGCACCATCCTTGGACTCCCATACTCGGTTTACTCCGCCAACCTTCTCCGTATCCTAAGGTCTTAATTACGTGTTTAAAGGTTAATTAACTGTGTTTAAAGGTTAATGATGTCATTAAGCCACCTTAATGACACCGTTGCCTATAAATACCCCACCTCCACTATTCATTTGATCATCTTGGCAAGTTGCATAATTTTGCTCTGACATCTCTCTAGCTTTATCTCTCTAAAACCGTACTGACTTAGGCATCGGAGAGGGTTCATCAGGCACCACCCCCCCTCTGTGCCTGGTATTGCCCCTCTTGCAGGGTGGCAAGGAGAAGAGAGCCAAGGAAGCAGAAGAGCATAGAGCAGAAGGACAAGCCCCAGGGGGTAAGAAATACAAGCCTCAGGGGGTCAGAAGGAGAGAAGGAAAGGAGGTCATAAGGAGAGAAGGAAAGGAGGTCAGAAGGAGAGAAGAGAAAGACATATATCAGAACAACTACCCAAGGGAGCAGAAGGGCATGGATCAGAACGACTAGCCCTAGGAACACTAAACCCGACATTTCATTAGTGGGAGATAAATTCTAGATTGACGACCCGTTGACCTAGACTTTATAACCTAACACTTGGCGCCGTCAGTGGGCTTCGGACAGAAAGCCTGGCAATAACAAGAGCAATGACGAACATCAGGGTGTCTAGGCACCACCGCCCACCAGGGGGCAATAGGCGAAGGAGAGAGCCCATACCCCCAGGAAGGCAGCCTAACCCAGGGAAACTGCCAGTGCAACCAGAACCACAAGGAACCCCACAGCCTCCTCAACACAACAACCAGGAGGGAGGACCCTCACGCCCAGCTGGGGCTGAGTCCTCCATAGCTTCAACCCCTTTGGCAAGGAGGCCACAGGGACAGGGGGGCAACAAGGAGTGCCATCCCAATACACGGCACCTCCACAGGGGTACTACTATGAGGCACAACCTCAAGGGTATCCATATGAAATAATGACTCAAAGGAACGACAATCGTGCCCACACAACCAGCATAAGGCCCGCATACTCGCAAGGAGCACAGACAGTGACTCCGAGGTTGATGAACGCGTTGGATGAGCGGCTAGTCTATAGAGAGACCCTGAGGAACAGGTAGAGAAGGAAACACCAGCATGAAGAAGAAGAAGTTCATAAGGAAGAACAAGTCCCAGAAGAAGAACACCACTAGCACCCTCGAACAGGGCAGTGAGAAGAACAAAGGAGAGACAACCAAAGGCCACCCCCAGAGGGAAGGCAGCAGTCTGTGCCTCCAAGGCAACAACAGACACAGCAGGATGCCAGGGCATACACACCTCTGGGGGCAGATAGACAGGCAAGACCTCCAAGGAGGCATGGATTCAACCAAGTACCCCAACAGGGACATACACCGCATTAAGGGAGGACATACATGCCAGACCAACAAGGATATAGGAGTTCCAACATCCACCCTGGCAATGTACACATACAGTCCGTATCACTACAGACATGACTAAGGGACATATCAAGGAAAGCTAAAAGGGAGGGACATAGTCCCAACAACACAACAAGGCAACCACCTACCCATGATACAGCACGACAGGTCCAAACCCCTTGTGCATGACAACCCTTGGCACACATCCCCCTAGGACAGGGGAGGAGTTGAAAAGACAAGGATTTGAACAGGGGACTCATAGAGTACCACACCACGTTAGCACATAGCTACTACAATGGGAAGTCTCATGGAGAGACGTAGTAGAGTGAGATCGCCCATAGCATACATGAAGGATACACCTCCACCTAGTCCGCCTTGCAAGGATGCGACCTTATATTCCTCAAGTGGAAGAAATACACACAGACTAATGGAGGAAAACAGTTACATTACCAAGGAAGCAGGGGATATCAACACCCCCACACCCATATCCTTCACATATCCTCTTATTTAATTTAACTGCATAACAAGTCGACTCCCTAAAAGGGGTAGATTTTGATACTTGATATAAACATGTTTTCCAAGAATGACCATACCGGACGCCTTCGGGCTCCATGATATATATATATATACACAGGTGGACCACTAGAAGAGTCCATAAAACGCCGCCGCCATCCAAGAGATACACAAGGAACAGATCTCTCAATCTCAAAGGGCACCTATAAGGTCAAAACTCTTGGAAAGATCACCAAGAGGGATGGTTCACTTCCAAAAATAAGTTGAGCACTCCCAACAACCTATAGAGGAACTACCATGAAGGCCACAAAGGATTACCCCTACCATAACCTTCCACTAAGCATCCTAGGGCCAAGTCCGTCAAAGGATCCCATCGGGCATTGGTATGCAAGGGGGGCACCAGTTACAACATGCCCTCCCCACAAACCCCCATTAGCATAAGAGGGAGTAGCCGCAAACACATCCTTCCAAAAATGGAGGAAACCATATCACATGGGCAACGCCCACCATCAGAGGCAAACACTTCCAGCGGATCTTTATGATTTCACAAAATAGCCAGGAGATACAACTACACTTAGAAAGCTCATCTCAGGTAATGGAATACACTTCCATCAAAAACCCTCAAGGACACCAAGCCTAGCAAAGGAAGAACGGTGACACCATCATCAAGCTTTTAAAAAGGGATATGGAAAACATAGTATTTCCACACAATGATATGTTAGTCATAAGAGAGGGAATCACCAACTTTGACATGAAGAGAACCATAGTACATGAAGGGAGTCCGTCAGACATCTCCCATGACCAACCATTGATGATACTAGAGAAGAGTCAGGCATACCTAATACCAAGGGACCCCCTACTAGTAAAGGTGGTTAGAACATCAACACACCCATTAGGGACACGGCACTGCAAATGAACCAGGAAAAGGATGGAACACATATCCTTACAAGTATCCTTACAAGTATCCTTGCATTTATCCTTGCAAAAATAAACTCCGTAGATAAAGAGGTCATCTAATAGATGACTATGTCTCTGTTCTCAAAATATGATCCTAACCCGGAGATCCTTGGACTCCGTATCATATATGCAATGAATAACATGTTCATCAAAGATAGGTACACGAAGATTCAAGACAGCGCCATAAAGATTAGGCGCATACCTCTACCAAGTACGACACATTTGAGTGTTCATAAACACTCCCTCGCCATCGCACAAGAAAGAAAGGCAGCCAAGGATACAAGTCCTAACAAAACAAACATCGGTAGAAAATCCGGTCATTGAAGTCATGCACCAAGAGAGAAACTCTAAAGATGCAAGATTAGCAAAAGAGATAGTGCAACAACTAGAGTATGAAAAAGGAGATACATCTCCTACCAAGAGCCTTAGGGCAGGATAATAGTTCTACAAGATCAACCAAAGAAGAGCTCTAAAGCTTGGGGAGTAAGGTTTCAAGATCGACCCTCACACTAGACGCACATCCCGACCAACCACCTTGTCTGCAAATGATAAGACATTTGACCCTGGCATCCCATCAAGAGGAGAACCCCGATAAAAGGGACACTAGAACAATATCCCGCCTTTAAGGCCATACGCCGAATACATGGTGAATGAAGGATATGACAAAATGAAAAAGGAGGGACTTGTCAGTTCAACACACCTCAAACACGTATACGTACGCAATACAAATGCAGTCTCTAATGAAGCTATCCAACAAGGAATAGCCAATACGGGGGAAAACCCATGGAAAATCATGGAGCATCACTTGCAAACCTAAAGGAAAACATCCTTTTTAGGTTCAAGTCCTAATTCAAAGGAAGTCTATAATCAAGATTCAAGGTGGGAGGAGCATTACCAATGTGACACTCCCTAAAAGCATTGAAGAATACTCCAATGTAAAGGAAAAGGCAAAGCACACTAAGTGCCACAACACTCCAAGATTATCACAGCCCGGTCAAACCCCCCCATGCACGAGCAAAGAGCATGGATCAGATTGACTAGTCTGAAACACACCTACGAGATTAACAACTCAAGACGTCATTCTAGAGAGAGCTTTTCAACCTAAAACACAAGAAAGGGGGGAAAGAATTTACAAGCACCCCTAGGATACAAACATTGCCACATCCTAGTTATCAAGAGAATGAAATTCACCCCCACCCACCCAAAGCAAAAGCTCTTCCACCCAACCTCCAAAGACACATCCGACAAAGGCATCATCCAAACCATGCCTATGACTGAAACAAGCAAGCATGAGAAAGAGTAAATCCTGATGGGCCCCGACCTGAGGCCGTTAGGCCCCTTAACGATTGGCAGACGGCAACTAGGCCCATTGGGCTAGAAACTGGGCTGCTAGAAGGCTAAGGGGTCCGACAGAAGGAGGCCCCGACATCGAATGAACCCGAGTAAGTATGGCTCCGATAGATGAGAGCCCCGAAAATATCGGACCTGGACGTAGTCGGTCCCGATATGGGAGTTGACGCCCCTCTCCGACTCCGAATTCTCAACAATGCAGCCTGGGAGTCTCCGATGGTGATCGAGACTCGCCAGTAAAGGCACAATCCCGGAAATCTCGCCACGATCACAGTAGTGATATAATGGGCGAGATATGTGGGATACGAATAACTGTACGAGATACAGGGCAAGATATAGGGCGAGATACGTGGGATAGCGGATCACGATCCAACCGCCTAATCAGGTAACTGGGATGGCCTTTCTCCTATAAAAGGAGGGAAGTTATCCCAGATTAGGGTCACGTTTTACACATACTCAAATACTGCTTGCTTGCTCTGTTGACTGCCGTACTTACGTTAAGCATCGGAGAGGGATTCTGGGCAACTGCCCTCTATTCCCCTCTTGCAGGATTGCGTGGAGCAAAAGGAACAAGGATTGCCGTCCAAGTCCGTACCGGAGTTCCGCCGTGATCCAACATTGGCGCCGTCTGTGGGAAACGCAACAAAAAGCCAAAAGTAAGTTTGCTTTCCTCTGATTCCATATCATGGCTGGCAACAGACCACAGCGTTCAGGCAAGCAGGTGCCGGCCACCAGCACTCCCCCCGAGGATGCTGCCCAACATCAGGATCTGAGAGATGAGGGTGACAGCACTCGCCGGAACGAAGCACCTTCCCAGATTCCAGAACTGGCCAGGGTAGTGGCAGAGGCCATGCCCCTATTCATGGAGGCCGTGGAGGCTCTCATGGACCGAAGAGAAGCTGCTAGAAGGCAGGCTGATCTGCCGCCGCTCCCCCCGCGGCGAGATGCTTCCAGAGGGCAGGCGGCCGACAACCTGCCACCGCCCCCTCCGTTGAGGGAACAGCCCGTTCCCCCTAACCCAGCACCAGTGGAGAATTTCGTGGTCGATGGACCAGGGCCTGTGCAACAAAGAACAATCCCGTTGAATGGTCCCCTCACCGCCGACCAGGTGGTGAAGATTGTGGGTATTTGTATGGGAGATCAGAAACCCATGATGTCAGAGTTGGGGAGTCAGGAGACACATCCTTTCGTTCCCAGGTTGGTCCATACCCTGGCCCCACCAGGCTTGGGTATCCCGAAGATAGACGAATACGACGGAGTGGCGGACCCGGTCCGCCACGTGCAGAAGCACCTGACAGCATGCATGGGCAGGACCCCTGATGAAGATGTTATCTGTGCGTTGTTCCCGAGTACCTTGGGAGAAAAGGCGATGACATGGTTCTACAGTCTGCCCACTGGATGTATAACCTGTTGGAAGGACATGCACCAGCGATTCATCGCCCAGTACCAGGGGCGTCGACGATTGCTGAAGAGTGTTCGGACCCTACATGAGGTGGTCCAGAGGCCTAACGAGTCGTTAGCTCAATACTACCAGCGTTACACGGCTAACATGACCGAGCTGGACGAGGAGATATCGGAGGGCGAAGCCATCCGTATCTTCATAAATTACCTCAACCCTCCCTATGGCTCCGACTTACTCCACAGCGTCGCGGCCAAAAGCGTCTGGAACATGGAGGCGCTTCAGGCGAGGGTAAAGCAGCAAATCGATGTCCAAGAATCGAAGATCGCTGCTGGAGAGTTGGCTCCTCCCAAGGGGCGCGAAGGAAAGCAGTTTTCCAAATCATCGGATAACCGACACAAAAAAGATAGCTCCGAAGGCAGCCGAAGTCGTGGACGCTCTGATCGGAGGGAGGATAGGCGTCCGAACAGGAGGGATGGTCAGAAGGAGGAATTTACCCCTCTCAACAGGCCTTTGAAGGAGGTCCTGGCGGTAATGGAGAAACAAGGCCTGGCTCGTTTCCCCAAGAAGAAGGAAGGAGAAAAGTTGGGCTCCCGCACCGACCGGTACTGCCGATTCCATCGAGCCCCTGGACACGACACTGACCAGTGTCGGGAGCTGAAGAAGGAAATAGAGAAGCTTATCCAGAGGGGAAAGCTAAAGGAGTTCGTGGAAGACTCACGCTGCAAACCCCGTTCTCGGTCTCGGTCAAGGTCCAAGTCTCGATCGAGGTCCCCAAGAAAAAGGAGGTCTTCTGCCACAGAGCCTTCGGAAGGTCCCTCAGGGTCCCGACAGAAAAGAGTTATTAATGTAATACACGGAGGGTTCGCGACAGGAGGAGACACATCATCTTCTCGTGAGCGGTATGCCAACCAGGTGCCTGTAGCAGTAGTCTTGGGGAAAAGGTCCCGGTCATGGACCCCGAAGGAAGAAATGGAGATCACCTTCTCGGCGAAGGATCTGGAAGGGGTAGAGACACCCCACGAAGATGCCCTGGTCGTGACGCTGGATGTGGGGGGATTCGAAATGAAGAGGATCCTCGTTGACGGAGGGAGCTCTTCCGACATCCTTTTCTCTGACGCCTTGGAGCAGATGGGGAAGAAGAAGAAAGACCTACGGGAGGTTAACTTCCCGATGGTAGGATTCTGTGGCACAACCTCCTATCCGTTAGGGGTCATCACGTTGCCCGTGTGGTTCGGTAGTGGCTGGAAAATGGAGAAACGAGATGTGGAATTCGTGGTGGTCGAATCCACAGGAACGTACAATGCAATCATTGGAAGAACCACAATCAACCCCCTGATGGCGGTGGCCTCCACTGTTCACCAAAAACTGAAGTTCCCGACTGAGAATGGGGTTGGCGAAGTAAGAGGCGACCAGGTGGCGTCGAGACGATGCTATGTCAACGCCACAAGGAGATCGAGGAAGGAGGCTATGTCAGTCCTCCAGACAGACACCGACCCCCGAGAGGAGTTTGGGCGTCCTGCCCCCATGGAGGACCTGAAAGAAGTCGAGATAGACAGGCCCGAGAGAAGAGTTAAAATCGGATCTGCCTTATCCGACGAAAGGGCCCAGGAGCTAATTACGCTCTTGCAAGAATTCAAGGAGCTGTTTGCCTGGTCCCCGAGCGACATGCCGGGAATTAGCCGGGACGTGATCGAGCATGAACTGAATATCGACCCCACGATCAAGCCGATCGCGCAGAAGAGACGACCGATGGGGGCAGACAAGAGGATTGCAATCCAGCAGGAGGTTGGCAGGCTACTCGATGCTGGGTTCATTAGGGAGATCCGATTTCAAACTTGGGTAGCCAACCCAGTACTGGTGAGAAAGAGCAACGGGAAGTGGCGGATGTGTGTCGACTTCCGCGACCTAAACAAGGCCTGTCCGAAGGACTGTTACCCACTCCCGCGGATCGACCAGCTAGTGGATGCTACATCGGGGCACGAACTGCTGAGTTTTATGGATGCTTATTCTGGTTACAACCAGATAAAGATGGCGAAGAAGGATGCCCAACACACCGCCTTCTACGCTGACAGCGAGGTCTTCCAGTATGATGTCATGCCTTTCGGCCTGGTGAACGCAGGGGCGACCTATCAGAGAATGGTGAACAAGCTGTTCGGGGATATGATCGGAGGTACCATGGAAGCCTACGTAGATGATATGCTGGTGAAGTCCCGACGAGCATCGGACCATGTCAGTAATTTGGCTATGGCCTTCGAGAGGATGAAGCTCCACCAGGTCCGCCTGAATCCAGCCAAGTGTGCTTTCGGAGTCCATTCGGGGAAGTTCTTAGGCTTCATGGTGAGCCAGAGGGGGATCGAGGTGAATCCCGAAAAGCTAAGGGCGATAGAAGAGATGAAGTCCCCGGCAAACCACAGGGAGGTGCAAGTGTTGAACGGACGCCTGGCTTCGATGAATCGCTTCTTGTCCAAGGCCAGCGACCGATCAATGCCGTTCTTCAACGTATTAAGAGCCAACCGGCAATTTGAATGGTCCGATGAATGTGAGGAGGCGTTTCAGACGCTCAAGCAACATCTTCGCGATCTCCCACCACTTGCGAAGCCAGATCCAGGCGAGCCACTCTATCTTTATTTGGCTATTTCGTCGTTTGCAATAAGCTCTGTTCTAGTTAAAGCTGTCAAGGGCAATCAAATTCCCGTCTATTATGTAAGCAAGGCGTTTGCCAAGAGTGAAATGAATTATCCTCCGATTGAGAAGTACCTCTTTGCGTTGATTATTACTGCTAGAAAGTTACGGCCTTACTTCCATGCACATGAAATTACGGTGTTGACTGATCAGCCATTAAAACACTTCTTGAACCGGCCTGATGCGTCGGGGAGACTAGTAAAGTGGGCCGTTGAACTTAGCGAGTTTCGAATTCATTTCGCTCCAAGAACGGCTATTAAAGGGCAGGCACTGGCCGACTTTATAGTTGAATCTACCATTCCCGATCCTGAAGCATCGAAAACAGTAGAGGGGGCAACGGGGAATAGCAAAGAGGTCCCGGAGGCTCCGACGGTGGAGAAGTCGAATGAGACAAATACTTGGGAGTTGTACACGGATGGCTCTTCGAGTTCGAATGGATCGGGTGCGGGGTTCGTATTGATTCCGCCAGGCGGGGCTGAGCCACTTCGATACGCATTGGCCCTTACATTTAAAGCTACCAATAACGAGGCGGAATATGAAGCTCTTATAACGGGGCTGAAAATCGCTAAGGGCACGGGAATCGAGCATTTAAGGGTGAAGTGTGATGCAAGCCTGATTGTAAATCAGGTCCGGGGGCAGTATGGAGCAAAGAATCCAATCATGAAGAAGTACCTTCGGGAGGCTCAGACATTAAAGGAGAGCTTCAAAAGCTTCGATATAGAGGCGATCCCAAGAGAAAAGAATGTGGAGGCCGATGCCTTGAGCAAATTTGCCTTGGGGGCACCCTTGGAGGAAACTCGAGAGGTACACTTCTTGGAAAAGGTAATTTTATCGACGACCGATCCATCGGAGGTATGCGTTATCGGAACAGGGTCAGAGGCGGAGTCCACTTGGATGACCCCGATGATTACATACCTAACTACGGGGGCACTGCCCGAAGACAAAGTGGCAGCGGAACGACTGCGACGAATGTCAATTAACTACGCAATGGTGGATAACCAGTTGTACAAGAAGGGTTTGCTTTCGACACCTTTCCTGAAATGCGTAGCAGAACCCGATACGACCCGAATTCTGAGAGAATTGCATGAAGGAGTCGCAGCCTGTCATGAGGGCGCCCGATCCATTCTGAGAAAGGCGTTGAACTTGGGGTATTATTGGCCTACGATGAATAAGGAGGCAACGGCGCTTGTCCGAATCCTGTGATGCGTGTCAGAGATACGCTTCGAATATCACAGCCCCCGCTGCTGATTTGATGCCCATTGGGAGTGCTTGGCCCTTCGCACAGTGGGGCATTGACTTGGTGGGACCCCTTCCAAAAGCAAAGAGCCAGTGCACACACCTGCTGGTCGCGATTGATTACTTCTCGAAATGGATCGAGGCTAAGCCCTTAGCCAAGACAACGGCGGGACATATCATTAAGTTCCTCCAGACCCGAATCCTGTCAAGATACGGGGTACCGAAGGTGATCATCAGTGACAACGGTCCTCCGTTTAATGGGGCCCAGTTGGAAAGATTTCTAGAAGAGTTCAATATCGAGCATCGGACAGCATCCGTTCGTCACGCCCAGACCAATGGGCAGGTGGAGGCTGCCAACAAAATCGTGATGGAGGGCTTAAAGAAGAGGATCTACGCTTTGGATGGAAAATGGCTAGACGAGCTGGAGAACGTGTTGTGGGCGGTCCGAACGACACCCAAGCGGTCAACAGGTGAAACCCCGTTTGCACTTGTTTATGGGACGGAGGCGGTCGCTCCTGTGGAAATCGCTGTGGCGTCCCATCGAACCAGAAGCTATGAGCCCTCGACGAGTCCAGGAAAAGCCAAGATAGGACCTTTGACGAATGACGAAACCAGGCGCCTGGAGTTATCCTTGTTAGAGGAAAAACGGCTAGAGGCCGACATAACGCAAGCTCGGATGCGCCTGGCGACGGCCAGATACTATAACCGGAAGGTCAGGTCGCGACAGTTCTATGCGGGGGAGCTGGTCCTACGTCGGAATGAGTTCGCTCTCCAGGATCGGATCAACAAGCTGTCTCCAAAATGGGAAGGGCCTTACAAGATCGTAGGCATGCCGGCCTCAAATGCTTACAAGCTAGAAGACCTCGACGGCAAAGTATTACGAAACACCTTTAGTGGTGAACATCTGAAGAAATGTCATGTTTGACAAATAAGTCGTCCGTAGAGGCGCAGAGATGTAATCAAGTCGCCCTGAGTGGTGCATGCTATGTTAAAGACATCAATCAATAAAGAGGTTACTTCTGATCAAAGTGTTCCTAAAAATTCCTTAAGTTATTAAGGTTCGATTTAAAAAGCGTCATTGGACGTCCGAAAAATCCTTAAGTTATTAAGGTTCGATTTAAAAAGCGTCATTGGACGTCCGAAAAATCCTTAAGTTATTAAGGTTCGATTTAAAAAGCGTCATTGGACGTCCGAAAAATCCTTAAGTTATTAAGGTTCGATTTAAAAAGCGTCATTGGACGTCCGAAAAATCCTTAAGTTATTAAGGTTCGATTTAAAAAGCGTCATTGGACGTCCGAAAAACCCTTGAGTTATTAAGGTTCGATTTAAAAGCGTCATTGGACGTCCGAAAAATCCTTAAGTTATTAAGGTTCGAATTAGAAACGTCATAGGACGACGGAAAGCCTTAGGGTCCGATAAAAGAGTCACGAAGAGCATAACTGAAAAAGAAAGCACTCATAAAAGGCTCGAAGGCCTAAAAGGTTCGGTACAAAGGGGATAATAAGGAAGAGGTACAAGGACTTAAGACTTTAAGCTTGATCTCCAGGCGCTGAATCTTCGGAAGGCTTTGGAGGGGCAGACTCGCCGGCGTCTTCAGAGGAGCTTTCGGAAGGAAGGTTGAGGTACGTCTCTGCGGCGGGGCCAAGAGTCTTGGACTTTCTCAGATTGATGGAGTCCCCATAAGTCTCATTAAGCTCTTCGACAATGTCGAGGATGGCATTCTGCAGATCCTCTTGACAATGCTTCGCTGCATCCTCCTTGAAGTCCTCCGAGCTCCGGTACTCCTCGCGGCCCTGGACCTTCGCGTTTATTAGTTGGGCGGAATGATCCGCCCTCGCCTCTTCTAGCTCCGCGACGGCCCTCTGCTTCTCGAGCTTCAGCCGCTCAGCAGTTTCCTGCAGCGCTGCCTTCTCGAAGGCGGCCTGGCTCCGATCCGCCATGGCCGCCTCCTGCTCCCGCTTGAGCGAGCTCTCAAGACTTAGAATCTGCCTCTGCTGGGATTGAACCTCTCGAGCAAGCTTAATCCTACCCTCCTCGGCCTGCTGCCCAACCTCTCTGGCCCGCTGCCAACTTTCTTCGACCCGCCTTTTGTCCTCTTCCGCCTTGAGCCTTGACGCCTCGGAGGCAGCTAGGTCCTCTTGGAGCTTGGTCAAGCTCTCAAGGTTGGAATTAGCCCGCTCCCGCTCCAAAGCCTGCCGCAAAGACAGGATGTAGCCGAAGCAACGATCCTGATCCGCCAATTCCTGGGGGCAAATATAACTTAGTATTTAAAAGGCAGGAATACTTCCAGACGGATAAAGGCAAAGTATACCTACCTCTATCCGACGGACGGCCATTTGCCGGATGTCCGCCTCGATGTCTTCCTCTTCCAGAGAGAGAGGATGCCTCAGCGAGGGTGGGACCGAGCCCGACACCAAGTGCAAAGCCAGGTTCTTATCCCGACACCCACGATGTAATGGAATTCCTCGAAGGGACTCCACCGGCTCCCAGGGTTCAGCGCTCCGGTCCGACGAGAAGGCCCGGTAGTAGTCTCCATCCAAAGGAAAGGGAGGTACTATCGGGGGAGCCCCCCCATCCTCAGCTACTCGGGCTTCGGAGGTCGCGCCCCTAACTGGCGACGAGGGCGGTGCAGGCGACGATGGTGGCGTGACAGGGAGGGGAGACGTTCCCCTACCAGGTGACTTGGCAGGAGTCGACCTCGATTTTCCTCGGGGGACCAGGCCTTCCCCCTCAACTCGATCATCATTGTCGGAGTCCTCCAAGTGGGTCACCCGACCGAATTCGCCCCGGGCTTCTTCCGTCGGGGCGTTTTCCGCCATCGGGTCCGCTGCAGGCACGGAGTCCGAATCAGGCGCGGCAGGAGCGACGTCCGCAGGACCTGCAGCGGGGCGAATAAGGTGAGGAAGCAAATTGACATCGGTGTGCCAGATTAAACAACGATCCAAATATTTCTTTTGGCCGAAAAAGTCATAGTAACCAGCTTCAAGAACATGTGGAATTTCCCCTCGAAGGATATTCCTGACATCCCTAACTCGTCCTCCCATATCGGGGGCCTGAAGGTCTTGAGGAACTAACTCTCTATATCTCTTTATAGCACGAAAGACTGCCTTACCTTCTTTTTCGGAGCGAACGCCGAAGGCGGCCCTGACCACGTCTGCATTAGTTCGCCCCTCGGAGGTGGGGGCAGACCTGGGGGCCTCAGAGGTCCTTGCCTTCTTCTTGGACGGCCCCGACGGAGCAGAAATCTTTCGGTGGGAAGACTTCTTCTTGCGCTTCAAGGAGTGGGAGGCATCGGTATCCTCCTGAAACAGACGGGCGGTCAGCGATGTTCGAGGGGCTGTAAGCAGTGGAAACAAGAAATAATTAGAAGATTACCCAGAGAATTACATTGGAAACACCATCGTGAACTTTTCCCCCGGCCAGGGGATCGATCAGCATAATCCCGATTTTGACCCTCTGCTGATCAGTGACAGAGGTGGCTTCGAAGGGCTGGTAACCCTCCTCCCAGCGACGGGCCTGGATAAGCATCAAGGCCCTCCTTGTCTGCTCCGACCATGAACGAAAGGGCACAGGGGGATCAGCCTCTACGACAGTCTTTGGCCACTCAATGGGACCAGGCTTGATGAAGAAGTATTGCTCCTTCCAGTTGGCATTATCGTTCCCCTTATCGTGGATGAGGGCCCGCTCCTTGCAGATCTTCCAGGACACCTTCCTGTCCCAACCCATTGCCTTGTATTGCTCGTCGGTCCCCTCAGGTTGACGAGGGGAAAAGGAACAGATCCCATCCTTGTTGCAGGTCATCTTGTAGAGGACCCGCCAGAGCTCCAGGCTATAGCTCCAGTCTTCTGCGTTGATGTCGCACCACACCTGGAAGGCAATCCAAGTACGAATCGCATGGGGGGAGAAGGTCGTGGGGTAGGTTTTGTAGTGATTGCACAACTCTACCCAGCTTGGACAGAAAGGGAGTCGAATCCCTGCACGAATTTGTCCGGGAGAGATGAACACTTCGTCCCCTTTGGGGAGTGTAATCTGAGTGTCACGAGAATTGAACTGGGTTTCCTCGTAGGGATAACGAGCCCCGAAGGAAGACTCAAAGATACCACACTCGTTGCAAGCCCTCTCATAATTAATGGGCGCGAGGGAGTTCTTGAGGTATTTGAAGACGAAGGGTGGTCCAACAGTAGCAGATCCCTCGGCTGAAAATCGTCGAGGAAGGAGGAAGGGGAAAGTTGAAACCTAAGAAGATCAAAGATAAAAAAAAGAAAAGAGTAATAGGTCGAAGAATCTTACCAGACATAGTGACGGAGGTCTTGAACGGAAAAACTTGAAGTGCTTGGAGCGCGGGAAAAACCTTGAAGGGCTGGAGAATTAGGGTTCTTGGGATCGCAAAGAAGAAGAAAGTGAGAAAGTGGAACAGCAGCTGGGTTTAGGATTTTATAAGAGAAGGGAACTGAAGGGACGGGCAATCTGGGCCACAGAATTCAAAACGATTCAGTCAGAACCGTCCAAAGTAAAACGCGCCAATTCAGAGAAGGCGAAACGGTTTTAATCTAAACCGTCAGGACGCATGGGACAGATAAGACAAAATTAATAATGATCCGGGGTGGTTAGAGAATGCTTTTTCAGAACATAGGCGTGCAGAACCCAAGGTATCCTTTCACCTTCTATCAGCATTTAATGCTGATTTGATCGAGAAATACCCCCAGATCCGAGCAGAATTTCAAAAGATATTGAAGAGATCCGAGGCAAAGGCCTCCGACGAAAGTAGGATAATAATCTCAGACATTCCACACAAAGTCCTTCGACGGGGATGTGGAAGGGTCCGACGTTGGAAGACGCGACGCACTATAAGTCCCTCACGTCTTGGGGGCAAATGATGGGCCCCGACCTGAGGCCGTTAGGCCCCTTAACGATTGGCAGACGGCAACTAGGCCCATTGGGCTAGAAACTGGGCTGCTAGAAGGCTAAGGGGTCCGACAGAAGGAGGCCCCGACATCGAATGAACCCGAGTAAGTATGGCTCCGATAGATGAGAGCCCCGAAAATATCGGACCTGGACGTAGTCGGTCCCGATATGGGAGTTGACGCCCCTCTCCGACTCCGAATTCTCAACAATGCAGCCTGGGAGTCTCCGATGGTGATCGAGACTCGCCAGTAAAGGCACAATCCCGGAAATCTCGCCACGATCACAGTAGTGATATAATGGGCGAGATATGTGGGATACGAATAACTGTACGAGATACAGGGCAAGATATAGGGCGAGATACGTGGGATAGCGGATCACGATCCAACCGCCTAATCAGGTAACTGGGATGGCCTTTCTCCTATAAAAGGAGGGAAGTTATCCCAGATTAGGGTCACGTTTTACACATACTCAAATACTGCTTGCTTGCTCTGTTGACTGCCGTACTTACGTTAAGCATCGGAGAGGGATTCTGGGCAACTGCCCTCTATTCCCCTCTTGCAGGATTGCGTGGAGCAAAAGGAACAAGGATTGCCGTCCAAGTCCGTACCGGAGTTCCGCCGTGATCCAACAAATCCTACAAGGGACACTCATCGCATTCAAACAAGCAGACAAGGGAGCCCCGAGCATAAGGGGTACCCAACCAAGAAAATGAACGAAGGGCCTCCAACGGCTAAATATGAAAGGCGGTGTGACCACCAAGCAACTTGGGGGGCACCAAACGAATAAGTGCTTGGTAGTCCACCTAAGTGTAAAAGAAGAGATTAGAGGCAGAAGATCACAAGAACATGCAATACCACTTTTCCTAGAAGAGGTCACATAAGAGGAAAACATCATCAACTCCCTGTACGAACTCGTCCTAAGTTGGCAACACACAAACATCGCCCTCGAAGGGTGATCTCCCACATTGAAGGAAAAGCGTGGTAGCATGCAATATCATAGAAGGAAAAGTCAAGTAAAGACTCGAAAAGCATACCAAAGACGCACCCTACATGAGAAAGGACACAAGATAAGGTAACATTATGAGCCCTCCTAGAGCCAATCCCGCGAACACATTCGACGCCCCCAAGAGCGTATCTTGAAAGTAGTTCTAAAACTACGAACCCTGTGCCCTCCGGGAGCCTATCCCGCGAACAGATTCGACGCCCCCAAGAGCGTATCTTGAGAGTAGTTTTTATACTACGACCTTCGACGCCCCCAAGAGCGTATCTTGAGAGTAGTGTTCATACTACGACCTTCGACGCCCCCAAGAGCGTATCTTGAGAGTAGTGTCAATACTACGACCTTCGACGCACCAAGAGCGTATCTTGAGAGTGGTTTCCAAAAACTACGAATTTCGACGCCCCCAGGAGCGTATCTTGAGAGTAGTGTTCATACTACGACCTTCGACGCCCCCAAGAGCGTATCTTGAGAGTAGTTTCTATACTACGACCTTCGACGCACCAAGAGCGTATCTTGAGAGTGGTTTCCAAAAACTACGAATTTCGACGCCCCCAGGAGCGTATCTTGAGGTAGATTTGCAACCTACCAGATTCGACGCCCCCAAGAGCGTATCTTGAGGTAGAAAAAACACTACCAGATTCGACGCCCCCAAGAGCGTATCTTGAGGTAGATTTCAAACTACCAGTTTCGACGCCAACCAGGAGCATATCTTTGGTCTAACTTGTGCCCTCCGGGAGCCTATCCTGTGAAACGTTAAGTGCCCTCCGAGAGCCTGTCTCGTGAACAGTTTTCGACGCCAACCAGGAGCGTATCTTTGGTCTAAATTGTGCCCTCCGGGAGCCTATCCTGTGAAACGTTAAGTGCCCTCAGAGAGCCTGTCTCGTGAACAGTTTTCGACGCCAACCAGGAGCGTATCTTTGGTCTAACTTGTGCCCTCCGGGAGCCTATCCTGTGAAACGTTAAGTGCCCTCCGAGAGCCAGTCTCGTGAACAGATTTGACGCCCACCAAGAGCGTATCTTTGGTCTAACAGTACCATATATACCATTTAAAGGGTATCAGAAGAGATCATCGCACCATACTGAAAAGGATTCCATGAGAAAATAATTGCAAAGTAAAGTTGTATAAAGAACACATAATGTTTTTTCTTGATGAGATAGCAGGTATGATGTGAAGGAAAGCACAAAAGAAAGATAAAGAAAGGAAAGCATATACAAAGGAGAAGTCCATGACCAAAGGATCATATACAGAAGCACAACATGAAAAGTAACGAGTTATCCTACCACCCATATCACAAGTCAACAGAAGTATCTCAAAGGAACCCAACACCACCAAGAAGGATAGCAAAGACATGAAATCCAAAGTTCAAGGCTCTCAAAATAAGCTCGACCCATCAAGAAGAGAATTGCCTTACAAGTCACACAAATCAACCTCCGACAAATGTTATTGTCATGCATGTCGCCCTCGCGTGACCTATGCTCGTATCAGACTTGAACATCGTCAAGCACAACTCATGAAGGAGACATCTAAAGAGCACAAAGGATACAACATCCGACAAGACGAGACATCGGGACCTAACCCAACAAACATAGCCTACACAAAAGGCAACTATAGCAATGAAGGCTCTCCAATGAGAAAGGAATACTAAAGCACAACTCCATACATCGTGATGTGGCTATCATGTCCACATACACTGAAGTGGCTATCATGTCCACATACCTTGAGGTGGCTATCATGTCCACACACCTTGAAGTGGCTATCATGTCCACATACACTGAAGTGGCTATCATGTCCACATACCTTGAGGTGGCTATCATGTCCACATACCTTGAAGTGGCTATCATGTCCACATACCCTGAACTGGCCATCATGTCCACACACTACAGAAGGGCTATCACTCCGACACATCACGAAGTGGCTATCACGTCCACATACCCCGAAGTAATTATCATGGCAGCACATCATAAAACATCTGTCAAAGACATGAATTGTAAAGACACCATCCCGACCACGAACATCAAAAGGCTACGCTTAGCCCTAGGAGGAGGTTCAAGAAAAAGGGAAAAACAACACCCTTCGTACGCTTATCAAAGGTAGGCACTTATATTTCAACCCACTGGGTGATACTAGGAAGGAGACGTCCTCATTATGAAGACAACCTCCATATCTCACGAAATCAACCATAAAGCAAAGAATCACGACAAGCACTATTGAGGGCATATAACAAAACGATCCCCACAACGATCACAACTACGATACTAGTAGAGGCTAGCTCAAGAGCAGTCTCCACCAAACTCCAAAGCAAGAATTCGCTATCTTAATCAGAGCCATGGCAAGAGAAAGGAACCTCAATGAAAGGTGATGATCACACCCATCACCAAAAGAAAAATCTTCAACGCAGGGGTTAATAACATAACCCATAGGAAAGACAAAAACACCTTCAAAAGTCGTCAAATATACGGAAGATGAAATAAACTTGAGACTCGGCCCCTCGGCTGGGGGGCAGGGGATAGAGAAGAGACATCAAGACCTATGATCACCCCATCGCCAGCCACAGGTTGTTTCCTTTTGTCAAGCAAAGAGGGTGCCTCTTCAACCACTACCTCCTTATCATGGGAGGGAGTCAGCAAGGGGGCACTTGAAGGAGAGCCTCTCGCGGTTTCCTTCTCCTTGGCAGCCGAGGGCCCGACCTCAGAGTCAGGTTTCCGCGCCTTGGATTTAGATTGACTTGAACTCTCACCCACCACAAGAACCATTCGGTAACCAGGGAAGAACGCTCTAAAAACAAGAAGGAAGCAGCATGAGAACAATCATAAGTATATCACAAAGAAAAAAGAAGGGAAAAAGAACATACTGGAAGCATTAGCAGCCACCCCTGACTTAGAAAATTTCTTGGCCTGATAAGCAGAACTAGAGGGTTCTTCCCTCTCATCTGATTCAGCGGTACGTTCGGAACGCTCTGCCTACACCTTGTATGTTTCTCCATGAAATCAACCTACAAGGGGTCATACGAGTCCCTGCCTCATACAAGTCCGCCTCGGACACCCAAGACACAGGACGGTCAGATTTGGTCTAACTACCTTGGAAAACGATCTTCAAGGTCTCCCTGTCTGAAGAAGAAAGCCTCCCAAAAGTGAGTCATCTATACGAGCAACCAACGCAAAGATCGACCCTTACTCATGGAGGGGCGAGATACGCCTACTACGGGGGCAACCTTAACACCAAGGGAAGAGGGCGAACTTTTAGTTTCCCCAAATGGAGCAACGCTCCAGCACATCCGAAGGAAGGGTCAACCCTTAACACATGTCAATAGACCCCTTCGCTCGCTGCGGTAAGAAGAAAGCTTGTGAGCTTTTTCACCCTCACTTTTATGGGGAACAAATTGCAGGGTAAAGGTCAAGAGCTATACACACGCTCCAACGAATGAAGGAAAAATGTTACACATGCCGAAGGTCGAGATTAATGGACAATGCTCACACTAGTACGAGGGAGGCGGAACGTTGTGTCCCATTGAGTGGCAGAGTTCCCATCCTCAAGTAAAGGAGAGGTCTATGCTCTCACCTTTGCACTTATGCTCACATTCATGATTAACATCTACAGGTACATCAATGTCATCACTCGTGCTTATACTCACAACCCATCCATACATACATACATGTTCATGCTTGCACTCATATGCATGCCCACATACACACTCCCATGTGTTCAAACATTTAGACGTCCATGCACATGGCCGCCATACATTCATGCATACATTCATGACTACAATCGCAGCATGTCTCCACTCACTCCCATCCTTATGTTCCTACTTGCATGTATGCTAGTACACATCCTCATGTTCATGATATGTCCATGTTCACTCCTAGTTAACATCCTATAGGCATATTTTCTAGTATCCCATACTTAGAAAAAATTTTAGACCAAAATTAAATTTTTCTTCACTTAGGCAAAATCCCGGCATGAAATTGAAGCATAAGTCACTTAGTGGCATTCGTATTGCATTCCTATACGAGCATGTATTTTTTGAGTACACGCCCGTAGCAAAGATAGATTTATTACTCCAACCTCAGACGGACGCATGCTTAGGCATACGTCCGTGCTACTCTGACGTTTACAATTCCTCTATCTCATAAGGCAGGGGGCAGAGTCAGAGACGCACATCCATGGGTAAGCAAGCATTCAGACGAAAGGTAAAACCCCGGTTTCAAATTGCGCGTGTCATACCATCCTAAAATAGAGTCAATCAAGGGTTAGGCCATTGGTTGACTCGGGGGCATGTGATGGATATACGCCCAATTTGAACCTGTTGACTTCCGAATTGTTACATTTTTACCATCCCATTAATGATTGTAAATCGAAACTTCAACCCGAACACTTCGCGAGAACACCAACGGCTCGGACGAGGCCGAAGCGCTCGTACGGCCGAGTCAAACTCACCTAGGTGAGGTTGGATGGCCACACCCGACCTCCCCTAGGGGAATCGGGTCAGCCAACCCGATCTCCCCTAGGGGGGATGGGGTTGGCCAACCCCATCCTCCCTAGGAGGGGTTGGGTGTCCTCACCCAACCCCTACCCTTGGGGGTCGGATTTTCCTCCCCCCCAAGGGCCCCGGCACCATCCTTGGACTCCCATACTCGGTTTACTCCGCCAACCTTCTCCGTATCCTAAGGTCTTAATTACGTGTTTAAAGGTTAATTAACTGTGTTTAAAGGTTAATGATGTCATTAAGCCACCTTAATGACACCGTTGCCTATAAATACCCCACCTCCACTATTCATTTGATCATCTTGGCAAGTTGCATAATTTTGCTCTAACATCTCTCTAGCTTTATCTCTCTAAAACCGTACTGACTTAGGCATCGGAGAGGGTTCATCAGGCACCCCCCCCCCTCTGTGCCTGGTATTGCCCCTCTTGCAGGGTGGCAAGGAGAAGAGAGCCAAGGAAGCAGAAGAGCATAGAGCAGAAGGACAAGCCCCAGGGGGTAAGAAATACAAGCCTCAGGGGGTCAGAAGGAGAGAAGGAAAGGAGGTCATAAGGAGAGAAAGAGAGGAGGTCAGAAGGAGAGAAGAGAAAGACATATATCAGAACAACTACCCAAGGGAGCAGAAGGGCATGGATCAGAACGACTAGCCCTAGGAACACTAAACCCGACATTTCATTAGTGGGAGATAAATTCTAGATTGACGACCCGTTGACCTAGACTTTATAACCTAACACTTATTGTGCCTCAGCTCTTGTCGTTATTTTGAGCGTCAGGACATCCAAGTTGTAGACTTCGATCGAATCGTCGCCGTACCTAGGCTTTGGTCGCCATTTTTGCCACATAATGGTTGACGATCGATTTGTAGACCTTCCATCGAATTGGCGCCGTACCTAGGCTTTAGTCGCCATTTTGGGCACATAATGGTCGACAACCGATTTGTAGACTTCAATCGAATCGTTTCCGTACCTAGGCTTTGGTCGCCATTTTGGGCACATAATGGTCGACGACCGATTTGTAGACCTTCCATCGAATTGTTGCCGTACCTAGGCTTTAGTCGCCATTTTGGGCACATAATGGTCGACAACCGATTTGTAGACTTCGATCGAATCGTCGCCGTACCTAGGCTTTGGTCGCCATTTTGGGCACATATGGTCGACGATCGATTTGTAGACCTTCCATCGAATTGTCGTCGTACCTAGGCTTTAGTCGCCATTTTGGGCACATAATGGTCGACAACCGATTTGTAGACTTCGATCGAATCGTCGCCGTACCTAGGCTTTGGTCGCCATTTTGGGCACATAATGGTCGACGACCGATTTGTAGACCTTCCATCGAATTGTCGCCATACCTAGGCTTTAGTCGCCATTTTGGGCACATAATGGTCGACAACCGATTTGTAGACTTCGATCGAATCGTCGCCGTACCTAGGCTTTGGTCGCCATTTTGGGCACATAATGGTCGACGACCGATTTGTAGACCTTCCATCGAATTGTCGCCGTACCTAGGCTTTAGTCGCCATTTTGGGCACATAATGGTCGACAACCGATTTGTAGACTTCGATCGAATCGTTGCCGTACCTAGGCTTTGGTCGCCATTTTGGGCACATAATGGTCGACGACCGATTTGTAGCGAGTTTGAGGGTGGTGACATTGGAATGATGATTTCTTTATGAAGAAAGTAGATCGAAGGATCTTTTTTATTCATCAATTCCTGAATATTACATCAAAAAAGGAAAACTCGACATTAGTTATAACAAATATCTATCATAGAATTTGATTATGACTTCTCTGCTTGTCGTGTCGCGGCTTGATAACAATGTCGAGCCATGTTTTGGTCCCCCCAGACCTCACCAATTCCTTGTGGTGTTGAGAACCTCATTACTTGGTGTGCCGTGGACGGGATGATTCGATAAGGATTGAGAGTCGTCCATCCGATGATAGTATTGTATGATGATGCAGCATCAACCACTACAAAGAGTATATCTATTTGCAACGTTTTATCTTCTCCTATGATGACGGTTAGTCGAATGGCTCCCAAGGGATATGTAGTTTCTCCTGCAAAACCTATCAAAGGGAAATCGACCTTCTTCAAGTCCTTTTTAGTAAAGCCTAACCGCCTAAAGGCTGAATAAAAGAAAATATCCGTTGAACTTCCACTATCGATGAGCACTCTTTTGACTCTATACGTGGCGATCAGAAGAGTAACCACCAAGGCGTCTTCATGAGGTTGATTCTCTTCCGCCAAATCGTCCATTGTAAAACTGATAGTTTCAAGATCAGGCTCTCTAAGCCTTTTTCCCATTACCGCCGCTGTAGATATTTGGGTAGCATACACTTCTCGAGCCGCATTTGTTCCTCCTCCCGAGGCAAATCCCCCCCGAGGGAAATCGTAGCCCAAGGGAGGAATCTCGATCTCCTCCTCGTAGCCCCCGGCGATAAAGTTGATCATTCCTCTTGGGGGGGTTGATCACGAGGAGGAGATCGAGATTCCTCCCTTGGGCTACGATTTCGCTTCTTCGGAATATTGTGGTTCTTTTCCACAATTTTTAATAATTTTCCCCTCTGGATAAGGGTCTCTATATCTTGCTTCAAGAGGGTACACCCATTTGTGTTATGCCCCCTTACCTGATGGTAGCGACAGTACGCATTTACCTGGTGACCCAGCATGTTTCTTCTTGCCGGTGGTGGGTTAGTAAGGCGGAGCTTCTCCATTTCCTGAAGTACTACCGATACATTATGGGTAAGAGGAGTATATTTGGAGGGATAAGGATTAGAATCTCTCCTTATTCCTTGTCGATTCCCTGGTCGGAAGTCTCGCCCACATCTTTCTTCCCTCCTAGGTGGTCGGGAAGCGGAGCCCTCCTCGATCTTGGCGGGCACCAGTTGTTTCTTGACTTCTTTGGGCAGCCCTTCATGCGATCTTTCTAGGTCGATGAATTTCTTTACTTTGATGGAGAGGGCGTCAATTCTTTACACGGGCTTCATCACTATGCTATCCTTCAGAGCTTGGCTCTGCACTCTAAGACCCCTCCAGAAGGTCCGGATCAGCTCGCCATCCGTGGCGTCCTCGTTCAGCTACTGGAGTATCTTGTGAAACCTTGTGTAGTAGTTGGCCAAGGTTTCACCTGGGCCTTGCTCGATCTTGTCGAGGAAGTTCATGCTCTTGAGGCGCTGCCTCTGACCTATGTGTCCTTCAATGAATTTGGTTTTCAGCTCATCCCATGAGTCTATAGAGTTGTCGGGGAGACCATAAAACCAAGTAGACGCATCTTCCTTCAGCTCATCCCATGAGTCTATAGGTACTTTTCATACCACATGTTTGACCGAATGTGACTTTTAGTACTGGATGTTTAGTTTTGTATACTTTTGGTACCAAACGTTTGAAAAAATGTGACTTTTGGTACATCCGTTAGTTGGCCGTTAATTTTGGCTGTTAAATGACATATGCAAGTCACGTGATCGACTCTAAACTTTTAATTTTGTTCAATTTAGTTCCTTAAAATATATTTCTAACTTTTATTTGGTTAACTTAGTCATAACACTTCAATATCTGACCCAGTTAAACCAATCGAATTCAATTGACATATCCCCATTTGGGTCAAATTTACCCAATGGGGATAGGTCCCAATTGGGTTCGATTTTGAAGCTTTAGAACTAAATTAAACAAAATAAAAGTTATGAATATATTTGAGGGACTAAATTGAACAAAATTAAAGTTTAGAGTCGATCACGTGACTTGCAAATTTCATTTAACGGCCAAAACTAACGGCAAACTAACGGATGTACCAAAAGCCACATTTTTTCAGACGTTTGATACCAAAAGTATACAAAACTAAACATCCAGTACTAAAAACCACATTCGGTCAAACATGTGGTATGAAAAGTACCTTTAACCCGCATAATGATCAGGCGTTGGCCCTCATCCCAAGAGGGAGGAGTTGTGGGCGTTGATGTGGCGAACTAGGTCGCCTTCTCCGGTATAATCGTCGATGCTCCTCGCGAAGACTTGCGACGGAACTCGAGTATTGAATAGCCTTTTGGTGAAGGAGTGAGATGTATGATCACGAACGATGAGCAAATCGTTCACACCTTGCCTCTTCTTCTCCAACAGTTCTTCGACCTTCCCTATTGTGAACAGGACAGGTTCCTTGCCCACCGTTTCGGCCTCGGGGGCTTTAGGGGTTTCTTTCTCCAGGGGATTCTCCTTCTGGATTTTCACACTGGAAGCTACTTCTTCCTTTTGTGAGGCCTCTCGGGTTGGCTCTCTTTTCTCTGGAACAGCCCCTGCTTGGGTTTTATTCCAAAAAGTAATAAAGGCAGCTATTACCTCCGGAGGAACAGCCTGGGGAGCTGTCCTCGCATCTTCCAAAATTGGCAGAGATTTGGAATGGTTGAGGGTTTCATCATCGCCAACACCATTAGATTGGGGTATTGGGGGATCTTCTTGGGGGATCGGCCCCGATGTGGTAGGATCCCCTGGTGGACTGCTCCTTGCTTCCACCGGAGTGTTGGAAATCTTGCTCTTTTCGACAGCCATGACTTTTTGATCTGTTCCCACAGACGGCGCCAAATATTGGGATCAAAATGACGTGGCCACAAACTTCATGGAATGGAATTCTAGGCTTCCCCTTGGACGTAGCTCTCTCGAGGACTTGATTTCCTCCGGGAGACTTTTAAGGTCGAGCACCTAAAAAAGGGGTGGGGATGGCCCCTGATTCCACTCTGAAGCTTAAGTTAGTAATGTATTTGAGAGTGTAATATATAAGTATTCAGAGCAGATTGTTTTTAATTGAATAAGATAGGTCCCTATTTATAGGGGAGAGTTACCGACTTATCAGTGGCGGTTGTTGGATCACGGTGGAACTCCGGTACGGACTTTGACGGCAATCCTAGCTCCTGTGCTCCACGCAATCCTGCAAGAGGGGATAGACCGGGCGGTGACCCAGAATCCCTCTCCGATGCTTAAATGAGTATCTCGTATGACTGGCAAGCAGTAATCTCAAAGTGTATTGAATTCAACGTGAGTGATCTGAGGTGACCTCTTGCCCTTTTATAGGCGAAGAGATGCCTCAGGTACCTGGTTAACCGTTATGGGGTGGTTAGCCCGTATCCCGCATATCTCGGATGTGATCTCGCGTATCTCAGCCATGCCCCGCGTATCTCGGCCACGCTCCGTGTATCTTAACCACGTTCCGCGTATCTCGGCCACGCCCCGCATATCTTGGCCTTATCCTCTGATAATCGAGTCCCGACTCCCGTCGGGGACTCCAGAGTTATCTCGTTGTGTCACCGCTCGGGGCCTCTCGTCATCGTGACAGGGCCAATCATTCTCAGGGATTCATTATCGGGGCCTACTTAAAGGCTTCTCATCGGGAGCTTCCAGCTCCACTGTCGGGACCGACTCTGTCGGGACCTTGCCTTGTCGGGACTCCCTTCGTCGGGACCCTTCTCCTAGGTCATCTTGACCTTCATTTTGGGCCTGGTGGGCCTGTTTGCCGTTTCCTCCCCGTTAAAGGGCCTGATGGCTGTAATCGAACCCATCATTTGCCCCCAAGACATGAGGGACTTTTAGTTCGTCGTGTCTTCCAACACCCGACCTCCTGATATTGGAATCGGGGATCTTTCCCTTGGTTTAGTTACTCAATTATCAGTCTTCTCCTTCACGTTTCCTCAATGTTTTGTAGATAACTGTTAAATCCTAGGGGTCTCCTCGGTTCCCCAGTGCATTAAATGCAGTAGATAATGGAGTGACGTCATCAGTACCCGTGCCTGATTCTCTGTGTTTGCTTTTTCTGAAAAGTACTTTTCAGGATATTTCATCATTGCACCTGCTGCCATTCCGCACGTTTCATCTCAACGGTCCAAATTAGAACGCTTCAACTTCGACGGTTCAGATTAACCCGCCCCTTCGACTGTCCTCTTTGCCTATAAAATCCTTACCCAGGGTTCAGTTTCCTCTCATCATCTACGAATTTTCGAAGGCTTTCTGCAACTCTTGAGACCTTAGTGTTTCTTCGGCCATTCTTCCAGCAATGTCAGGTTCATCCTTTTAGCCTTCAATTATCATGTCAGGTAAGGGTTTCTTCTCTATTGTTCGCCTTCATCTTCGCTTAGTTTGATTGTAATTTTCCGGGAAGACCTAATATCCCTTTTCAATGACTGATTTCAGACAGTGGATCTGGTTTCGAGGGAAGGAAGCTCTTCAACTTCGACTATGCTATGAATGAAATTTTCAGCACTGCTTATGATGCAGCTCTCCAGGAAGGATGTATCATTTCCGCCAAAAAAGCCGATGCTCAAGGCCGGAAATGCATACCACAAGTTCAGAGTGAAGAGGAACTACTTCTTCATCGGAAACTCCTCGATCCCATGACCCCGATAGCCAATCCTCCAACGGCTGACCCTGTGGAGCCTTCTGCCCTAGACCTTGCGGATCTTGCTCCCGTTGATGCCGCTACCAAGGATTAGGCCTAACTACTTATCGCTAGAATCTTTGTATTCTCCTCCTTTTGTAATCATCGGGCCTTCGAGCTCTATTAATATCGGACTTTCTCAGTTCTGATTCTTTTATTGCACCTCTCCTAGTGGCTTTATTATACTTTCTCAAGTCGAAACCTCGATACTTAAGACATTCTCGTATGTCCTTCCCGATGATTTAATAACTTGCACCACTTAAGGCGACTTAATATCGTGTGCATCACTTAAGACGACTTAATTATTACTTAGGATAAACCTAAAGATCGTGCACCACTCAAGGCGACTTAGTATCGTGCACCACTTAAGGCAACTTAATTATTACTTAGGATAAACCTAAAGATCGTGCACCACTTAAGGCGACTTAATATCATGCACCACTCAGGGTGACTTTTTGGTACTTAGAATAAATCTAAGGATTGTACACCACTCAAGGCGACTTAGTATCGTGCACCACTTAAGGCGACTTTTTGATACTTAGAATAAATCTAAGGATCGCGCACCACTCAAGGCGACTTTTTGGTACTTAGAATAAATCTAAGGATTGTGCACCACTCAAGGCGACTTAGTATCGTGCACCACTTAAGGCGACTTTTCTTGTGCACCACTCAAGGCGATTTTTTTGATACTTAGAATAAATCTAAGGATTGTGCACCAATCAAGGCGACTTAGTCCCGAGCATCACTTAAGACGACTTAATTATTACTTAGGATAAACCTAACGATCGTGCACCACTCAAGGCGACTTAGTATCGTGCACCACTCAAGGCGACTTTTTTGATACTTAGAATAAATCTATGGATTGTGCACCACTCAAGGCGACTTTTCTCATGCACCACTTAAGGCGACTTTTCTCGTGCACCATTGAAGGCGACTTTTCTCGTGCACCATTGAAGGCGACTTTTCTCGTGCACCATTGAAGGCGACTTTTCTCGTGCACCATTGAAGGCGACTTTTCTCGTGCACCACTTAAGGCGACTTTTCTCGTGCACCACTGAAGGCGACTTTTCTCGTGCACCACTGAAGGCAACTTTGACACTTAGCATAAATCTAAGGATAACTCTGATTGGAAGCAACCTCTTTATTTATTGACGGCACAAAATTGGCTTACATCGAATTAAACGATAAACAGCATACACCACTTAAGGCGATTTTACATCGGGCACCACTTAAGGCGACTTTATCGGGCACCACTTAAGGCGACTTTCTTCAAGCATGGTGTTTCTTCAAGTGTTCGCCACTAAAAGAATGCTTTAACGTTCTGCCATCGAGGTCTTCCAACTTGTACGCATTTGGAGCTGGCATCCCCACGACCTTATAAGGTCCTTCCCATTTTGGTGACATCTTGTTGATTCGATCCAAAAGGGTGAACTCGTTGCGACGCCAAACCATTTCCCCGACGAAGAACTGTCGGGACTTCACTCGCCGATTGTAGTACCTGGCCGTCGCCAAACGCATTCGAGCTTGGACTTCATCGGCTTCCCGCCTCTTCTCTTCGTATAAGTCCAAGTCCAGACGTCTCACTTCATCGTTCGTCAGGGGCTCGTAATATCTCATCCGATGGGACGCCACAGCTACCTCTACGGGGGCGACAGCTTCTGTGCCATAAACGAGGCCAAACGGAGTCTCCCCTGTTGATCGTTTGGGTGTCGTTCTAACAGCCCAAAGCACGTTTTCCAGTTCGTTCAGCCACTTGCCCTTCAAGGCATAGACCCTCTTCTTCAGGCCATCCATCACGATTTTGTTGGCTGACTCCACCTGGCCATTAGTCTGAGCATGGCGTACGGAGGCGGTCCGATGCTCAATGTTCAATTCTTCCAGCTACTCCCTCACCTGAGAGCCGTTAAACGGTGGACCATTGTCGCTGATTACCACCTTAGGAATCCCGTATCTGGACACGATGTGGGTCTGGAGGAACTTGACGATCTGGTTCCCCGTTGTTCTGGCCAATGCCTTCGCCTCTATCCATTTCGAAAAATAATCGATTGCTACAAGTAAATACTTACATTGTCCTTGTGCTTGTGGAAGAGGTCCCACCAAGTCGATGCCCCACTGCGCGAAGGGCCACGCGCTCTTGATGGGTGTCAGATTAGCGGCCGGAGCCACGATACTCGGGGCGTACCTCTGGCACGGGTCGCAGGATCGGACCAACGCCGTTGCTTCTTTGTTCATCGTGGGCCAATAGTAGCCTAAGTTCAACACCTTCCTCATAATGGATCGGGCCCCTTCGTGACAAGCCGCTACCCCTTCATGCATTTCCTTCAGGATTCGACTGGTGTCGGGTTCTGCTACACACTTCAAGTACGGAGTTGAGAACCAGCCCTTCTTGTATAGCTGATTGTCCAGCATCACATAGTTGGCCGCGATCCGATGCATCCTGTCTGCTGCCACTTGATTATCGGGGACTGCCCCCGTAGTCAGGTACGCGACTATTGGGATCATCCAGGTTGGCTCTTCCTCCGATCTTGCTTCAATGGCGCACACCTGTGTTGGGTCGATGTTTGACAAGATCACCTTCTCCAAGAAGTGCACCTTCCGATTTTCTTCCAAGGGTGCCCCCAAGGCAAATTTGCTCAAGGCATCTGCCTCTACATTTTCCTCCCTTGGAATAGCCGCGATATCGAAGCTTTTGAAGCTTTCTTTCAGGGCTTGTACCTCTCGCAGATACTTTTTCATTATCGGACTCCTTGCTTCGTATCGCCCTTGAACCTGGTTCACGATTAAAGCTGCGTCGCACTTCACTCTCAAGTGATCGATTACAGTGCCTTTAGCAATTTTTAGGCCCGTGATAAGAGCTTCATACTCCGCTTCGTTGTTTGTGGCCTTGAATGTTAAAGCCAAGGCGTATCGGAGCGGTTCACCTTCGCCCGGTGGTATCAACAAGAAGCCCGCTCCTGATCCGTCCGAACTCGCGGAGCCATCCGTGTACATCTCCTAGGTATTTTCCTTGTTTGGCTGTTCTGATTGCTCTGCCCTCTCTGGTTGTTCTTCTATCGGGACCTCCATAGTTGCCCCCTCTACAGGGCCCGCTTCTTCTAGATCGGGGGCTGTAGATTCTGCTATAAAATTCGACAATGCCTGGCCCTTGATGGCCGTTCTTGGAGCAAAGTGTATTCGAAACTCACTAAGCTCTACTGCCCACTTTACTAATCTTCCCGACGCATCCGGTCGGTTCAAAAAATGCTTCAAAGGCTGGTTTGTCAGCACAGTAATCTCATGTGCGTGGAAATAAGGCCTTAGCTTCCGAGCAGTAATAATCAACGCAAAGAGGTACTTTTCAACAGCGGGGTAGTTTAATTCAGACTTGGCAAACGCCTTGCTTACATAATAGACGGGGACTTGATTACCCTCGACAATCTTTACTAACACAGAGCTAATGGAAAATTCAGAAACAGCCAAATAAAGGTAGAGCGGCTCGCCTGGAACCGGTTTCGCCAGCGGCGGGAGTGTGCGAAGGTGCTGCTTGAGTGCTTGGAACGCCTCTTCACATTTGGCGGTCCATTCGAATTTTTTTTTTGGCCCTCAAGACTTCAAAAAACGGCATTGATCGGTCGCTGGCTTTGGACAAGAAGCGATTCATTGCAGCTAGTCGGCCATTCAGCACTTGCACCTCCCGATGGTTTATCGGAGATTGCATCTCCTCGATTGCCCTCAGCTTCTCAGGATTCACTTCAATTCCTCTTTGGCTCACCATGAAGCCCAAAAACTTCCCTGAGTGGACTCCGAAGGCGCATTTCGTCTGGTTCAAGCGAACCTGATGGAGCCTCATCCGCTCAAACGCCATGGTAAGGTTGTGCACGTGATCCTCGGCTTGTCGGGACTTCACCAGCATATCATCCACGTAAGCTTCCATGGTTTCTCCCAGCATATCTCCAAACAGTTTGTTCACCATCCGTTGGTAGGTTGCCCCGGCATTGATTAACCCGAAAAGCATGACATCGTAGTGATAGATGTCACTGTCTGCGTAGAACTCTGTGTGGGGGGCGTCTTCCTTGGCCATCTTGATTTGGTTGTAGCCTGAATACGCATCCATGAAACTCAACAGTTCGTGTCCCGACGTGGCATCCACCAACTGATTGATTCTAGGGAGTGGATAGCAGTCCTTTGGGCAAGCCTTGTTCAAGTCGCGGAAGTCCACACACATTCGCCATTTCCCGTTAGTCTTCTTCACCAGCACTGGGTTGGCCACCCAAGTCTGGAATCGGAGCTCCTTAATGAACCCAGCATCGAGCAACCTGCCCACCTCCTGCTGGATCGCGATCTTCTTATCCGTGCCCATCGGACGCCTTTTCTGTGTGATAGGCTTGATCGCGGGGTCTATCTTTAGCTCGTGTACGATCACATCAGGGCTGATTCCTGGCATATCGCTGGGGGACCAGGCAAACAGCTCCTTGAACTCCTTCAACAACTCCACCAATTTTTGGACTGTCTCTTCAGTCAGAGCAGACCTGATTTTCACCTTCCTCTGGGGTCCGTCGATCTCGACTTCTTTCAGATCTTCTACGGGGGCGGGACGCCCAAACTCTTCTCTGGGATCTGTGTCTGTCTGGAGGACAGTCATGGCCTCTCGCCTCCTCCTCCGGGTGGCATTAACATAGCATTTTCGGGAAGCCACCTGGTCGCCCTTGACCTCTCCAACTCCGTGGTCGGTCGGGAACTTCATCTTCTGGTGCACAGTCGAGGCAACCGCCATCAGGGGATTGTTGGATCACGGCGGAACTCCGGTTACGGTGACGGATTCCTTAGCTCCTCGCAATCCTGCAGAAGGGGATAGAGGGCAGTGGCCCAGAATCCCTCTCCGATGCTTAACGTAAGTATGGTGGCCAACAGCGCAAGTAAGCAATAAAATGTGTGTGTAAAACGTAACCCTAATCTGGGATAACTTCCCTCCTTTTATAGAGGAAAAGTTACCCCAGTTACCTGGTTAGGCCGTTGGATCGTGATCCGTTATCCCACATATTTCGCCGTGTATCTGGCCATGTATCTCGTGCGGTTATTCGCATCCCCCAAATCTCGCCCATTATGCCACTACTGTGATCGTGGCGAGATTTCCGGGATTGTGCTTTCACTGGCGAGCCTCGATCGTTATTGGAGGCTCCCAAGTTAAGTCGTTTAAGGATTCGGTCTCGGGGAGTGGCTTCAACTCCCATATCGGGGCCGACTACGTCCAGGTCCGATATTTTCAGTGCCCTCCCCTATCGGGGCCATACTTGCTCGGGGCCTTTCGATGTCGGAGCCTCCTTCTGTCGGAGCCCTTAGCCCTCCAGCTCCTAGCCCAACGGGCCTAAATGCCGTTTGTCAATCGTTAAGGGGCCTAACGGCCTCCGCCGGAGCCCATCATCTGCCCCCAAGACGTGAGGGACTTTTAGTGCGTCGCGTCTTCCAACATCGGGCTTTTCGTGTTTTTATCGGAGGCCTTTGCGTGGAATGTCGGAGGCCATTGCCTTGATCTTTTCGAGATCTTCTGGGATCTTGTTTGTACTCAAAAGGATTTCTTGATCAGACCAGCATTTAATGCTGATGGGAGATGAGGGAACGTTTCGGACTCTGCACGCTTATCTGCTGGAAAAGCACTTTTCAACCGTTCCAATGCGTCATTATTTCTTGTCTTATTCGTCCCATGCGTCCTGACGGTTCAGATTAAAACCGTTCGCATTTTCCGAATTCGCACGTTTCCCCTTGGACGATCATGATTGAATCGTTTCGAATTCTGTGGCTCAGATCGCCCACCCCTTCAGTTCCTTTTTTTTTTATTGTCCTTTTTGTATCGAACCTTTTGGGCCTTCGAGCCTTTGATGAATGTTTTCTTTTTCGGTCACGCTCTTCGTAAATCTTCTATCGGACCCTAAGAACTTTTAGGCCTTCCGTCGTCCTATGACGCTTTTAAATCGAACCTTAATAACCTAAGGATTTTTGGACGTCCAAAGACGCTTTTTAATCGGACCTTAAAAACTTAAGGATTTTCGGACGTCCAATGACGCTTTTTAATCGGTCCTTAAAAACTTAAGGATTTTCGGACGTCCAAAGACGCTTTTTAATCGGACCTTAAAAACTTAAGGATTTTCGGACGTCCAAAGACGCTTTTTAATCGGACCTTAAAAACTTAAGGATTTTCGGACGTCCAAAGACGCTTTTTAATCGGACCTTAAAAACTTAAGGATTTTCGGACGTCCAAAGACGCTTTTTTTTTAATCGGACCTTAAAAACTTAAGGATTTTCGGACGTCCAAAGACGCTTTTTAATCGGACCTTAAAAACTTAAGGATTTTCGGACGTCCAAAGACGCTTTTTAATCGGACCTTAAAAACTTAAGGATTTTCGGACGTCCAAAGACGCTTTTTAATCGGACCTTAAAAACTTAAGGATTTTCGGACGTCCAAAGACGCTTTTTAATCGGACCTTAAAAACTTAAGGATTTTCGGAACATTTTGATCAGGAGTAACCTCTTTATTGATTGATGTCTTTAACATGGCATGCACCACTCAGGGCGACTTAATTACATCGTTGCGCCGCTACGGACGACCTATTTGTCAAACATGACATTTCTTTAGATGTTCACCACTAAAGGTGTTTCGTAATACTCTACCGTCGAGGTCTTCTAGCTTGTAAGCATTTGAGGCTGGCATGCCCACGATCTTGTAAGGCCCTTCCCATTTCGGAGACAGCTTGTTGATCCGATCTTGGAGAGTGAACTCGTTCCGTCGTAGGACCAGCTCCCCCGAATAGAACTGTCGCGACCTGACCTTCCGGTTATAGTACCTGGCCGTCGCCAGACGCATCCGAGCTTGCGTTATGTCGGCCTCTAGCCGTTTTTCCTCTAACAAGGATAACTCCAGGCGCCTGGTTTCGTCGTTCGTCAGAGGCCCTATCTTGGCTTTTCCTGGACTCGTCGAAGGCTCATAGCTTCTGGTTCGATGGGACGCCACAGCGATTTCCACAGGAGCGACTGCCTCCGTCCCATAAACAAGTGCAAACGGGGTTTCGCCTGTTGATCGTTTGGGTGTCGTTCGGACCGCCCACAACACGTTCTCCAGCTCGTCTAGCCACTTTCCGTCCAAAGCGTAGACCCTCTTCTTCAAGCCCTCCATCACGATTTTGTTGGCGGCCTCTACCTGCCCATTGGTCTGGGCGTGACGAACGGATGCTGTTCGATGCTCAATATTGAACTCGTCTAGGAATCTCTCCAGCTGGGCCCCATTAAACGGAGGGCCGTTGTCGCTGATGATCACCTTCGGCACCCCATATCTTGACAAGATTCGGGTCTGGAGGAACTTAATGATATGTCCCGCTGTTGTCTTGGCTAAGGGCTTAGCCTCGATCCACTTCGAGAAGTAATCAATCGCAACCAGCAGATGTGTGCACTGGCTCTTTGCTTTCGGAAGGGGTCCCACCAGGTCAATGCCCCACTGTGCGAAGGGCCAAGCACTCCCAATGGGCGTCAGATCAGCGGCGGGGGCTGTGATGTTCGAGGCGTATCTCTGACACGCGTCACAGGATCGAACAAGCGCTGTTGCCTCCTTATTCATCGTAGGCCAATAGTATCCCAAGTTCAGCGCCTTTCTCAGGATGGATCGGGCGCCTTCGTGACAGGCTGCGACTCCTTCATGCAGTTCTCTTAGAATTCGGGTCGTGTCAGGTTCTGCTACGCATTTCAGGAAAGGTGTCGAGAGTAAACCCTTCTTGTACAACTGGTTATCCACCATCGCGTAGTTAATTGACATTCGTCGCAGTCGTTCTGCTGCCATTTTGTCTTCAGGCAGTGCCCCCGTAGTTAGGTACTCAATTATCGGGGTCATCCACGTGGGCTCTTCTTCTGACCCTGTCCCGATAGTGCATACTTCCGATGGATCGGTCGTTGACAGAATCACCCTTTCCAAGAAGTGTACCCTCCGAGTCTCTTCCAAAGGTGCCCCCAAGGCAAATTTGCTCAAGGCATCGGCCTCCACATTCTTTTCTCTTGGGATTGCCTCTATATCAAAGCTTTTGAAGCTCTCCTTTAATGTTCGAGCCTCCTGAAGATATTTCTTCATGATTGGATTCTTTGCCCCATACTCTCCCCGAATCTGGTTTACAATCAGGCTTGCATCACACTTCACCCTCAGATGTTCGATTCCAGTGCCCCTAGCGATCTTCAACCCTGTTATAAGAGCTTCATACTCTGCCTCGTTATTGGTGGCTTTAAATGTCAGGGCCAATGCATATCGGAGCGGCTCCGCCCCACCTGGTGGAATCAATACGAACCCTGCACCCGATCCGTCTGAGCTTGAGGAGCCATCTGTGTACAACTCCCAGGTGTTCTTCTTATTTGGCTGTTCCAACTGTCTTTCCATCGGGACCTCGTCAGTCTTCCCGGTGGTTGCCCCCTCTACTGTTTTCGTTGCTTCAGGATCGGGAATAGTAGATTCAACTATAAAGTCGGCCAATGCCTGCCCTTTGATAGCTGTTCTTGGAGCGAAATGAATTCGAAACTCGCTAAGTTCCACGGCCCACTTTACTAGTCTCCCCGACGCGTCGGGTCGGTTCAAGAAGTGTTTCAATGGCTGATCAGTCAACACCGTAATTTCATGCGCATGGAAGTAGGGCCGTAACTTTCGAGCAGTAATAATCAACGCAAAGAGATACTTCTCAATCGGAGGATAATTCATTTCACTCTTGGCAAACGCCTTGCTTACATAATAGACAGGAATCTGATTGCCTTTGACAGCTTTAACTAGAACAGAGCTTATTGCAAATGCAGAAATGGCCAAATAAAGATAGAGTGGCTCGCCTGGAGTTGGCTTCGCCAGTGGCGGGAGGTCGCGGAGGTGTTGTTTGAGCGTTTGGAACGCCTTCTCACATTCAGTAGTCCATTCGAACTGTCGGTTGGCCCTTAACACCTTGAAAAATGGCATCGATCGGTCACTGGCCTTGGATAAGAAGCGATTCATGGAAGCCAGTCGACCGTTCAACACTTGCACCTCCCTATGGTTGGTCGGGGATTGCATCTCTTCTATCGCCCTCAGTTTCTCGGGATTCACCTCGATCCCCCTCTGGCTCACCATGAAGCCTAAGAACTTCCCAGAATGGACTCCGAAAGCGCATTTGGCTGGATTCAGACGGACCTGGTGGAGCTTCATCCTCTCGAAGGCCATAGCCAAATTACCGACATGATCCGATGCTCGTCGAGATTTCACCAACATGTCATCTACATAAGCCTCCATAGTGTCTCCGATCATATCCCCGAATAATTTGTTCACCATTCTCTGATAGGTCGCCCCCGCATTTACCAGGCCAAAAGGCATGACATCGTACTGGAAGACCTCGCTGTCAGCGTAGAAGGCGGTGTGTTGGGCATCCTTCTCCGCCATCTTTATCTGGTTATAACCAGAATAAGCATCCATAAAGCTCAGCAACTCATGCCCCGATGTAGCATCCACCAGTTGATCGATCCGCGGGAGCGGATAACAGTCCTTCGGACAGGCCTTGTTTAGGTCGCGGAAGTCGACACACATCCTCCACTTCCCGTTGCTCTTCCTTACCAGCACTGGGTTGGCAACCCACGTCTGAAATCGGATCTCCCTAATGAATCCGGCGTCGAGCAGCCTGCCCACCTCTTGCTGAATGGCAATCCTCTTATCTGCCCCCATCGGACGTCTCTTCTGCGCTATCGGCTTGATTACAGGGTCAATATTCAGTTCGTGCTCGATCACGTCTCGGCTGATTCCTGGCATATCACTCGGGGACCAGGCAAACAGCTCCTTAAATTCTTGCAAGAGCGCAATCAACTCCTGGGCCCTTTCGTCGGACAGGGCAGATCCGATTTTTACCTTCCTCTCGGGCCCATCTATCTCGACTTCCTTTAGGTCCTCCATGGGGGCGGGACGCCCAAACTCCTCTCGAGGGTCAGTGTCTGTCTGGAGCACTGACATGGCCTCCTTCCTTGATCTCCTGGTGGCGTTGACATAGCATCGTCTCGACGCCACCTGGTCGCCTTTCACCTCGCCTACCCCATTCTCAGTCGGGAACTTCAGTTTTTGGTGGACGGTTGAGGCTACCGCCATTAGAGGGTTGATGGTGGTTCTTCCAATGATTGCATTGTACGTTCCTGTGGATTCGACCACCACGAACTCCACATCCCGCTTCTCCATTTTCCAGCCACTGCCGAACCACACGGGCAGTGTGATAACCCCTAACGGATAAGAGGTTGTGCCACAAAATCCTACCATCGGGAAGTTAACCTCCCGCAAATCTTTCTTCTTCTTTCCCATCTGCTCCAGGGCGTCGGAGAAGAGGATGTCGGAGGAGCTCCCTCCATCAATGAGGATTCTCTTTACCTCGAACCCTCCTACATCCAGCGTTACTACTAGGGCATCTTCGTGGGGGGCCTCCACTCCCTCCAGATCCTTCGCCGAGAAGGTGATCTCCATCTCTTCCTTCGGAGTCCACGACCGCGATCTTTTTCCCAAAACCACCGCGACTGGCACTTGGTTGGCATAACGCTCCCGAGAGGCCGACGTGTCACCTCCCGCAGCGAACCCTCCATGGATCACGTTAATAACCCTCTTCTGTCGGGACCCTGAGGGACCTTCCGGAGGCTCTGTGGCAGAAGACCTCCTTTTTCTTGGGGACCTCGATCGAGACTTGGACCTTGACCGGGAGCGAGAACGGGGCTTGCAGCGTGAGTCTCCCACGAACTCCTTTAGCTTTCCCCTCTGGATAAGCTTCTCTATTTCCTTCTTCAACTCCCGACACTGGTCGGTGTCGTGTCCGGGGGCCCGATGGAATCGGCAGTATCGGTCGGTGCGAGAGCCCAACTTTTCTCCTTCTTTCTTCTTGGGGAAACGAGCCAGGCCTTGTTTCTCCATTACCGCCAGGACTTCTTTTAAGGGTCTGTTGAGAGGAGTAAACTCCTCCTTCTGACCATCCCTCCGGTTCGGACGCCTATCCTCCCTCCGATCAGAGCGTCCACGACTTCGGCTGCCTTCGGAGCTATCCTTTTTGTGTCGGTTATCCGATGATTTGAAGAATTGCTTTCCTTCGCGCCCCTTAGGAGGAGCCAGCTCTCCGGCAGCGATTTTCGATTCTTGGACGTCGATTTGCTGCTTTACCCTCGCCTGGAGCGCCTCCATGTTCCAGACGCTTTTGGCCGCGACGCTGTGGAGTAAGTCGGAGCCATAGGGAGGGCTGAGGTTATTTATGAAGATACGAATGGCCTCGCCCTCCGATATCTCCTCGTCTAGCTCGGTCATGTTAGCCGTGTAACGCTGGTAGTACTGAGCTAACGACTCGTCAGGCTTCTGGACCACCTCGTGTAGGGTCCTAACACTCTTCAGTAATCGTCGACGCCCCTGGTACTGAGCGATGAATCGCTGGTGCATGTCCTTCCAACAGGTTATACATCCAGTGGGCAGACTGTAGAACCATGTCATCGCCTTTTCTCCCAAAGTACTCGGGAACAATGCACAGATAACGTCTTCGTCCGGGGTCCTGCCCATGCAAGCTGTCAGGTGCTTCTGCACGTGGCGGACCGGGTCCGCAACTCCGTCGTATTCATCTATCTTTGGGATACCCAAGCCTGGCGGGGCCAGGGTGTGGATCAACCTGGGAACGAAAGGATGGGTTTCCTGACTTCCCAACTCTGACATCATGGGTTTCTGATCTCCCATACAAATACCCACAATCTTCACTACCTGGTCGGGGGTGAGGGGACCATTCAATGGGATTGTTCTTTGTTGCACGGGCCCTGGTCCATCGACCACGAAGTTCTCCACCGGTGCTGGGTTAGGGGGAACGGGCTGTTCCCTCCTCGGAGGGGGCGGTGGCAGGTTGTCAGCCGCCTCCCCTCTAGGAGCATCTCGCCGCGGGGGGAGTGGTGGCAGGTCGGTTTGCCTTCTAGCAGCTTCTCTTCGATCCAGGAGGGCCTCCATGGCCTCCATGAATAGGGGCATGGCCTCTGCCACTACCCTGGCCAGTTCCGGATTCGGGGGAGGTGCTTCGTTCCGGCGAGTGCTGTCACCTTCATCTCTCAGATCCTGATGCTGGGCAGCATCCTCCGGGTGGGTGCTGGTGGCCCGGCTTACCTGCTTGCCTAACCTCCCGCAAATCTTTCTTCTTCTTTCCCATCTGCTCCAGGGCGTCGGAGAAGAGGATGTCGGAGGAGCTCCCTCCATCAATGAGGATTCTCTTTACCTCGAACCCTCCTACATCCAGCGTTACTACTAGGGCATCTTCGTGGGGGGCCTCCACTCCCTCCAGATCCTTCGCCGAGAAGGTGATCTCCATCTCTTCCTTCGGAGTCCACGACCGCGATCTTTTTCCCAAAACCACCGCGACTGGCACTTGGTTGGCATAACGCTCCCGAGAGGCCGACGTGTCACCTCCCGCAGCGAACCCTCCATGGATCACGTTAATAACCCTCTTCTGTCGGGACCCTGAGGGACCTTCCGGAGGCTCTGTGGCAGAAGACCTCCTTTTTCTTGGGGACCTCGATCGAGACTTGGACCTTGACCGGGAGCGAGAACGGGGCTTGCAGCGTGAGTCTCCCACGAACTCCTTTAGCTTTCCCCTCTGGATAAGCTTCTCTATTTCCTTCTTCAACTCCCGACACTGGTCGGTGTCGTGTCCGGGGGCCCGATGGAATCGGCAGTATCGGTCGGTGCGAGAGCCCAACTTTTCTCCTTCTTTCTTCTTGGGGAAACGAGCCAGGCCTTGTTTCTCCATTACCGCCAGGACTTCTTTTAAGGGTCTGTTGAGAGGAGTAAACTCCTCCTTCTGACCATCCCTCCGGTTCGGACGCCTATCCTCCCTCCGATCAGAGCGTCCACGACTTCGGCTGCCTTCGGAGCTATCCTTTTTGTGTCGGTTATCCGATGATTTGAAGAATTGCTTTCCTTCGCGCCCCTTAGGAGGAGCCAGCTCTCCGGCAGCGATTTTCGATTCTTGGACGTCGATTTGCTGCTTTACCCTCGCCTGGAGCGCCTCCATGTTCCAGACGCTTTTGGCCGCGACGCTGTGGAGTAAGTCGGAGCCATAGGGAGGGCTGAGGTTATTTATGAAGATACGAATGGCCTCGCCCTCCGATATCTCCTCGTCTAGCTCGGTCATGTTAGCCGTGTAACGCTGGTAGTACTGAGCTAACGACTCGTCAGGCTTCTGGACCACCTCGTGTAGGGTCCTAACACTCTTCAGTAATCGTCGACGCCCCCGTGGATCGATACCCTGCATCTCCACCAGCGTGGGCATGCCAGCCATGATATGGAATCAGAGGAAAGCAAACTTACTTTTGACTTTTTGTTGCGTTTCCCACAGACGGCGCCAATGTTGGATCACGGCGGAACTCCGGTTACGGTGACGGATTCCTTAGCTCCTCGCAATCCTGCAGAAGGGGATAGAGGGCAGTGGCCCAGAATCCCTCTCCGATGCTTAACGTAAGTATGGTGGCCAACAGCGCAAGTAAGCAATAAAATGTGTGTGTAAAACGTAACCCTAATCTGGGATAACTTCCCTCCTTTTATAGAGGAAAAGTTACCCCAGTTACCTGGTTAGGCCGTTGGATCGTGATCCGTTATCCCACATATTTCGCCGTGTATCTGGCCATGTATCTCGTGCGGTTATTCGCATCCCCCAAATCTCGCCCATTATGCCACTACTGTGATCGTGGCGAGATTTCCGGGATTGTGCTTTCACTGGCGAGCCTCGATCGTTATTGGAGGCTCCCAAGTTAAGTCGTTTAAGGATTCGGTCTCGGGGAGTGGCTTCAACTCCCATATCGGGGCCGACTACGTCCAGGTCCGATATTTTCAGTGCCCTCCCCTATCGGGGCCATACTTGCTCGGGGCCTTTCGATGTCGGAGCCTCCTTCTGTCGGAGCCCTTAGCCCTCCAGCTCCTAGCCCAACGGGCCTAAATGCCGTTTGTCAATCGTTAAGGGGCCTAACGGCCTCCGCCGGAGCCCATCAGGGATTAATGGTGGTTCTCCCGATAATTGCGTTGTAGGTCCCCGCGGAATCAACCACGACAAATTCCACGTTCCTCCTTTCTGATTTCCACCCGCTACCAAACTCCATTGGTAAGGTGATTACTCCTAGCGGATGGGAGGTTGAGCCAGAGAACCCGACCATCGGGAAGTTTGCCTCCTTCAGATCTTTCTTTGTCTTCCCCATAGCCTCCAGCGCGTCCATGAATAGAATGTCGGAGGAGCTCCCTCCGTCGATTAGAATTCTCTTCATCTCAAACCCATCTACATCCAAGGTTACTACCAAGGCATCGTCGTGCGGAGTCTCCACGCCTATGAGGTCTTCCGACGAGAAGGAGATTACCATCTCTTCTTTCAAGGTCCAGGATCGGGACCTCTTACCTAGCACCACCGCCGTAGGGATTCTAGAGGCATAGACCTCTCGGGCGGATGAGGTATCACCTCCAGCAGCAAATCCTCCATGAATCACGTTGATAACTCGTCTCTCTTTGCGAGCACCGGATGACTCTGGATCAGTCCTCTTCTTTTTTGGGGACCGATCGCGGGATCGGGAACGGGACCGCGATCGGGACCGAGAGCGCGATCGACACCGCTTATCCCCGACGAATTCCTTGAGCTTCCCCTTCTGGATTAGCTTTTCAATCTCCTTTTTCAGTTCCCGACAGTGATTGGTGTCGTGACCATTTGCGCGGTGAAATCGACAGTAGCGATCCGTGCGGGATCCCAAGAATTCTCCATCTTTCTTCGGGGGGTACCTGGAGATACCTTGTCGTTCCATGACTGTCAGCACCTCCGCCATGGAGCAGTTGAGAGGAATGTCAAGATCCTCCCGCTTATCCTTCCTTGAAGAACGTCTATCGTCCCTTCGATCAGGTCGGCCTCGGTTCCGACTACTCTCGGGTTTGCCTTTTGTCTTACGATCGTCGGAGGGTTTAACCGACTGCTTTCCTTTGTTCGACTTTGGGGGCTCCAGTTCTCCCGCGGCTATCTTTGACTCCTGGACATCGATCTGCCGTTTCACCCTCTTCTGTAATGCCTCCATATTCCACACAGCTTTCTCAGCCACGCTGTGCATGAGGTCGGAGCCGTAGGGGGCTGTCAGGTTCCGAATGAAGGTACGGATGGTCTCACCTTCCGAAATCTCTTCGTCGATCTCTGCCACACTGGCTGTGTACCGCTGGTAATAATGAGCCAGTGATTCGTCGGGCCTCTGCACCACCTGGGTCAGGGACCTCACGCTCTTTAATAAACGTCTCCGACCCTGGTACTGTTGAATGAATCGGTCGTGCATATCTGCCCAGCAAGTGATGCAGCCTAGGGGCAGACTAAAGAACCAGGTCAGGGCTCTTTCCCCAAGTGTGTTCGGGAACAGCGTACACACTATGTCCTCACTCGGGGCTCTTCCCAGACACGCCATGAGGTGTTTCTGGACATGGCGAACTGGATCTCCTTCGCCATCATACTCCTTTATCGTGGGGATGCCTAGCCCAGGCGGGGCTAGGGTGTCAATGAGTCGGGGGACGAAGGGATGAGTGGATCGATCCCTTAGCTCCGACACCAACGGCTTCTGTTCTCCCATGCAGATGTTCACGATCTTTACCACCTGGTCGGGAGTGATGGGACCATTCAGGGGAATGGTCCTGTGCTGTACTGGTCCTGGCCCATCAACCACGAACCTCTCCGGCTGACCGGTTGCCCTACCTCTGTCCTGGCCTCGAGGCGGGGCTTCCTGTGCGTTCCGACCCTCTGTCGGCGGGGCCACTTCATCCAACGGGGGCATTTCCTCCTGCCTCCTTGCGGCCTCTCTCCGATCCAAGAGAGCCTCTACGGCCGCCAGAAACATGGGCATGGCTTCCGCCACGGCCCTTGTCAGGTCTGTAGCTGGGGGAGCCTCCTGCCCCCTATTGCCCTGGTGCTGAGGAGCAATATCTTCGGGGTCTCCGTTGTGCCCCCCTGTCTGGGAGAGCTCGACCGGGGGATGGTTCTGGTTTTCCTCCTGTTCCGGTACTAATCCAAATTTGTTGCAGCGGGGTGACGGGAACCACCGGATTGTCCCTGTCTTCTGTGCTTGCCAGCCGCCATTGATCGAGTAGAAGGCATATCAGCTTTTTGTTTGCTTCCCACAGACGGCGCCAATGTTGGATCACGGTGGAACTCCGGTACGGACTTTGACGGCAATCCTAGCTCATGTGCTCCACGCAATCCTGCAAGAGGGGATAGACCGGGCAGTGACCCAGAATCCCTCTCCGATGCTTAAATGAGTATCTCGTATGACTGGCAAGCAGTAATCTCAAAGTGTATTGAATTCAACGTGAGTGATCTGAGGTGACCTCTTGCCCTTTTATAGGCGAAGAGATGCCTCAGGTACCTGGTGAACCGTTAGGGGTGGTTAGCCCGTATCCCGCATATCTCGGATGTGATCTCGCGTATCTCAGCCATGCCCCGCGTATCTCGGCCACGCTCCGTGTATCTTAACCACGTTCCGCGTATCTCGGCCACGCCCCGCATATCTTGGCCTTATCCTCTGATAATCGAGTCCCGACTCCCGTCGGGGACTCCAGAGTTATCTCGTTGTGTCACCGCTCGGGGCCCCTCGTCATCGTGACAGGGCCAATCATTCTCATGGATTCATTATCGGGGCCTACTTAAAGGCTTCTCATCGGGAGCTTCCAGCTCCACTGTCGGGACCGACTCTGTCGGGACCGACTCTGTCGGGACCGACTCTGTCGGGACCGACTCTGTCGGGACCGACTCTGTCGGGACCTTGCCTTGTCGGGACTCCCTTCGTCGGGACCCTTCTCCTAGGTCATCTTGACCTTCATTTTGGGCCTGGTGGGCCTGTTTGCCGTTTCCTCCCCGTTAAAGGGCCTGATGGCTGTAATCGAACCCATCAGCGGTTATCTCCTTAGTGAGTTTTTCTTTGGAGTCGGCCAAGCAGGTGACAAGCAGGTCGCCACCTCACATTTACTTCACGGGAAGCTTTTCCTTTGGAGACGGTGGGAAGCAGGTCGCCACCTGTCTTTATTTCGAGGGAAGGTTTTCCTTTGGAGACGGTGGGAAGCAGGTCGCCACCTGTCTTTACTTCGAGGGAAGGTTTTCCCTTGGAGACGGTGGGAAGCAGGTCGCCACCTGTCTTTACTTCGAAGGAAGATTTTCCCATGGAGACGGTGGGAAGCAGGTTGCAACCTGTCTTTACTTTCGAGGGAATGTTTTCCCTTGGAGACGGTGGGAAACAGGTCGCCACCTGTCCTCTGGAAGATTCTTTAAGTCTCCATAGTCGACCAGTCATTCTTTTGAAGTCGACTTCTTCATGATTGGTAGTCGACCTTTTATCTCCAAATGGTTGGAATAAACAAGAAAGGTCGTCGACTTCTTCTCCTCGCCTTGAAAGCGTACTCGACCTGTCACCTGTAGGAAATCACCATAGACCAAGAACGTACATACATAGTCGGGTTTATTTATAACCCAACACATGCTATCACAGATTCTCATCTGGCCCAAAATGTGGTTCAATGACGAACGAAGTTCATCATGACGATATGCAAAACGAAGATCATGTCGAGTTACTTCGGAACTAGATAATCGTCTTGCTTAATCAGGTTTATCCCCCTGACTCTTAGCCATTTTTTCTTAGTGGAGGTCTCCCTCCACCGCAAGACGACCGTACATGTGTGACTAGGTAAGGCCCACATTCGACATAGTTTGGCAGAGGATTGCGTCCTCCTACGACTTAGTTTATAGACCGTTAATCTGATGTAATCAAAACATTATGACGTCGATTGTTCATAAACTCAGCTGCAATTCTTTCGCTAACTTTCTAATATCAAAATGTTATCACAGATACATGCCATTTCTAAATCCTACTTAATCCAATCAGTTTTACATGTTTTTCGAATATGTACCTGCGTAGTGGTTTAGTTAATGGGTCCGCAATCATATTATAAATGGACAAGTATTACATAGTGATTGTATTGTCTTCAACTATAGATTTAGCATAGAAATATTTCACATCAATGTGTTTGGTCCTACTATGGTACTTCGGATTCTTAACTGCCGCAATGGCTGCTTGACTGTCAGAGAAGACCTTCACAGGTTTATTCTCAACACCACCACCAAGTAGTGCAGTTAGAAGCCTTTTGAGCCAGACCGCTTCTTGTGCATTGTTAGAGATCTACGAATTCTGATTCCATCGTGGACAGCGCGACACAGGTTTTCTTCTTGATCGTCCATGAAATGGCGGCATTAGCAAAGAGGAACACTCCCCCTGTAGTGGACTTACGATCATCCGGATCGCCACCGTGGTCGGCGTCACTGTAACCGGTCAATTTTAACATTTTACCCTCATAGCACAGCACGTTGCAGTACCTTTCAAATAACGAATTATTCATTTAACAGCCTTTAAATGTTGATAGTCAGGATCTGATTAGAAACGTCTTACTAGACCCACGTAACAGATATCCGAACTGGTGCATTGCATGGCGTACATCAAACTACCGACCATGCTCAAATACTTCACACCCTTCATCTTTTCACGCTCTGCCAAGTTCTTGGGGCCGTCACGTTTTGATAGTGCGCACCCAAACACCACCGGCGTATCCATGGGTTTGGCATCCTGTAATCTGAATCTTTTCAACAGTTTGTTGATATAAGCTTCTTGAGACAGACACAATTTGTGGGTAGCCCGATCTCTAGCAATTTTAATGCCTAAGATATACGTGGCCTCTCCCATGTCCTTCATCTCAAATACAGATGCCAACCAGGACTTTGACTTATTCATAAATCTCATGTCGTTTACAGGAATAAGTATGTCGTCCACCCATAAGGTTAACATGACATACTTAGACCTGGAGGTCTTATAATATGTTGGATCACGGTTGGAACTCCGGTACGGTCTTGACGGCGATCCGAACTCCTTCACTCCACGTAATCCTGCGATAGGGGAATAGACCGGGCGGTGACCCAGAATCCCTCTCTGATGCTTAAATGAGTATCTCAATAAAAATGGCAAGCAAGAGTCTCAGTGTGTCCAAAAAAACGAATCTGATCTGAGGTAACTTCCTCCTTTATATAGGAGAAGAGCTACCTCAGTTACCTGGTGAACCACTGGGGCAGTTAGCCCACGATCCCGCTTATCTCGGCCACGATCCCGCCTATCTCGGCCATGATCTCGCCTATCTCGGCCACGCTCCGCGTATCTCGGCCACGATCCCGCCTATCTTGGCCATGATCTCGCCTATCTCGGCTACGCTCCGCGTATATCGGCCTCAACCTCTGATAGCAAGTCCCGACCAATATCGGGGACTCCAGAGTTATCTCATTGTGTCACCGCTCGGGGCCCCTCGTCATCGTGAGAGGGCCAACATCCTTAGGGATTCATCATCGGGGCCTATTTAAAGGCATCTCATCGGGAGCGCCCAGCTCGCCTATCGGTACCGACACTGTCGGGACCTTTCATCATCGCGACTCCTCTCATCGGGACCCTTCGCATTGGTCTTCTTGACCCCTTTTAGGGACCAGTGGGCCTATTCACCGTTTACTCGTCGTTAAAGGGCTTCACGGCTACAGCGGAACCCATCATTTGCCCCCAAGACATGAGAGACTTACAGTTCGTCGTGTCTTTCAACTCCCGACCTCCCGATATCAATATCGGAGGTTTTTCCCTTGACAAAATTTCTCGACACGGATCTTATCATCCACGGTTCCTCAATATCTCGAGGATAGTCGCCAAATCCAAGAAGACTCCTCGGTTACTCAGCCATTAAATGCAGCAGTGTGACGAAGTGACGGTTTTGGCACCCGTGCCTGAGTTTTCGCGCCTGCTTTTTCTGAAAAAGTACTTTTCAGGTCGTTTCATCATTAACGTCTCTTTCCATTCTGCCCCCTTTTATCTCAACGGCTCAGATTGAAACACTTCGCCTTCAACGGTTCCGATTAAAGTGTCCTTTCGACTGTCCCCTCTATAAAACCCTAAACCTGGGCACTGTTCTTCTTTTATCGTTTCCGAAATTTCAAAAGCTCTGCAACTTTGAGAACTCAAGCTCTTCCTTGGCTTTCCATTCTCCGATCAACTTTCCGGCAGTCATCAAGACCATCCTCTCCACTTCCATTCACCATGTCTGGTAAGACTTCCTTCTTTGATGTTAGCGTAGCTTTTCCCTTATCTTTGATTAGTTTGCCTGCACTTTTTCCGAAAAAAACCCAATATGGCTTTCCTTGCCATGGCTGATTTTCAGACAGCGGATCCAGTTCCTAGGAGAGGAAACCCTTCAATTTTGATTATGCTCCCAACGAGATCTCGGTGACTGCCTACGACGCAGCTCTCCGAGAAGGATGCATTACCCAAACCTGGGAGCCTCGTCTTCCTTATTCTCGCCACCGTGCCTCGGGTGACCCTGTGGTCACTCGTCCCGAGGAGGGGGAGATATTTGTCTCTACGGGGCAGATATCGGTCGGGATCCGATTCCCCTTCTGCGGGAACTTGGTTGAGATGTGCACCCACTACAAGACGCATCCAACTACATTCTCCCCACACGCCATCCGCGTGTGGAATGCTTTCCAGGTCCTCTGCTTCCGCCAGAAGTGGGTCTATAGCCTCCAACTCTTCAGAACCTTCTACGGGATGAAGTGCAACGAGGCTGGGGTTTGTGCCTTCTATCCTCGGATGCCCAAGTGGAATAAGGCGCAATTTGCGCTGTGCAGCTGGACCAACGACACCTGGAAGGTTGTCAAGGGTCGGGGACTCCTAATCGACAAGGGGTCTGATAATAGCGGGTGGAAGAGGAGCTACTTCTTCATCAAGAACTCTTCGATCCCATGGCCCCGATGGGAGGTGGAAGCGGACTCTCCTCCCGCTTATCACACTTACTCTGACGTAGACTTCCAGACCCTCCATCTTATCCAGCTTTACTGTTGGGGGGAGTCCTATACTCCCCTCGATGCTAACTCTCTAACGGAGCGGGACCTGGTGAAGGCCGGGATCCGTCTCCTCGACATAATCTCTGGGGGTCAACTCTTCGACGGCCCCTCCAATATGGTTCCCTGGGTAATGTTTCTGATCTCTGTTTTCCATTGTTTGCAGCTAAGAAGGTATCCGTGCTGACCAATCTCATCCTTAAGCAGGGGGAGACCGACGCTGTCCAACGCCCCGCGCGGAAGAGGAAGTCGGCAAAGAAGGCTGCTGCTCCGTCGCGATCTCCCTCCCCGGAGAGGACTAAGCGGAGCCGCGTGGAGGTGGACAGACTCTTTGATGTCCAAAATGCTGAAGAAGGTAAACAGCTCCGCCTAGCTATTAAATCATACAGGAAGCAAGTTCCTAAGGAGTTGGTCCCTTCGACCATGGAGGCCCGCATCGAAGAGATTAAACGTGTCCTCCGAGGGGAAACCCCCTGCATCCTCAAGGCGGGCTACTACAACTACCACGGGAAAGACCAATACGTTTCTCGGCGCGTCGTTTGGTGTAAGGACCCTGATCAACTTCCTGACTATATTTCTGAAGCATCTCGTCCTCTAGGTGCAGGTCACTCAGGAGCTCAGTTGGGTGCTGGAGCTTCAGCAGGGGCGCCTCCTTCAGCAGGGGCACCACTTTCCGGTGCTCGAGGTGGAGAAGTCCACCCTCAACCTCCTGCCCCGATGGGATCGGGGGTTGGAGAGACCCCGACCGGCGATCAATTTCGTCGGGTGGAAAATCTGGACTCCTCCGAGGAGACAGACGAGGGCACCAGCTTGATTCGTCGTCGGGGGACGAGGCAGTCCCCCTGAAACCAACCTCCAAGGGACTGCCCCCCTCACCTTCTTCGCAACAGCGGCAGCCGTCGCCCATCCACAGTTTCACTCCCTCTCCGACCCAGGGCGAGTCGGAGATGCGCCCCTCCACGACTCGAGTCGGTCCTCCCCCTCTCCCCTTGGACGGGAGCTTCTACAAAGTTTATGACCCCAGCCAGAAGGAGGCTCCTTGGACTCCGATCCAAACGCTGCAAGGGGTCCAGCTCCGACAGGGTGACACATACACAGAGCTGGGTCTACATCTGCTTGTAGGCTCAATTCTGCCATCTCTGAAGTTTCCGATTTCCCTGGATCGGGAGGGCATCCGCAGGGATGTTCATGAAATGTCTATCCGTCGGATAGAGGTAAGGTTCTTATTTTTCTCCTCTTCCTCAATAAGGCAGGTTGTTCATATGCTAACACTTCTCTTCTTTCCTTCGCAGGAGCTGGCGGAAATAAACCGCTGCTTCGGGTACATCTTTTCCCTCGAGGAGGCCCTGGAGCAGGAGCGGGCCAAGGGGGCTCCCGCAGTTATAGCCAAGCTTGAGGAGGATCTCGCGGCCTCCGAGTCTTCGAGGGGAAAACTGGCCAAGGAACAGGCCCTCCTCGACCGAAAGACTCGGGACCTCCAAAAGCAGGTTCATGACTTCGAGGGGCTGCTGAAGCGGGAGCAGCATGAGCGACAAAAGGATGCAGAAGCTTGGGACAAACTTGTCCTTGAGAAGAAGGCTCTGGAGGAGCAAATTGCTGAGGTTCCTGCGAAGCTGGTCGCGGCTGAGACCAAGGGCCGGGAAGATTATCGGGGGTCCAAGGACTTCCAAGCTGACGCGGTGAAATTCAGCACCGCGGAGGTGGAGAACACCCTCTTCAATGCGGTCGAGGAGCTCCATCTGGAGTATGGCGACGCCATCAACTTCAACAAGTCTGCGACTCTCGCTCCCTTTGCGAAGAAGTACTTCGCCCTCTCGGAGGAGAGTGATGAGGGGAACACTCCCGCGGGTGTTGAAGACATGGCGGAGCTTCCAAGTGCCGATCCTCCGACAGTTGACCCCCCGATAATCGACCTTCCAGCAGCTGAACCCGTGGAGCCTTCTGCCACAGATCTCGTGGATCCTGCTCCCGCTGACGCCAACAAGGACCAAGCTTAAATACTCTATCTTTATAGTCCTTGTAATTTTCCTTTCTTTATCGGGAACCTCGCAGATTTTATAATATCGTATCTTTTTTGGTTCCGATTTTCCGTTGCACTTCTCAAAGAGACTTAACTATGCCACTTAAGACATTTCAACACATCACTTAAGACGATTTAGCCCACATCACTTAAGAGGATTTAATCCCGTACAACACTTAAGGTGACTTAATCTCGTGCACCACTTAAGGCGACTTAATCTCGTGCACCACTTAAGGCGACTTAATCTCGTGCACCACTTAAGGCGAATTAACAACACTTAGAATAAATCTAAGAATAATCTGATCAGAAGCAACCTCTTTATTCATCGCTGGCACAAAATCTGCTTACATCGAATCAAACGATAAATAACTTACACCACTTAAGGCGATTTTACATCGGGCACCACTTAAGGCGACTTTTCATCGGGCACCACTTAAGGCGACTTTTCATCAAGCATGACATTTCTTCAAGTGTTCGCCACTGAAAGAATGCTTCAATACTCTGCCATCGAGGTCTTCCTACTTGTACGCATTTGGAGCTGGCATCCCCACGGCCTTATAAGGTCCTTCCCATTTTGGTGACATCTTGTTGATCCGATCCAAAAGGGTGAACTCGTTCCGACGCCAAACCAGCTCCCCGACGAAGAACTGTCGGGACTTAACTCGCCGATTGTAATATCTGGTCGTCGCCAAACGCATTCGAGCCTGTACTTCATCGGCTTCCCGCCTCTTTTCCTCGAGCAAGTCCAATTCCAGACGTCTCATTTCATCATTTGTCAAAGGCTCGTAATATCTCATCCGATGGGACGCCACAGCTATTTCCACGGGAGCAACAGCCTCCGTGCCGTAAACAAGGTCAAACGGAGTCTCCCCAGTTGATCGTGTGGGTGTTGTTCTAACAGCCCAAAGCACATTTTCCAGCTCGTTCAGCCATTTGCCCTTCAAGGCATAGACCCTTTTCTTCAGGCCATCCATCACGATTTTATTGGCTGACTCCACTTGTCCATTAGTCTGAGCATGATGGACAGAGGCTGTCCGATGCTCGATATTCAGCTCCTCCAGATACTCCTTCACTTGATCCCCGTTAAACGGTGGACCATTATCGCTGATCAACACCTTAGGAATCCCGTATTTGGATATAATATGGGTTTGGAGAAACTTGACGATTTGGTTCCCCGTCGTCTTGTCCAATGCCTTAGCTTCTATCCATTTCGAAAAATAATCAATAGCCACAAGCAGATACTTACACTGACCTTGTGCCTGTGGGAGGGGTCCCACCAAGTCGATACCCCACTGCGCGAAGGGCCAAGCACTCTTGATGGACATCAGATTAGCAGCCGGAGCCACGATATTCGGGGCGTACCTCTGTCACGCGTCACAAGATCGGACTAATAACGTCGCCTCCTTGCTCATCGAAGGCCAGTAATAGCCCAAATTCAGCACTTTCCTCGTAACGGATCGGGCCCCTTCGTGACAAGCCGCAACCCCTTCATGCACCTCCCTAAGGATCCGATTTGTGTCGGGTTCGGCCACACATTTCAAGTAAGGAGTTGAGAACCACCCCTTTTTGTACAGCAGATTGTCCACCACCACGTAATTAACTGCGATCCGACGTATCCTGTCAGCTAATACTCCATCATCTGGGACTGCCCCCGTAGTCAGATACGCGACTATCGGGGTCATCCAAGTGGGTTCCTCCTCCAACCCTGCTTCAATGGCACACACCTCCGACGGGTCGGTGGTCGATAAGATCACCTTCTCCAAGAAGTGCACCTTCCGATTTTCCTCTAGGGGTGCCCCCAAGGCAAATTTGCTCAAGGCATCCGCTTCCGCGTTTTCCTCCCTCGAGATTGCCTCGATGTCGAAACTTTTGAAGCTCTCCTTCAAGACTTTCACCTCGCGAAAGTACTTTTTCATCATTGGGCTCTTTGCCTCATATCGTCCTTGGACTTGATTCACAATCAGGCCCGCGTCACATTTCACCCTTAAGTGACCAACTCCCGTACCTTTGGCAATTTTGAGGCCTGTAATAAGAGCCTCATACTCAGCTTCGTTGTTCGTGGCCCTAAACGTTTAGGCCAAAGCAAATCGAAGGGGCTCGCCTCCACCAGGCGGTATCAATACGAACCCTGCTCCTGATCCGTCTAAACTCGAAGAGCCGTCAGTGTACATTTCCCAAGTATTTTCCTCATTTGGCTGTCCTGATTGCTCTGCCATTTCTGGTTGTTCTGCTATCGGGACCTGCATGGTTGCCCCCACTACAGGGCCCGCTTCTTCCAGATCGGGGCTGTAGACTCTGCTATGAAATCCGCCAACGCCTGGCCATTAATAGCCGTTCTCGGAGCGAAGTGAATGCGAAACTCACTAAGCTCGACTGCCCATTTCACCAATCTCCCCGACGCATCAGGTCGGTTCAAAAAATGCTTCAAAGGTTGATTCGTCAACACAGTAATCTCATGCGCATGGAAGTAAGGCCTCAGCTTCCGAGCAGTAATGATCAACGCAAAAAGATACTTCTCAACGGCGGGATAATTCATTTCAGATTTGGCAAACGCCTTGCTTACATAATACACGGGGACTTGATTACCCTCGACAATCTTCACTAACACAGAGCTAATAGCAAACTCAGAAATAGCCAAATATAGATAGAGCGGCTCGCCTGGGATCGGTTTCGCCAATGGCGGGAGGGTGCGAAGGTGCTGCTTGAGTGCCTGGAACGCCTCTTCACACTTGGCATTCCACTCAAACTTCTTGTTGGCCCTCAGAACTTCAAAAAATGGCATGGATCGGTCACTTGCCTTGGACAGGAAGCGATTCATTGCAGCTAGTCGGCCATTCAGCACTTGTACCTCCCGATGATTTATCGGAGACTGCATCTCCTCAATTGCTCTCAGCTTCTCGGGGTTCACCTCAATTCCCCTTTGGCTTACCATAAAGCCCAAAAACTTCCCCGAGTGCACTCCAAAAGCACGTTTGGTCGGGTTCAAGCGAACCTGATGAAGCCTCATCCTCTCAAATGTCGTGGCTAAGTTGTGAACATGATCCTCAGCCTGTCGGGACTTCACCAGCATATCGTCCACGTAAGCCTCCATGGTTTTCCCCAGCATGTCTCCGAACAGCTTGTTCACCATCCTTTGATAAGTTGCCCCTGCATTGATCAATCCAAAGGGCATGACATCGTAGTGATAGATGTCATTATCAGCATAAAAAGCAGTGTGGGGGGCATCTTCCTTAGCCATCTTAATCTGATTATAGCCCGAGTAAGCATCCATGAAGCTCAGCAATTCATGTCCCGACGTAGCATCCACCAACTGGTCGATCCTCGGAAGCGGGTAACAATCCTTCGGGCAAGCCTTATTCAAGTCGCGGAAATCAACACACATCCGCCATTTCCCATTGTTCTTCTTCACCAGAACCGGGTTGGCGACCCAAGTCTGGAATCGGAGCTCCTTGATAAATACAGCATCGAGCAACCTGCCCACCTCCTGCTGGATCGCGATCCTCTTGTCCGCGCCCATCGGACGCCTTTTCTGCGCGATAGGCTTGGTCGCGGGATCAATCTTAAACTCATGCTCAATCACATCGGGGCTGATTCCTGGCATGTCACTCGGGGACTAGGCAAACAGCTCCTTGAACTCCTTCAGCAGCTCAATCAATTCTCGGGCCCTCTCGTCAGACAGGGCGGACCCGATTTTCACCTTCCTCTGAGGGCCATCAATCTCGACCTCTTTGAAATCCTCCATAGGGGCGGGACGCCCAAACTCCTCTCTGGGATCAGCATCGGTCTGGAGGATAGTCATAGCCTCCCGTCTTTTTCTTCGGGTGGCATTAACATAGCACTTCCTGGAAGCCACCTGGTCGCCCTTGACCTCCCCGACTCCGTGATCGGTCAGGAACTTCATCTTCTGGTGAACAGTCGAGGCAACAGCCATCAGCGGGTTGATGGTAGTTCTCCCGATAATCGCATTGTAGGTTCCCGCGGACTCAACCACCACGAAGTCCACATTTCTCCTCTCCGCTTTCCACCCACTACCGAACTCCACTGGTAAGGTGATCATTCCCAGCGGATAGGAGGTAAATCCAGAAAATCCAACCATCAGGAAGTTCACCTACTTGAGATCCTTCTTCGTTTTTCCCATGGCCTCCAGCGCATCCATAAACAGAATATCGGAGGAGCTCCCTCCGTCGATCAAAATTCGCTTCATCTCGTACCCATCCACGTCCAGGGTCACGACTAAAGCATCATCGTGTGGAGTCTCCACACCTATCAGGTCCTCCACGAAAAAGGAAATCACCATCTCTTCCTTCGCGGTCCAGGATCGGGACCTCTTACCCAGCACCGCAGTAGCGGAAATTCTAGAGGCATAGACCTCCCGAGAAGCTGTGGTGTCGCCTCCTGCGGCAAATCCTCCGTGAATCCCATTGATGGTGCCCCGCTTCTCCTTACGGGCACCAGAAGACTCTGGCTCCGACTTCTTCTTCTTCGGGGACCGATCGCGGGATCGGGAACGGGACCGCGATCGAGATCGGGAGCGGGAACGACACCGCCTTTCAGCCACAAACTCCTTAAGCTTCCCCTTCTGGATCAGCTTTTCAATCTCCTTCTTCAACTCCCGACAATGGTTAGTGTCGTGACCGCTGGCGCGGTGGAACCGACAGTAACGATCGGTGCGGGATCCCAAAAACTCTCCTTCCTTCTTCGGGGGGGTACCTGGAGATACCCTGTCGATCCATCACCAATAACACCTCCGCCATGGAGCTATTCAGAGGGATGTGGTAGTCCTCTCGTTTGTCCTTCCTCGGGGGATGTCTGTCCTCCCTTCGATCAGAACGACCTCGACTCCGACTGCCCTCGGATTTATCCTTCCTCTTATGGTCGTCCAATGGCTTGAGCGACTGCTTCTCCCTATTTGACTTCGGAGGGTCAAGCTCTCCAGCAGCTATCTTCGACTCCTGCACATCGATTTGCTGCTTCACCCTCTTCTGCAACGCTTCCATGTTCCACACAGCCTTTTCAGCCACGCTGTGCATCAGGTCGGAACCATAGGGGGCTGTCAAGTTCCGAAGGAAGGTGCGAATAGTCTCTCCCTCCGATATCTCCTCATCGATCTCGGCCACACTGGCAGTGTACCGCTGGTAATAATGTGCCAGCGATTCGTCGGGCCTCTGCACCACCTGGGCGAGGGACCTCACGCTCTTCAAGAGGCGCCGACGACCCTGGTACTGCTAAATAAAACGGTCGTGCATATCGGCCCAGCTGGAGATGCATCCTGGGGGCAGGCTGAAGAACCATGTCAGGGCCCTCTCCCCGAGCGTACCTGGGAACAGCACACACACAATATCGTCATTCGGGGCTCTGCCCAGACAGGCCATGAGATGCTTCTGGACATGGCGAACTGGATCCCCCTCGCCATCGTACTCCTTAATCGTAGGGATACCCAGCCCTGGCGGGGCGAGGGTGTCTATCAGTCGGGGAACAAAGGGATGAGTGGATCGATCCCTCAGTTCCGACATCATCGGCTTCTGGTCCCCCATGCAGATGTGCACGATCTTCACCACCTGGTCAGGGGTGATGGGACCATTAAGGGGAATGGTCCTATGCTGCACTGGTCCTGGCCCATCAATCACAAATCACTCCGACTGAGCGGGTTCCTTGCCCTTGTCCTGGTTTCTGGGTTGGGCCTCCTGTACATTCTGAACCTCCCTTGGCAAAGGCACCTCCTCCTGCCTCTTGGCAGCCTCTCTTCGCTCTAGGAGAGCCTCTATGGCTTCTAAGAACATCGGCATGGCATCTGCCACAGCCTTTGCCAGGTCCGCGTTTGGAGGAGCACCGGGAGCATCCTCCTCTCTATTCTCTTGGTGTCTAGCGGTATCCTCAGGAACTTCGTTGTGCCATCTTGTTCGGGAAACCTAAGCAGGGATATTTTGGTCCTCAGCACGCTCCGGTGGCCCTGAATTCAGAGTTCCAGCAGGGTGACGGGAACCACCAGATTGTCCTTGCTTTCTCTGCTGCCAGCCGCCATTGAACGAGTAGAGGTCATTGTTTCTTTTCGTTGCGTTTCCCACAGACGGCGCCAATGTTGGATCACGGTTGGAACTCCGGTACGGTCTTGACGGTGATCCGAACTCCTTCGCTCCACGTAATCCTGCAAGAGGGGAATAGACCGGGCGGTGACCCAGAATCCCTCTCCGATGCTTAAATGAGTATCTCAATTATCTCAATAAAACTGGCAAGCAAGAGTCTCAGTGTGTCCAAAAAACGTATCTGATCTGAGGTAACTTCCTCCTTTATATAGGAGAAGAGCTACCTCAGTTACCTGGTGAACCGCTGGGGCAGTTAGCCCACGATCCCGCTTATCTTGGCCACGATCCCGCCTATCTCGGCCATGATCTCGCCTATCTCGGCCACGCTCCGCGTATTTCGGCCACGATCCCGCCTATCTCGGCCATGATCTCGCCTATCTCGGCTACGCTCCGCGTATCTCGGCCTCAACCTCTGATAGCAAGTCCCGACCAATATCGGGGACTCCAGAGTTATCTCATTGTGTCACCGCTCGGGGCCCCTCGTCATCGTGACAGGGCCAACATCCTCAGGGATTCATCATCGGGGCCTACATAAAGGCATCTCATCGGGAGCGCCCAGCTCGCCTATCGGGACCGACACTGTTGGGACCTTTCATCATCGGGACTCCTCTCATCGGGACCCTTCGCATTGGTCTTCTTGACCCCTTTTAGGGCCCAGTGGGCCTATTCACCGTTTACTCGTCGTTAAAGGGCTTCACGGCTACAGCGGAACCCATCATAATACACGCATGGATCCTTGTGATAAACTCACAGATCCGTTTCCTACGATTTCCTCGTGGAATCTGCAGTACCATTGTCGTGACAACCATTTAAGACCGTAAATGGACCTTTGGAGTTTACAGACTTTACGTTAATTACCAGGAGTAATGAAACCCTCTGGTTGCTCCATGTAGATCTCTTCCTCTAGGTTTCCGAGGAGGAATGCGGTCTTAATACTCATTTGGTGAGGTTCGAAATCGAGACCTGCGACCAGGACCATAAATGGCCCTTACCGTGGTTTTACGCACAATTGGTGAGTATGTTTCGTCAAAGTCCACTCCGAGAAGTTGGGTATAGCCTTTCGCAACAAGTCGAGCTTTGTATCGCTCGACCTTTTCCGTCAGTGGTGAGCCTTCTTTTAGGACTCACCGTATCCTTATGCCCCTGTGGTTAGCAGGTAAATCAACTACAGACTATAATGGTTTTCATTTAGACAATCTCTCTCATTCATTATTTTCCTCCATTTCTCCATTTGAGGTCTTTCCAATGCAGGCCAACAGTTGTTAGAGTGAGGTCATCACTCTTCTAGATGGGATACTTCTTTGGAGAAGTTCGATGCCTTTGACTTTCGTCTAGGCTTGTTTATCCCGTCTTTGAGTCTTAACGTCTCTCGCACTCGGAATAATTCCTCTTATCGGGGCATTTCTTCCAATTGGGATCAATTCTCCCACTAGAAATAACGCTTATTATCGGGGCATTACTTCTATTGGGTACAAGAGCAGTGCTTGAACCATAACCAACAACTTTCCTTGAACGACTTCTCGGTCTCGGAGTTTTACTTCCAAGATGAATTCATTGGTCACTAGGATCCGGAACCAAGTTTGTCGTATCACTCCCACTGGGAACAATGGGTAGTAAAGGTAGCTGCGGAAATATCATGATTCAGCATTACGATAATCAGGTTCAACTTGATTCGTCCAATCAGCAACAGTGATTACTTGTGGTAGGTGTTTAGTCCTCCCACTGGATTTATTATTAAAATGTTCCCATTATCATTTACCATGTTATTCACTTGAGTTGCTGGTTCAAATCTCTCCCACTCGAATTCAGTGGGACCTGTTATTTGTAATATCTTGCTCCTGATTTTGTCAAGATTCATTATTCTGAACTATCATTGCATTGGAAAATTCGTTCTCAAGTATGTAATGTCACATGTTCGACCACGGTACCATGTATTTAATTTGTAAACATGTATTTTCAAAGAGTAGTTAACATAATTTTGTCCTAAATACGTGTTTAATGCATAAATTAATGTCGCATGGTTATATGATTTAATTCATTATCACTCTTCAGCCCTTTTATGGTGGCGTGTCATACCGATTTCAGTGGAACACGGTTTTACATGAATGTGAATCACTTCTCATCATCCCTTAAGGGAACAGCTGATTAAGTGACTCTAACATTATGTTTATAAACTATGCTTCCAGAAGTGTGTGATTTAATTTGAATGCCTAGCCTGACTTATCGTTCAAGGCGTATGGAAGGAAAATCGTGTAACCGACTTCATCCTTCTTCGTTTGTTAACTTATTTCAGAGATTTTATCTCATCTCCGATCTGAGCATCTTGGGTTTTCACCCTATTCGTCGGTTGATACTTTTACAAGGTCGTGGTAGCTTTCCGAAGCCTACTTCGTACCGATGTAAATGGTATCAACAAGTTGTTTCCAAGGGAATGCAAACGAAAATTCAGCACATCATCATTCAGACACTTCATCATTAAATTCGTATTTTTGAAACGATGTGTTCCGTCTATCGAGGTCCACTTGAGCGTAGCGCTATTCACCTTAGTTTTAATCCTAGGTTGAATCGTTTTATTTTTGAATTTAATTCAATTTAATCCAATCGATTTCGCACATGATCAACATTACTGATTATCTCATTCAGTGAAGTACTAACAATTAAGAAATACTAAATCTTTCGATCTAGCTACGCAATCATTGTGTATGTTCAGTTCAGTTGTCCCAGCCGAGATGACGGAGTACGTGAATCGTTTCGTTTTATTCGACCACTTTTACATGGCCGAAAATTTGGTTCCAAACCCGTTGGGTTTGAATTTTCCAATCGGATCGTCCCCTTTCACCAGGCCGTTAAATTGATAAGAAAATTGTGCTTCGAATCGAGCTACAATTACTTTATTCAATAACTCTGAATCTCGAAATAACCAAAATTTTAGTAATTAAAATGAACAATGATTGATATATGACAATGGTATGGTTCTTGATCTGAAAACCGCATATTTAATCCATTCTAGTCGTGCATATAGTCGAGAACTTTGAGTTGGACGCTATATCTGAGTAGATTCACAAGTAAATCACATCAGATGATTTGTGTCCATATAAAACATTTCACAACTTTATACTCACGATATACGAGGCGTACTAGGGACGCACTTTATCAACGAGGTTTAAACCTCCGTATTTTCGTATAGGACCTATTCAGTCCAGTTCTTTCCTTGCTATGAAGACCATGGTTGACTTCTTTCGAGCTCAGTATGGTGAGCAGATAAGGTTACCCTTTCACTGTTGTGGTTACCGCACTTGATCAGGCTCAAGGTTATTGAGTCTTGTCAACATCAGACAACCATATACATCCTTTCCATGTTGACCTGTCATTGCGAAGGTCTTGAGCGGATTTTACACCAACGTCCATGGAAAGAGAGAAGACCATCACGTTCAACCGAAACGTTTAGCTTTTGCATCCTTGCTTCCACCGAGGCCGATGAAAAGGGATACTAAGCTGCAACATTGCCTGGTTGCAATTGAAGTCTTCTTCAACCCCCTTTTTTACCAAGGTTGAATGTATCACCACATATGCGTTCAGATCATCAAAGGACCTACTCCCATGCTTGATGAAACAAATTATTACATTCGTCTCTCATTGTCATAATCATACAGACTACTATATTCATCCGTAGTTGTACTTTCCACTTTTATGAATCTTAGTTGAGAGTTCAACACGTACTCCTTTTATTCATCATGATTCATACCATCAAGATTGCGGAATATCTAATTCAACCAATTCATACTAACGCATTGATGATTATGCAAAAATCAGGGAGACAATAACATTTTGAGAAAGAATTGCATACATCAGATATCTATTAAGATTGACTCCAACAACTAATGATTCTTTAGTCATCTAAACCAACCGACCACCAGTAAACCAATGGAATATGGATGTGAAAGAGTTCACATTACCGTCGTTTTCAATCCAATATATCAGTATTTTAAAACAGTTTTAATCGCAAATTACCGGAACGGGAATTTTAAAACAAGCATACCCTAGGGGTGGCAACGGGTCACGGGTACCCGTCGACCCGCCCCGCCGCCCCGCCCCGCACATGTCATTTGTATATATATTACATGTATATTATTTAAAACTATATAGATAATATACTACATTGTCAAAATAATAAGAATTCTAATGAGTTTGGTGACTTGTATTTTAATTCGAATTTAAATTTATAATTTATGATTCGAATTTTAAGCTAAATTTGAATATATAAATATATAATTTAGGATTAGAATTGTTGTTAATAAAGTATGTGCTTCTAGTAGGCGACCCGCGGGTCGACCCGCCCCGCCCCGCCCTGACCCGTTGCCATCCCTAGCATACCCGATCTTGGCTTTCCCAATGCCCTTTTTATTTTGGAAAAATATTTCGATGAATTCACTCATGCATATATAATTCTACTGTCCATGCAAATTATCATATGCTAGTAACATTCATCATACAAACCACATTCATGCTTACGCGTCATGCGTCTAATGTACCGAGGAACTCATGCTTGCATACATAATTCTACTTCCATGTAAATTATCAAATGCAACTACATCCTCAACATTCTAGCATACGTGTCAAACATGAATCATTCATATCCATCATACATATTTGGCGACTGGTTTTTTATTTTAAAATAATTTTAAATATTAGGGGCTTATTTGCAATTCATGATTATATTCAATTACGCAACATTCTAGACATGAATCCTAGGCATTTCCAACCATCACAGCATGTCTATCCTAGTGCGCATACCATATATTTAACCAGGGCTCCGCTCACAAGCTTGACTAAGTCAAGACAACATTTCTAATCATGCATTAATACATATTGAATAATAAACAATTGCAATTCAGCCCTCTAATTATTCCAGTCCAAAAAACATGTATCTCCGAGATCCATCCCCATAATCGAAACAAGGTGTAAATGTTAGCAGCCCTGTGAGAACTGTGTAGTCCATTTAGATGTTCAAAAACATTTGGATTTTAAAACTTGACCACCCTATTTTATTTAATTGACTTGAATTCGGTTTTGAAAATCATTTCGGTTCAGTCAATTTCAGTCTGGTTTGGTCCGGTTCGAAAAATCCGGTTCGGTCCGGTTTAAAATTCGGTTCGATCCGTTTTAATTTTAAAATCTGGTTCGGTCTGAACCGTTCCAATAAAATAGGGTTCGTTTCAACACACAAAACCGGTTCGGTTAGATCCACTTAATTACCCCGATTCGAACCGACCCGATTAGGTCGAACCGATTGAGAAAACCCGGTTCGATTTAAATTCGTCCCGGTTTGACATATTGGACGGCCCATTAATTAAAATTTCAAAGTTTGGGCCGAAATGTTTACTTGTGGCCCAAGTATGATTTTAAAGTCCAAAAATATTTAACTTAGCCACCAAGTAACATTAATTATATAACATAATTTCCAATATATATATATATATATATATATATATATATATAAATTTCGGACCATATTAAAACATATATATATATATATATATTTATTTATTTATTTATTGTCAAGATTCTATCTATAAGATTAAATCAATCAACAATATATATATATATATATATGTAAAAAATTGGCATAATATATAATATATTTATTTATTTATTGTCAATATCTTAAACAGGGTAACAAATGTACTAACAATATATTTTCTCAATCTTTTAGGCAATTAAATGTATCAATAATATCTTTAACCCTATTAAATATTTAGATATATTGATAGTGATATATATTTCTATATATTTATGTGAATCTATCTTCATGTTCCCAATTATAGATATATTGTTACCTTAATTAAAAAATTAAAATATGGTAAACAATATATGTAAAAATTCGACCGAAATTTTGTAACTTGGTGCCTAAGAAATTAGAAAATTTTACTTTGAAACTTCTTAGGGTTAGCCGAAATTAACATGAAATTGGAAACAAGTTGTCAAGTTTCAAGATCAAATTTTAATAAGATCTACAATCCAATGTTTGATTTTGATAAATATTACACTTTTATTGAAGATCATGAACATCAATTTTAACCAAGAACATCATGAAAATTTCGGATTCACCAATAATCCCCAAAAATTGAAATTTTAAAATTTTCCTTTTTTTCGGTTTTCAATTTTAAAACTTAAGAACACCAATTTATCAAAATCATGAACTCCTAACATAGGCTCTGATGCCACTGTTAGATTACGGGGAATAATCACTACGGATACTTAAACAAGGTACATGCTAGTAATCAGAATTACGCAGCGGAATATTCGCACACACCTTTATGATCCGTAGACCCAAGACCTTCTCTAAAGGGAGTTCACGATCCTCCGGTCGGGACCCGTAGAGGTTCTTGTTAAAGAAAGCCCTGTGCAAGCTCCACAGCAAAGCCTCTAATCGATTCTTGGCACGGGGACAGATCTCTAGAGAGTTTGCTCGAAAGCAATTTGGCACACCCTTGGTGATTAGCTTGGTGCGGCCGAACTATAGTGTGGGGAGGAGGGTTTTTCTCTCTAAAACACTCTAATGAGGGAATTGTGATTAACCCTAAAAATCCCCTAACACCTCTTATTTATAGGAGGAGTAAAGTGGACAAATGTCTACTTTACCCTCCTTATAGGTTCGGCCGGCCATTAGTATAGGGAGGCCAAATTTTGGGCCTCTCATGTCAATTGGATTTGGGTCTATCCCAATTACCCTAATATGACATTTACCTAAGTTCATTAGGCAAACTATACATATTATGGGCTACCAACTACGGCGCCCATCACCATATGCTTACAAGGAGGACCGGGAAGGAAAGAGGAACGAATCAATCTTCTGAGCCTTAGGAGCAGGGGCTTCTACCTCCAAGGCAGACCATTTTGACCTGATCTTGGTCAATATCTGCACGGCTGAGACAGAAGAGGATCTCCCTGAAAATTAACAGAATATGGGTGAACACCAAATAGGCAAAACAAGTAAAACAAAACAGCACCGCCCCCAATGACAACGATACAGTAGCGGGGGGCTCAGCCACATGCAAAGGGATAGGAGAAGCGACTGAAGTCTCCCTCTCCGAGGGGACGTCCTCTCCAACATCATCTTCCTCCTGAAACAGGGAAGGCCGATATTGAAACCAACTTACAAGACAAAGCAAAAGTTACAGGTATCAAGAATTAAAAAGTTGCATACTGGACGTGGAACAGGACGTGTCGTTTTAATTCCTGTAGCGCATAACTCCTCCTCTGAGAAACGACGCACGGACTCAAAAGAGCCCGTCCTATTTCCAATATATATCAATTTCAGAGCTTGCCATTCGATAGTAGAAACCTCTAAAAACTCAGGGCGCTCATCCTTTAGAAGGGGGGAGTCCAAAGACCAAGAGACATCATGACCCTCAACAAAGAAGTAGTATTTCTCCCAATGACCGCTACCACTCTCGAAGGCAAGGACGAACCGACATTTTTTGTCCCACTTAGCAGTACCCAAGTCCGAGAATCCCTTTTGATTCAACAAAGGGTATCAAATGGCGAGGAATAAAACCCCGAATCACCGCCATGTTGAACGCGATAGAAACAAGAGACTAAGGGAATAGGCCTAGAATTGGCGACGACACAACACCCTGAACCCACCCCAAGCACGAATGACAGAAGGGGCAAGAAAAAGAGGATAAATTTGATAATACTCTCAAAGCTCTAGAAGCTCGGCACAATAAGGGAAACGCAACCCCGCTTTAATCTAGTGAATATACCCCACCGACATCCCGTCCGGCGGAGGAGTAACAGAACTGCCACGATAAAGATACGAGATGGCAAAAGGAAAAAACTCAGTCCCCGAACTAAACAGTCCCGCCATCTTGGAATGGGAGAGGAAGTAATCCCTACTCAGTAAATTCTTAGGATAGACCTCGAATAAGAACACCAGGTCGCGAAGAAAAACTAACTCATCCTCAAGGATGGGTTGTTACTCAACTTCTGAATCTGATTCTGTATCAGATTCCTCCGGGACATAAGTTGGGCTCAAATCGGGCCGCGGAAACCTTTTTCCCATAAAATACTCCTCATGCAGATATCGAATTATGGGAGCTGTAGATGCGACAATATTACAAACGGCTCTACGAGAAGAAGGCTTACTCATTCTTAAGCTGAAATCAAACAACACTCCCTAGCACGACGGAGGATCCAAAAACACACCTGACAAGGAGGAAGGAAAAACAACTTTCCATTAGGTAAAAACATCGGTCCGTCATAAAATATAGCGGTCTGTCGTGACACCACGTAAATTCATCAAGACCGACCTACCCAAGGGTACGTCCCAAAATGCACAAATATCAAATGCTTACTACGGGGGAAAGAGACACATGCATGGACGATACTACTTGTCAAAGGAAGGGATTATGATGGACAAAACATGGAAGGACATCCCTAGAAGGGAAGACAAATAAAATCATCTCAACATTGCCTAAGGTAATGGAAGGAAGGAGCCAAGCCTCCAACATGAGAGCATATATCACCTATACAAGTAAGGGCATGGTTCTAAGGCACCCAAACAACAAATACCTACCAAGTCCCAAAGGAGGCAACATCTATAGCAAATACTCACCTCAGAGATGCCTCAAGCTCAACAACAAAAACAATCTCCAACCCCCAATCGACAACAAGCAATGAAAAAACTCAACTATCTATGGCATATTATTGGTTTTTATAATAATCAAGGGAGAACACACAAACAAGGGGGCAAAAGGGATAAACCTAAATAAACCGAGCCAAAATCAACCGAACCGGGTCGAAACTCGGACTGGACCGAGTCGACTCACCCGGTCAAGAAAACCCGACCGGAGAGGAGCCCCGCCCAGCCACCCGTCCCGTCGAAAAGGAGCCCCACCCAGCCACCGGAGGCATCGCCGGAGTCCACGCCCGAAGCCAACCTCGCCCGCAGCACCGCCCGTCGTCCTCCTCCGGGTCAGCAGCGCCGCCCGTCGCCCTCCCCTAGTGTCCCGCCACCCCCTAGTACCCAATCCACAAATTGAAGTGCAAAAACCAGCCCAAATCAAACCTAAGTAAGCTCCATGTGAAGTATGGTGTCTTGATTGGGTGGAAAAAATTAAAAGAGGAGGTGGAGAAGAAAACCTAGGTTGAAGAAGATAGAGGTGCTCTAGAAAATGAGGAGGAGATAAAAGTGCTCTTGAAAAAATGGAGGAAATAATGAAGTGAGATCCAAATATATGATTTATAAAGTATATGTCATGGATTTTTTCTCCAAAATTCCCATAAAAGGAGACACGAACGGATGCACACAGTCCGAAGGATAAGTAAAACGAGACCAAGGCTCGTGATTCTTACCCCCATAGAATATTATCACGTGAACTTGCTTAAATCTAATTAAAGCATTTTTTCGTCTATGTATTGAGATCCTCTAAAACAGGGGGCATAGAAATCAAAGCACATCTCGAGCACTCGATAAAGGCCGGGATCACCATAGTGACCCCCATCCGTCCGGACGAGCCTCCCTCGCCCGGACCCCCCACTCCCGGACGGTATCTCGCCCGGGGCTTGCCCTTAGAAGGCCACACACCAACACTTAGCTATAATGAACTTACCTACGGTCAAACCGGGGTCAAAGGTAACTTATTTACAGTCAAGGCCAACTTATAATTACGAACCTGCCACAACCGGACCAGAGAACCACTGGAACCGAGGCGGTCCAATAGAAACTCTATAAATAGAGAGCTCACACCCTCATTTGAAGGTAATCTCTCTCTCTATCTCTCTAAGATCACCCTCTCTCTAGAAGCTCTCGACTGACTTAAGCTTCGGAGTGGGCTTACCAGGACCCCCCCGTTCCCTTTTTCAGGTAAGCAAGGAAGGAAGAAGAGAATCCGAGCACGAAAGAGCCCAAGAAGGAGAAGATCGGGAAGAAGAAGCTCATTAAAGAGAAGATCGAGAAGGAGAAGCCCACAACAAACACTCTTGTGTAAACATATATGTTACCTAAGACAACTGGGTAAATGTCACATTAGGGAAATTGGGCTTGACCCAAATCTCAATTGACATGAGAGGCCCAAAATTGGGCCTCTCTTATACACTAAGCCGGCCGAATTATGGGAGTGGGCAAAGTGGACTTTTATCCACTTTGCTCCTCCTATAAATAGGGAGTGTTAGGGATTTTATTAAGGTAATTCACAATTCCTCCTTTGTGGTGATTTGAGAGAAAAACCCTCATCCCTATAGACACATACTTCGACCGAACTTTATACCTACACCAAGGGTGTGACAATTTGCTTTGAGCAAACACTGCGGAGATCTGTCCCTGCCAAGAATCGATCAGAGGCTTTGTTGTGGAGACTATACGCATAGGGCTTCCTTAACAAGAACCTCTACAGGTTCTGTCCGGTGGATCGAGAACTCCCTCGGGAAGATCTTGGGACTACGGAAAGCGATTAAGGTATGTGCGCATCTTACGTTGCGTAATAGTGATTACAAGCATGTACCATGTTTATGTTTCCGTAGTATTTAGCCCCGTAATCCTACAGTGGTATCAGAGTCTGTGTTAGGAGTTCATGATTTTGATAAATTGATGTTCTTGATTTTAAACATGTTGGGCGAAATTTTGAGTTTTTTTTTTTTTGCCAAGATAATTTCATTCAAAGTTGATGAAAATAGTTCATTACATCAAGGAGGCATAAAATTTAAATCAGATTCTAGTAAAGAACTAAGAGGGGTGGGGGGTTGTAAAACTCAATTGTCTATGCACATCCCCTTTCTAGATTGAATCGCGATCCAGTTTGCACATTCATTTGCTGACCTCGGAATAGCCTTCTAGGTCACCTACTGAATCTGGATAGCAAGGTTGTTAATGTTGGCCATAATCGAATTCAGTTGCCAATGTATCTTGTGAAATAGGTTCCCGAGTGAAAGAGCAACTTCTTTCGAGTCTGTTTCTACTTCAACCTTGCTCCAATTATCTTGTATAGCTAATCTGATTGCTTCATGTACAACCATCGCCTCCAACATAAGGATCCCGACTTCGTTGATTCTCCGGTTGACACCCCCAACAACCTTCCCTTGATGGTTTCGAGCAATAACTCCAATTGCTCCCCGCCTAGTAGTTTCGTCCCATGACGCGTCGCAATTGTTCAGAGTAGTCGATCTGCTTCCCTAAGAGGTGTTGTACCATTTTGACTTATTCTCTGCTGCATCGTCAACCAAAATTCCGCATGATCTTTAAGAGCTAGGTCAGCCGTTCGACGGGGATTCGGTTGATCATGTTCATGGTATGCTCGACATCGTTCTTTCCATATAGCCCAACACGTAACCCCGATTAACGACCACCTTTGATCTTTCTCCTGTTTTGATAGCCCATCCATTTTCCGGACAGTTTCAAACCAACTTGCCAAGTCCTGCTGTGAGTCGTTCCCAGGACGAAAATTTAGAACACCTAGCCACACCATAAGTGTCTATGAGCAGCTATTAGCATATGGCCTATGGTTTCCTCCCCATTACAGAAAGGAAACTTATCATCCACCTGAATACCCCTCCTCTTCAGCGCCGACATGACTGGGAGAGCGCCTACATTCATCTTCCAAAAGAAAGACCCAATTTTCGGAACAGTCTTCATGGCCCAGAGTTGTTTCCAAGTCGAATGTGTGACTATGTTTGCTTCAAACAGAGGTTGGGTATGATTTGATATCTCGATAGACTGATTTCACTTCCACCTTCCCAGTTTTGGTAGTTGGCCATATTAGTCGGTCGCATCCCTGGTTGTGCTTGATAGGAATTCCTGCAATGGCCCTTGCTTCTCTTGTCGTGAGAGTGTTCTGCAGTCGGTCGAAATTCCAGCTAGACGAGTCCACTTGTATTAGTTCGCTGGCCCTCATGTCTATCAACTCTGCCGATGTCGGAGCACTTGCTAGTTTGTGGCCAAGTAAAGATGGAATCCAAGGATCCGTGAAGACATTAATTGTCGTTCCGTCTCCCACCGTCCAGATACCCCTATTTTTTTTAGAACATCTCGACCCGCCAAGATACTTGTCCATGCCCAAGAGGCACGTCCTCCTTTGGAAGCATCATGAAACTGTCGTCTCAGAAAATATATACCCTTTAAGGTTCTAACCCAAAACGCATTAGGATTTTTATTGACCCTCCGTGCCATCTTGGTGAGAAGAGCTAGGTTAAAAGTTTGTAATTCCTTAAAACCTAGTCCTCCACACCCCTTTGCCCTAGTAAAAAAATCCCAACTCTTCTAATGCAACTTCCGCTCGCCCTCTTTTTGTCCCCACCAAAATCGAGCTACCATTGCATTTATCTCGGCGCACCACGTCTTTGGGAGGAGGAAAATGCTCATAGTGTACTTTGGGATGGCCATGAAAACTGATTTTATAAGGGTTTCCCTGCCTCCGTTGTTGAAGAACATCGACTTCCATCCATTGATCTTGTTGTGAATGCGTTCTTTTAAGAAACCAAGGGCTTCCCGCTTTGAACGACCCCAAGGGTACTTTCCAGGGTTTTTCTCCGCATGAATACAAAGAGTTGCCTCTATCGTTTGTTTGGTCTCATCCCACACGTTTTTTCCGAGAAACAAAGTCAATTTTTGCATGGTGATCGCTTGTCCCGAAGCTAAGCAGTACTCAGCTAGTAACTCATTCAGCTTGATGATATTTCCCTGTGTTGCTTTCATGAAGAATATGGAATCATCCGCAATGAATAAATTGTGGAGGACGGGGCATCCCCTTTTGATTCGAATTCCTTCAAGGCTGCTATTTTCTATCTCATGAGTGACTCTTCGGGAGAGAATATCTGCCACCAAGATGAATAGATAGGGGGATAGTGGATCCCCTTGTCTAATTCTTCTTGTTGGCTGAATAACATCTGATCTCTTACCATTTATGAGAATTTGATAAGAAACCGTGGATATACACGTCATCACCCATTCCACCCTACGTCTATGGAATCCCAATTTTAGCAAAACTCCTTCTACAAAGTCCCACTCCACTCTGTCGTAGGCCTTTTGCATATCCATTTTGATTGCACATTCCTCTTCCTTCACATTTTCCCTGTTCCTCAAGTGGTGGAAAGCTTCATGTGCAATTATAACATTATACTGGATTTGGCGCCCTGCCACAAAAGCACTTTGAAAGGGTGTGATCATATCTGACAAGTGGATTTTTAGCCTATTTGTTAAAACCTTTGAAATAATTTTGTAACCAAAGTTGCAAAGGCTAATAGGTCTATAATGGCTCGGCATAGAAGGGACATGGATTTTTGGTATAAGTGTTATATCTGTATAATTTAAGGAACGGGAAAGCATACATGTGCTCATGAATGACTTGACTAAGGTGAAAACGTCTTTGCCTACATCACCCCAATACCTTTGGAAAAAGAGACCCGAAAACCTATCCAGACCCGGCGCTTTGGATCCACCAAGCTGAAATGTGGCTAATTTAACCTCCTCCATCGTCAAGGGTCTGATCAGATCCTCGTTAACATCCTGCGTTACCAGTCGAGGGATATGGTGTAGGATCTGGTTCCAGTTTTTGGCCCCACTCGTAGCAAAGATGTTCTCAAAATACCTTGTGAATTTCGAACCTATCTCAGTTTCCTATGTGACCCATTGTCCACTCACAGCTTGTATTTTGAGGATTTTGTTGCGTCGCCGTCGATCCACGGTTATTAGGTGGAAGAACTTTGAGTTTCTATCTCCATGGTTCAACCACTTAACCCTAGAATGTTGCTTCCAATAGATTTCTTCCCTCTTCCAAAGCCCTTCAAGCTTAGCTTTCAACTCACCCAATCCCATGCCTTGGCCGAGACTCTGTTTACTGCTTTGGACCTTCTTAATTTGTCATAGACCTTCAAGATCTCCTTTCTACTATTTCCAAATTTTTCCTTACTCCATTTGGTGAGGCGTCCTCTACATCGCAAAAGTTTCCTTTCCACCACTGGTCTCTCAATGTAAGTTAAAGTGGATTCTTCCGCACTTATATCTGTATCCGTCCATGTCGCTTTTACTAGTGAATCACACTCTTCATGCTCAATCCATGCTTCTTCAAACCGGAATAACTTTGGGCGCCTAATATCTCGAGGATCAGGTTCATAACAATGGGGTTGTGGTCAGATCCAAGGATCGGCTCGTGGATAACTTGTGTCCGGGGGTGTCGGCTCACCCATTTGTGATTAGCAAGCCCTCTATCCAACCTTTATAAGATCAGATCATCTCCATCTTGGTTTTTTGTCCACATAAAGGGTTGTCCTTGGTAATTTAGGTCCAACATCCCAATATAATCAATCATGGAATTAAAAGCATCCATTTTTGCTAGGCTTTTTGGTCGACCTCCTCTTTTCTCATCCAGGAACCTGATATCGTTAAAATCTCACATGCACACCCACGGTCCATTTCTGCATCGTGAGATACGGCGGAGCTTTTCCCAGTTTTGTAGTCGTTCCCCCTGATCTATATGACCATATACCCCAGTGAAGAACCAAGTTTCATTGGTGTCTCGATTTTGTATGGAGCAATCAACTATGTTCTTTTCTTTATGTAGCACCACAAAATCTACTTGATCAGTCCACCAAATTGCAATTCCGCCCGACCTTCAAGCTGGCTCTACGTAATCGTGCCCTTTGAGCTTTAGTTCTCTTCGTACTATATCACACACCTCCGACGAATTTTTTGTTTCCATGAGGAAAATGATTGTCGGCTTATCTCTCCCCATGAGGTCCTTGAGATGGGGAACTGTCAGATCGGACCCAATTCCCTGACAGTTCCATGAGATGATACTCATGGAGACATTGTGGCTGTTTCGGGACAACCACCAAAACCCGTTGAGAGTGGAGGAGAATTTTCATAAGCAGTTTGCGGGGAAGGTCTCGGATTTTTATTTCTGCCACCTCTAACACCATAGAGTGGAGGACGCCCCCGACCACGACCTCTACCTGACTTAGCGCTAGATATCAAGATGGGATCAACTAAGGACCTTGGCTTTTTTTTATTGGAGTTGATCATCTCCCTCCTCATCAGCTTTTCTCTTACGTAAAGACAGTTTATCGACCAAGGGGCTTAATCCAGAAGAAGCTTCCAGGATAATCATGTCATGAGTGGGAGACATTGGTTCTTGTGGAAATTCAACGATATAGGGGGGCTCAAGGTAGGAGATAGGCATATTTGGATGTAGGAAATGGTGGACATCATGATTGTACCCATATGGTGTGGGAGGGTTGTTAGTCGTTGGCCTCTGGGGGTGGGTGATATATGGTGACTTTGAATGAGAGTTGTCTTGAGGTGGCGGAGATAGAGGGATATCATAGGGTCGCGGAGGTGGATTATGGAAAGAGGAACTTCAATGTGTGAGTGGAGTAGGGGTTCTATCTGAATGGTTTGTGGGTTTGAGGGAAGTATGGGCTAAGGAGAGCTCCTAAGGCGTGGGATTTGCTGCAGCAACATTAGTTGTAGGAATAGGGTAGTCAGGTTGGGGTTGTGCTTGGTGGGTAGGGCTGGTTGGATGGGTTGGTTTGGGTTAGGTTTGTTTGTGAGCATAAACCTCCAATGCTTGAGCTTGTCTCCTTCATTCTCCGGGGTACTTGAGTTGGGTTTTCCATGCGTCCTTTTGTTCATGAGTTTTGGTCATAACCCTACGGTCCATGGCCCGTACGTCGGTTGCCCCGGGTGTGCAACTGACTGAATAACATCCATTTTGCATTGAGCAATAGAATGCCCTAGCTTCCCACATCCGTAGCAGAAACCCGAAAGTCGTTCATACTTAATGCTTGCCCACTCATCTTGACCATTCTCCTTTGTCCACCAGAAATCTGATAGTAATGGTTTATTTGCATCAATCCACACTTTCATCCTTATGAAACCACGTAAAATACCCTCGTCACCTCCTATCTTCTCTATATCAATGAACTCGCCTATGTGTTCGCTGATCTTCCTCGCATTGGCCTCACTCAATTTCCCTTGTTCGAGTCCATGGATTTGAACCCATAATTGGACTTTGCAGAGGTTAATGTCTTCAATCTTCTCAGACACTTTCCATCTTCTCAATGTCAAGCAATGCCCTTGTACTTCTCAGGGGCCTAGATCTAAGATGGTATTACGGTCTTTCTCATTAGCAAAATATCATCTTCTTGTCATCTATATCATTCATTATAACGCCAGAAAACTTATTCCACGCTATCTTGAGCACGTTATAGTCGACAATATTGTTGATCACTTTGTCTGAAATAACAGCTCCCACATACCTCCCATCGTCGTCTGATTATGCTTCCATATTGAGATTGATTCGAGGTGGGGCAGGTCCCCGTGCTGAATTAAAAGGCCCAGTGAACACGTCTTTGGAAACCAGTTAAGTTTGACTAAGGATATGAGCGATGGGGATGGTCACGTACACCTGTAACTCTCCGACTCTTGTATTCACTAGGTGGCCACCAGCCTGATATTAGTTGAAGGTTGTGAATACTTGTACAGTGGATAAGTGTTCCTATGTGGAAACTAGGCAATTGGAGAATGACAGTTGACAAAGGATACAACGCGGCACAATATCGTTACATATTGATTAAAGATGGGGAATCAACATTCCGCGGGCGCTACAACACTCCTAACAGATGAGTAGGACGATGCCCGTCATGTCCGCCGGTCGCACGACAAACCTCGTATGAACTATTCTGAAGCAGGGCTCGATAGAAGAACGAATGTTGATGTGTTGGTCGACAATGTATTAACATGCACCCTCCCATTCCGGCGAGTGGGAGCTGTTGGCATTTGGAGATTGGGCCACCGTAAATAGGAGCCCATTAATATGAGATTGTTACCTAAATTAATTGGGTAATGTCACATTAGGGATTTTGGGCTAGGCCTAAAATCCCAATGGACATGAGAGGCCCAAAATTGGGCCTCCTATTCTCATTATAGGCCGGTCGAAATTAATAAAGTGGTGAGGTGGATTTTGCCCACCTCCTCTTACAAATAGGGAGTGTTAGGGAACTAAATAAGGTTAATCACTTTCTTCCTTTGTGGTGAGACAAAAAGAAATCCCTCCTCCCTATTACTAGTGTTTCGGCCGAACCATTCACAAGCCCTAGGAGGTGCCAAATTGCTTCAAGCAATTACTCCGGAGATCCATCCCTGTAGAAGAATCGACAAGAGGCTTTACTGTGGAAACCAATCAGCGTAGGTATTCCTTAACAAGAATCCTTACGGGAACCGTCCGGCGGATCGAGAACTCCCTTTGAAGATCTTGGGTCTACGGAAAATATTGTAGGTATGTGCCCCTAATTCCACTGCGTAATTCGTTTACATAGTATGTACCTTGTTTTGTTTCCGTGGTATTTTCCCCTATATTCCTACAATTACCGGCGTTGTTCCTGTTCCAGCAGCCACATCGCCCTTCGCCGGAGCTCCACCCTCGCTTCCGCAACCATTTCCGCTGCCATCTCCACCACTGATTCCGGACTTTGCCGCTGCTTGATGTCTAGCCTTCTGCTTCGCCGTTCACCCGTCTGACCTGCACCACGCTCCAGCTCGTCGCCTAGCCACCATCCGTTCGCCTGGCCACCATCTGTTCGCCATTGCCCACTCTCCTTCGCCACAATCGTCCGCTGGCCCCTCCGCCATAGTTGTTGCTCACTGTCGGGACCAACATCACCAGCCACGGTCACTGTGCTCATTCGCTGCTCGCCACCTTCCGTCGCCGCCTGCTGGAGTCACCACTAGGAGCCGGACCGCCGCCGCCGTTCAGTTCACTGGTCCTGTCGTCTGCTCTAACCTTCACGTCGTTGTGTAGGTAATCCTCTGTACATTTTTCTTCTTATTTTTTATATTATTTTATACTTTTTATTGCTTATTATTATAATATGTTAGTTAGATTTATTTATATATCATCATGTTTAGGTTTAATTCATAACTATAATTGATTAGTTTTTTTGGTAAATTTGATGCGATTAATTTAAGTTTAATGAGCTAATTAATTAGTTTAATGTTGTGATTTGATCAAGCATGTGTGATAATTTTATGTTTTCTTAGGTTTCATTTAGTTAGAAATTTTCGAAGAATTGGACTTATAGTCAATAACCTGTTCTAGGTGATGAAATTTGCTTTAACTTTTACAATTGTTAAATTAATATGAAGTAACATATATTTAAAGAATAAAATTGGCAAATTAAGTGAATTGAGTACCGAAAGGACGTAATTAAAAACTTTTTTTTAATTCGTAACAAAACCAACGAACTCGAATTTCTGATCGTAGACCGATTTAACCGAACTCGAATTTCTGATTGTAGACTGGTTTAATACCTAAGTGTCTAATTTGTTATTTTCTTAGGTAATTTAGGATTTTAGTTAGCCTTATATTTAACAAGTAGCGACTCTTTTCAAAATCCACGTTTTCGAAACGTATATCGTTAGATCTAGGTCTGACAGTTTATATTTTATTTTTTAATAAAAATATTTGATAGTTATTTTATGGATTTTTGAATTCAATTTGTTTCTTTTATATATTTCTTAACATTTATCATTTAAAAAATTAATTTTATATAAAAACTCTCGTCATTATATTATTATTGTAAACATTTAGGGTGTTTTTAGTAACTTTTTTAAAGTATTTCTCGTCCAATGTTAATGAAAACATGAACATGACTAACTTTTGCATAATATAGAAAGTTCAAATAATAATTTACTAAAAAAAGTCCGGCTAGCAAATTGCTCATTTTTGTCAACTTTAGCTAACAATTTAGTCTTTATTTATATATTTTTTCCACCGGACCCTATTAGAGGAGAAGCCGTGTATTTTTTTTTTTCCACAGGGTGGTCGCAGAGGATCACATCAGGAGGGCAACATCCATACCATGCTTGCTCAACACCTAAATTAATCTTCACTCTTACCTTGTTAATCTGTAAAGAGTAAATTACTTACCATGAATATTTCGCTATTACCAAAATATCGGGGTTTGAACCCCTGACGAGCTTAGTACTTGGAGTTGGATTAGGAAAATCTCATTTACTAAAGATTTAATAACCAAATTGCTACATGAACTTTGACTTAGTTACTAATCGCTACACGAAGTCCAGAACTTTGATTTTTTTTTTTAAATGCGCTTCTTAAACTTCTAATTTTTGAGAAAATTGCAAGTTATAATACAATTTACGTAAAATTAAACGAAAAAATGAGCTTCTTTTTGCTACATGGAGTCTTTTGATATATATTTAAAATAAATTTGACAACATATTGAAAGAATCATAGCGAAATGTTTTGATTTGGATGTTCAATTTGACATCCCCAGTTCCAACAGTGTTTTTCAATTGAACGTTCAAATGAATGTATTTCGGTACAATTTCTTCAATTTCTTACTGAATCTATCTGGATACCCACATATCAAAAGTCCTCACGTGACTGGATTATGCTCATTTTCTATTCATTTTGATGTAAATTGTAACTAATATAGTAATTTACTTGAAAAATAAAAAAGTCAGGTAACCAATTAAAAAAAAATCTAAGTTCAGATAACAATTTGTAAGTAACTAGGTGCATTTTCCGCGCATTGCGCGGGGTGACTTACCAAATATGTATAATTAAAAAACTAATATTCATTTATACTGACTAATTGTAATATGTTGAAACACTATTTTAAATAAAATATCAATCTAAATTTGAAAAAGTAAACGAAAGATTGAAAATTTTGAACCATAAAATACTATTGCGCAAATTCACAAATAAATTTTAGATGCTCGTACCGCATGCTGCCTTTGGTTGTCGGATCCGTGTCAAGCTATTAGATGTACATATTGTACATACATAGATAGGTACTCATACTTGTATAGATACATGGTACCTTAGGTTGACTTGTATAGTTGACTAGCTAGTTAGGATTGATCTCCTATATATAGTAGCATCCTAACATGTAATTACTTGGTTGATTCATTATACATTCTTGATTATTATACATATGATTCAACCCCCCCTCTACCTATCTAAGATCCTCAATCGTGTTCTCAGCCATTTCGTAAGTAACAAGTGACTTGGGAAGCAAAGAATCCAATGCAAAATTGCTTGTCAAAGAAAATGACAGATTCAGGCACCAGTGAAGGCAACAACAAAAGCAACAGCGAAGACAATCAGCTAAGGCAACAGCGAAGGCAAATAACAAACAGCCTGTCTATTTCAACAGTTGATCTCCGTACAGTCGTAGAAGAAGGTCAATCCGCAAAAATCCGCAAAGAATTTCTTCATCGCATTACCACAGAAAGCATCGCAATTGATTCAATTTGACAAAATCAATAAGCACAAGCAAGCAGATCATCAGAATCAAGCTCAATTTCAGTCAGAATCCAGGCGATAACAATCAGTGCACAGAAACAGCTTCCAATCCAATCGATGATCCAAATGAGCTGGAAATCAACAAATCTTGATTCAGAAAGACTTACACAGAGTCGTAATCAAGATTGCGACACGAATCCAAGCTCAATCTGAGGAAGCGAAGCAAATCGAAGAAGAAAATCGAAGAAGCGTGACGGCGAAGCAATAGAAATCTGTGACTTGATCGCCAAGATAACTACTCCTCAGCAATGAATACAGTCCAGACGTATTCTCAATCACCAGGAATCATCTTCAATCTGCTTGATCTTCAACAATCTCCAGGAATCCGAGCTTTCTTGATCACCAAGAAAACTCAGTTTGCTAGATTTGTGAAGTTTGGGGCTTCTTTGCAAGCTTTTGGATATTTGGGGCTATTTAAGGCAGTTTTCCAATTTGGGATGCTCTTTTGAGGACTTTGTGGCTGTTTTGGAGCAGTTTCAGAGTTTGGGGCATTTTTGCTGATTTTGTGAAGTTTGGGGCTATTTTGAGGATAGTTCTGAATATTGGGGCTTCTTTGGAGCTTTTGAAGACTTTGGGGCTGTTTTGAGGGCAGTTCTCAAGTTTGGGGCCGTATCCCGAAAATTGGATTTTCGAGGGGCCGTTTTATGAAGTTCTTTGGAGCTGTTTTGAGGACAGTTCTCAAGTTTGGGGCCGTATCCCGAAAATTGGATTTTCGAGGGGCCGTTTTGTGAAGACCGAGTTTGTTGGACCTTGGCATTTTAGAGCGGGTTTTAACTTTTCCCATGGATCATTTGAGCGGGTTTTGATTCCCTTGGCTCATTTTGAACGGGTTTACCTTGGCTCTATTTGACCGAGTTTTGATTGGACCTTGGCATTTCATTCATCATCGACATTTTCTCTCAAATTTTCCTTTTAATTCTTTAGAAAGGAAGAAGAAGGAAAAGATGGGGGAATATTAGATGTACATATTGTACATACATAGATAGGTACTCATACTTGTATAGATACATGGTACCTTAGGTTGACTTGTATAGTTGACTAGTTAGTTAGGATTGATCTCCTATATATAGTAGCATCCTAACATGTAATTACTTGGTTGATTCATTATACATTCTTGATTATTATACATATGATTCAACCCCCTCTCTACACTATCTAATACAAGCATCTGTTCTTCAACAGATATGACTTCGACGACCACCGGCAATATCTCGGCGGAGATAGAGATGGATCTTCCACTAAGACTGTCAACCGTCCGTACCTCCTGGTATCTTCGTTCGCCAGCTCCGCGTCAAGCGTCTGTTAAAAATCAGCAAAAATTTAATTTTGATTAATTACGTACGTTGAATCTTGAACGGTCCGAAATTTTAATTGCGATTAATTGCATACATTGAATCTTGAACGGTCCGAAATTTTAATTGCGATTAATTGTATACATTGAATATTAAACGGTTCGAAATCAACGAAATTTTAATTGTGATCAATTGCAACTTAAAAACCCTCAGCTCCCTAGTGCCAGTGGCGGATTCATGTTGGATAATGTGGTTACGAACGTAACCACATTATCGAGTATTTTTAGTGGTACTTTAAGTTTATTTGTGAGAAAAAAATATGACATGATCCTCATTATTTAAATGTAAGATCCTCATTATTTGAGTGTAAGATCTAAATTATTTTGTCCAAGATACTAAGACCTTATTATTTCGTCCAAAATTGTCATCAAATACATTTTAAATTTACAAAGTAAATGAATACTTTTCTAAATATCGAAATCAAAACAAAATAAATTATATTAGTGTTACAATAGTGTCATGACTCGATTAAAACTCAACTCATCCACAACTGGTACCGGTCGGATTTGACTCAATTGTAACACTTGTATAAGCAGATATGGTTTACTTCTGATACTTTGAAAAATACTGTGTACATTTGAAATATATTTAACGATAATTTTGGATAAATAATTGAAAAAATTATATATTATCATCGTAAAACATATTAATACCAATAAATAATTTTTCTAATACATCTACTATCTTATATTAATTCGGTATCGGAGGCCCTCTGGCTGACACGTGGACAGTCCACGCAGTCACTGTTTCTTAATTTAATCGGAATTTAATAGGGGTTCTCTAAATTTAGATACATAATATTGATTGATTTAAAATTAAGAAGTATTTTTATCTCCTATTTTAGTCTCTACGCAATTTAAAGAAACAAATTAATTTAAAGTTTCCTTTTAAATAGTAAATCTATACAGTTTGGTTCCGGAAGACCGTAGGCTGCCACGTCAGTAATATACATATAAATAATTAATACATATATATACTAATGGGGTACGGGGAAGACAAGAGGAAATTAGGATATAATACAAAATATAATAATTGAATATAAATAAAACATATTATATTAATAAAATAAAACAATAAAAATATATTACAGTGATAATATTCGGCTCTGATCTTCGCCAGCTTTCGGTGATTAGGAAGTTAATACATAATATAATAATTTAATACAAATAAAGTATATTATATTATTAATAAAATAAAGCAATAAAAATATATTATAGCTTTAATATAAAGCAACGAGGTAGATCAGTGATATATGTGTTATATAGTTAATAATATATATAATAACTGAATATAAATAAAATATAATATATTATATTGATAATGAAATAAAGTAATAAAAATATAGTATATTGATAATATAGAGTAACGATGATGCATACATAGTCTTAGAAGGAATTTTTTGTCGTAGGTTTCCAATCATCTGATTCCAAAAAGTAATCCTAACATCCAATATGTGCTATATGTACATAATATTTTACGGCTATATGTGCTAATATAGATCAGGTTACTAATATATCTCTGACATCGACTTTTCGAAGTAGGAGCTCAGAGCCTCCATGAAGCAAAGTCGTCAACCTTCTCCAATACAAGTATTTCGAATTTTTCGCAAGAGATGTGTTGACTACTAATATAGGTTTTTTTTTAAATTAATCATAATCTTAACTATGAACTTGGTTTGTTTGTATTCAGATCGCCATTACAGCTGTATTGTTTCCATTATTGATGTGGAGAATGAAGAGGTCCGTGTCCGTGGAGAACGGAGAGAACAAAATATCCCTGATATCAGCTCTTCGAAGAATACGTATTGCTCAAAGTAAGTATAAATTATAGAGACAATACTCTCCCTGAATTTAATAACATATGTAGGAATAACTATTATTAGTTATTTATACTTTATTTCCATGATGGTTGAATATGTTTAACAAGTGCATAGTCTAACTTAACGTATATTAATCTCCATCTATCTCTCAAAAGTCGAAATTTAGTATTATTATTTAATTTTTTCAGGTTATGATTTTGAATGAGAAAAAAAGAAAAGATAAATTCTTACACTGCGATAGTTTCTAAAAAAATCACGATGAGTCCCCGACCAACCCCATAAACTATTATTCATGGTTGATCCAACGATTATTGCTATTATTATTTAAAAAAAAAAAAACTTTATTTAAAACCCTAACTATGTCTTTTTTTTAATTAAATATTCTAATCTATCTTTTTCTCCATATTTTTATGGTATCATCAAGTTAATTAACAATAGCCACAAACTTTTGAGAAAACGATCCAGGTCAGGTTACTAATATCCCCGACATCGGCTTTTCGAAGTAGGAGTTCAGAGCATCTATGAAGCAAATCCGTCAACCTTCTCCAAGACAAGTATTTCAATTTTTTTGCAAGAGATGTTTTGACTACTAATTTAGTGTTGTTTTTTTTTAATTAATCATAATCTTAGCTATGAACTTGGTTTGTCTGTATTCAGATCGTCATTACAACTGTATTGTTTCCATTCTTGACATGGAGAATGAAGAGGTCCACGTTCGTGGAGAACGAAGAGCACAAAATATCTCTGATATCGGCTCTTCGAATAATACGTACTGCTCAAAGTAAGTATAAATGATAGAGACAAGACTCTCCCTGATCGTTAATTTAATAACATGTCTAGGAGTAACTATTGGTTAGTTATTTATACTTTATTGTCCATGATGGTTGAATATGTTTAACAAGTGCATACTCTAACTTAACATATATTTTTTTAACTTAAATCTCCATCTATCTCTCAAAAGTTCAAAATTTGTATTATTATTTAAATGTTTTCAGTTATGATTTTGAACGAAAAAAAAGGATAAATTCTTACACTGCGATGGTTTCAAAGTTGACTTGAGACATATTCTTACGTTGAGTTTCAAATTTTCCTAAAAGTAGTCGAGTCTCCTTATATATATAATATTATTGCAAACAAAAATATTAAGATGGATATCAGATTTTGAAAATTTCTATAGTGTCTACCAATTTTTATTTATCATTCAAATACGTCATTAAATTTACCCTTAAATTTATTTATAAATGAAATTCTTTATTTTATTTGAAGTGTAACAAAGTTGATGAGATTGAAAGAGAGAATGTGTTCTTCAACTTGGTCACGACATTACTTAACCGATGGTGAAAACATAAGTCCATAGAAACCTCGAAAGGTGACTCTTTTTTTTATACCTTTTATACATAATCTATGGTTGAATTGAATTTATTTGATTTATGTATGCATTCATCGACGTTGAATTTAAACTCATCCAATAATGATATAAACTTACTACAACCAAGTACAATAGTATAAGGATTATTAAAAATATATATTTAAAAAAATGCCATAATATTTCAATTTTTTAGGTTAATGATTAAAATCGATAAATTTTTAATGTTATAATAAAAATCTTCAAATTATTTTTATTACTCAAATCCTGTTTCGACAATATTATAACTTTTTAAAAAAATAATAAAAAATTTAACACTAAACTCGATAAGCTATTCTTACCCGCGCGCGGTGCGCGGGGTTAGCATCTAGTTATATAATAAACTATCGAAATGAAACTTAGGCTTCCAGCTAGGCCTGTTAATTTCGGACTCTACCCGAAATGAACCCGAAACTAACCTGTGTTCGGGTCGTGTTCGGATCATAAAATTAAGTGTTCGAGTCAATTTCGGGTTGACCCGGATCTGATCCGAGAAAAAAGCTAGTTTTATACAATTTTGTTAAAAATATGTTAAATCTTCACGTTTTTTTTTTCTTCTGTCTAGCGTATCCTCATTATCGAGGTCCTAGATCCGCCACTGCCTAGTGCAATCAATCTATGGAGTTAATGACTACAAAATCTTTAGTTCAATTATTATAAATGCACCGATTAATATAAGAAACAAAATCATCAGCTCCATATTCACTCTGTTATTATCTTTCATTCAGAATTTATAATATATAATATAGATATAGATTCAAATTTTAAGTAATTAAGTTTTTAGTAAAAGCTGAGTACTAACGTCGTTTGGTTTGGTAGCTACTAAAACCCCAGTTACAGCAATTCGTAGGCCCTCTCTCTCACTTGAAAAGTCAAAGGTCAATAACAGAAGATAGCAAAATGACCAAGCACACCACGATAAACATAATATACGCGCGCTGAGCAAAGCAAAGTAGTTAAACAACCGTAAACCCTAATTCCTACGCCCCTTCCGTCCCCATTTAAATACCCTTTTCCTCCATCTCTCTGCAATTCTGCGCTGTCTCTCTCACCAAACTCTCTCTGGAGAGTGCACTTCTTCGACCTCGGAGTCTCTACCCCTGCCACTCTAAGTCGAATTGGATTAAGATGGATCTACCCAGCCTTGCGGTTGTTCTCCAGGCTGCTCTTAGCCCTAATCCGGATGAACGCAAAGCAGCCGAGCAAAGCCTCAATCATGTATGTCTGTCTCATATGCTTAGGATGAGGCTTGATTTGAATTATGATACTCCTGTCGATAATAGTCTTTGCAGAAGTATAATAGCTGTTTTTTTACTGTTTGATTTGATTTAATTCATGTCTAAGAATTGAATTTTGATTATCCTACTATCCATCAATGATAGTTTTGATCCCTTCTCTGTATTTGAGCTTTTTGTTTTGATTTGATATAATTTTTAATGGTAGTTGTGCTTTTGCAGTTTCAATATAGCCCCCAACATCTGGTCAGGTTGCTTCAAATTATTGTAGATAATAACTGTGACCTGGCTGTGAGGCAGGTTGCTAGTATTCATTTCAAGAACTTCATAGCTAAGAATTGGTCGCCACTTGACAGTGGTATAATTTCTCCGATCAATTGCTTTACTTTTCTAATTGGATGCTTGCTTATGTTACTCAACCTTGTCATCCTATTCACCTTTATTTGTTATTTGTCACAGATGAGCCATGCAAGATATTGCAGAGTGATAAAGCCATGGTTAGAGATCACATCCTTGTGTTTATTGCACAAGTTCCACCAATTTTGAGGTATACAGTTTTCTGTATAACAGTTTATTCATAATTTGCGTAACTTCTACTAAAGTATATAGTTTGCATAAATTCTACTAAAGTATATTGTTTTCAAGAAAGGTTTGCACAAGTTCTGCCGATTTGAGGTATATAGTTTTCAAGATAACTGTTATGGCACAAGTTCTACTACTTGTTTCAACATAACTGTTTATTGCACAAGTTCTTACCACTTGAGTTATATAGTTTTCAAGATAAATGTTTATTGCTCAAGTTCTACCACTTGAGTTATATAGTTTTCAACTTATTGCACAAGTTCTACCACTTGAGGTATATAGTTTCAAGATACTGTTTATTAGTGAAAAAAATAATGATTGTATTTTTTTTATATTAACCAAGTTATGCAAATTGTACTCGCATAGGGTGCAGCTTGGTGAGTGCATAAAGACAATGATTCAGGTTGATTATCCGGAGCAGTGGCCTCATCTTCTGGACTGGGTTAAGCATAATTTGCAGGACCAACAAATTTACGGTGCTTTGTTCGTCCTAAGGATTCTCGCTAGAAAATATGAGTAAGAACAAATTGATTTTCTGTCGCATGATATAGTACTATACTATTATTATTCAATAAATATGTACTCCTCCGGCCAGTGAATTATTTACTTGTGAATTATTATGAATCAGCTGAATATGAGTTGTTCCAAGATGTATGTTGATTGACTTCTATAGTATCCAACCGAGCCCTTGAAAGCCCAAGTTCTTATTAATTAAATAGGATATAATAATGGCTCATTCCTAATGAAACCGTTTGGCAATATAACGTAAACCTAATTTCATAATGTATTATGACCCTGGCATAGAATACCTGCCTTTGAACAGTGTAGTCTCTCATTGATTGCGCAATGCCATAATATGTAACACGGAGGCAGTTCACCAAGTCGAAATAAATAACCTTTCAGTTGGTCCGTTAGGGGTTAGTTGGCTTGCATATACACCATGTGATGCTGATACATTTGTTGGACTGAGAATCTGTCGTGTAATTGAAGGATGTACCTTAGGCCCGTGGCACTCGAAGATTATACTTTAGCTCTCGTTTGTGAAGGCTTTGTCTTGTGTTAATGTAAGGAATAAATGATAGAAGTCATCTTCATCTAATTGTCATTGTTGTTATTCTATGCAAATGCATTCCCACCATTAATTTCAGCTTCCCTTAGATAATCACTCTGTATTGTTTTGTAATTATTTTATGTATTTTAGTAACAATATCTTTTCATCACGGTTCCTAAAGCGGTTACATGTTCATTTGCTGAGCTTTCCTGATTTTAAAATGTAGGTTCAAGTCTGATGAGGAACGGACTCCTGTCCAACGGATTGTTGAGGAGACATTCCCCAATTTGCTCAGTATTTTTAACAAGCTTGTTGAGATTGCCAACCCACCACTTGAAGTGGCTGATCTGATAAAGCTGATCTGTAAAATTTTCTGGTCGTCCATATATGTATGTTACCTATCATATTTTAATATATCATAATCAGTATCTTGTAACTGCATATCTGGATGGCACTAAATCTCTTCTTAGAGAAGATACTACTTTTCTTTGGCTGATGTGCAGCTTGAATTTCAATAATGGTTCTCCTTTACGTGAATTTGCAGCTGGAGATTCCAAAGCAACTCTTTGATCCAAATGTGTTCAACGGATGGATGATCCTCTTCCTAACTAGTCTGGAAAGGCCTGTTCCTCTTGAAGGTCAGCCTAATGATCCTGAGCTTAGGAAATCTTGGGGCTGGTGGAAGGTTAAGAAATGGACAGTTCACATTCTAAATAGACTTTACACGCGGTGAGCTTTAAGATGAAATAAATCTGAGATCTGTTAAAAATTATTAATCTGTTTCATTTATCAATATATTTGATCTCCTTTTGCAGGTTTGGGGATCTTAAACTTCAAAACCCAGAGAATAGAGTTTTTGCTCAAATGTTTCAGAAGAACTATGCTGGAAAGATATTAGAGTGCCACTTGAATTTGTTGAATGTTATACGCACTGGGGGATATCTGCCAGATCGAGTTACAAATCTCATTCTTCAATATCTAAGCAACAGGTAATTTTATAAATACATTACTAGTTTTGTACATTTTAAGAATAAATACATTACTAGTTGTGCCTAAGTTGTACATTTTAAGAATAAATACATTTTGTACATTTTAAGAATAGTTACTAGTTTTATATGCTTCTTTTTTAAATGCTCCTTTTCAATCTATCTGTTTTTCTAAGTTGTGCCTAAATGGAAGAGTTTCTTATATCATCATTTTCTCAGTTAATCAAATTATCTTTCTACTTTGGCAGCTGGTTTTCAGTTCTATTTCCTCTTTTTGTTCATTTGGCTGTTTTATTGGTGATTATTATAGAGTTTACCTCAGCTAATATGATATTTGATTGTGTTGCAGTATATCAAAGACCACAATGTACAACCTGCTTCAACCTAGGCTCGATAGTCTTCTTTTTGAGATAATCTTTCCTCTAATGTGCTTTAGTGACAATGACCAAAAGCTTTGGGATGAGGACCCTCATGAGTATGTGAGAAAGGGTTACGGTATGTCCTTTTTGTAATTTTTTTTATTAAGGAATATATTTCTTTGGAACTAAAAAGAGATTTGGTTATGACATACTTTTGCCTCCTGTTTTGCAGATATTATTGAAGATCTTTACAGTCCAAGAACGGCCTCCATGGATTTTGTAAGTGAGTTAGTTAGGAAGCGAGGAAAAGATAACCTGCAGAAGTTTATCCAATTCATTGTAGAAATTTTCAAGAGGTACTTTTATTCTTTCTATATTTCTACTTTGGTGCGTTTGCGTCTCTGCGTATGTTTAAACAGATTGGATTTTTGTTATTGTACCTTGGAGCGTGATAACGGGATATTTGACTTTGAAGTCCTTTATTTGGTTGGTCAGATATGATGAATCGCCCATGGAATATAAACCTTATCGTCAGAAAGATGGAGCCCTTCTTGCTATTGGAACACTTTGTGATAAATTGAAGCAGACTGAACCTTACAAGTCTGAACTTGAAAGGATGCTTGTGCAACACGTATTCCCTGAATTCAGCAGTCCTGTCGGGCATCTGAGAGCGAAGGTTTGCATGTTCGATTTTCTTTTTAACTCTTTTTTCATTATCTCATGGTGAAATTCCTCTACACATCTCTATTTCTCTGTTACTATTCTTTCTTGTTTATTAATATCCTGTTCCTTTATATCTGTTTCTCTGTATGTCTATTAGGAGCACAATCAAACTATTTGAAGATGAATATGAAAATAATTAAAGCTTGTAATAAAGTTATAAAGCATGATTAACAAATTTTATAAGTCACTGAAATGCATATGCACTAATGTCTTGGTAATTTTCGTTTCACTACAAAATGTAGAACATATGGCAGTTATTATTGGGTACGTTTTTCTGTTTGACTGTAATGTAGTATTTCTGAAACAGCTTAAGAAATAAGCTTACTTTAATCACTGAGGATGTTAATGTCGTATCTTTTATCTTTTGTTTATACCAGGCAGCCTGGGTTGCAGGACAGTACGCTTATATCAATTTCTCCGACCCAAACAATTTTCGGAAAGCACTGCATAGTGTTGTTGCTGGATTGCGGGATCTTGAGCTTCCTGTTCGTGTTGATTCAGTTTTTGCTTTGCGTTCATTTGTTGAAGCTTGTCGAGGTGGCTTTACTTTCACATATTTATAGCAGTTTCCATACTATAAAGTATCATCATTTGTCTAGCTTGTCTCTTTTTGTCAAAGTTTGTGCAAGTGCTGCTTCTGATATCATTAGCCCTCAATTGCAGACCTGGATGAAATCCGCCCAATCCTTCCACAACTTCTTGATGGTATGCTCAAAACCTGTGCCTTGTTTATTTGACATGTATTGCTTACAGTGGTGATGTGAAACGTATTACGTATGCAGAGTTCTTTAAACTAATGAATGAAGTGGAAAATGAGGACCTTGTTTTCACATTGGAGACCATCGTCGACAAATTTGGGGAGGAGATGGCACCTTATGCTCTTGGATTATGCCAAAATTTGGTAATGTTCTGTTCACAGTTCTTTTATTGCTTGGCAGTGGGTTGGCATTCTTGGAGCTCTTACCTTAGTCTACTCAATGTCAGGCTGCTGCTTTCTGGAGGTGTATGAACACTGCTGAGGCCGAGGATGAAGTTGACGATCCTGGTGCTTTGGCTGCAGTTGGCTGTTTACGTGCCATAGGCACCATTCTTGAATCTGTGAGCCGGCTTCCTGAGCTTTTTGTTCAAATAGAGCCCACCCTGCTTCCCATAATGCGTAAAATGCTGACTACTGATGGTCAAGGTGGGTTTCCTAGGTATCTTTTTTTATAGCTAATCTTTTATCGTTCTTTTTTTAGACACACACATATATATATATATATATACTATTTATTATTATTTTATATTAGTGTCTAGTGACCAGTTATTCCTTTGACCAGCTGTTGTTGCACGCTTTGTTTTGATAGACATTGTGTTTTGGACGGTATTTGCTTTATTGGGAAGAAACATGAAACAAACAGTTTCTGAATATTGGTTGCGCCATGGAGGTTGGATTGACGTTATTTTATTGTAATGCATAGTACCACTCTAGGGAAGAGAATACACAATTTACCAAGTGTAGAGACTTCTGACATTCTGGGGACTAGCTGAGAATCTTTTGAAGAGCATACTTCATGTTACACTTCCGCTAGAGATAACACATAAGAATATTGTATGCATATGTATTAAGCATTGCCATTAGGTATAGTGGTAAACACATACTTCTCATTAACACTCCAATAGTAATAATCCCAGCAGCTCTAAATTTAGGGATTATGCGGAAATTGTATAGCCAAAATAATTCTTTGCAACCCTTCTCAGGCCTATTTTTTATTTAGTTCTGCTCTTTTTTTTTTCTTTTTTTTATTACTTTTTTTTTATCTTAACTTTTGCTCTTAATTAAGTATAGCTATGTTAACTGAGAAGGTGATTTGATTTATACTGTTTAGCAATAACATCTATTTGAGTAATTAACGTAGTAGTATCTCTTATTGATGCGACATTTGTAACTTATATAGATTTTGTGTGTGTTCTATAGAGGTGTACGAAGAGATACTGGAAATTGTCTCTTATATGACTTTCTATTCTCCCACCATATCATTGGAAATGTGGAGTCTTTGGCCATTGATGATGGAAGCTCTGGTAGATTGGGCTATCGACTTTTTCCCGAGTACGTGAAGATTGGCTTCCCTTTTCCTGGCTTGTTGATATTAATATATCTTGTAAAGTAAAAGCATGAAAACTTTGCCGATTATTATTATTGTTATTATTATTATTATTATTAAGCTTTCATTTTGAGCATAAATTTGTTTTCTTTTTGTGGTACAGATATATTAGTTCCATTGGACAACTATATTTCTAGAGGAACTGGACATTTCCTCACTTGCAAGGATCCAGATTACCAGCAGAGCCTTTGGAATATGATTTCCTATGTAAGTAATTTTCTTTTGAGAGTTTCTCTGTTTGTGGATTCATTGTTCTTTGTTCCGCTGACGAGTATTGGATCGTTTGTTCTATGTGGATAGGTTTTGACTGAAAAAAACTTGGAAGATGGTGATATTGAACCTGCTCCAAAACTCATTGAAGTAGTTTTTCAGAACTGCAAGGGACAGGTGGATCATTGGGTTGAGCCATATCTTAGGATTACTGTTGAAAGGCTTCGTCGTACTGAGTCTTCATGTTTGAAGGGTCTTTTGATGCAAGTGGTAAGCTTTCCTGTTTGGATGCTATATTGAAGATGTATTGGACAACGATTTAAAATTATTCAAGAACTCACATTGCTCCACTACAATGCCTCTTAGCTAATCCATAACTTGTGTTTGAGTTTCAGATTGCAAACGCTCTATATTACAATGCGGGGTTGACACTAAACATACTGCAAAAGCTCGGTGTTGCTACAGAAATATTTCACCTGTGGTTCCAGATGTTGCAACAAGTTAAAAAGAGTGGGAAGCTTGCTAATTTCAAGAGGTGGTTCTTATTTAGTTATTATTGCTTTCCTTATAGATGTGTTCTTTCCCTGAGAATATTAACCACATTGGAATTGTGTCTTTACTTGACATTTTTCCGTATTACAGGGAGCATGATAAGAAAGTATGCTTGTTGGGGTTGACATCTCTGCTTGCACTTCCTGCGGATCAGCTACCGGAAGATGCTTTGGGGCGTGTTTTCAAGGCTAACCTTGATTTATTAGTCAAGTACAAAGATCAAGTTGCAGGTAATAAAATCATCCCATTTTTTAGGATGGTTTGAATAAAATGGTGGGATGCAGAATGGTTTTTTCACACAAGTAGGATGTCTATATTATTTTATAGAGGCTGCAAAGGAGGCTGCAGAGGCTGAAGATGATGATGATGATATGGATGGTTTCCACACAGATGATGAGGATGATGATGGGGATGACTCTGACAGGGAAATGGGAGTTGATGGCGAGGATGCTGATGAGGTTGACAGTGTTAGACTTGAGAAATTGGCTGCACAGGTAAGGAGACAGTGAAGGTCTCAGCTACTAACTAGGATGAATGATTGTTGATTTATAATGCATAATAATATTTGTGTGTGGTTGTCAGGCAAAAGCGTTGCGTGAAAATGATTCAGATGATGATGAATCAGATGATGATTACAGTGATGATGAGGAGTTGCAATCACCAATTGATGAGGTGGACCCGTTTGTGTTGTTTGTGGAGACGGTGAAAGGTTGGTGAGAGGAAATTGAACAGTTGTAGTTTTAACTGTTGAAATTGTGTTGTTGTAAGTGTTGTAATATGATATGTGTGTAGGGGTGGAAGCAATAAACCCAATGAGGGTACAGAGTGTGACGCAGGGATTGGACTTCCACTACCAGGCGATAGCTAGTGGGGTGGCTCAGCATGCTGAACAACGGAGGGTGGAAATTGAAAAAGAGAAGGCTGCTACTTCTTAGTGATGATGTTGGAAGCATGTACGCCCTCCTTCCTTTTGTGTTTTGTTTTGAGAATACCATTCAGTTATAATTTCCAATGCTAGAGGGAGGGAGGGATGTGGGGGTGGGGGAAAGAGGGCCTGCCGTCTAAAGTGAAGTCGGGTTGATGAGGTGTAGCTCTTCTTTCCGTGGGAGTAGGGTGGTGGACGGGTGTAGTTGAGTGTCAATCAGAAGTTAGGTGTGGTTGTTTGGTGGATTTGAGGAGGAGCATCAAAAAGAAATTAGGGTTTGAATGAATGCATGCATGATGGAAAAGCATTATACCTTTTTTTTGGGGAAAGAAAGGAGGATTGTTGTATCTATATTTTTGGGTTGGGGGCGGATTTCAAGATAGATAGATGGGTGTGAGTTATTGGACTAGTTTATTTTTGGTGTTAGAAATTTGTTGTGGAGTGAAAATGGGTAGGTAGGTCATAAAATAAGCAAGGATAATGGGGGTGGATTTTAGTTGAGTTTTGTTGGGAGGTACAGCTTAATCGGGTAAGCTTGCATACCTTCCAACTTGCTTGTTTTTGTCTGTAATCCACTATTGTTTTCACAACCATATTTATGTCTGAATATTTGTCTCTCATTATTTGTTCCTGTCCTTGCTCCTGTTTATACATTACATTTTCGCTTGTACACTGTCCTATATGCAACGTATGATTGCGAGTTCATTTATATATATACTAGGTGCTGATCCCGCGCTAACGCGACCGACTTGTTAAAAACCGTATATATTAAAATGTGTAGGGGAAAAAAAATTGAAAGTGCGGATGACTTGTTAAACTGTAAATATTAACATGTGCAGGGGAAAAAATTGAAGTTTCTAAGCTCTTCTTGGATCAATGAGAAATGACGCATGATCATGACTTTTTAATGGGCAGATTGAAATGATCATGACTTTTTAATGGGCAGATTGAAATGATCATGACTTTTTAATGGGCAGATCATAAACATTGTATGAACCCAAAAAAATCCAATATTTGTTGTATTGACAATCGGGCCCGGGCCCTGAATTGATAGATTTTAGGGGTGAGTTCGGGAAAAACGGGCGGGATTTTTTAATAAAATTTTTCTACCTCTAGTTTTCAGATATTTTACAACCGTCCCTTGCCCTATGTTAAACATTTGAAAAAGTCCTTATTTTGGTAGATGATGGGTTCGACTACAGCCGTTAGGCCCTATTAACGGTGAAGAAACGGCAAATAGGCCCGGTGGGCCCTAAACGAAGGCCAAGATGGCCCAGGCTAAGGATCCCGACGAAGGGAATTCGAGGATGAGAGGTCCCGACATAGTCGGACCTGACAAGCGAGCTGAACGCTCCCGACGAGATGCCTCTGAGTAGGCCCCGATGATGAATCCCTGAGAACAATAGGCCCTGTCACGATGACGAGGGGCCCCGAGCGGTGACACAACGAGATAACTCTGGAGTCCCCGACGTTAGTCGGGACTCATTATCAGAGGATAAGGCCGAGATACGCGGGGCGTGGCCGAGATACGCGGAACGTGGTTAAGATACACGGAGCGTGGCCGAGATACGCGGGGCGTGGCCGAGATAAGCGAGATCATGACCTAGATAGGCGGGATCACACCCGAGATACGCGGGATACGGGCTAACCACCCCCAACGGTTCACCAGGTAACTGAGGTACTTATTCGCCTATAAAAGGGCAAGAGGTCATCTCAGATTGATTACGTTGAATTACATTACTTGAGATTACTGCTTGCCAGTCCGTACGAGAGACTCATTTAAGCATCGGAGAGGGATTCTGGGTCACCGCCCGGTCTATCTCCTCTTGCAGGATTGCGTGGAGCGAAGGAGCTATGATCGCCGTCAAAGATCGTACCGGAGTTCCGCCGTGATCTAACATTGGCGCCGTCTGTGGGAATCTAACAAAAAGCTGATATGCCTTCTACTCGTTCAATGGCGGCTGGCAAGCAAAGAAGGCAAGGACAATCTGGTGGTTCCCGTCATCCCGCTGCGACGACTCTGAACTCACTACCAGAACAGGAGGAAAACCAGAACCATCCCGCTGCTTAGCTTTCCCAGACAGGGGGCATAATGAAGGTCCCGAAGATGTTGCTGCTCAGCACCAAGGGAATAGGGAGCAGGAGGCTCCCCCAGCTGCGGACCTGACGAGGGCTGTGGCAGAAGCCATGCCGATGTTTTTGGCAGCCGTGGAGGCTCTCTTGGATCGACGAGAAGCTGCGAGGAGGCAAGAGGAGATGCCCCCGTTAGAAGAAGCACCCCCACCAGCAGAGGTTCGGAACGTACGGGAGGCTCAACCCTGAGGCCAGAGCAGGAATGGAGAGTCCGTTCAGCCAGAGAGATTCGTGGTTGATGGGCCAGGACCAATACAGCACAGGACCATTCCCCTTAATGGTCTCATCACCCCCGATCAGGTGGTAAAGATCGTGAACATCTGCATGGGAGAGCAGAAGCCGCTGGTGTTTGAGCTGAGGGATCGATCTACTCATCCCTTCGTCCCTCGACTCATAGACACCCTAGTCCCGCCAGGATTAGGTATCCCCACAATAAAGGAATACGATGGTGAAGGAGATCCGGTTCGTCATGTCTAGAAGCACCTCATGGCGTGTCTGGGAAGAGCCCCGAATGAAGATATAGTGTGTACGCTGTTCCCGAACACACTTGGGGAAAGAGCCCTGACCTAGTTCTTTAGTCTGCCCCCAGGCTGCATCACTTGCTGGGCAGATATGCACGACCGGTTCATTCAGCAGTACCAGGGTCGTAGACGTTTGCTGAAGAGTGTGAGGTCCCTGACCCAGGTGGTACAGAGGCCCGACGAATCGCTGGCGCACTATTACCAGCGTTACACTGCCAGTGTGGCGGAGATTGATGAGGAGATCTCGGAGGGTGAGACCATCCGTACCTTCATTCGGAACCTAACGGCCCCCTACGGTTCCGATCTAATGCACAGCGTGGCTGAGAAGGCTGTGTGGAATATGGAGGCACCACAGAAGAGGGTGAAACAGCAAATCGATGTCCAGGAATCGAAGATAGCCGCTGGAGAACTGGAGCCCCCGAAGTCGAATAAAGGGAAACCGTCGGTTAAACCTTCTGACGATCGTAAGTCAAAGGGTAAACCTGAGAGCAGTCGGAATCGAGGCCGCTCTGATCGGAGAGATGATAGGCGTTCCTCAAGGAAGGACAAGCGGGAGGATCTCGACATTCCTCTAAACTGCTCCATGGCGGAGGTACTAACGGTCATGGAACGACAAGGTATCTCCAGGTATCCCCCAAAGAAGGATGGAGAATTCTTGGGATCCCGCACGGATCGCTACTGCCGATTTCACCGCGCAAATGGTCACGACACCAACCATTGTCGGGAGCTGAAGAAGGAGATCGAAAAGCTGATCCAGAAGGGGAAGCTCAAGGAGTTCGTCGGGGATAAGCGGTGTCGATCCCGCTCTCGGTCCCGTTCTCGATCCCGCGATCGGTCCCCAAAGAAGAAGAGGTCCGACCCGGAGCCGTCCGGTGCCCGCAAAGAACGACGGGGCACCATCAACGTGATTCACGGAGGATTTGCTGCTGGAGGTGATACCTCGTCCTCTCGAGAGGTTTACGCCTCTAGAATTCCTACGGCTGTGGTGCTGGGTAAGAGGTCCCGATCCTGGACCCTGAAAGAAGAGATGGTGATCTCCTTTTCGTCGGAGGATCTCATAGGCGTGGAGACTCCGCACGATGACGCCTTGGTTGTGACCTTGGATGTAGACGGGTACGAGATGAAGCGAATTCTGATCGACGGAGGGAGCTCCTCCAATATTCTATTCATGGACGCGCTGGAGGCTATGGGAAAAACGAAGAAAGACCTGAAGGAGGCGAATTTCCCGATGGTCGGCTTCTCTGGCTCCACCTCCTATCCGCTAGGGGTGATCACCTTGCCAGTGGAGTTTGGCAGCGGGTGGAAATCAGAAAGAAGGAACGTCGAGTTTGTGGTAGTTGATTCCGCAGGGACTTACAACGCAATCATCGGGAGAACTACCATCAACCCCCTAATGGCAGTTGCCTCGACTGTTCACCAAAAGATGAAGTTCCCGACCGACCACGGAGTCGGAGAGGTCAAGGGCGACCAGGTGGCTTCCCGAAAATGTTATGTTAACGCCACCCGAAGGAGGAGGCGAGAGGCCATGACTGTCCTCCAGACAGATACAGATCCTAAAGAGGAGTTTGGGCGTCCCGCCCCCATAGAAGATCTAAAAGAAGTAGAGATCGACGGACCCCGGAGGAAGGTGAAAATCGGGTCTGCTTTGACCGAAGAGACAGCCCGAGAGTTGATCGACCTGCTAAAAAAGTTCAAGGAGCTGTTTGCCTGGTCCCCGAGCGATATGCCAGGAATCAGCCCCGATGTGATCGTACACGAGCTGAATATAGATCCCGCGATCAAACCTATCACGCAGAAAAGGCGTCCGATGGGCACAGACAAGAAGATCGCGATCCAACAGGAGGTGGGCAGGTTGCTCGATGCTGGGTTTATTAAAGAGCTCCGATTCCAGACTTGGGTCGCTAATCCGGTACTGGTGAAGAAGACTAATGGGAAATGGCGGATGTGTGTGGATTTCCGCGACCTGAATAAAGCTTGCCCGAAGGACTGTTACCCGCTCCCGAGAATCGACCAGCTGGTGGATGCCACATCGGGACATGAGCTGTTGAGCTTCATGGATGCGTATTCGGGCTACAACCAGATCAAGATAGCTAAGGAGGATGCTCCTCGCACAGCGTTTTATGCGGACAGTGACATCTATCACTACGATGTCATGCCTTTCGGGTTAATCAATGCGGGGGCAACCTATCAGCGGATGGTGAATAAGCTGTTCGGAGATATGCTGGGAGAGACCATGGAGGCTTACGTGGACGATATGCTGGTGAAGTCCCGACAAGCTGAGGATCATGTGCACAACCTAGCCATAGCGTTTGAACGGATGAGGCTTCACCAAGTTCGCTTAAACCCGACGAAATGCGCCTTCGGAGTCCACTCAGGAAAATTTCTGGGCTTTATGGTGAGCCAGAGAGGAATTGAGGTGAATCCCGAGAAGCTGAGGGCGATTGAGGAGATGCAGCCTCAGATAAACCATCGGGAGGTGCAAGTGCTGAATGGCCGACTAGCTGCAATGAATCGCTTCCTGTCCAAAGCAAGCGACCGATCAATGCCATTTTTTGAAGTTCTGAGGGCCAACAAGAAGTTTGAATGGACCGTCAAGTGTGAAGAAGCGTTCCAAGCACTCAAGCAGCACCTCCGCACCCTCCCGCCGTTGGCGAAACCGGTTTCAGGCGAGCCGCTCTATCTTTACTTGGCTGTTTCTGAATTTGCCATTAGCTCTGTATTAGTGAAGGTTGTCGAGGGTAATCAAGTCCCCGTCTATTATGTAAGCAAGGCGTTTGCCAAGTCTGAATTGAATTATCCTCCGGTTGAGAAGTATCTCTTTGCCTTGATTATTACTGCTCGGAAGCTAAGGCCTTACTTCCACGCACACGAGATCACTGTGTTGACGAACCAGCCTTTGAAGCATTTTTTGAACCGACCAGATGCATCGGGGAGATTAGTAAAATAGGCAGTAGAGCTTAGTGAGTTTCGCATACACTTTGCTCCAAGAACGGCCATTAAGGGCTAGGCATTGGCGGATTTCATAGCAGAATCTACAGCCCCCGATCTAGAAGAAGCAGGCCCTGTAGAGGGGGCAATCATGGAGGTCCCGACAGAAAAACAACCAGAGAGGGCAGAGCAATCAGAACAGCCAAATGAGGAAAATACTTGGGAGATGTACACGGATGGCTCCTCGAGTTCGGACGGATCAGGAGCAGGCTTTTTGTTAATACCACCGGGTGGAGGTGAGCCGCTACGATACGCCTTGGCTTTAACATTCAAGGCTACAAACAACGAAGCGGAGTATGAGGCTCTTATCACGGGCCTGAAAGTTGCTAAAGGCACTGGAGTCGATCACTTGAGAGTGAAGTGTGACGCAGCTTTAATCGTAAACCAGGTTCAAGGGCGATACGAAGCGAGGAGCCCGATAATGAAGAAGTACCTACGCGAGGTACAAACCTTGAAGGAGAGCTTTAAAAGCTTCGACATCGAGGCAATCCCAAGGGAGGAAAACGTAGAGGCAGACGCCTTGAGCAAATTTGCCCTGGGGGCACCCTTGGAAGAAAATCGGAAGGTGCATTTCTTGGAAAAAGTGATCTTATCGACCACCGACCCGACACAGGTGTGTGCCATTGAAGCAAGATCGGAGGAGGAGCCCACTTGGATGACCCCGATAGTCGCATACCTGACTACGGGGGCAGTCCCCGATGATAAAGTAGTAGCCGACAGGATACGTCGGATCGCGGCTAATTACGTGGTGCTGGACAATCAGCTATACAAGAAGGGCTGGTTCTCGACTCCGTACTTGAAGTGTGTGGCAGAGCCCGACACAAATCGAATCCTGAAGGAGGTGCATGAAGGGGTCGCGGCTTGTCATGAAGGGGCCCGATCCATTATAAGGAAAGTGCTGAACTTGGGCTATTATTGGCCTACGATGAGCAAGGAAGCAACGACGTTGGTCCGATCCTGTGACGCGTGCCAGAGGTACGCCCCGAGTATCGTGGCTCCGGCCGCTAATCTGACATCCATCAAGAGCGCTTGGCCCTTCGCGCAATGGGGCATCGACTTGGTGGGACCTCTTCCACAAGCACAAGGCCAATGTAAGTATTTACTTGTAGCTATCGATTATTTTTCGAAATGGATAGAGGCAAAGGCGTTGGCCAGAACGACGGGGAACCAGATCGTCAAGTTCCTCAAGACCCATATTGTGACCAGATACGGGATTCCTAAGGTGGTGATCAGCGACAATGGTCCACCGTTTAACGGCTCTCAGGTGAGGGAGTATCTGGAGGAGTTGAACATCGAGCATCGGACAGCTTCCGTACGCCATGCTCAGACTAATGGCCAGGTGGAATCAGCCAACAAAATCGTGATGGATGGCCTGAAGAAGAGGGTCTATGCCTTGAAGGGAAAATGGCTGAACGAATTGGAAAACGTGCTTTGGGCTGTTAGAACGACACCCAAACGATCAACAGGGGAGACTCCGTTTGGCCTCGTTTATGGCACGGAGGTTGTCGCCCCCGTGGAGGTAGTTGTGGCGTCCCATCGGATGAGATATTACGAGCCTCTGACGAATGATGAGATGAGACGTCTGGACTTGGACTTGCTCGAAGAAAAGAGGCGGGAGGCCGATGAAGTCCAAGCTCGAATGCGTTTGGCGACGGCCAGGTATTACAATCGGCGAGTTAAGTCCCGACAATTCTTCGTCGGGGAGCTGGTTTGGAGTCGCAACGAGTTTACCCTTTTGGATAGAATCAACAAAATGTCACCAAAATGGGAAGGACCTTATAAGGTCGTAGGGATGCCAGCTCCAAATGCGTACAAATTGGAAGACCTCGATGGCAGAGCATTGAAGCATTCTTTTAGTGGCGAACACTTAAAGAAACACCATGCTTGATGAAAGTCGCCTTAAGTGGTGCCCGATGAAATTCGCCTTAAGTGGTGCTCGACGAAAGTCGCCTTAAGTGGTGCCCGATGTAAAATCGCCTTAAGTGGTGTATGCTGTTTATCGTTTAATTCGATGTAAGCCAATTTTGTGCCATCAATAAATAAAGAGGTTGCTTCCGATCAGAATTGTTCTTAGATTTACTCTAAGCATTATAAAGTCGCCTTGAGTGGTGCACGATAAAAGTCGCCTTGAGTGGTGCACGATAAAAGTCGCCTTGAGTGGTGCACGAGAAAAGTCGCCTTGAGTGGTGCACGAGAAAAATCGCCTTAAGTGGTGCACGATTCTTAGATTTATTCTAAGTACTGAAAAGTCGCCTTAAGTGGTGCATAAGAATTAAGCCGTCTTAAGTGATGCACGAAAAAGTCATCTTAAGTGATACATGATTCTTAGATTCATTCTAAGTATTGAAAAGTCGCCTTAAGTGGTGCATGATGGTAAGTCACCTTAGGTGGTGCAAGTTAAGTAAATCGTCTTAAGTGATGTACGAGAATATCTTAAGTGTCGAGGTTTCGACTTAAATAAGTGTAGTAAAGTCACTTTGAAAAGTACAATGAAAAAATCGGAACTGAGAAAGTCTAATATCAATGGGGCTCGAAGGCCCGATGATTACAAAATGAAGACAAAATGAGGAGAATACAAAGACTCTAAAGATAAGCAGTTAGGCTTGGTCCTTGTCGGCGGCATCTACGGGAGCTGGGTCCACGAGGTCGGTGGCAGAAGGCTCCACAGTGTCAGCCGCGGGAGGATCGACTATCGGAGCATCAACACTTGGAAGCTCTGCCGCGTCTTCGACAATTGCGGGAGTACTCCCCCCATCACTCTCCTCCGAAAGGGCAAAGTATTTCTTCGCGAAGGGAGCGAGAGAAGGAGACTTGTCGAAGTTGATGGCGTCGCCATACTCCAGGTGGAGTTCCTCAACCGCATTGAAGAGAGTGTTCTCCACCTCCACGCCGCAGAACTTCACAGCATCAGCCTGGAAGTCTTCAGACCTCCGATAATCCTCCCGGCCCTTGATCTCGGCCGCAACCAGCTGCGCGGGAACCCCCGCAACTTGCTCCTCCAGAGCCTTCTTCTCGAGGACCAGCTTTTCCTCAGCAGTCTGCCGCTCCTGCCGCTCAGGAGCTCCTCGAAGTCGCCAACCTGCTTTTGGAGGTCCTGAACCTTTCGGTCGAGGATGGCCTGCTCCTTGGCAAGTTTCCCCCGCGAAGATTTGGAAGCCGCAAGATCCTCCTTAAGCTTGGCGATGGCCGCCCGGTCCCGCTCCCGGGACTCCTCATAGGCGAAGAGGTACCCAAAGAGACGGTTGAAGTCCCCGAGCTCCTACGATGGAAGAAAGAAAAGTGTTAATAGATAAACAACCAGTCTTACCGATGAAGAGGGAGAAGCGAAGTTTTACCTCTATCCGACGCAGGGACATCTCTCGAACATCCCGATGCATCGCTTCCCGATTCAGGGAAATCGGATACCGCATGGTGGGCAGGATCGAGCCTGCCAGCAGATGCAGAGCCAGTTCTTCATGGGCATCCCCTTGTCGAAGCTGGACCCCTTGCAGTGTTTGGATTGGGGTCCAGGGAGCATCCACCTGCGCGGGGTCGAAGGCCCTGTAGAAACTCCCGTCGAGAGGGAGAGGAGGAGGGCCAGCACGCGTCGTGGAGGGGCGCACCTCCGGCTCGACCCGGGCGGGGGAAGGAGTGAAGTCATGGATGGGCGACGGCTGTCGCTGCTGCGGAGAAGACGAGGGGGGCAGCCCCTGAGAGGTTGGTTTCAAGGGGGACTGCCCCGTCCTCCGACGATGACGAAGGGAGCCACCCTCATCAGTCTCCTCGGAGGAGTCCAAGGTTTCCACCCGACGAAATTGTTCGTCGGTCGGGGTTTTCTCCCCAGTTGAGGGAGGCGCCCCTGTTGAGGGTGGTGCACCCGCGGAAGCTTCAGCGCCCGACGAAGCTCCTGAGCGACCTGCACCTAGAGGACGAGAGGCTTCAGAAATGTAATCAGGGAGTTCATCAGGATTCTTACACCAAACAATACGTCGGGAGACATATTGGTCCTTCCCGTGGTAATTGTAGTAGCCCGCCTTTAGGACACGAGGAATTTCCCCTCGAAGGACTCGTTTGACGTCGGCAATGCGGGCCTTCATGGTCGAAGGAATCAACTCCTTCGGGACCATCCTCCTGTACGATTTAATAGCGAGACGAAGTTTTTTACCTTCTTCAGCGTTCTGGACGTCGAAGAGCTGGTCCACCCCCACACGCTTCCGCTTCGGCTGCTCCGCAGAAGGAGACCCCGACGGAGCAGCAGCCTTCTTGGCGGACTTCCTCTTCCGCGAAGGGCGGACAGCGTCGGTCTCCCCCTGCTTAAGGAACAGATTAGTCAGCACGGATACCTTCTTGGCTGCAAACAGTAGAAGAAAAAGAGTCAGAGATGTACCCAAGGAACCACATTGGAGAGACCGTCGAAAAGCTGCCCCCCGGAGATTATATCGAGGAGTCGGATCCCGGCGTTCACCAGGTCCCGCTCCACGAGAGAATTGGCGTCGAGGGGAGTGTAGGACTCCCCCCATCGGTAGAGCTGGATGAGTTGAAGAGTTTGGAAATCTTCGTCAGTATAGGTGTGGAAGGCAGGAGGAGAGTCTGCTTCCACCTCCCATCGGGGCCATGGGATCGAAGAGTTTTGAATGAAGAAGTAGCTCCTTTTCCATCCGCTGTTGTCGGACCCCGTGTCGACCAGGAGTCCCCGACCCTTGACCACCTTCCAGGTGTCAGTGGTCCAGTTGCACAACCCAAGTTGCGTCTTGTTCCACTTCGGCATCCGGGGGTAGAAGGCGCAAACCCCCGCCTCGTTGCACTTCATCCCGTAGAAGGTCCTGAAAAGCTTGAGGCTGTACACCCACTTCTGACGGAAGCAGAGGACCTGGAAGGCGTTCCACAGACGTATGGCGTGGGGAGAGAAGGTGGTCGGATGTGTCTTATAATGCTGACACATCTCGACCAAACTGCCACAGAAAGGGAACCTAATCCCCGCTGATACTTGCCCCGTAGAGACAAATACCTCCCCTTTTCGGGGACGAGTAACCTCAAGGTTACCCGAGGGGCGAGGCCAGGGATACGGGAAACGAGGTTCCCAAGTAGAAGTGATGCATCCCTCCCGGAGAGCTGCATCATAAATGGTGCTGGAGATTTCATTCAGAGCATAATCAAAGTTGAAGGGCTTTCTTCCCTCAGAGCTAGATCCACTGTCTGAAAAGTAGCAATGGCAAGGAAGGCACAACCGTCCCTTGCCCTATGTTAAACATTTGAAAAAGTCTTTATTTTGGTAGAGACTTTTCAAATTCTGAACGGGTTAGGGACAACCCTAGTTTACACCTAAGAATGAAAATAAACCTTAATTTTCAACTCAAATTCATCAAATCCAAGTTCAAACATTCATCAAATTCACGAACACATAGATTGAATTTACCAACATGTACATTGAATTCACGATCACATACATCAAGTTCATAAACAATTCATTAAGTTCGCACACGTAGATTAAGTTCTACAATACGAACACTAGCATTCAAGCTCAACGCAGCTCCAAATCAACTCCAACTCCAAGTTAGTTCCAAATCAGCTCCATCACTTGAAAAGAGTTGAAGATTTAAATGGTAAAATCTAAAATTATAAATAAATGTTCTAGTGCAAAGAATATTTGAAGGAAAAGCTAAAACTGAATGTCCAGACAGTTTATGATAACTTGACGAAGAAAGAAATGAAGCTGCGTTAGTCACTTACTAAATAGGCTATATTCTATTTTATATTCATCTAGTTTAAGTATAATTAGATTATTTAAGTTGTAAATTATTGAATTAGAGTAAATAACTAGGGACATTCAGAACTTTCGGGATTTTTTGAAAAAAAACCCTAGCCCTAGTTAGGAGTAAAAGTCCCTCCCATACGGGCTCGGGCCCAATTTCGGGATGGGCTTTTCGGGACGGGCTAGGGCGGGTTTTTCGGGAATTCGGGTTTTTTGCTCCGCCATAATACATAGTTTGCATGTACTAATCTCCAATGTGCACTCATGATGTTTACGTCATGCCTTTGTTGATCATATATCAAAGATGATCTAGCTCTTTCTTGGTTCAATATAAGTCTAATAATTTTTCCACCACCACCTGAATATACGAAAGGAGAAGCATTTTCTTCCAACATTTTGCTAAAATCCTGCATTTTTAATAAACCATTGCTAGAACGTTACTTAATTCCAGGGGTTAAGAACCTATAAACTGTCCAAAGTTTGGCCATTGCGAGATTTTGGTGTCTGAAGTTTCAATTGTTGATACGAACTGTCTGAGGTTTCAGTTTTGTTGAAATTTGGTGTCTGTCTTTTTTTTAAGTCAAACATAAATTGTCATGTGATGACCACGTGACCTGAACAAAAAAAATCTCAAAAATGTCATTGTTCAACAGTCACATGCTCGAATGAAAAGTCAAAAATACCCCTCATAGCAAAAAAAACCAGTCACATCCTCCTTGTTTGACTACATGGGATAATTTTGTCATTTCACATTTTCTTAAATAAGGTAGTAAATAAAAATATATATATTATAAGGGCAAATGTGTCATTTCACACAAATTTGTTAAATTTAACCTGAAAAATGGATGGAGAATCAAATTTCAACAAAGTTGAAACTTCAGACACCTCATATCAACAAATGAATCTCCAGACACAAAAATCTCACAAGGGTCAAACATTGAACAGTTTATAGGTTCTTAACCCTAATTCCAGGCTCTTGTACAACTTGTTCATATCATCATCTTCATCAAACTCGATATGCAAAGTTTCACATAATAATCTCCTTTAAGTTGTAAAAAAAAAATATTCTTCACTCATAATCACATATTTTATTTTATAACTTTCATTGATCAAATTTATATCTTTCGTTTATCAAATTAAGGTGGAAAAGAGACCAAGCAAAAAGTTTGAATTATCAACACTGATTTCCCAATAAAACATAATTGAGTTCTCACTTCTCATATACCATAGTTGAACTGCAGCATAATTTTTTACATATACGTTTCTAGTGCATCATATAAATAGTAATTAACTGCGACAGTCATTCTGTATTGTGAGCATAGAAAAGAGAAACTGATTGAGTACATGCATACTCAACACGGTTTCTATCCGGCATAATTGCTTCTGGTTCAGCCGCCCAACTCACTTGCAATACAAATATGCCTCGTAGTAAAACAAATTATCCAAGAAAGAACATCAAATAAAAAGTTTTAGCATAATTTAATTTTTGATCCACCTGAGATTGAAATCATATATGCAGAAGATTGCTAAGTGCATACTGTCAACTTTAAATTTACAAAAGGAATGCAGAATCCATAAATCTCAGCACAATGCAGCGTTCTAAGAGTAAATAACCCGGAACGAAAAAAGTATCTAAGAACATTGTTTTTGTTAATTTCGACCCACATCTATGGATGTTGATGAGTTTATGGATGATGCTTGGGTTGAGGATCTGTGTGGTTGAGTTTAGAAATCAGAACGAATATTTTATATTATTATTTTTTATATTTCGAATTTATAAAAATTTCTTTTTGGATAACTAAAATTTGGATTATAAAAAGGCTTGAAATAGAACAAAGTATTATTTTAAGAATAAAATATTAACATTATAGAAAACATTTCATTAACGCGAGAAAAACGAATAGACTACATTTTTATTAATTTGACTGTATTACATTTAAATAAACTTATTTCAAACAATAATTTCTAGAGTCTAAATTAAATAAATAAGAAAAAATGGTTATATAAATCCCACATCAATTTTTTTTTTTTACTTAGATGGCGTTGATTGTTATCCTAACCCGTTTGAAAATAAAAATAGGAAAATAAAATTACTAAGAAGACTATCACTTACGTACAGTAAGTAATATTGCTCGGGTTTACACTTCGCACATGGTCACCGTTGGAACTCGGAAGAGATAGAATTTCTGGTTTTTTTTTTTTTGTGACAGATAACTTTATTTATTTTCTATTTATGCTTGTTTTAAGTTTTTATTATCAAACAAAATAGGGCTTTGCTTGTTCTTCCTTGATTAAAAAAATATCAGCTTTTTTTTATATTGCGTAATAGTTAAAAATTTGTATAACCGAATTAGATTCTAAAATTTTAAAATACATTTACTCATAATTGTAAGTAAATATCTATTTTTTGTATGTCATAATTATAATTAAATTGAACATTAAAATTGTCATAATTGATGAGTTCAAATGAAAAATAATATACATAGATTTAATAAAGTAATTATGGAGGTGCATTGCCATATATAATATAAATCAGTTTAAATCAACGTAATCAAATATAGTTTAGTATTTATTGTTCATCAAGTGTATATATATATTCCTAATTTTAAAACCATCTGTGTTATCATAAAAAAAACAAAAAACAAACATGGATGATAAAAATAGAAAACAAAGAAAGTAAATATGACAACAAAGGAAGATGAGACATGACAATCTATATCTATCTTCTATATATAATATACACTAATTTTTTTTAATACATTGTTGAAAAATAAGCTTTGTATGCCATTTTATCTCACTTAGGTGTTAAAAAACCACAATATGATTAGTCCATGTCAATTTTGATAAAGTTATTCATAAGATTATTCTCTCACATCCTTATGGAACTCTAGATGTAAGGCAAAACTCCTAATGCATTTTCTTGGCCGGTTACATTCAAAAGTTGGTAAAGTTAATTTTAGCATCCTAATTAAACTTTAAGTTTAGCACCCTAACAATAGAAAAGTACAAAATTTTCACATGAACCAAATTGCTTTGAATGTTATTAAAATGAGATAAAAATACTAAAAGTAAAAACATAAAATTAAAAATTTACATAAATTAAAATTAGTTTCGTAAGTTTTAAAACAAAACAGTTTGTTAAAATAAATATAATATAAATAACATTAAAAAAATGATAATAAACAAAATGCTTCAGTTAGATAATTAAGTAAAAAAATGTTACAGTATATTAATAAAACTAAATGACAGTAGATATATTTTTCAGCTAATAAAATTAATAAGTATCTATAAATTAGTGTGGTAAATATAAATAACAAATGAAAAAAAAAATGAAAAATGTAATAAATAATAAAGTAAGAAAATTACAATGACTACTCCTATTATTTACGTGATATAATAATAAATAATTATAATTTTTTTCAATATAAATAACAAAAAGGTAAAAAAAAATGACACATATTAAAAATAGACTGAAAAATACAAAATTATTAAATTAAATAATAAAGTTAAAATATATTAGTAAACTGTGACTGAGAATCTATAAATAATACAATTTTATTAAATCTTGTATATGCTTGACAAGTAATGAAATAAAGTGTTAACATGCATAAATAAAATAATATGATAAGTACATGTCATTTTGACAATCGAAGTCTATACCGAGTAAATTATTATGTGTTATACTTTTACCCCATAAAGCTTGATCAAGATCCTAGCATTACAGTTTTTAAAATTAATAAAGATAACTTAAAGGTTTGAGCATAGTTCAGTTTAGCCTTAAATCGGTTTTAAACTGCACTTTTGTACTTGACTAACGGAAATATCAAAACTAGCGACAAAAATATTTCGTCACCAGAAAAAACTTTGCGCCACAAAAAAGTTTTCATTGCAAGATGTTTTTCATCGGTAAAAAAAAAAAAATCGTCCCTAAATGTCTCACAACTGTTACAAAAATATTACATAATCAAACATCTAGTCAACTGGAAATAAAAGTCACAAAACCTCTTCTTTAGTCTCCTATATTTCTGAATTACCGTCAACGCAACCTCGAACAAAATGAACAATAATCTATTTTTGTTCAACTAAGACCACCGTCGTTGTTATATGATTCTTCAAATGTCATTTACTTTTTCGTACAACTTTGCTTGATAAATTTACATCAGTCTTCTATTGACATCATCACATTCTGTAGGCACATACTCTTCCCCATGTCGTATTCTTCTTTCTCTGAGCTATTTTTTTCAAACACCTATTTCGGTATATATTCACTATATATTAGATTAGACTTTGTACAAAAAGACATATATTCATTCATATTTTTTAGCCACCACATTATACATTTATAATAATTTACCTAAATTGTCAATTACCTTATATGAAAATGAGATTTTCCCCATAATTATTATAATTCTGTAACTATTACAAAATTTTACTTAATACCGAAATTAATATTAATTCTTTCCTAATTTGTTTATTGACTTTTAAGTTTATTTGCAATATATGATATTGTAATTGATTTAATTTGTGAATTGCCTTCTTCCTACAAATTTATATACTCTATTCGGCTAACTTAATTGTTAATGCATTTTAAACTTGAAATAAGATTTGATTTATTTAATAATAATTATTATTTAATTTATTAGTTAATCGAAAAAAATTTACTTTCATTCATTTCAGTATAACGTATCATTAGGAAATTAAATAAAATATATTTATAGATTTAATTTCTTAATAGTTTAACGATTTTTTTACCATGATGATTTGTATTACAAAACTATATAATTTATTAAGCTATCATAATTGTTACAATTTTGCTATCATAATAATAATATTAAAATTAATGTATTCCAGATTAGAAATGATAATTGATTCTTCTATTGATTTTACTCAATTAATATTTTTAAAATTATTTGTGAATCACCTTCTTTATAGCAAATCTATAGATTTATACGTCTATCATTACTATATATTGCTATTACGTTAACACAACTAATTCTTCAATTTTACTCATTTTTATTTAATCATAGTTATATTGCAATTATATTCTTAATAATTAACCTTGAAATTAATGTATTCAAAATTTAAAATAAATGATTTCTTCAATAATTATTATTTTTAATTAAATGTATATTATTTAGTAATTTATTTCAATGTAATTTATTTACCTAATTTTAACTATTTTTAGACTATGGATTATAAAAAAATAAAAAATAATTAAACTATGAATAAATTAAGTTTTTATATACGAACCACGCAAAGCGCGGAAAGGCTACCTAGTCTTTTTATAATTCCTCTCCGTGCAAACCCTACCCCTTCTTCACCGGTGCAGCGTTGCAACCTCCCTCACCCCACCCTCCTCACTTCGGTCCCGCAGCGAATCGTCCCGTCTTTCTTAAATGGAAATTTTAAAAAACGGTTATAAATTTCTTAACTTGTTAGAATTAAATAAAAATATATTAATTATCTACTCAACAAGTTGCAGGTTTTTTATACTTTTTTTTTTTCACATTCGGTTTCAATTGACCATAACTTTCGTTTTATATGACCAAATGATTCACGGTCAGTTGTGTTGCATTCGTTATTTTACGAGTTTCGATTCAAGACTCATATTATATAAAAAATTTTGTTTTCAATAATACTTAAGATATTTTGTTGTTAATAAGTTTCTATTTTTTATATGCTATCATTGTATATCGGAAAAAATTTTAAAAACAAATACGGTACTACTTTAATTACGTTTATTTACCTATGCTCGTGCAATTTTAATTTTTAAATTTTAAGACTTGTTTTGGCCACACACAAAAATGACTCGTTTTTACGGAAAAATATATAAATCATGTTTCTTAGTACAATATTCTAAATCAACGTGTCGCATGCTGCTCTCATTACTTTATCACGTTCTTCATTTTGACTCCAGAGAATCAGGGATGCCATCAGAAGTAAACGGTGCTTGGATGTTAGGACCTAAAAGTTATGGATATGCACATTTATCTTAATTCTTAAATAAATAACTCACTTTTTGAAATTCTTAGCATTTACTGATGGATGTTTATTAGAACAACATAATTAACAGGTACGAGCTCTTCCTCATAAAGGGTTGGTCGTAGATCTACTAATGCGCTTCTAGGAATGTTTTTATGTAAGTACTGCACATTTATTTAGTATGTCACGTGAAAAAAATATAACTCGGTCCTTAACCGGTTAAATGAATTTATTTTGCGTGAAATATAAATAAAAACCTTTCAAATTTGAAATTATATATATATTTTAATTTTTCATGATATATTTTTTAATACTAAACAAATTAATTAAGAATAAAACAGATATATAAAAATAAATTATTAAATAAAATACAATTTAATCATAATATATCTAAAATTATGTGTAATTCATGAATTATAATACTGTGTTTTATTTGCCAAAAATATGGTGTTGCCTTAAATAATATGTTTTAAAAAAGTATTCTACAAAAATAAAAATTTAAGCATGAAAAAAATTCATAAAACAAAGCAAGAAATTTTTTATTTGTCGTGGTTATTGTGATTTGAGAGTATCTACAAAATAGGAAAATAAATTTTTTACTATGCAATTTCTCTCTCTTCGTTACCTACTATAGCAGGTTATTAGGTTTATAGGTTTTTTTATTATTTATAACTAACTTTTCTTTTTTATTTGTAGATTACTATTTTTAATAGGCGGGACCACTCCGCAGCGGGATATAAGAATTCTCGCTCATTTTACCCTCCATGACGGAGACCACATTTAGCAGGCCCAACTCCGTCTCCTCCGATCGAATCGAATTGGATTCAATCTCTATAACAATTATTTTATTCAATAATCTGAAATATAAGCAACCAAAATTATCAATTCAAATGAACGATGAAAGATAAAACGACAGTAATAATAAGGTTCTAGATCATAATGAAGAAACAAAGAGAAAATGTAGTCGAGAACTCCGAGCCATGCAAAAACACCACACCTGAAAAGAATTCACAAGTGAATCACATCAGATGATCTGTGTCAAGTAAATTTTTTTACAGCTTTATGTACATGGCAAACGAGGCGTACCTTTATCAACAGTGCTTTTACCCACCAGATATTCGTTTAGAACCTGTGCGGTCTTGTTCCCTCCATGATATACTGATCATGGGTAGACTTCCCTCGATAATCTATGAAGGTGGCCCATCTGCGCTGGTTACTGTCCTTGAAGAGCCTCATGGTATACTTAATTTATTCAATCAAGTGGGTCTTTCATCGTCAGTAAACCATGACAGAGGATACCTCTTTAAGATGATAAATATTTTTTTCCATATTGACCTTTCACCCTGAAGGTCTCGTGCTGGTTTTACACCAGCATCCATGGAGATAATAAAAAAAATTATTATATAAATAATCATATATAAACATAAAATTTATTTATATAATATAAAAATTTATTATATCTGATTACATAAATATATATGATATAAAATTTATACAATATTTCAAAAAAAATTTGAGTTAATGGTTAAAATAATATAAATATTTAAATATTATATCATGAAATTTTTAAAATTATTTTTATTTTTTAAAAACAATTCTCAACCATGTTAATATTTTAAACTTTTTTCAACGTTGAATTCGATTTTTTAAATTCGCCGCGTGGTGAGGAAGATTAGTATCTAATAAATATATTATAATAGAATAATAGTAGATCAGTAAGCTGCATGTTTAGTTGGACCCAATAGAAATTAATCACTCACATGCTACATATAGATAGATACCTTCTAAAAGTAATACAATTTTTGTGTACCGGCCGGGTGGGCCGGGTCAAACAACAAGCACGCGTGCTATTTGTCTTACAGAAATAAATAATTATATAAAATAAATAGTAGAAAATATATTATATTTAATAAATAAATATGGACAGAAATATGGAGGATTTTCCTCAAATTATTGTTATTGTTATTTCCTTCCTTCCCAGGTCAGCTGCCGGCTTCTGTCATCATCTCTCTCTCTCTTCTTCTTATTGTTCCCGTCAGTCTTTGTTTCCAGCTCAACTCCATCATCGTTTCTCTCAACAGCATCTTCTCTCCATTATTTGACTCTGCTTTAGCTTCTCTTGAGTTGTCTCTACAACGGCGTGTATTGGGTTATCCGCCTTCACGTCATGGAATCCATTTCGCCCTCACCTCACGCTCCGATCACCACCCCCACCCCCACCCCCACTCCTCGCAGCAGCCGCAGAGACACATTTTCTCTCTCATCCGTTGCCTTCATCCGCTCGCCCAAGAAGCTAACTCACGGAGTTCCCATCAAGACTCGCGGAATTAACAGCAGGTTTGATATCAAAATCAGGGCGAAGAAACAACATCATAATCCGGATGTTGATTTCAGCGATCCTGATTGGAAATCCAAGTTCCAGAAGGACTTTGAGAGTCGTTTCGATCTTCCTCACTTAACAGACGTCTTCCCGGATGCTGCCACCATCCCCTCAACTTTTTGCCTGAGAATGAGGTCCTTTTTCTTTCTCTTCAACTTTCCCGTATATTCTTTCTCAATATCTCGTCTAGGTTGAGGTTGCAATGCTGTTGAATTTTGGTCAAACAGGACGCCGGTAACTGGGGCATTTGCAGATAGATACCCGTCAGACGAGAAGTGGCATGGCTACATCAACAATAACGATAGGGTGCTTCTTAAGGTGGACCCCCCTTGTTTCTTCTTGTTCTTTATCTGCGTTTTGTTTCTCGACAGTTTCAATGCCGACGAATTCTTCTTATACTGTGATTGCTTATGTCATCTTCGACTTACCTTCCTAACAGTCTACAAGTTTTTTTTTAATGGGTCTCAAGTCTCAACAGTAAATTACCTGATGAACCTCAGGCATATAAGCTGGTCTTTTGTTTTTTTAAAAGCAGCCATCTAGATACACCATATCAGTTGCCATGAAGTCTGTCTATGTATCACTGCAGCTTGGATGACTCTGCCTGATCACGATGGGCAGTCCAGTTAGCACGTCTAGTTTAAATGCTGCCAAATCATGGCTTCTTCTGTTCAGACGCCCTAAGTTTAAATGCCATGAATACTACTGTTCTTCCCATTCACCTTAAATTAAGTGCGTATCAGCTCTTTCTGATCATTTTAGTTTGACAAGTAAGGTGGTTGATGGATTTTTTTTTTTTTTTTTGCAAAAATATTTTATCATTCTTGATTATTTTTGCTTTATTTGCTTATAAGTTAGTATCTGATGCCTTTTAAATCAATTTTATGTCTATGAAACAGACCATTCATTATTCAACACCTACATCTGCTGGTGCCGAGTGTATTGATCCGGATTGCTCTTGGGTTGAACAATGGTAGGTATACTCTTAGTATTTCAATGGCATGTACGTTTATAACAGTTTGCTTGCTGATTTAAAGGATTAATTTCCATACTGGTACGAGCCTGGAATTTTTAGGAACCAAGAACACAAGAGAATATGTGGGAAGATTAACAAGAACAAAGAAGGCTTACTTGCTAATCAACCTTAATCTCTTTTAGAGACTAAAGTTTTGTTGGAAGGTTACTTTTTCATAAATAACTTAATGATGATACCCTATATACAGGGATTGCAAGACCTCTAAAGATATTAAAGATATAATTTCCCTAATATAGATATTATTTTCATAATATAGATAATACTGTATCACATACCCATCATTTTTGGTTTGGCCACAACTACTTTTCATATTCATCTCAACTACTCTATTACCTTACTGAGGCCCTCCTTATAAATGGCTTATCACAGTAGTTGTTCTTGGAGTGTACCATTACGCCAGAAACTTTTGAAATCTTCTTGTCGAAACATAAGATCTCTTCACCTTATTAAAACCACTAGATATCTATCTCCTTGTCTTGTTTCTGCAGCATGATGCTTGCTCATTCTTTCATTGGTGTATTGGAACATATCCACCTCCAAATATAATACACTAATGTGCTAGTCCGTATATATATATGAAAGAAATGTACAAACTATATAAAAACAGATGTTGTTATTGGTGGAGTCTTACTAGCTGGACCTTTTTAAATTTCGAACAAATCAGATAGTCCATTTCAGCAGTAAGAAGTTCTATACCTTATAGTCTCCAATAGGAATGGATATTTGTTGTCTGTTTCGGAATATGTATCTTTAACTGCAACTAGCCTCAAGTCATATAAATGTCACAAGAGATCTTGCCATGATTTGCAAGTGATTCAACCTATCAATCATTATTCTAAATGTAGGGTTCATCGAGCTGGTCCTCGAGAGAAAATATATTTCAAACCAGAAGAAGTGAAGGCAGCTATAGTTACATGTGGGGGACTGTGCCCTGGGCTCAATGATGTCATCAGACAGGTAAGCTCCAGTAAAACTACCATTTGCCGCTGCTCAGACTAATACCTTAATGTTATTGTGCAGAGGACATTAAAATCCTGTTGCATCTTCAACAAGGGGTTTGAATATTTTTAGTTTGTTGGGTATTTTGTTTTGCAGCCATATAGTTGACAAAAAGAAAAAAATCTTAATAGTTATTTCAGTGGGGGGCATATCATTTTCTCCAGTCCCATTTACAAATACACATATATACTAGTAAAGAGTATATGTCATGTAAAATGCATTAGCAAATAAGTACTTTTGGAATATAATCTTTAGCTTGATTAAGAGAGCATAATACTAGATGTTCTGCCAATACTTATGCTTGTTAATGGTCATCCTAAGTGTCCTAAGAACAACAGGCGCTCCCAATTCAGCTCGAAACTAGGCTCTATACCTGTTAAATTAGTTATGGGCTTTATTAAGTCAGATGATCCTAGAATTCCTATTCCAATTAAATTTTGATCTTTTAAATGGTGGACACTCACACTCGCATACTTATCTTGTACTTTTTAGTTTTCTATCTACTCTTCTAATAGTTCTATTTATCCATTAATATAGAAAGTACAAACAGCATCTCTAAACAGAGAGTGATTTGATTTGATTGCCCGGATCAACTTGCAAAGAAAATGCAATGATTCCGTTTGCATTGTCATAGCACTTTTCCTGCTATTGTTAACCCTAACATGCTATTAATGTTCTCGGTGTAGGTGGTTATTACCCTGGAGATATATGGTGTTAAAAAGATTGTTGGAATTCCTTTTGGTTATCGTGGTTTCGGAGATGAAGAATTGACAGAAATGCCGGTGGGTACTGCAATCCTATCCTTTTGAACGTTGTATAGCATAAGGCTGCTATTACGTGGAAGGACTATAAAACGTCCTAATAGGTATATCGGTGTTATTATTAATACATTTAGATATCCATCTTGTCAGCTCTCCCGCAAAGTAGTTCAGAATATCCATCTTTCTGGAGGAAGCTTATTAGGAGTTTCACGGGGTGGACCTGGGATTACTGCAATTGTGGACCGCATGGAGGTAGTCATTCTTACTGATATCTAAAGTTGCTGTTGAGTGATTTGCTAGTGGATTTTTTGTATTTGTGGTGGCACCATATAGGCAATAATACTAAAGGACCTGATACATATTGGATGTTTTGATGTCAGAGAAGAGGAATCAACATGCTTTTTGTGCTGGGCGGGAATGGCACTCATGCTGGAGCCAATGCGATTCATGATGAGGTTGTGCAGTTAGACCTGAAATGCATATGATGTACTACTTGTGTCAGTAGTATAAAAATGTTGATGGTTAACCACAGAATTCACAGAACTTCCTACTTAGTGTCTCTTTTTTAGTGTGTGCATTTTGGTATGCATGTTAGGGTTAAAAATAGCAGGAAAAGTGCTAACATGCAAGCGTCATTTGAAAGAATGACTCACTTCGCGTCATTTGAATAGTTGAAAGAACGACTCACTTCGCGTAAAACAATAGCAGGAAAAGTTCTATGACAATACAATTTAAGCCTGTTGGTTAACAATACAATTTAAGCAGACAATTTTTCAAGGATTTGTCATCATTAGTTGAAAGAATGACTCACTTTGCGTCATTTGAATAGTTCGTAACTATCTGTTTTACCTAGTTAAAAAGCAGAGCTGGACAATGAGTATAGTCAAAATGGAGGACATTATGGTTCTAGGATATATGGAGGATGATATTTAACAAGTTTTAGTAGCCAGGAAAAAGAGGTTTAGATTGATCTGTTTTAGGTCATATCTATGATCTTATCAAATTTTCTGAATATGGTTTGACAGGTGATTCTGTATGAAATAGTTCTCTCTGAGCCTGGAGGATTTTTCTTGTTTAATGGATTATGCTTATGCTCACTCTAATTTCATGTTAACTAGTAACTTTGAATTGAATAAAATGTGCTAAGCAGATTAAATCTTTTCTGGTACCTTATCTTACTTTTGGCACTTCACTTGGCTAATAATGTGTGGCTAGAACTAGATGCATAGATATATCTTTGTGTATGATTGCATGTTCCACTTCGGAAGTTATGTAATTTTACTTTTACCATTATGATATGCTAATGTTATAATACTCTGGCAATAGCAATTGACTCATTCTCCCATTCTTGGTTATATTTTCTAGTGCCGTAGAAGAGGCTTGAGAGTGGCTGTTGTTGGTGTCCCAAAAACTATAGACAATGATATATTGTTGATGGATAAGACATTTGGTTTTGACACTGCCGTTGAGGAAGCACAGCGTGCGGTAAATTCTGCATACATTGAGGTATATAGTATAGTTTCAACCGGCTTTTGCTGTTATAACTTATGTATATTCTAGTTATTTGTTCCTATGATACACAAGATCATTCGTGCAATGCCATATAAGTAGCCACAAGACTTGGCAAGTCATATTGTCAGCTCATTGTATTTCCTAAGTTTTATTTGTTAATCAAAGTAGGGTTTTGTTAACTTAAAATGGAGGTAGTGTTAAGGCATCCGCATTAAGTAGGTTTGGATATTCTTATAATTTTTTCATGATTAGTCACACCTTTATTTGATTAAATAAAAGGCTACATTTTTACGTGCTGTATTAATTAAGTTTTATTAAACTAAGCCCGAGAAACCACTCAAATGTGTATTTTCTATACTTTTTGATATATTAGTCTAATTTACTCAGCTTCTCAGACCTGTTATGGATAATTATATCCCTAACAGTTTGTTTCTAATATTTGTAGTGCTTAATATTTGCAGGCACACAGTGCTTACCATGGTATAGGTATTGTGAAATTAATGGGTCGCAATAGTGGATATATAGCAATGCATGCATCCCTTGCTAGTGGACAAATTGATATATGTTTAATTCCAGAGGTATGGATGCAAATGTTGATTACATTTGGTGGCCTAGCTAACCTCAGATAATAATAATAATAAAGTGAAGTATTTTAATTGTTTGTTTATTTATGAAATAGGTACCTTTTAATTTACATGGACCTCATGGCGTGTTGGAGCATCTTAAGTACCTGATTGAAACAAAGGGATCAGCAGTAGTTTGTGTAGCGGAGGGAGCTGGGCAGGTAGGTCCCTTGACTTACTTAATAAGCAGGGTTCCTGATTTGCTGCTCTTATTATTATTATTATATGGAAGGCTGGATACCAACTTAACATCTGCATTAATAGTATAAAATGACAAGAGCATAAAATTGAATAAAAGAAAAGAAAGATGGGGATGGGGATGGGGTTAGATATTTAGAATTGAAACAAGAAGTGGAGGAGGAGCACTAAGAATGAATGGTTTGCAGGATTTACTACAGAAGACAAATGCGACGGATGCATCTGGAAATGCTGTTCTGAGTGACATTGGAGTACATCTACAACAAGAGGTTAGTAGTTGGAAATTATTATTATTAGATTAAAAAAGGAGGAGAAGTTAATAATGAATGGGGAGGTGTATATTGTTGAACAGACAAAGAAATATTTCAAGGGGATTGATGTTGCAGCAGATGTGAAGTACATTGATCCCACGTATATGATCCGTGCTTGCCGAGCAAATGCATCAGATGGAATTCTGTGTGCTGTTCTGGGACAAAACGCGGTGAGTAGAAAGAAAGAAAGAAGAATATTTGATGATGATGATGATCTGATAGAATGAATAATGTGCAGGTTCATGGAGCATTTGCTGGATACAGTGGGATAACAGTTGGGATCTGCAACACACACTATGTCTACTTTCCAATACCAGAAGTAATATGTTACCCAAGAGCGGTGGATCCAAACAGCAGAATGTGGCATCGTTGCCTCACTTCCACAGGACAGCCTGACTTCATCTAACTTGCTAATTAATTAAATAAACACTCTCCCTCCCTTTCTATTCTAATTCTATTCCCTGAGAGAGATGCTGTCTGTCTGTCTTTTCTTGAATCTATCTATCTCTTCATTCGGGGTTAGACTTAGTTGTAGGCTTGTGTAGTGTTATCATCATCTCTCAGAAATAATAATAATAAAATAAAAAGGGGGGAAGAGGTAGATAGATGGTATCATATGTATCTATCTATCAGTTATCAGTCACTACTTTTTGTTAAAACACAACACAAGTATAGCCCTGCCCTGCCTGCCTGACTGTATCTTCTTGATTCATCTCATGAATGAATAATAATTAATAAAATTTACTGCATCACCCTACCTACTCACTCAGTCTAATTATTTCAATAAATAAATAAATAAATCCCACTTCCTGCCCAATTTTCAGAACAAGTCATTATCTCATAGGTATTTAACAAGACCTTGTTTCACCTAGGCTTGGCAATCAGACGTGTCTATCCATATCATCTCAAAATATATTCACCCTATTTTCGTGTCGTATGTGTTACCAAATTATCTTGTCGTGTCTGTTTGACATGATAACTGTTATCTCAGAAAAATCAATAATACTAATATTACATGTCTGACCCATTCTTTTACAAATACATAAAAAATATCCAAAATTAACCAACATCATGTTTTGACAAATAAATTGGTTTTCTCAAACGAGGAGTCAATGCGCAAAAAGCAACTCTGACAATACTCAAGAAAGCAAAAGATATTGATGGCGTGGTGAAGTGTGTCCTGCCGTGGAAGAATCGAAGATTCCTGGGAAGACGGTGGACGAATGCAACGAGGGTGTCGGACCTAAAATCTGACCTAAAGCGATTTACGTTTTGAAAACGTGCAATTTTAAAAGAGTCCCCACTAGTTAATTATTAGGCTAACTAGAATCCTAAATCACCCAAGCGAATAACGAATTAAACACCTAGGTATAAAATCGGTTTTCGATCAGAAATTCAAGTTTGGGGGTTCTATTACGAATTAAAAATATAGATCTTTAATTACGCCCTTTCGGTACTCAATTCACTTAATTGCCACTTTTAAAATTTAAATATTCGTTACGTCAAATTAATCTAATGTTATAAAAAAAAAAACTAAACTAATTTTTACGCAAAAACTATTATTAACAATAAAATTGAGCATTAAAATATTATTAAGCACCTAAAACTCCTAATTACGTTAAAGTCTAGACGAAATTAAACATGCTCAAAATTATGACAAACAGTTATATGTCACATACATATGTACAATAACACATGCTATCTAATTAAGTTACATCTAACTATCCAATTAACATGGTACAATAATACACACAATAATAATAACAATATATAATCAGTAAATAATTAAATATATATAAATAAACAAATAAATAAATAAAACTTTATTCACTACGAGACAAAATCGCACGGTTTTTGAGAACTGATGTATTATTATTGATTGTGGTCTTTTACATGTAAAAGGACCCTATTTATACCTAAACTAGGACCCCTAAACTAGGAAAATAAAATCTGAAAAAATATGCATTTAATATTCCGAAAATATATAAATATATATATTTATGTATTTCAACATAAATACACATAATATATTTTCTAAATATTTTACAATAAATAATGCATATACACTATCCTATTTTAAGTCAGTCCTATCTTTAGAAACTTCGCGACCTTCCATATTTAAATACTTCCCTTTTTTTGACGCGTCATATATGACATTTTGAACGTGTTATGCGCGGACCAAAATTAGGTGTTTACAGCTTGCCCCTCTTTGGGCGAATTCTCGTAGAACAAGTTCGAGGGGATTTTTCCAAAGACGAGTAAACACTAATTTTGGTTGGGAAGTATATCTTCTTTCGAGTCTTCGAATCTTCAAGGAAACTCCTGGCTTATTTCGGAAAGTGCAAAAAAGTAGAGCCTCTGTCGGCGGTGCCCCTGTTGGCAGTGCCTCCATTGGCGTGCGGAAAATGGAACCTCTGTTGGCGGTGCCCCTGTTGGCGGTGCCTCCATTGGTAGCGCAAAAAATAGAACCTCCGTCGGCGGTGCCCCTGTTGGCGGTGCTTCCATTGGTAGTGCAGAAAATAAAACCTCCGTCGGCGGTGCCCCTTTTGGCGGTACCTCCATTGGTAGTGCAGAAAGTAAAGCCTCCAGTGGCGTGCGAAAAAGTAAAGCCTCCAGTGGCGTGCGAAAAAGTAAAGCCTCCAGTGGCGTGCAGAAAATAAAACCTTAATCGATAATGCCTCCAGTGACGAGCGATAAGGAAAAGCCTCTAGTGGCGTGCAATAAAGTAAAACCTTTGGTGATGATTGGTAACAGAAGACCTCTACGTCAGACAGTACCAACATCATCTGGTGACGCCTCTAGTGGCGAGTGGTAACGGAAAACCTCTACGTCAGACCGTACCGGAAAACCTCTGGTGATATCTCTGGTGGCGAAAGACCTCTACGTCAGACCGTACCGGAGAACCTTTGGTGATGCCTCTAGTGGCGAGTGGTAACGGAAGACCTCTACGTCAGGACGTACCGGAAAACCTCTGGTGATATCTCTGGTGGCGGAAGACCTCTACGTCAGACCGTACCGGAGACCCTTTGGCGATGCCTCTAGCGGCGTATGTCGGAGAAGAGCCTCTAGTGGCGTCTGTTGGAGAAGTGCCTCTAGTGGCGTGACTTGCGAAGGCTGAATACTAAGGCTTCGTTCGTCGGGGGTGACTCTCAGAAAGCTAGAAAACTTCAGATCCTGATTGTCGGTGGATTTGTAGGAACAGACTGTAACAGTCCTACTCATCTTTGAATGGTGACTCGCGATAGCAGATTGTAACCGTCCTGTTTTCCTTGAAACAGACTGTAACTGTCATACTCATCCCTGAATGGTGACTTGCGAGAGCAGACTGTAACTGTCCCGTTTGCCGTGAAACAGACTGTAACTGTCCTACTCATCCTTGAATGGTGACTCGCGAGAGGAGACTGTAACCGTCCCGCCTGTCGTGAAGTTGACTCGTAGGAACAGACTGTAACAGTCCTACTCATCCTTGAATGGTGACTTGCGAGAGCAGACTGTAACCGTCCCGCCTGTTGTGAAGTTGACTCGTAGGAACAGACTGTAACAGTCCTACTCATCCTTGAATGGTGACTTGCGAGAGCAGACTGTAACCGTCCCACTTGCCGTGAAGTTGACTATGGAAGGCGCTGTGTTGCGCAAGAATGTTTGTCCCTAATCTTTGCCTAAATTGCGCACGGTGCGACAATCTAGCGGGATCTTTTCTTTTTCATTTTTCTTTTTTCTTCTTCTTTTTTTGATGAGAATTTCTCTTTTTCTCTCATTTTGCCACGGTCGATTAAGAGATTTCCGACCGTGCCCCTCGGTTTTTTATTTTCTCTCATTTTGCCATGATTGCAATTCCTGAACTTGCAACCATGCCTCTCATTTCCTGATTTTGCCTAGGTCGCCCTTTCGGGTTTTGAACCTAGCGGAAGCACTCTTAATATAGTAGCCGATCAAACGGTGGCTGTGACCCGTACTTTATTTTCCACCTCGATGCGGGAGTATTTGTAGCCATTTGGAGGGTGACTGTGACCTTTTCCTCACCGTCTTCAATGTTGCAGGAGCTCTTTTGATTGTAGCCATTTGGAGGGTGGCTGTGGCCCTTCATTCCTCGTCTCTGATCCGGGAGACGCTCTTTGTGTGTAACCATTTTGAGGGTGGTTGTGGCCCTTTCACTTAATACCTGCCATCGATGTTCCGGGATCGTTCTTTTGACTGTAGCCGTTTGAGGGACGACTGTGACCCTTTCTTTTATTTCCCGCCCTCACCGGGTTCGCGAGATCACTCTTTTTTGTGTAGCCGTTTTAAGGGTGGTTGTGGCCCTTTTTATTCTCCCGTCCTCACAGGGTTCGCGGGGTCACTTTTTTATTCGTAGCCGTTTGGAGGGTGGTTGTGGCCCTTTCACCTATTTCCCGTTTTTGATGTTGCATGAGCGCTCTTTATCTGTAGCCATTTGAAGGGTGGCTGTGCCCTTTCTTTGTAGTCGTTTTAGGGACGACTATGACCCTTTCACAAAATGAACACTCTCTTTATTTTTATCGGTAGCCAATTAAAGGGCGGCCGTGACCCTAAATAATTTTTTTTTTGCCCTTTTTTTTGTTGTGAAAATGAAAATTTAACGAAAAATAATCAACAATAATTATGTACATGCCCCTAGTGGCAAATTGAAAATTTTTAATTCAAAACATCTTCTTGAGAAGGACTCAGGTGATTGAGTCAAAATATATTGGTCGTGTCGACGCCCTGGATGGACCCTACGACAATGGATGACATAGACAATGATTTCTTCTATCGGCTTCTCAAGTGCCCCGGCTATTGCTCAACCTCGTCTGGGGATGCCCCATGGCTAGCACCTACCGGGTTAAGCTCGTCGCATGCAGGATGACCTGGCCAATGAACACACATGGATGACGTGGAGTAGTCCGCATTGGGGCACAGATATTGCGCGAGATAAATTCGGCAACTGACACAAGAATGGTTGGCGAGCAAAGGGCCGTGCACGAGATGTGCTCCTCAGAGGCTTTTATTTGGATGATTATCTGAGCTGCACAATGAGTAAGGAAAAAAATCAAATTTCGGGGAGAAAATTGATCACGACTTCTCTTACCTGAGTGTCTGACATCTTTAATGGAAATTTGCTCCATATGTGAATGGATCTATTACATGTCCTGATTTTCCTGCTCCATCTAGAAATCACAACTTGTATATGAACACCCGCCGGAAAGTAAATTCCCCTGGACCTCTGATGGAAGGCACCAACAATAATGTCTTCTTTGCTTGACATCCAAAATGTTCATTGATCAGCACATTGAATCTTCACGAGAATCTTGATGATCTCTTGATATTTTCCCTTCTTCGGACATGACCGATCTCAATAGGAGATGCCCCTTAGTTACCACCGACCGGTTTAGACCTTACCGTAAAACATATGTACGGCTTGGTTCGGGGACGTGAATGAATTCTACACATGGTAGGTGAAATTTTGGCATGTAAGTCCTTTAGAGCAGTCACGCTTCACGTGGTTGCGACCTCGTCGAAGTGGTCGTCTGATCTGCAAAAAGAGTAGGGATACTCAAATCTCAAGGAAAAAATCAAGTACAATTCATCATACCTGAGCATTGGATATTCCGAGTGCGCAATTTTTTCTTCGTGTAACTGCATGACTGCACGTTTATGTTGCCCTATTTGGCCGACACCACTTGTATGTACAACATACCTATCCAAGGGTACCTGAATAGACCAGACACGAAAGTTAGTATAAAGAATCAAATGAGTCATGCATGATTTTTCGGAAAATTTCTAATGTCATTCATTTCATAGTTTTGATTACATTACAGAAAGAATCAAAATTTAAGATCTAAGGTGTTTTGCACTAGCTTGGAGTTTATGAGTTCGCTGAGCGCACTATCTGGCTCGAACGCACGATAGATGTTCAAAATGAAGTTTTTTCAAAAGGATTTTCTCGTCCTTCGTTTAATCTTGAATAGTCACACTCAACTAAACATTTAAACTATTTTCTCAAAAAATAGAATCAGATCTCCTTTTTTTTTTTTAAATGCTAACTCACGCGAATGTTGAGACGATCTAGCCGAAAAAATGCAATACACCTTGGATAAAAACGAATGACACTTTGATTTTTTTAAATGCTCATGCATGCTCGAAAAGTTAAAGTTTTACTGATAAGAAACTTACAACTTACAACCGGTTTACCTGAATGACACATATGGAATGTATGTACAAAATGAAAAATCCAGGTGAAATTTTTTTAAAAACAAATGCAAATGCAATGCATGTTTGGAATTAGAAGCTCAACAACTAAGAGAAGATTTACAATCTAAAAAGAAGAATTGTTTTTCCTAAAACAATGCCTATGAGATGTACATGAGGTGAAAGTTGTATAGTTGAGAAAACTTACAAGTTACCTGAATTTTTTTGTTTTTTTTTTTTATGAGGAAAAAAAAAATCAATGCATCCTAGTCGCTCAAAATTAAAAAAAAAATAATCAAGTGAAATTTTTTTTTTTTTGAAAAAAATGCATATGAGATGCACAAAAAAATAAATCCAAGATGCAAACTTAAAAATGAAAATTCTACAACTAAGAGAAATTACAATTTACCTGAAAGGTTTTTTCGAAAATAATACATATGAGATGCACATCTTTTAAATAAAAATCAGGTAAAAGGTTTTTTAAACAAAGAGCCCTAAAACTAAGAGAGCTTACGATTTATCTAAAAAGTTTTTTAAATTAATGCATACTAGATGCATTATTTAAAATAAAACAATTTAGGTAAAAAGTTTTTGAAATGATGCATAGGGAATGCACGTTCGAAATTAGAACTCTAATTGCTAAAAGGAGAATTAAAATTTCCAAAAAATGTTTTTTTACATGCGCGACGCGCTAAACAAAATCACAACTTACCTGAAGAGTTTTTTTAAGGAAAAAAAATAATAATAATGCGTATGAAACGCAAGTTTGAAAAAAAAAAAATTCAGGTAAGAGGTTTTTTTAAAAAAAAACAATGCATACAAAATGCATGTTCAGAAATAAAATTTCTAAATGACTAACTACTTAGCTGAAAAAGTTTTTTTTTTTGTTCTTTAAAAAAAATGCAATGAGACGAATGCATGAGAAATAAAAGTTATACAAACAGTAATGATAACATTTACAACAAAAAAACAGATCATGTTAGGGGGGGTAAAAAATGTGTGGCTTTGCTCTACAAGGTAGGTTCCACTGATAGGTTCCCGACAAGGTGGTTTCCTCATCCCATCACAGAGATCATAAGACCTTCACAAGCGAGTAGAGTTTTTCCAAGCCATACCGGCGGCCCAGCCGCTCCGGTCGTACCGTACTAAACCTCCGAGGTTCCTAGTCGCCCTAAGTTTTAGGCATTTTGGAGATTACACTAAAGTGGCTGTGTGCAAATTTAAATAATACATACACAACAAAGAAAAATAGTTAGTCATAATAAAAACTTAACTCCACACCTGAAATCACAAAAAAAACAAGTTAGACCTGTGAAATAAAAATAAAAATTACAAAATTCTAACATGGCAAAAAGTGAACATACTGAGCCCGAACCCTCTAAATCATCCCCAGCAGAGTCGCCAAATTGTCGGACCTAAAATCTGACCTAAAGCGATTTACGTTTTGAAAACGTGCAATATTAAAAGAGTCGCCACTAATTAATTATTAGGCTAACTAGAATCCTAAATCACCCAAGCGAATAACGAATTAAACACCTAGGTATAAAATCGGTCTTCGATCAGAAATTCAAGTTCGGGGGTTCTATTACGAATTAAAAATATAGATCTTTAATTACGCCCTTTCGGTACTCAATTCACTTAATTGCCACTTTTAAAATTTAAACATTCATTACGTCAAATTAATCTAATGTTATAAAAAAAAAAACTAAACTAATTTTTACGCAAAAACTATTATTAACAATAAAATTGAGCATTAAAATATTATTAAGCACCTAAAACTCCTAATTACGTTAAAGTCTAGACGAAATTAAACATGCTCAAAATTATGACAAACAGTTATATGTCACATACATATGTACAATAACACATGCTATCTAATTAAGTTACATCTAACTATCCAATTAACATGGTACAATAATACCCACAATAATAATAACAATATATAATCAGTAAATAATTAAATATATATATAAATAAATAAATAAACAAATAAATAAATAAATAAATAAAACTTTATTCACTACGAGACAAAATCGCACGGTTTTTGAGAACTGATGTATTATTATTGATTGTGGTCTTTTACATGTAAAAGGACCCTATTTATAGCTAAACTAGGATCCCTAAACTAAGAAAATAAAATCTGAAAAAATATGCATTTAATATTCCGAAAATATACATATATATTTATGTATTTCACCATAAATACACATAATATATTTTCTAAATATTTTACAATAAATAATGCATATACACTATCCTATTTTAAGTCAGTCCTATCTTTAGAAACTTTGCGACCTTCCATATTTAAATACTTCCCTTTTTTTGACGCGTCATATATGACATTTTGAACGTGCTACGCGCGGTATTTACAGAGGGCGTTGCATATGTTGGGTGGGGGAGAATGTCACGTGCCTGGAAAAGTGGTGCTAGTTGGAGCACACCCAACGTCTACTACGTCCAATGGAGTTTTGTTATATAAAGCTCTTTAGGGGGAGTAGTAGTTGGAAGCCAAGTCAGGACGTGATGGATGTGGATCTCTCCCCCCCCCCATACATGGGGTGTCGCTTACAAGCCAATGACTGGTTTCCAATGTCCTGGTTGTTATTGGTAAAACGTTGCATATCCTTCGGGATCCTGCTGGTTCGGGAGCTAATGCCGCTCTCCTGATGATGGCCAGGGTAGGCCGAAAACCAGTTAAGCTGCTCTCCGGAGCAAAGACCCCTAACCACGACCCGTTCTGTCCGTATGCGCAGTGCGAGTTCAAGAAATTCATCATTGTTTTATTTTTAATTAGTTATAAATGTTACGGGTCCGTAGTTCATTGAATATGGGTAATAGTGTAAATATATATTAATTTAAGAGCTTAGTTGCAATGTTGAAAATGATGAGGTCTATATATAAATATTATAACCGTGTCTTTTTTTTATTATTGAAATGTCGATACTATTGAGAGAAAAAAAACGATTACAGTCTACAAACAAGAAAACAACCGCGTCTATTCGTGGAAATGCAGCTCTGAGCTACACGGACATACTTATAGTCGTGTATATTCGTGTTAGAGAGTCGTTTAGACTCGTTTGTGTCGTGTCAGAGATGTGAAAAAAACAACTCTGTTACAGCTCGTGTATTTGTGTCATGTTAGAAATTGACACCCCTAGTTTCACCGTGCGTAATCTTATTTCACCGTACACTTCTCGAAGATCGACGAACTCTACAAGTTTAAAATCAAGTTTAAAGTTTTTTGGCTTTAAATTATGAGGTCGGCTTTAAAAAATACGTGAAGAGAATCGACAATATGATATTATTTTAATATTTGCACTAGATACCAGCTCGCACTATGCGCACGTCGTTATCTTCACAATGTTATAAGACATGATCAGGCCAACTCCGAGAATGATACAAGGGAATGATTAAGCCGAGTTATATAAGAATATAGCTTAATTACAACAAAATGAAAAAAAATAAGTAACTCATTTTAAATAGAGTTATACACTTCAAACAATCCTAAAAATAATAAAAATACTTGAGTAACCGGGATGTTCTCCTTACAAATACCGTAGATCATAATTTTGTTAACTTATTTTTAAAATTGCTCGAGAAATATGAAGCTTAAAAAACACTACAAACAAAAACTCCATTTAGCTAGAACAATTTAAAAAATAAATTAAAACAATTAATTTTTTTTGGCCACTAATTAAAACAATTATAATCTACGTTATTTTTAAGAACAATATTATCGTTACTGGACTATTATTATTTGTTTAGGAATGCTTTAAGTCTATAACTCTATTTAAAACTTCATCTGAATTTGTTCTTATAATATAATTGCTACCAAGCTTCTAACTAGTACAAGATGACGTGGTGTTCCTCATTACTATGACATCTGCTAAGATATATTTAGACACAATATCGACTTCTTGAGAGATTGTCTTAGAGTAAGTTCGGTGTGTAAAGTGTTGACATCCCCTTCCCACATTAATTCCCTTTCTAATGACTTGTTTATTTAGTTTGATGAAAATTATAAAAGCTCCATCATTCATAGGAATGGCCTACCTCCGCGAACTATTTTTCATGTACTATTTGAAGTATATGGAAGAATAGTAATAATTGAGTTTTCTCAAATGCTCCCCTTACAAATGATATTTCTAACTAGTTTTAGTACAAATGATATTTCTAACTAGTTTTAGTGCATGTCTCTTATTTTATGGAAACATTGGAGAAACATAATTTAGAGAGAAAGTTTGATATTATCTTGGTCTTTTATAAACTTCCAAAAGAATTATGAAGCTCAATACGGTTGGCTCCTCTAAAGAAATCCAATTATATTTGAAGCTGGAGATATCCTTAAATGTCAAAATAGTGTCTGGATAATGAATTTCAACAGAAAGTTAGGGTGTACAAATAACATTTCCGTCGAGCTTTGGGTCTGAAGGAGGTCATCATCATGATTGGAAGTCTAAAACATTTTTTTGGCCAAATGGACTATATTTTCTTCATATTTTGGTAAATAATCTGAAGATTTTGTTGTACTCTACTGGTTCTCAAACAATTTTCCTTTTCTAACACAGTATTTCCTCTAAAGTCTCAATTGAAGAAGTCTTAACATAACTTTCTTTATATTAAATTATATGTTTTATCGGTTTGTCATCTTATCATTTAGGATACTTATGAGTTTTTGACATTGACACCCACATGTTTGAATTGCAGAAAACTTATAAGTGAGTTCAGAAGATGTAGGATTAAGCACACATATAAAAAAATCAATGCAATTGCAGATGCTCTTACTTGTAGATGAACAAATTAGTACGTCACTATATACTGTTTGAATGATCATTCTTTGCAGGTTCATACTTTAATTATGAGAAATTATAAACCATGTTTATAGATATGGTCATGACTAAATTGTAATACCCGCTTTAAAAAAAAAAATCAGCCGTCCCTTTTTTTCACTAAAAAAATAGATATTATCTTAATGAACCGTCGCCCCAAAAGGTAATGAGAGGTTGTGTATGTGACATCATAGTACTAATCACGTCGATCCGGATTCGGGAGAACCGGATGAACCAGGAACCCTGACCGGTTGGCGTACGATCCGGTTCTGTTAAGCTGCTGCAAATGATTCATCGATTTTCTTTTTGGTAAATATAATTTATCGATTCTTGGCCAAAAAATAATAATAATATAATTTATCGATTCAGATCTTCATTTTCGTGTCGTATCTTCTTCTTCAATCAATTGCAACGAGACAAACGAAGGCCACACAGCCGGAGCAACTGCGAAGGTACCCGCTACTTTCCTCATCTAAGCACCCAATTTCATTTTCACTCTCGCCATTGATTCATTGCTCCATCGTATAGCTTCTTCTCTTGTATCCTATTGTCTCCGGACCTTTCTTTCTCAGTTGTGAAGCCCAAACCTGAATTCTGCTTAAGATCTGTTCTGCTCTAATCTATTATGCTTATCTGATCTCTCCTCTGTGTAGGGCTTCTGATTCCGCCGTTCCAATGGATCATGCTGAGTTATCCACGGAACAGGTAATTTGTGTTTCCACTTGATTGATTTTGAAGTTCTATACCAACAGAAGTCGGATCGCATCGGATTGAATTATCTGTGCGAGTTTTTGTCAGAGAAGTTTCCACTGATTCTCAATTCTCTCTTATTCCATCCTTATCTGGATTAATCCCTAACGAATCTTGGATCTGTAACGCATCAATCGAATTGTTTTCCCCATATGCTGTCAAAGCGATAGATAGAACATTTTTACCGATCGAATCGTCTCTTTGTCCTCAAGGTTTTGAGGAGGGACATCCCATGGGAGACATATATGACTACTAAGCTGATCACTGGGACATGCCTTCAGTTGTTGAGGCGCTACGACAAAAAACCAGAAAGTTACCGTGCTCAGCTGCTGGAAGATGTAATTTTTCACTCGTGATTTAGTTTTTTCTTTTTTGTTTCAGTGAATATGTATTGACTCGACTTCACAAACTTATGATCACAGGCTTTTTTGTTTCAGTGAATATGTATTGACTCGACTTCACAAACTTATGATCACAGGATGGTCCAGCCTATGTTCGGGTATTTGTTGCCATTTTGCGGGATATATTCAAGGAAGAAACTGTAGAATATGTCCTGGCTCTGATTGATGAGATGCTTGCAGGTGAATTTTGACTAAGCAAGCATTATTTGTTTATTTTACTGCTGAGTATTAGAAGTAACTAACTTATTTGGATGGTCCCTTAATACAGTAAACCCAAGAAGGGCCAGATTGTTTCATGACAATTCTCTTGCAAGCGAAGATACTTATGAACCCTTCCTAAGTTGAGTACTTTACTTGTGATTGGGAGGCCAAAATTTCCACTTCTTATCGTACTCTATCTATTTGCAGTTATTTGTTGGGATGCAGTTAAGGTGGATAATGGATCAAATTTGAATTAATTATTATTATGGGGTTAAATGAGAAGTATATTGTTGTTATTAATCATATCTGGCTCGTGAAAGTAGTAAGCAGAAAGTGTTTATGAACAAGCAAAGCAGCAGGGATTTGTAATTGGTTCTTTTGTGGAGTAATTTTCTTTAAAGAACAATGGCATAATTGCATTATTATTAACCTGTGTGGATACTCTGTTTTAGAAAATGTGAAGTTGACATCATGCTGCTGAATTTTTCAGATTACTGTGGAAAGGAAACTGGTTCATACAGGAGAAGAGTTGTAAGATTCTTGCACTGATAATAAGGTAAGTAAACATATCCAGCTACTTAGAGTGGCAAATGGCTTATACAGTTACTGCTGTTTAAGAAATTGATAGGGCTGTGCATAATCTGATAACGTTTGTATGTTTGTTATAGCGCACGGCCTAAAGTGCAGAATGGACTTCTTGCAAATGGCAATCACTCGAACTCAAAAAAAATATTCACTGCCATTGATGATGTGTTGAAGGGTTTAGTTGAGTGGTTGTGTACACAGGTTTGTTTAATCTGTTTTTATTTTATCGCACAGAATATGTTTTGTTTCATGTTGTGCAAGTTTGGTTTGAGTCCTATTTAGTTGTCAACTCATTAAAGGACATAGTATATATATTTTGGAGGAAAAGGTTTGTAGTGTTGCCATTGAATTAGCTACCGGTATTGTCTGAATCTCTTTTGTTATGGTCAGTTTATTGGTTTAATGATGTTCTCATAGTCTTACTGAACCATTTCTGTTGCAGCTGAAGAAACCTACACACCCAAGTAGAGGCATTCCAACTGCTGTTACTTGCCTTTCAACATTGCTCAAGGAGCCTTTGGTCAGATCATCCTTTGTCCAAGCAGATGGAATCAAGCTGTTAATTCCTTTAATATCACCAGCATCTACTCAACAATCAATTCAGGTAAAACTAGGTCAAATCATTTTAGTTGTAAATTGCATATGATATCTATCTAACTTGGGTCCTTAAACTTTTTGCAACAGCTTCTTTATGAGACCTGTCTTTGTATTTGGCTTCTTTCGTACTATGAACCTGCAACTGAGTACTTGGCCTCGTCTAGGACGCTCCTACGATTGATTGATGTTGTTAAGAGCACCACAAAAGAAAAGGTAACAACTGGTTTTCTTATAGAAAAATCCATCATGTTCATTGCAGTATGGCATAATGAAGATTTTCATGAATGCATACACAAAAAGTGGGAGGACTCTTCTCAAGAATATGGAATTCCCCTTCTGAAAGTAGCAGTTTCTTAGTAGTTCTGCTTGCTATCTATCTTACCTCTAATCTTTTCTATCTTTACAATTGCTGCAAGTTTGGAGAATCTGAAATGGATCATGTCGGTGTCAGGGCTAATTCTTTATTATTCTGCAGGTTGTTAGGGTGGTTGTCTTGACTTTTAAGAACTTTCTTCCCAAAGGAACATTTGGTGCACAAATGGTTGATTTAGGGCTGCCTCAGATTGTTCAGAGCTTAAAATCACAGGCATGGAGTGACGAGGTAAGGTGTTCTTGCAAGTCCTTTTTTTTTTTTTTCCTTTTTGAATGAATGAGAGATCTTAAGTGTATCATATTTAGTGTTAGAGATCTTAATGTTTTTGGAAGTATCATTTCTACTTTAAGATTTGGCATCAGTATACTTGATTTTCATGAATAACTGAGCAGCAATAACTCAATATTCATACTTTCAAATATGGATTCAAAAATCATTTCCGGCACAAACAAGGCCCTTTTAAGTAAGTGCGTAAAAGTTTGAAAATTAATTGGAAGGTGGAGTGAAGACACATGTGAGGGAATGTATATAGGGCTGGCAATTTGTGCATTCGTGCACGTTAACACATGATAGGTCAACATGAACACGCACATAATTTTCTTGTCAGGTCAACATGACACGAATAATTTTGAGCCAACACGACATGAACGCGATATCACGAAAAAATTATATGTTACGTCAAACACGCTTGCACGATTACTAAGTACTATAACACGATAGCACAGAAACGATAATAAAATTCAAGATATCATAACTTTTATTATTTTAAAATTGGCCATTATTTATAAAACTTTCAAATAAAGTACATAAATATTTAGACCATGCAATATACTAATTAAAATAAAATAAAATTATTTATAAGTAGGTGTTGTGTTATCTTGCGGTGTATATTGTAAGACCTAAACACGAACATGACACGAAAATGCTGTCGTGCTATCCTGCTAGCGTGCCATCAAATTCAAGCACGAACATGATTTTTTTCGCGCGTGTTCCTGTCGTGATAGAAATTGTCATTCCTAAATGTATATTTATTTGCTTAATGGGAGGATCCTTATTACTAGCTCAAGTCTCTACTATCTCGGTTACTCTAACTTATACGCATGTAGCTGATAAGAAGCCACTGCACTTTATGAGGCGTTTGGTAGATGAGAAAATACTTGGATTTTTGTTCTTTACTAGTACCTGACATTTGTTTTGGTTTTCTTTTCTTTTATATTTTTGTTGATGAGATTTTGCTACTCTAGGCCAAATATAATACATATTTATTGCCAAAATTCTAGACAAAATCAATCGCCATGATAATTGAGTCTGTTTATTGTGTGTTTATGGAGACTAAAAGATGTCATGGTAAAATGATGGATGGACAGGATTTAATTGATGCACTGAATCAACTGGAGGAAGCGCTGAGGGATAACATCAGGAAATTGAGTTCATTTGACAAGTACAAACAAGAAGTTCTGCTTGGTCATCTGGACTGGTCTCCTATGCACAAGGATCCAACCTTTTGGCGTGAAAACGTGACATGCTTTGAAGAGTCTGATTTTCAGGTATTGTTTGTTTGTTTGTTTGTTTGTGGGGTTCGAATTATTATTATCTGAGAAAATTTGGTTGGTATTATTTGAATTGTGGGTATATAGATATTGAGGGTACTTATCACCATACTGGATTCATCAAGTGATCCAAGGAGTCTAGCTGTGGCGTGCTTTGACCTTTCACAGTTCATCCAAACCCACCCAGCTGGACGAATAATAGTGACAGACCTGAAAGCTAAGGAGCGGGTGATGAAGCTGTTGAATCATGAGAACGCGGAGGTCACCAAGAATGCCTTGCTCTGCATTCAGAGGCTTTTCTTGGGAGCCAAGTACGCCAGCTTCTTGCAGGTTTAATTAAATAAACAAACAGCTGCTCAATTGGGTTTAGGCAGGCAGGCAGGCAGTTCATGGTGTTCCTTTTTTACCCATATATCTATCCCTATTTGGTTGGGCATCTCTCCGGGTATTATTATCATGTTGAGAAGAGGAATTTGTTTGTTTGTTTTGTGGTTGACTAGACAAACGTTGTTGGAGACGCAAATACCGTGTCTAGTATTTATACCTTTTGGAAATAACAAACTTTATGCTTCTCTTATTATTCCCTCTTCTCAGCTAAACTCTTACTAAGTTCTTACATGACTAAGCTACCCGAATATGCATTAAAAAATCTGTGTTGGTACAAATATATAGCAGAACGATGACATACACATATTGCACAAACATAATAACACAAGTTCATTTATGTGTTGTGCTTGCGTTTTAGATATAATATCACAACATACATTGTAAAAACACCCTAATTTTGGACCATGCAAGACATTGTAGAGTGCTCGAGACATGTGGAGCGCTTAAATAAGAAAGTGGCTAAATATGACAAGTCGTGAAACTTTCAAGAATGGTCCAGCTTATAAAGGATAGTACACGTATATTTATTTGTAAAGTATTTCAAAGTATATTGTGAGTATTTATGATAAATTTAGTAAATATTCATAATGTATTTTCAGAATATTAGCAATTAATTAGAATAAGGTTAAGAACCTATAAAAGGTCTGAACTATCACCCATGTTAACGGGAGAGGTCTGAAATTTAAAAAGTTAATAACGGAGGTCTGAAATTTCAGTTTTGTTAATTTGAGGTTTTCCGTCCATTTTTATGGTTAAATTTATCATAATTGTGTGAAATGACATTTTTGCCCCTTTAATATTTTGTTTTATTTAATATCTTATTTAAGGAAATGTGAAACAACAATTTTACCCCTAAAGTCAAATTAAAACCACCCAACTCCGTCCACCGCCACCCGACTCCGTCCACCACCACCCGACTCCGGCCACCACCACCCGACTCCGCACGACCACCACCTCGTCTCCGGTGACCCGACTCCGGCCACCACCTCAGCCAAAAAACTCCGATCGGAGCTTTGTGGCTCCGACCAGAGCTCCAGATCGGAGCTCTGTGGCTCCGACCAGAGCCATAGAGCTCCAATCAGAGCCTTGGTGGTGGTCCGGAGTACGGTGGTGGTCGCCGGAGTACGGTTGGTGGTCGCCGGAGTACGGTGGTGGTCGCCAGAGTACGGTTGGTGGTCGCCGGAGCTGGGTTGGTGGAGTCGTGGTGGCTTCAAGGGTATTTTGGTCTTTTCACTTCAAGCATGTGAGGGGCACACTTGATAGAAGGGCATTTTTGGAAATTTATTTTATTTCCGGTCACATGCAAAGCATGTGACCAACTTCCGTTAGTTTTAACGGAAAAAACTAACGGAGACCGCTGTTATCAACAAAATTGAAATTTCAGACCTCTGTTATTAACTTTTTAAATTTCAGACATCTTCCGTTAACATGGGTGATAGTTAAGACCTTTCATAGGTTCTTAACAGTCATATTTTAATTTCCTAATCTATGCTAAACCCTAGTTGCTAGTATATAGCTATAAATAGTACATGTAATGGAAGGTACGGAGAAAAACATACAATAATAAAGATTAGCTTTAGCAAGAAATTGGAAGTCTCGGTTTAGATTGGTTTTTTAACTTTTGATGGTTTTATTATTATTACAATTATTATTATTATGTAGAGATTCGTCTTCTTCCTCCTAAATGCAGCTCTCCGTCCCTCTTCAAAATTCATCTTCCCGATCGATCACCCACTTCATCGGCACCGTGTCATCTTCACTCGCCGCCATCCACTGTCCGACTGATCGTCGCTTCCTATCGACTCCGTCACTCACAGAGCTGCTCCGTCACTCGGTTCTTTTAAATTGATTTTCAGACTTTTTGTGAGATCGTCGATTTCTTCAGTAATTAACCTCACCGCCTCAGCCACCGGTGTCCCTAGCAAGTCCGCTACCCGCTCACACCAACTCCTCCTCGTCGCTCATTTTCGCCCAGCCAGACCGTCGTCCATCAGTCGCTTACTCTTCCAGCCGTCTCCGACGCCGCTTTTTCAGCCCAAATGCTACCGTTGATCCATCCACCATCTCCGGTCTTATCTGACCTGCTGTGTCATCCCATCCCAGATGCATTCCTACTGCTCAAATCGTCTTCATCTTCGTAATGCATGAGGTATCTAGGTGTAGCTCTTTGTTTTAAGGGTTAATAGGTGTTTTGGTTCATAATGTTTGACAACTTTTGAGTTTTGGTCCATGATGTTTTTTTTTACCTAGTTTTGGTACCATATGTTTGCAGATTTTTTCTAGTTTTGGTCTAACCGTTACATTCCGTCCATTTTTTGACATGTTCAAGTGACGTGATCCACTTTAAACTTTCAATTTTGTTCAATTTAGTCACTCTAATACTTTCCTAACATTTTTTTTGTTCAATTTAGTCCCGAAGTTTCAAAATTTCAATTGGACATATTGTCCAATTGGGGTCAATTTTGAAACTTCGGGACTAAATTGAACAAAAAAAAGGTTAGGAAAGTATTAGATGGACTAAATTTAAAGTTTAGAGTGGATCATGTGACTTGAACATGTCAAAAAATGGACGGAATGTAACGGTTAGACCAAAACTATAAAAAATCTGCAAATATATGGTACCAAAACTAAGTAAAATAAAACATCATGGACCAAAACTCAAAAGTTGTCAAACATCATGAACCAAAACACCTATTAACCCTTGTTTTAATGTATTCATTTATTGTATTATTACCTGCACTATCTACAACCGGAACAAATAAGAGTTTAAGTCAGTGTCTTCTTTTATATTTTACTATTATTATATATATGTTTTATTATTTTAGAGAAAAGTATTAAGATTATTATTATGTGTTTAATTCGTAACGGAACCATCGAATTTGAATTTATGTTCGTAGGCCGATTATATATATATCTATTATACTAATATATTAATTGTGTTGGGTCCTCACCCCAAAGGACACCTACACCTTAAATGGTACCTCAAAGAACGCCTAAAATTTAAATTGTACAATTTTCGGACCGGTATATATTTCTAAAATAAATTTCCAATCAAACTGGTCTTCAGTCGCAACAATTCCACAGAAGAGAAAACGCCTCGCAATTTATGATGCCTCCCACCCTCCCACTCTCTCTGTTCTTTCCAAATTGCTGGTCACCAATGTTCGCCGCTCCCCGCCATCTACAACTCCCCACCGTTGGCCACCAGTCCGACCTAAGTCCCTACATCCCCTCATCCACCATCCTCTATGTTCCCACGACTCACAACGAGGAGAGCCTCATACTCCGAGATATCCTCCAATTACAACTCAAGAATCCGTCTGGTCGACTATCTGTCGCTCTCCCTTGTTTCTCTCAGAAGTCGACTTGGCCCGTAATCGATGAGTGTGTAAATTTCTGGTCTTCTTACGAATGAATTTTGGTATATAGTTGTCTAACGGATTTTAGTTCGACACATAAGTGACGAGAAAAGTGATTGAGAACACGGCGGCTGTGATGTTGAAGGTTTAATCGGAGAACCTATTTATTCTTCCCTACGAGCTTCGTGGTATTTTTTTCATTCAGGTTTTGCTATAATAGTGCTCAACGGAAATTATCAATCTTTGAAAAGATGACATGGTTATATCTGTTAGCTTTTGCTGTAAGTTCCTCTTGGAGCCAACATGTCCAACTAGCATCCTAATTTATGTTCGTCTGAAACCTTTGTGATTGATAATCGTTCGTTTCTGGATTGAGGGAGCCAAATGGTATGTTTGCTTTCAACTACATGCACTTTCACTCTAGGAGTCTAATGTTACTGCCCAAAATATGAAAGATGCAGTACCCAAAAAAGAAAAAGTAATATCTGGTGGTCCAGTGAAGCTATAATCTTCTTTTTTTTTTTTTGGCTAAAGGAAACTATAATCTATTTGGAGCAATTCTTTGCGTAACTTTTTTTTCCTTTTTAATCTCCTAACTTACTCACAATCACTCACACTCAGTTGGGTATAGTTTAGAATCAAGGAATAACTAGGACAAATGAAGAAATAGGAATAACTTGCTATAGAAGAAGAAAATGAACTTGATTACTAATTGAATGATAAGAAACTGTTTGCAATGGCTTTATATAGCCTACATAACAACGGTAATGAACAGAAAAACGTGATAATGTCTCCACTAACAGCTCCACTAATCTAACCAAGAGAAATCATCTAACAAAAACGAGAAAATCTATCTCAGCAAATCGCTTCGATCCTGCATATCCTGTTCTGGACTGGATATTAACTGAGCTGGACCGGATTTTATTGAGCCATTATTTTGGACCGGTTCGGAAATCACAACTTTAACTAAAATTACTAACTTCTTCTTCTTCAAACCTCCTTTCTTTAAGCTTAAGTCTCAACATATTCTATATCCATTTGAGCTTCGACATATCATCAAGTCGAGTATTGGTCAAATTGCATACGATTTTGTATTGGTGATATGTAAATTTACTTATTTCTAATTATAAATGTGTCTGAGTATAGAAACAGAGAATATCTTGACTTGGGAACAAAGACTTTTGATTGCAAGAGACGCGGCAAAAGGTATAAAAGTTCTGCAATATATTCTTGATTAATCTATACTCCATTCCTTATTCTCAGGGTTAAGAACCTATGAAAGGTCTGAACTATCACCCATGTTAACGGGAGAGGTCTGAAATTTAAAAAGTTAATAACAGAGGTCTGAAATTTCAATTTTGTTGATTTGAGGTTTTCCGTCAATTTTTAGGGTTAAATTTAACAGAATTGTGTGAAATGACATTTTTGCCCCTTTAATATTTTGTTTTATTTAATATCTTATTTAAGGAAATGTGAAATGACAATTTTACCCCTAAAGTCAAATTAAAACCACCCAACTCCGACCACCGCCACCCGACTCCGGCCACCACCACCCGACTCCGGCGACCACCACCTCGACTCCGACGACCACCACCTCGGCTCCGGCGACCCGACTCCGGCCACCACCTCAGCAAAAAAGCTCCGATCGGGGCCAAAAAGCTCCGATCGGAGCCAAAAAAGCTCCAATCGGAGCCGGTGGCTCCGATTTTGGCCCAATCGGAGTCTTGGTGGTGGTCGCCGGAGCCTTGGTGGTGGTCGCCGGAGTACGGTGGTGGTCGCCGGAGTACGATTGGTGGTCGCCGGAGTACCGTGGTGGCTTCAAGGGCATTTTTGTCTTTTCACTCCAAGCATGTGAGGGGCACACTTGATAGAAGGGCATTTTTGGAAATTTATTTTATTTCCGGCCACATGCTTGGCATGTGACCAATTTCCCTTAGTTTTAACGGAAAAAACTAACGGAGACCGCTGTTATCAACAAAACAGAAATTTCCGACCTCTGTTATTTACTTTTTAAATTTCAGACCTCTCCGGTTAACATGGGTGATAGTTCAGACCTTTCATAGGTTCTTAACCCTTATTCTCACCCACGAAGTTGTTATTACAATACTGCAAGATATATAACACTAACCACGTCAGAAACATGCGCATGCAATTGCATGCGCGAAATCAACTAGTATGTGTTTAATTCGTTATTTTCTTAGGAAATTTAGGTTTAGCCTTATAATTAATTAGTGACGACTCTTTCAAAATACATATTTTTAAAACATATTCGCCGTATATTAGATTTAAGTCTGACAATTTGACGACTCTGCTTGGAGACTTTAGAGGGTTCACACTCATTATATTCACTTATTGCCATGCTATGTTTTAGTTTGTATATTTTTCTCTATTGATTATTCTAACTTTGTTTTTTGTTTTTTTTTTTGGAAAGGTACAAAAGTGTAGAATTTAAACTAACTCTTACTTTTTTGTGGCATTATATGCATTCGCACACACTGCTTTAGAATAGTGTCCAAAACACCTCAATCCCAGGGCGACTTGGAACCCCGAAGAGTTAGTAGGGGTACGATCGCGCGACCGAATCGCCGGAACGACTCAGAAAAACTCCACTCATTTGTGAAGGTATTGTGATCTATATGATATGGTGAAGAAACCACCTTGTTGAGAACCTATAAGTGGAACCTACCTTCTAGAGTAAAGTCGCACACTTTTTAAGACTCCTAACTTGTCGTTTGTTATCCATGTTTTTGTTAAAGGTTATCGGCTAAACCGTAAACCTTTTTAACTATGTAACCTTTACAATCATCAAGCATGCATCCCATTACATTTTTTTAAATAAAAAAAAATATATTTACAACATGTCTCTTAGGTATAAATTTTATTTTCAAACATGCATGCATTCCATATGCATTGTTTTTTTTTGTTTTCTTGTTTTTTTTTAAAAACCTCTTACCTAAATTTTTTATTTATTTTAAACATGTGTTTCATACGCATTATTAAAAAAAAAAAAAACTATTCAGGGAAGTTGTAAATTTTGTTAGTGCATCATATAATCGTTATCTTCGAGAAAAAAAAAACATTTTAGGAAAAATTGTAATCCCTTTTTAGCCCTTAGAGCTCCTAATTTCAAACATGCATTATATTTATATATGCATTATTTTCAAAACATTTTACCTGAATTTTTGTTTCAATCACGCATCTGATATGCACTTTAAAAAAAAATATGTAGGTAAATTGAAACATCTTCTAGTTGTAGAGCTTGTAACTCTAAACATGCATCTCATATGCGCTGTTTCAAAAACCTCTTACCAGAATGTTTTATTTCAAATATGTGTTTCATACGCTTTATTTTTTTGAAAAAAACTTTTTAGGTAAGTTATGAATTATGTTAGTGCACTCGATGTGCATTACTTTTAAAAAGACTTTTCGAAAAATTGTACTCCTCTTTGGCCTTTAGAGCTTTTAAATTCAAGCATGCATCACAAATGCATCATTTTCAAAAACCTTTTTACCTGATTTTTTTGTTTTTTGAATTTCAAGCATGCATTCAGTTTGCATTTTTTTTTTTTAATAAAAAACACAATTCAGGTTTCAAATTCACGCATGCATCACATATGCATTATTTTTTTAAAAAAAATTTACTTGGATTTTTAAATATGCATTAATCAGGCAAATTGTTGTAAGTTGTACGTTTCTTAGCGATAGAACTATGACATTCAAGCATGCATGACCGTTTTTGAAAATTCAAAGTGTCATTTATTTTCTCTAATGTATTTTACGCTTTTCTATTAACATCGAGTCGTAAAATTGAGCAATTTCAGCATGAGCTAGCGTTATAAATGAAGATTTCCACATGATCTAGCCTCTTAAATAAAGATTTGATTGACCGAACTTAGTTGAGTGTGACTATACAAGGACAAAAAATCATTTTCAAAAAAACATTGGTTCAAGCATTTGTCCTGCGTTCGAACCAATTTGTAAACACTCAACAAGTTTGGAAAACTCCATGACAGTGTAAAGTACCTTATATCATAAATTTAGATTCTTTGTTAAATGTAATTAAAAATTATGAAATAAATAACATTAGACATTTTTAAAAATCATGCATGATTTCTCATATTCTCTATACTGATTTGTCATTCAGTCTTTTCAGGTATCCTTGGTTAGGCATCCCGCATATGCAAGTTGTGTTGGCTAGATGAATCAACATTAAGAGAACATCCCATCCGTTTGTACGAAGAAAAAATTGCCCACTCGAGATATCAAATACTCATGTGTGATATGTTGGCATTTGGTGTATATTGGCAGCCGTAATTGGGAGCCCACTAATATAAGCCCAACATATTAAGCATAATTGGGGTTATACACATAAGGGATTTTGGGCCAGGCCAAATCCCTATGAGCCACAATTGGCCCAAAATGGGCCAGCCCTATTATGCCATAGTTCGGTCGAATTGGGTATTAAAACCTTGGTGGGTTTTGCTCACATCTTCTTATAAATAGGAGGTGTTAGGAGATTTCTTGGGGGTTAAACACTCTTATCCCTTTTAGTTTTCACAAAGAAATCCTTCTCCCTAATACTAGCAAGTTTCGGCCGAACTACACAAAGTCATTGGAGGTGCCGAAATTGTATCAACAATTTACCCCAGAGATCCATCCTGTCACCGGATTGAAAGAGGCTTTGTTGTGGAGAAAATTGCATGCAGATTTCTCTTTAACCAGAGTTCCTGCAGGACCTGTCCGGCAGATCGAGAACTCCCTCACTGACGATCTTGGGATACGGAAGATAAACTGGTATGTGCTCATTTTCGCTGCATAATTAGTTTACCGGGCATGTACACATTTAATCCGTAGTAACTATACCCTAAATCCACCAGTGGTGTCTGAGCCTGTGTAGGGAGTTCACGATTTTTGATAAAATTGATGTTCATGATTTTTGGTAAAACTGATATTCATATTTTTAGTAAAATTGGTGATCATGGATGTTCTTACTAAAAAATGATTTTATCAAAATTGAATTTTGGATTTGTGATTAAGGTAAAATTTGATCTAGAAATTTGACCACCAGCCCCTAATTCTGTTGGATTTAGGGGGATAAATACTACATAAACAAAACACGTGTACATGCCAGGTAATCTAATTACACAGCGGAATAGAGGCACATACCAGTAATTGCTTTTCTGTAGTTCCAAGATCTTCAAGGGGAGTTTCAATCCGCCGGACGGATCCTGTAAGGATTCTTGTTAAGGAATCACCTACACATAATAGTCTCCACAGCAAAACCTCTTGTCGATTCCTAGCAGAGACGAATCTCTGGGATAAATTGCTCAAATCAATTTGGCACCTTGAACCTGGGGAGATTCGGCCGAAACTAGAGGAGTGAGGGAGAGAGATTTCTTTTGTCTCAACACTTAGGAGGTAAAGGATTAGCCTGGAATAAATCACTGACACACTCAATTTATAGAGGAGGTGGGATAAATCCCACCTCCTTAACTCACATAATTCGGCCAACCATGTTAAGGATTGGGAGGCCCATATTTGGGCCTCTCATGTTAATTGAGATTTTAGGCCTAACCCAAAATCCCTAATGTGACGTTACCCATTAATTAATTGTTGGTCTTATATTAAATGAATCATATTATGGCGACCCATTCACAAAATGATAACACCTCCCACTCATCGGAATGGGAGGGTGCCTGTTAATATGTTGTAGATCAATACATCAACATTTAGTATTCGATCTAGTCCTTGCTTCAAAATAGTTCATATGAGGTTTGCCGCGCGACCGGCAGACACAACAGACATTGTGCTACTCATCGGTTGTAGCGCATGCGGAACGTTGATTCCCCAACCTGTAATCAACCTGCATACATCTCTGTGCTGGCGTTGTATCCTTGGTCAACTGTTATTCTCCAATTACCTAGATTCCACATAGGAACACTTCTCCAAGGCATCCGTACAAGTATTCACAACTTTCAACTAATATTCGGTTGGTGGCCACCTAGTGAATACAAGAGTCGGAGAATTACATGTGAACTTGACCATCCCCATTGCTCATACCCTTAGTCAAACTCAACCGGTTTCCAAAACGTGGTCACTGGGCCAATTTGTTTAGCACTGCGTTCGTACGCCTAAAAACGACCATTGAGCTTGACCTTAGATATGAGTTATGAGTCCGTGAGGATACTTCAGGTGCTCATTCATAAAGCACCCGGGATCAGTCACACGCTCAAGGTGAAGAAGTTTGTGTCCGTCTGAATCTCGAGGATTCTATCTAGAACAACCGAGCCTGACCCCGTGGTCGAACATGATACGCGCGGTACGAAGTGCGCGTCGATAACATAACCTGAATAGTTAGGAGTGGGAAATGTCATATGCTATCGCAGATTCTCATCAGGCCTGGAATGTGGTTTCCGATGAACTGAGTTCATCACGGCGATATGCAAAATAAGATCATGTCGTGTTACCCCGAAATCAAATGATCGTTTTACTTAACCAGGTTTTTCGAAAACATCGTAGTTCTTAGCCGGTCTTGACGTGGTGGAGGTACCTCCTCCGTCAAGACGACCGAGCCTGTGTGACGAGACTGGGCTCACATTCGACATATTTTATTGGGAGGTTTTACGCTCCAACGATTAGTTTATAGACCGTAAAATCCGATGTAATTCAAAGATTATGACGTCGTAAGATCATAAAATAAAATTGCAATTCATCCATTCAAATTGGAAAAATTCGAAACTCAAAAATGTTGTTTGACACAATACTATCCTCCTAACCCTACACAGTCCAAGCATTTTGACATGCTTTTCGAAAATTTCCTTGCGTAGTGGTTTAGTCAATGGGTTTGCCACCATATTCTCAGAGGATAAGTACTATGGTACTTCAGATTCTTAACTGCTGCTATCGCTACTTGATTGTCAGAGTAAATCCTAACAGGTTTACTCCCGTCCTCGACGTCAAGCAGGGCAATTTAGAGTCGTCTAAGACAGATAGCATCCTGTGCATTCTTAGAGAGGGCCACGAATTCGGATTCCATCGTGGGCAGCGCGACACATGATTGCTTCTTGCTCATCCATGAAATGAAGACATTAGCAAGGAGAAATACTCCTCCTGAGGTGGACTTACGATCATCCGGATCGCCACCATGGTCGGCGTTACTGAACCCAGACAATTCTAATTTCCTAACCTCAGCACAGTCCGTAGTCGACAATACATTTTAGGTATCGAATAATTCGTTTTAACGGCTCGTAAATGTTGATATCCATGGTCTGATTGGAAACACGCTACTAAGGCCACAACGTAACAGATATCCGGATGAGTGCATTGCAAGGCTTACATCAGAATACCAACCATACTGAGGTACTCTGCACTCTTCATCTGTTCAAGCTCCGCCAGGTCTTTTGGGCCCTCACGCTTTGACAGCGCGCACCCAAACACTACCGGCGTATCTACGGGTTTGGAATCTTGGAGATTGAACCTTCTCAACAATTTGTTGATATAGGCTTGTTGGGAAATACATATTTTCCGAGCAGCCCGATACCTAGAAATCTTAATTCCTAGGATGTACGTGGGTTCTCCTATGTCTTTCATCTCAAATATAGATGCCAGCCATGACTTTGATTCATTCTTGTAACTCACATCATTTGCGGCAATAAGTATGTTATCGACGTACAACGTCAAGATAACGTACTTTGACCCAGAGGTCTTTGTGTACATGCAGGGGTCCAAGTGAAGATTCACGAATAAATTGCCAAAGATTTCCTCGTGGAACAGCGGTACCATTGCCAAGATGATTGTTTAAGACCATAGATTGATCTTTAGAGTTTACAAACTTTACGTTTGTTTCCTGGGGTAACGAAACCCTCCGGTTGCTCCATATAGATCTCTTCCTCCAGGTTACCGTGAAGGAACACGGTCTTAACATCCATTTGGTGCAGCTCCAGATCGAGGCTTGCAACTAAGGCCATGATGGCTCGGACTATGGTGTAACGCACAATCGGTGAGTACATCTCATCAACGTTTCCATCAGCAGTGAGTTTTAGTTTCAGAACCCAATAAGCCCCTATTGCTCTACGGTTAGCAGGCAAATCAACCAACAACCATACCGAATTGGCTTTCATAGAGGGGATCTCTTCCTCAATTTCTTTCCTACATTCTTTTGCTTGAGGTCCATCCAATGCTTGTTTAACTGTTACCAGTTCATCAATCGAAGTCAGGGTGAACAATTCACCTCTTTCAATGGGATACTTCTTAGGAGAAGTTCGATGCGTTTGACTACGTCTAGGATCAATATTCCCATCTTGAATTTGAACTACACTCCCACTGGGAACAATGCTCCCACTAGGAACAATACTCCCACTGGGAACAAGGGCGCTGCTGAAACCTTCACCTACAACTTTTTTTGGACGACCTCTTGGTCTCGGGTTTCTATCGCCGAGATTAATTCCATGGTCGCTAGGACCAGGAACCAATGTGGTTGTGCCTCTCCCACTGTTAACAGCAGGTAGTTGAGGAATTATAGGACTCTCATCCAACGGTTCAGCAATGTGATGATCAGGTTCCAATTGATTCACACCTGCAGCAACAGTGATCTGCGTGGTAGAATTGACTCCTTTTACTGGATTTATCATGAAAATGTCTCCATTCTCATTTACCATGTCATTCACTGGTGTTTCCGTCTCAAATCTCACACTAGAAGTAAGCGCGACCTGAACATCATCATCCTGTTCTAGTTCAATTAAGACTTCATTCGTTTTAATGTTACCAAGCATCGGAAATTCGTCCTCAAGGAACGTAACTTCTCATGTTCGACCAAGCCACCTTTTTCCAGAGTTGTCCTTAACACGTGTCCCTTAGAGTTCGTAGTATCGTTAAAGATACTTTCAGTCCTCTAAGTTCCAACTAGCCGTATCGGCTGTCGGACGATACGTGTGTGCTGCGCCACCCGCATGGTTGCAGCTCGGTAAAATCCATCTCTTTACCAATTTAGAGCTCCTATGGTGATGGTTATCCGATTTTATATGAAATAGGTTCAACACATGATGTGCAGTCAACTACACATCATCCTTGAAGGAGATTGGAAGTTGAGCAAGCGATATCATGATACTGACCATGTCCGGGAACTGTGTGATTATGATGCTCCACCAATCTGATTCGTCAGAGGCGATATACAGATCGTCATTTAACGGACAATCAATTTCATTGCATACTCATATTCCGAGGTTTTGTCCATCTCAGATCGTGCATTAGGTTATCACCTTTTGCTCGTTTCACAATTCTCTACGAGAAGTTGTATGAGTACCATAAACCGTTGGGTTATATATAAATGCAATGAAAATTTATTTCGAGCATTAAATCAAACACTTCTTACTAAATTTGTAATTTGAAATGATGTGTCCCGTCTATCGAGGGATTCGCGCGTTGCGCGCGTCACCAGATGTAACTCTTGGTGAAATTGTTTCTTTTCCAAAATTTAATCTTATCGGTTTCGCACATGTTCGTCGTTACCATTTATTAATTACATGGAGTACAAATAATGAAGATTTAGAGTTTCATTCTAAGCTTGCAATCGATGGAGTATTGATGAATAAGGATATGTGTGAGCGCTTTATGCTTCGGCTTGACGACCTAACCGATTACTTCAGCATCATTTCCTTTATTGGAGTTAAAACCGACCATTTGACCGGGTTGATTAATTGATAAGTGAATTGTATTCCGAATTGAATTGACTTCAATAACTATCACTTAATTCAATAATCCAATAAATACCAATTACCAAAATTATTAGGAACAACGAAAGTTAAATGACGTCAACAAGGGTCTTGTAAAGCAACAACAAAGAGAAATTGTTCATCTAGAATCTTAAAGCCATGTCGAACACCATACCTGAAAAGAATTCACGAGTGAATCACATCAGACGATTTGTGTTTTTTAAAACATTTTACGACTTTATATACACGGCAAACAAGGTGTCCATGAGACACACTTTCATCAATAGTTTCTTGACCCACCAGATTTTCTTTTGAGCCTTTTGCCGCTCGATTCTAGAACTTTGCGCATATGAGTGAAGTCGTCCTCCAACTCATAAATTTCGTTAGCGTTTAGGCCTTCAAACAGTCTCAAAATCGTCCATGTTCGACCACGGGGTCATGCTCGGTTGTGCTAGGTAGAATCCTCGTAATTCGGATGGGCACAAACTTTTTCACCTCGAGCGTGTGATTGATCCCGGGAGCCTTATGAAGAGGCACCCGAAGTATCCTCATGGACTCAGAACTCATATCTAAGGCCAGGCTCAATGTTCTCTTTTCGGCGTATGAGCGCAGTGCTTAAGAAAAAGGCCAAGTTACCACGTCTTTGGAAACTGGTTGGGTTTTACTAAGGGTATGAGCGATGAGGATGGTCAAGTTCACCTGTAATTCACCGGCTCTTGTATTCACTAGGTGGCCACCAATTGGATATTAGTTGAAGGTTGTGAATACTTGTACGGATGCCCTGGAGAAGTATTCCTATGTGGAAACTGGGCAATAGGAGAATTATTAGTTGATCTAGGATACAATGCGATACAAATTGATGTTTTCAACAGGTTGATTTGAGACAGGGAATCAACGTTCCGTGGGCGCTACAACACTCCTAACAGATGAGTAGCACGATGCCCTTCGCATCCGCCGGTCGCACGGCAAACCTCGTATGAACTGTTCGGAAGCAGAGACAAGATCGGAAGAGTGAAATGTTGATGCGATTTGGACAACAATACATTAACAGGCATCCTCCCATTCCGGCGAGTGAGAGCTGTTAGCATATGGTGATTGGGCGCCGTAAATGGAAGCCCATTAATATGTATATGTTACCTAAGAAATTGGGTAAATGTCACATTGGGGAAATTGGGCTTGACCTAAATCCCAATTGACATGAGAGGCCCAAAATTGGGCCTCCCTTACACATATAGGCCGGCCGAAATAATGAAGGTGCAAAGTGGACTTTTGTCCACTTTGCTCCTCCTATAAATAAGGGGTGTTAGGGTTTTCATTAGGGTAATTCAAAATACCTCCTAAGTGGTGATTTGAGAGAAAAATTCTCCTCCCCAAACACATAGTTCGGCCGAACCATATACTACACCAAGGGTGTGCCAATTTTCTTCGAGCAAATCACTCCGGAGATCCGTCCCTGCCAATAATCGATCAGAGGCTTTTCTGTGGAGCTAATACCGCGTAGGACTTACTTAACAAGAACTTTTACGGGTTCCGTCTGATGGATCGTGAACTCCCTCAGCAGGATCCTTGGACTACAGAAAAGGTTTAAGGTATGTGCACATCTTCCGCTCCGTAATTCTGATTACAAGCATGTACCTGTGTTTATGTTTCCGTAGTTATCTGCCCCATAATCCAACAGTTTTTCTATCATGTTCAGCTCAATCATCCCTTTTGGATATATCGCATCGCCTCTGAATTCCATCAAAGGTAGGTGTAGAGGTGTGAGATCTTTACTTGTTTTTCCAAGTTTTTCTAACATCTTCATGGATAGAATGTCTCCTGAACTTCCTTCATCTACGAGTATCGTGTTAATGTGAGAATTACTATTTTGCATTGTGATAACCAGTGCGTCTTCCTGGGTTTTGGTCACATTGTCCATATTCTTTGGTGAGAATTATATAACTTCGATTCGTTTGGGTTGGGGGTGTATTGCTGGTGTTTTGGTTATCTCCTGTTGAGATGCATACACCTCTCTTGCGATGGACGTCTCCCCTACCGCTGTCAGACCTCCATGCACCAGATTGAGTGTAGCTATCTGACTCCGAAGGTAGGTTATGACTTTTAGTTCGTATCACACGAGACGACGCCAATGTTGGATTTAGTGCCACTCGTGCTGTGACCTTTGTTGCACTTCTCCACTTCTTGTCGTGCTCCTCTCCTTAGTTACCTGCATAGAGGGGTATACCGGGGGTGTCCCGGTGAACCATCTCCGATGCCTAAGTAAGTTTCGATTTGAGAGAGATAAAGGAATAAAGAAAATAATAGAGAGAGAGAGCTTAAACCTTTGAATGAAGAGGGTGAACAGTATTTATAGAGATTCATACTAAACCATGGTCGGGATAAGCTTATCACGACTTAATCGGGGATAAGTTGAGTTATACCTGTTTGGCAATGATGTTTTCAGATGGGTGTTCTTAGGGGTAGGGGGCCGATCAGTCGACCTATTGCTCAGGGGTCGACTGATCGCCCGCACGAGTCGATTTGTCCATGACAAGTCGACCGAGCAACTTGTTCGTAACAAGTCGTTTGAGAGGCTTGTCATGAGCAAGTCGACCGATTTCGGTCTGTTCATGTGCGGGGGCGTATTTTTCGATTATTCCCTACGAGGATGTTTGTCTAAATTAAGGGTATATCCATGACTTTCTACCATTTTTTTTTCTTTCGTGAACACCTGATCTTGACATGATCAGGGGTTCAATCCCCGCTAGTGACCATTAGAATGGAAAAATATTCATGTCCAGCACTTTACCCCTTACGGACTGACCCGGTGCGTGGGGATTAGTCTATGCGTGGATCGAGTATGCTACGGGTGCTGCCCTCCTGATGAGGGCCCCCTATGACCACCTCGCGGTAAAAAAAAAGACGTTACTTAGAAACAGTGTTATCAGAACCGGACCGGTGGTCGAACCGGACCGGTGGTCGAACCGGAAAGGCTTCTGCTTCCCGGTTCTCCGGTTTGAACCTGGTTCGAACCCGGTCCGACCGACCCTCCACTTTCCTTCTCATTCATGTGACCCACTTTCCCTTCCCTTCTCATTCAACCTTCATTCACCTTCCCCTCACCTTGACCCCTCACTTTCCCCTCCCTTAACCCCTCACCTTCCCCTCATCGTGACCAAAATTCAAATCCCACCCCCTCCATCTCACCTTCCCCTCCCTCCCTCCACTTTCATTTCCCTTCACCGTAGCGGCCGATCGGTTTCTCGACCGGGAGCGTGGCGGAGCCAAGGTTGCCGTTATTAGAATGAAGAGGAGGAAGAAAGAGAAGAAACCAAGAAGGTGGTGGATTTGTGCCTCGAAGAAGGAGTCGACGACATATCTGCATTAATTTAGAAACCCTTATTCTCGGGTTTGCATAACATTTGGGTGTTTGGTTTTTCTGTGTGTGCTTCTCTCTTCTCTCTAAGTGGGTCCCTTACTTTGGACTCGAACTGAATGGAGGAAGGAGAAGAAGTCAAGAAAGGAGGAGAGGATGGGTATCGAGCGGAGCAAAAGCAAGCAAGAAACAACTCGGATTTCGGGCTCCCGAGGAGAATTGTACAGAAAATGAATAATTAAAGAAAATGGAGCAACTTTGCGCATGACAAGCAAACCCTTTTGTTTTTATAAAGAAAAAGTCAGAACTGACGAACCGGAGAACTGGCCGGTCAGCTCAGAACCGGACGTTTATCTAAAAACCGGCATTTCGAACCGGATTCACTTACATCCGCCGGATTTGTTCGAACCGAACCGTAGAGGGCACCGATTCCGGTTTGAACTCGGTCGGACCGTCGGTCCGGTCCGGTTCCGATAACATTGCTTAGAAAGATCTTTTTATAAAGAAATGAAGAGTTAAAACTTTCAACATTTGATGAGAGTTGAAAAGCAGGAAGGTAAGTAAAGAGCTTCCAAAATCAAAGGAAGACTGAAGAGGAGAAGAGCGTCTCATTTCGTCATATTGCAACGCATATCATGCCAACCCCAGCCCAATAAAGAATCAATCAAGTGTTTGACTCCAGTGCCGCGTCAAAGGTTTTACCCTTCTCCTCCTAACAAGGGCACCTCGTCTTTGATTCTTCCTTCATTCCCATTGTAGTTCCTTCGATCTGTATTCGTGGTTTTATTCTTCTTTGCAGCTGCTTTCTTCTGGTTCTTCTTTTTCAATGAAGTAAATTCCTTTCTTGATTCCACGTCTTTCTTTCTTTTATATTGATTCTCTTCTCTTCTGAATCCGAGAAATTTATTATATTCCTTTTTCTGAAGAATTCACACACCCCCACATGCATGTTCTTCTCGGATGTGTCTTATCTTATGTGGGTTGGATTGGATCGCATTCCCTAGAACCATCTCTTCTCTCTCTTCTTCCACCTTTAGAGATAGAGAGGATAGGGAGGTGCTGGTAGTTCCTTTTGGTCGCGAAGAAGAAGAAGAAGAAGAAAGGTGAGATTCTGGCGGCCCCCTTTTGGATCTTTGGACCTACCTCTCTCTTTCTCTCTCCGTATTCTTTGCTTGGCTTCTCTGATCTCAGCAATCTTTTTTTGCTTGTATGGTAGTACTTCTGTTACATTGCATCCCCTTTTGGGCAACCAAGTAATAATCCCTTGCAACTGGGTTTTTGTAGAAAGAAAGCCGTGATATGAACTAGTCTTGCCCTTAATTGTCCCTTGACTAACATTTCTCAGTAGTTTGAATTGAAACTGCCGACAGTTTCATCCATGGCTTCCATTGATGTTTCAAGATATGCTCATAGCCCTATCCATAAAGCAATTGCAACCAAGGATCATGGAAATCTGAAAAAATTACTTGGGGCCCTCCCAAAGCTTTGTGACCCCAACGAAATCAAGACTGAGGCCACTTCCCAATCCGAGGAGGAGAAGGTTGAGGCCATATCTGCTGTCATAGATCGAAGAGATGTTCCAAACCGGGATTCCCCACTTCATTTGGCTGTCAAAATCAGGGACGAGGTTGCCGCAGAGATGCTCATGGTGGCTGGGGCTGATTGGAGCCTACAGAACGAACAGGGTTGGAATGCATTGCAGGAGGCAATCTGTACTAGACAGGAGAGCATTGCCATGACCATTGTTAGGCATTACCAGCCATTGGCATGGGCCAAATGGTGTAGGCGGCTGCCTCGCTTAATAGGAACAATGCACCGAATGAGGGATTTCTATATGGAGATCAACTTTAACTTTGAGAGTTCAGTTGTTCCCTTCATATCCAGGATCGCCCCTTCGGATACCTACAAGATCTGGAAAAGGGGTGCTAACCTGAGGGCGGATATGACATTAGCCGGATTTGACGGGTTTAGGATTCAGCGTGCGGATCAGAGTGTTCTTTTCTTAGGAGACGGATCTGCAGATGGGAAAGTTGCTGCAAAATCGCTTTGTATGATATCTCATAAGGAGAAGGAAGTGATGAATGCACTGGATGGTGCTGGGTCTCCATCTAGTGAAGAAGAGATTAGGCAGGAGGTGAATGCAATGTCTCAAACAAACATATTCAGGCCTGGGATTGATGTGACTCAGGCCATTCTGCTACCGCAGTTGACTTGGAGGCGTCAGGAAAAGATGGAGATGGTTGGATCATGGAAGGCTAAAGTGTATGACATGCACAATGTAGTTGTTAGCATCAAGTCTAGGAGGGTACCGGGTGCAATGACAGATGATGAGTTCTTCTCAACTTGCAATGAGAATGAGTCTGAATCTGAAGAGTTTGATGACATCCTAACAGAAGAAGAAAGGAAGCAACTTGAGGCTGCCCTTAAGTTGGATGCAACAGAATTGAGCAATGAAAATTGCCCTGATGGGATCATCAAGCACCGCCATAGTTGTTTTGAGCGGCGGGATGTTCCAATTGAAGATTTGAGTGATTCTGTAGAGGTGAAGCAGCAGCAGCAGGAGAAGAAGGGGTGGTTTTCAGGCTGGAGGAAGAGGGAGTCTAATAAACATCCAGAAGTACAAACGAAAATGGCTCCACCGAGAAATTCTCTTTGTTTGGATGATAAGGTGAGTAATTTACTAAATGATGATGATTCACCACCATCTAGAGTTCAGAAGATGAAGTCTGAAAAGCAGTCAATGGAGATTGGTATGAAGAGCAATGAGAATCGTAAAGGAAGGGAGAGAGACAACAAGCCATCTTCTTCTTCTTCTACAAGCTCCGAGAGGCGAAAGGATGAAATGCGTGAGAATGAATATAAGAAGGGATTGAAGCCTATACTCTGGCTTTCTCCAGATTTCCCTCTGCAGACTGAAGAACTCTTGCCTCTGCTCGACATTCTTGCCAATAAGGTTAAGGCAATTCGTCGGTTGAGAGAATTGCTCACAACAAAGCTTCCGATGGGAACATTTCCAGTCAAGGTACTTTTCTCCCCTCGAGAGATAACCAGTTCGTGGTTACTTGTTTTGCTAATCTGTTATTGGCCCATTCATTCTTAGTTTGTTTCTAAACTCATTTCCAGTTGTGTGTGTGAATGTGAGCTACTGTAGAATAAGAGCAATGAGTTATTGGTGCATGTCTTGGTTGCTATATCTAATCCTATGATTCCTATCCCATCCAGTGATGGGAGACAACTCTTTGTTGACACGCATATTTAAATGGTTTGGTTTTCTTTATTGTCTTCCCCTTACAGAACCATGTACGTGTAACAACCTACTAGTAGATTCATTCGCCTATGTTGAGACACCCTCAGCCGATTATTTTAGTATTGCTGCTAACAAAGAATGGATTGGACTGTGATAAAAAGAAAGAAACGGTTAGTAAGTAATGCAGCAATGGTATAGTATTATATTATCGAGACCACAAGTGGTTTCTTGATTCTTCAGTTGAGGATGATATGATTTAATAACTAAACAAGCATACTCTCTGGTAGAGCATTTGTGATGGATGGATAGAACACACAATTTAGATCCGTATACTGTCTGTATCAAATTGTAAAACTAAGCATGATGAGCATTTTGAGTGATGTTTTTTTAGAACTAGTTTAATTTGTTTGTTAAACAAATGTAGTGTTGTTGATATTTGTATGAATGTTGTTTTTGTAGGTTGCTATTCCAGTGATTCCCACAATTAGAGTGATTGTGACGTTCACAAAGTTTGATGAAATATCAGGGCCGTTGGATGAATTTGCAACCCCACCATCAAGCCCTACAAGCGATGATGCAGCTGATGAACCGCCTTCTTCTTCTTCTTGGTTCCAGTGGATTAAATCGGGGTACAACCGCCCTGGTGCTTCATCCAGCAACTCTAGGATGGAGACTGACCCGTTTATGATACCCGAGGACTATAAATGGATCACAGCAGAAGAGAAGAAGAAAAAGATGCAGCAGGACAAGACCAAAGCTAATAAGAAGGGCAAGGGCTCCAATCATCAAAGGTAAGAAGAACAAGCAATTTCTTAAGGTTCCATTCAACAAACACGTAGTCGGGTAGCAAATATACATATCGTAAAATTGGTGAGCAAAATGTGTGTTATTGCTTAATTGTTGGTTAGTTGATTATTATTACTGTGTAAAAGGAAAAGAAAAAAGGGGTTGTAAAGTTTGAAGAATTGGTTGATTCATTCTAGTTGTGGCTGCTGGATATAGGTTCTCAAACAAATTTATTTCCAAGTTGATGTTTTCTTCAGATCTCTTCCCTCCATCAAAATTGGCATGCATAAGTTGTATTGGTGTTGACTAACAAGAAAACAACTTACCAGCTAATTTTCACCTTCTTATTATATAAAAGAAAGGGGTTAAGAACCTTAAAAATTGTCTCAAGTTTGCTTAATGAGTCAATATTCACTGTCCCAAGTTTCATTTTGTTGCGATTTGGTGTCTCCGTCAAATTTTGGGGTTAAATTTGACAGAAATTGGTCACATGACCGAATAAATCTCTATAATACCCCAAAAATGCCACGTGCCTGTCACGTGCCAATTATTTTTTCCCTAATTCATGATCCAATTTGAAATGATGGAAATACCCTTCTGCATAATACGAGTTTCAGACACCAAATAACAACATTAATACTTCATACATTTTCTTTCAACAACGTTAATACTTCATACCTTCACTTTCAATAATATTAATACTTCATACCTTCTTTTTCAACAACAGTAATATTTGTGTTCTAAACATGATGATCTTGGTTCTAAACAATCCAAACACGTCGAAACCTCAGATCCTTGTAATATTTGAGTGGAAAAGGGAGAAAGATGTTAACTTTTAGGGAATTTTTCTTCAATTTCATTTTTAATACTCTGGGTGGCTCGGAATCAGAGGTGGATAGCCCGGAATCGGATGTGGGTGGCTCAGAATCGGAGGTGGGTGGACGAAATCGGAGGTGGGTGGCTCGGAATCGGAGGTGGGTGGCTCGGAATCGGAGGCTTTGCAAAAAAAGGGTTAATGGTCCACTTCATACCGTATGTTTGCACGAAATCCACTATTCATACCGTTTTTTTTTACCAAAGGTTTCCCTTTTGTACTGTTTTCATACCTTCGTTAAAGTTCTGTCCATTTTAGCCATTAAAAGTCACGTGTCATGCAATAATTGACCTAGCCAGACCTAGCTTAGGGCTAGGTCCGGCTATGTCAATTTGGTTCAAGGGTTCGATATTGAAATTTTAGGACTAAATTGAACAAATTAAAAGTTAGAAATGTATTAGAGGGACTAAATTGAACAAAACTAAAAGTTTAGGACCACTCACGTGCACGACACATGACTTTTAACGGCCAAAATGGACGAAACTTTAACGGAAGTATGAAAACGGTACAAAATGGAAACGTTTGGTATCAAATTGGTACAAAAAAAACATATGATATGAATAGTGTATTTCGTGCAAACATAAAGTATGAAGTGGACCCTTAACCCTAAAAAAAATTAAAGGGGTAAAATTGTCGTTTCATCTCATTATATCAAAATTAACCCAAAATCCAAAATGTAACAAAAAAAAAAAAAAAAAAAAAAAACTAAATTGCAAGTGAAACTTGGATACTATCTAACTTATTTTGCACTGAATAAGCTGTTGGCCAAAAAATGGATGCAAATGAAATGTATGACCTCACAATTCAAATTAAATAAAAAATTATGAAAATCCGACTAATGCACCTTATGTTTAGGCATGTTATACAATCTACCATATTTATTGGTTGCACATCAACGTAACGTTTAGCATAATGTTATTAGATAATGAGTATAACTGCAAAAGTTAATCAAATATTTGAAGGACGAGCTATACAAGACATGATTCATTGAATTACAAAAATCTCGACTCCTCAATCAATAGGCACTGTTGCGTCCGGGATGAACAAGGTCGTGAGGACGCATCTGTTCGCGTGGTTGTGCGGGCTTTTTGGGCTGTAACCCTTCCGTCGGGAGGAGGTTGGGCCACTGACGAGTGTTCGGATTTGCTCCCGTAAAGGTCTGTGACTCGGTTTGGCTGTATCTCAAGAGGCGGTGGTCTTTTAAGTCTTTCGTGCCTTGCTCTTCTCTTAGTGGTTTGTGCACAAATGTAGGCGTCTGGGCGGCGATTCCTGCACGAAGGACCAATGCTAGCACGGAGAGGGGGGTGGTGCTAGCGGAGCCCTCTCCGATGCTTAAGTCACTATAAGGGCAAAAAGATAATTTCTAGAGAGAGAATATTTCTAGAGAGAAGTCAGAGCTCAAAATACCAAAGTTGGGCAAATGAGAGAATGTGTGAAAATGGGTGGCCAATACCTCCTATTTATAGGTTTTCTTGGGACCGGACCCGGTTTTAAAGCGGTTTGATGACGGTTCAAGATCATGCGGTAACCGTCATCCATATTGGTAATGTGCGAACTTGACTTCTCTACGCGCAACGGTAATCGCGTATACGGTAGTCGCGCGATACCCGTAAGGCAATCCGGACCTCGTCGAATTTGGGCAATTCGGCGAGGTCCGGATCGCCGCGCAACCCGGACCTCCGGATTGCTTTGCGCAACCCGGAGGTCCGGTCCGGACGCGCGTAAATGCGCTTCCGGACCGTTTTGATTCCGTGGGAGATGTTTTTAAACCGAGATGTAATTTTTGACGCGTTTACGAGGCCCGAAATGTAAATACGAACCCGAATTGGACATTTATCCATCACTTGCCCCCGAGTCAAGTAACGGTCTAGAACCTTTCTTGACTCTATTTTAAGTTAGGATACTTGTCCAATTTGAGTTTGACGCTAACCTTTCGGTTTTGATCGTTGGTCGGACGCAAGCATCTTGATTTCGTCCGTCGTTCGATTTTCCGACCGAATGACTTTGTTTCCTGTCATCGTGGTTAGTGCAATAGGAAATGTATATGCGCAAGTATGGTTATCGTCAGAGACATAGGCAATTGATAATACACTATGCGAGCATGCCTCTATCAATACGCATGTATACGTAATGGACACAGCAAGATCATAATTACGTAGTGCAAGAAATAGAAACCGTACGCTTCTAAAACAACTAAGTGATTACCAAATCATGAATCATGCGGTTGCAACGTACATGTAAGGTGGTGGGTTTGATACGTGCCATGTCAAGATACGCATAGGAGTAGATATTTTAAGAGGAGAGGGTAGAGTATACCGTAGGGGTTTAGGCTTGAATGTAGGTAGACTAATCCTTTAATCCTTATCCACAAAGCATCTCTTTGGGATATGTAAATACACACATCCCCATTTATCCTTCCAGCACCTTGGGAGTCCATCATTCCATTTCCTTTGCAGGTAATTCATTCTCCTTTTCCCGAAATTGCTTTTGTGTTCAAAATTTCTTCGCCGTCGTGGAGCTTAGACACATTCTGACAGTTTCGAGTCTGATCTTTGGCTTGTTTTGAGAAGTTGACACCACCATTCGACTCGGTTCGTCCCAAGGATTCCAGCGCCGCCTTCGGAGCCTCCAGGAGCCACCGGACGCGCTCTCACGCGCCACCGCGTGTGAAACTCCTTCGTCGGAGCGTGTGGCCCACGCGCCGCCTTCCCGGCCTCGCCTCGTTGCGGTCCTTACCTTTCCGGAATCGTCTCGACGAGGGGAGTCCATTGGGATAATTTCCGTCACGTTTTGAGGTAATTTGAAAATTCGAATTTTCAAAACAGCTTCGACTTGAATGCCGATGTCACCGTATTGTTGTTCGTTTGAGCTGTTTTCCGTTGACGATATGTGGGACTGTTTGTTGATGCTTATATGTCGAGTAATTACTGATTGATTGCTGTTATTATCGTTGTTTGTCCATAATTTAGGCGATTTTTCATTTCCGTGGATAGTTGATGTAGAATTCCCCGTATCTTCGTGTAGAAGCTTTTTTGGTCGATATGCATAATTTTCCTTCTTGGCGGGTTTTTTGGTTGACGGGGATTGCCCAATAACTTTAGGCATAGTCACTTGTCGTCTTGACGTCTTAGAGAAAAATTTTCCTTAAGCGTTGCCGCGTCCGATCCTTACGGTTTGTCGCGTTAATTCCACCGTTTGCATGATAGCTCCTTAAGACGTTAGTTCCTTCTATGGTACGTACCAACTTTACTATGTGTGTGGAACTTGGTCACGTGCGTTAACTTTTTGATACGCGCGTTGACTTTTGATACGCGCGTTGACTTTTGATACGCGCGTTGACTTTTGATACGCGCGTTGACTTTTGATATGCGCGTTGACTTTGATACGCGTATTGATGTTGATGCGCACGTTGATGTTGATACGCGCGTTAACTTTGATACGCGCCTTAATGTTGATACGCGCGTTAACTTTGATACGCGCATTGATGTTGATACGCGCGTTAACTTTGATACGCGCATTGATGTTGATACGCGCGTTAACTTTGATACGCGCATTGATGTTGATACGCGTGTTAACTTTGATACGCGCATTGATGTTGATACGCGCGTTAACTTTGATACGCGCATAGATGTTGATACGCGCGTTAACTTTGATACGCGCATTGATGTTGATATGCGCGTTAACTTTGATACGTGCATTGATGTTGATACGCGCGTTAACTTTGATACGCGCATTGATGTTGATACGCGCGTTAACTTTGATACCCGCATTGACTTTTGCTTGCTCCTTGCAGATTGTGGGATTGTAGAAACTTCTTGCAGAGCTTCCTTCCCTTTGATTGCGTTGATACAATGAGTAAGTCCCTCATTCTTACTTCGAACATTTTTGAGCATTTTGACATTCATAAAGGATTTTTTTGAACGGCTATATGACTTTTGTGAATTCATATTGCAGGTTGGTTTGCTGGAAAGAGTTCGTCACTTCATTAGGCGGCTTCGCGTATTGCTTCTCGTGCCGATCCGGCTTTGGTGAGCCCTGCCCCCATCACTCCTACCAATTCGGGGCGTGATCTTGGCAAAGGATCTTCTCCTCATGTGATTGGGGATACTCCCCCAGTGTCTGATTCTCGCGTTTCTTCCAAGCGGGCTGACACAGTGGCGCGTGGACCGACTGATCCCAAGCGCTTGAAGCCAAATGCGACTACTTCCACTCGTAAAGGCAAGGAAGTCGCGAGTCGTAATGTAGCATCATCTGCCCCCCAGTTGGGAAACCGACCTGTGGAAGGCCGCGGACTTTGTAAGTATACTTTTGATGAATGTATTCCGCAGTTTTGTTATTTGTTGTTAACTACTTTTCTTTCTTTGTCGTAGCGGTTCCTCCTCTCAGGCGCGACCATCTGGTGTACCCCGTTGGGTTGGACATTACCGGGGATACCTGGGCTCCTTTTGGTAATGGTGGAGTTTATTTCCCCAAGGAGTCTTCACTTCGCACTCCAGAGGTTGGAGTTCGCGTGTTGCGTAGGTGTGTTCCACCAAGTGATAGGCGTTCTTGCCCAACGACTGATGAGGAGGCTGAGGCTTATGCACAGGGTGCCTTATCCCGATTTGCTCCTGTAAGTAACTTGATTCTTCTGCCAAGTTTGTTGCTTTTTCGATTTATGTTTGGCTTATCGCGTTGATATGTGCAGGTTGTAGCCGACATGGTGAACATGTCATCTTTTGTCATGGAGCTTGTGAGCGCGAAGCAGGCGGCTATGGATAAGTGTGACGCTGTGCGCCAAGAGTTGCTGCGAACCAAAGAAGAGGTTCGCGTGTTGAGTTTGAAAGCTACTGCTTCTGAGAGTCGTTATGAGGCGCGCCATACTCGCTTGTCAAAGCTTGAGTCTGAGATGATCGCTCTTGAGAAGAAGGTTACAGATGATCTTCATTCTCAAGGAGCGGAGTTAGCTGCTCTTGGTAAGGAGAGTCGTGAAAAGGGCATACAAGTGGGTTTCACCAAGTATTTGGGAACTTCAGACTTTGAAGCCGCTGTTGAGGAGAAAGTGAACAACTTGATGAGCGAGCGTTCTGAAGATTACTTCACCCATGTGAAGGATCTTGACCCTGGGTTCCCTTTTGGCGAGTTGGGGCCATATGCGGGTTACGCTCTTTCTCACATTGAGGCGCTGAACCTTTTGGAGTGTGGCCATCCAAACTACGAGGTGTTGGTCGATGATAGCGGAGATGTGAACGTCATTGTCACTTTTCCCGAGTTTATGGAGGTTGCCCCCGGGCCTCCTGGTGGTGCTGCTATTTGAACTGCTCGTTTTACATTGAGCATGTTGGGCTCGTTTATGAGTCCGCTTGCCTCCTGACTTCTATGTTTAGAAACTTGTTGGAGTTGTTGTTTGACTGTTGCTTGTGACTTGTTCGCTTTGAACTACGTCAGATGAACTTGTTTTATACACAGCAGTTTGCATGATAACTTGTTAGTAATATTTCATACCGTTATCGCTTACTGTGTTTCCTGAACCCGGATGACTAGTAGTGTAAACGTAGTTCCCGCAATCGTGACTGATAACTACTTTTGATTCAAGATTGTTCGTACGATGCGTTATGCATGTTGTACGTCTTCCTGCATAGCTTGACACTATATCCGTCGAAGCTTGTCAAGTGACTCGCGTATAGCGACTTTACAAGTAGTATGTTTGAAATGTATTATCTTCGCTTGAGCAAGATACTAGTTTATACCGTCTCTTAGTTCCACTCTAAGGCGACGTTGTACAAGACTCTACTTGTAAATTTATGAGTTTTAAACAGGGTGCGCACCTGCCAGCGTGTATCAACCCGCGTTGGGGAAGCATACGTAAAAACTTTTTGGGTTTTGAAAGAGAGTTTTGCGAACCTTGAAATCTTTGTTTGATAAAATGTTTGGAAAAATGTTTGATATATAAAATATTTGATAAAATACTTGACAAAATATTTTGCAAAATATTTGTGATACATGATTCTTGCGTCCAGGGACCATGTAACACTTTTTGAGAGTATGAATTGTGATGCATGTTTTCTGCGTCCAGGAACCATGCAACACGATTTTGAAAATTTATAGTACAGAATTGTCATCTTGCAAGAGGACTTCCGTAATGAAGAGTGAACCCTTACCAGGAATTCGTTATGTGGGATTGTCGTCTAAACAGAGGACATCCACCATGAAGAGTGAACCCTTACCAGGAGTTCGTAATATGAGATTGTCGTCTAAACAGAGGACATTCACCATGAAGAGTGAACCCTTACCAGGAGTTCGTAATATGGGATTGTCGTCTAAACAGAGGACATCCGCTATGAAGAGTGAGCCCTTACCAGGAGTTCGTAACATGGGATTGTCGTCTAAACAGAGGACATCCGTTATGAAGAGTGAATCCTTACCAGGAATTCGTAACATGGGATTGTCGTCTAAATAGAGGACATCCGCTATGAAGAGTGAACCCTTACCAGGAATTCGTAACATGGGATTGTCGTCTAAACAGAGGACATCCGCTATGAAGAGTGAACCCTTACCAGGAATTCGTAACATGGGATTGTCGTCTAAACAGAGGACATCCGCTACTTATGGGGTGATCAGCCCGTTATCGTATTTGCCCATCCTGTTCTGAATCCAGGGAATGACTATGAACATGAGGATTTGTCTCTTTCTTCCACATGCCATTTTGATAGTAGTCCTTGGTGTTAATCCAAGATATTGCTTGTGGATGACGGCTTCTTGAATAGTCATCACCTTGAGCAAAGAATTGCTATAAGTTCCTTTTTTGTAGATAATCCGCAAGTTGTCCTTGCGTCATATAAGTTGGTTGTGGCCATAGCGCAATTGCTTTGTGTTGCCGGCACCTTCTTTGAGATAGATGCCAATTTATGAAAGGAGAGATGCACTCCTTGTTAGGGTAGATAATAGTTGTTGTAGTTACTTTGTTTTGTTTCCAAGTAACGTACATAGAGTAGTCGTGTTCCTACGAAGATAGAACGACTTCATTAGGTTTGTGAGATTATTACAGAGATGCCACTTTATATAAGGGAGTGGTCTTTTAAACAAGTAGATGCATTATGGAAATAAGAGCAAAAGGGCTTGATACAACAGCTCCTTTTTTGATAGAAAATTATCCTTTTATCCGTGGAATTTCTTCAGGTGTCCTCCACTAAATGTATTTGTAGAGATATTGCCATCTGCATCTTCGAGGCGATATGCGTTGATGTACGGGATGGATACGACCTTGTAAGGGCCTTCCCATTTTGGAGACATCTTGTTGATTTGATCGAGATGTGAGAATTCATTCCTTCTCCACACCATTTCTCCGACGTGGAATTGTCTTTCTTTCACCTTCCTGTTGTAATATCTTGCGGTTATCAAACGCATGCGTGCCTGATTGTGCTCGGAGTTACGCCTTTTCTCTTCAGCCAAGTCTAAGTCTAGACGCATGTCTATTTCGTTGGCTTGTGCGTTGAAATGGGTTGTGCGATAAGATGAGACAGCAATTTCGATGGGAGCGACTGCTTCCGTTCCATACACCAGGCTGAATGGTGTTTCTCCAGTTGACTCCTTTGGAGTTGTTCGAAGTGCCCACAGAACACTGCTAAGTTCTTCTGCCCATCCTCCTTTTAATGCGTGCACTCTTTTCTTGAGACCGTCTAGGACAGTTTTGTTGGCGGCTTCGACTTGTCCGTTGGTTTGAGCATGGCGGACTGAGGCGAAACGGTGGTTGACGTTGAGTCTTTCGCAAAATGTTTGAAGCCTTGAGCTCTTGAATTGTGGTCCGTTGTCGCTGATTAGGACCTTCGGAACTCCATATCGCGCGATGATGTGATTTCGGATGAAATCCATTATTTGTGCATCGGTTGTTTGTGCCAATGCCTTTGCCTCAATCCACTTTGAAAAGTAATCGATTGCGACGACGATGTACTTGGTTTGGCCTTTTGACTTTGGAAGTGGACCCACCAAATCGATCCCCCATTGTGCGAATGGCCATGAGCTTGCAATTGGGCTTAGCTCGGCGGCTGGTGCCGTGATACTTCTTGAATAAAGTTGGCATGATTCACATTCTGTGACCAAGTGCGTAGCTTGGTTCTTCATGGTTGGCCAATAGTATCCCAAGCTCAGAGTTTTGCGTATTAGAGATCTTGCCCCTTCATGGCAGGCTGCTTGGCCTTTATGTAAATCTTCTAACACTTTTTGGCCCTCCCGGGAGGTGATGCACCTTAGATATGGTGTTGAAAATCCTTTCTTGTAGAGCTCATCATCTATCAATGCGTAATTGACGGCTTGTCTCTGGATTTTTTGGGCTTGAACTTTGTCCTCGGGGAGCTTGTGGTCTTTGAGGTATGCCAATATTGGGGGTCCTCCAATCTGGATCTGGATCGATGCACAAGACTTCGAATTTGTCAATTACTGACAAGATTCTGTTTTCCACGAAATGTGTTTCTTTGCCTTGTTCATTGCCTTGTGCGAATTTGCTCAAGGCATCAGCTTCTTGATTTTCTTCTCTAGGCACCGCGGTGATGTCGAAGGTATCGAAGCTTGTGATGAGGTCTTTTGCTTGCCCCAAGTACTTTTGCATATTTTCTGATTTTGCCGCGTATTCGCCTTTAACTTGGTTGAAAACTAATTGCGAATCGCACTTCACTCGTAGATGTTTAACTCCGACACCTTTTGCAATTCTTAAGCCAGTTATCAATGCTTCGTACTCTGCCTCGTTGTTTGTTGCTCTAAATGTTAAGTTTAGAGCATACTTCAATGGATTGGATCCATCGGGAGGAATTAGGAGGAATCCGGCACCTGATCCCCCTATGTTTGAAGATCCGTCGGTGTACATTTGCCATACTTCGATATGTTCTTCAATTTGTTGAGGTCCAACTTGGGGGTCTGTGTCGGGAGTTATTCCGGTGAATTCTGCGATGAAGTCTGCCAATGCTTGCCCTTTGATCGCCGTTCGAGGAGCAAAGTGAATGCGGAATTCACTTAGCTCTACTGACCACTTTGTTAGCTTTCCTGACATGTTTGGCTTTGACAGGATGTGCTTCAGGGGTTGGTCTGTTAAGACTGTTACTTCGTGTGCATGGAAGTATGGCCTCAGCTTCCTTGCTGCTATTATAAGCGCGTAAAGGTATTTTTCGATTGGCATGTAGTTTACCTCGTACTTTGCAAGTATCTTGCTTACGTAGTAGACTGGAAGCTGGGTAGTCCCCTTTTGTTTGACAAGGACTGAGCTGACTGCCGTGTTGCTCGCCGATATGTATAGGAAGAGGGGCTCTCCTGGAATTGGTTTTGCCAATGCCGGCAATGTGCGCAAGTGTTGTTTTAATTGTTGAAAGGCCTCTTCACACGCTGGTGTCCATTCAAACTTCTTGTTTGCACGCAAGACTTCAAAGAATGGGAGTGCCTTGTCGCCTATTCTGGCAAGGAACCGGTTTAAAGCAGCTAGGCGGCCGTTTAGTTGTTGGACTTCCTTATGTCTCCTTGGGGACACCATTTCTTCAATCGCTTTCACCTTCTCTGGGTTAGCTTCTATCCCCCTCTAGCTTACCATGAATCCAATGATTTTTCCTGATTGTACGCCGAAAGCGCATTTTGTTGGGTGTAGGCGGACTTGATATTCGCGCATTCTTTTGAAGATTGCTCGCAAGTCGTCAACATGGTTGTGCCTTTTGGTTGACTTGACGACCATGTCATCCATGTATGCCTCCATTTTGGTTCCAATTAGATCGCCAAAGATGGTATTGACCATTCGCTGGTATGTTGCTCCCGCATTGATTAGGCCGAATGGCATCACCGTGTAGTTGTATATTTCACTATCTGCATAGAATGCAGTATGCGGCGCATCATCCTTGAACATCGGGATTTGGTTGTACCCTGAGTATGCATCCATTACAGACATTAATTCATGACCGGCAGTGGCATCGACTAGTTGGTCGATTCTTGGGAGAGGATATGAATCCTTTGGGCAAGCGTTGTTGAGATCTCTGTAATCGATGCACATTCGTAACTTGCCATTTGACTTAGGAACCAGCACCGGGTTTGCAACCCATGTTTGGTATCTTGATTCTTCGATGAATCCTGCGTCAAGCAGTTTTCCCACCTCTTCTCTGATTGCCAGTTTCTTGTTGCCCCCGAGGGGTCGAAGTTTCTGGGCTATTGCCCGAGTTCCCGGCTTGATGTTGAGTTTATGGGAAATGACTTCTGCGCTGATTCCGGGCATATCACTTGGTGACCATGCGAATAGTTCGTTATACTCTTTGAGGAGTGCCGTGATCTCTATCACTTCATCTTCTGACAAGGATGCTCCGATTTGGACCATTCTGTCTGGCTCTTCGATCTTTATGTGTTTTAATTCCTCTACTGGGGCCAGTCGGACACGACCTTCTCTTGGATCATCATCAATGATGGGCATGTCATATGGCTTGACGTTATTTTGGATTGCCACGTAGTAACAATTTTGTTACAACAGTTGATCTCCTTTGACTTCACCGATTCCAGCTACTGTTGGGAATTTGATCTTCTGGTGTGCTGTGGATGGCACCATTCCCCACGCATTCATGGTTGCGTATCCTAAGATACCATTGTATGCGTCAAGCTTTTGCACTACCATAAATGGTATTGCAATTTGGAGACGTGAGTTGCCTTCTCCCAGTATAACTGGCAGTGTTATGGACCCCAATGGGTAACTTGCATCTTCCATGAACCCCACTAAGGGTGAATTCATTTTGTTGACGTCCTTCTTTCTCCCCAAAGCTAGGATGACGTCTTTCGTGATGATATTGGGCGAACTCCCTCCATCGACCAAGATACGCTTGATGTCCATGCCGTCGATTGTCATGGTTATGACCAAGGCGTCATTATGTGGAAATGTTATGTGCGACTTGTCTTCCGAAGAAAAGCCGATGGCGTCTTCTAGGACAGCGTCTCCTTGCTGACTGCCCCTAGGTTCATGGATCATCGAGGAAGCGTATATTTCTCTCCCGTATGATGTTTCGCCTCCTGCCTCCAAGCCTCCATGTATCACGTGGATGCTTGGAAATTTTAGGCCATGCTGTGCGGATGGCACACTGCTTGCTGGCACGGGAGACAGTATGGATCTTTTGTGACGTCTAAAGCGCTTCCTGGTTTTTGACGGATTGACCTTAGTGAGAGCGTTGTGATTACTCGTCATGACTTTGCGGTATGGTAGCTTCTTGTTCGAATCACGTAGACGGCGCCAATGTTGCGTCCGGGATGAACAAGGTCGTGAGGACGCGTCTGTTCGCGTGGTTGTGCGGGCTTTTTGGGCTGTAACCCTTCCGTCGGGAGGAGGTTGGGCCACTGACGAGTGTTCGGATTTTCTCCCGTAAAGGTCTGTGACTCGGTTTGGCTGTGTCTCAAGAGGCGGTGGTCTGTGCACAAATGCAGGCGTCTGGGCGGCGTTTCCTGCACGAAGGACCAATGCTAGCACGGAGAGGGGGGGGGGGGTGGTGCTAGCTGAGCCCTCTCCGATGCTTAAGTCACTATAAGGGAAAAAAGATAATTTTTAGAGAGAGAATATTTCTAGAGAGAAGTCAGAGCTCAAAATACCAAAGTTGGGCAAATGAGAGAATGTGTGAAAATGGGTTGCCAAGACCTCCTATTTATAGGTTTTCTTGGGACCGGACCCGGTTTTAAAGCGGTTTGATGACGGTTCAAGATCATGCGGTAACCGTCATCCATATTGGTAATGTGCGAACTTGACTTCTCTACGCGCAACGGTAATCGCGGATACGGTAGTCGCGCGATACCCGTAAGGCAATCCGGACCTCGTAGAATTTGGGCAATTCGGCGAGGTCCGGATCGCCGCGCAACCCGGAGGTCCGGTCCGGTCCGGACGCGCGTAAATGCGCTTCCGGACCGTTTTGATTCCGTGGGAGATGTTTTTAAACCGAGATGTAATTTTTGACGCGTTTACGAGGCCCGAAATGTAAATACGAACCCGAATTGGACATTTATCCATCAGGCACGACACGAGACTCACATGACTTCTCCAAGTATACTTATCTCCATTTTTCCTACTGAACTCCATTGTATAGTTACCGACTTGAGCATAGAAGGAATCAGAAGATTTAAGATTCTCAAGTTTCTGTTCGGATTCATAGTAACGTTCCCGACCTTATCATAAACAGCTGTGACTCTTCTTATGAGTTACCCTTCTTATTAAATGAAAAAAAACAAACCAATAAGAAATATCGATATATCTATATATATAATAATTCAAAAGGAAAGAGAAGAGAGTGCTCTTAAATTGCCACCTCAGCTCTAACATGCTTTCTCAATCTGCCACATCAGCTCTCCTAGGTGATGCCACGTCAGCTCTCCAATGTATTTAAGGTGAACTGCTTCAATTGATTTTTTCGATTAGACCTTCTGATGAACAAATATTTCTTGACCCTATTTAATCAAATTGTCTACAAAGACTCCATGAAATCATAAAAGAAAAAAATTAGGAAATTCAACACCTTCATCTTCTTCCTCTTTGGAAGAAGAGACTAGATAGACCTAGCGGCGTGGCTTTGGTGGTATTAGTCTTCATTGATGTTTTCTAACGAATTGGGGCTAGACGACTAGGTTCGAACCAAGTAGATCTGGGTTCGAAACAAGCATATCTGATTTCGAATCCGCGACCACTGCCAGTTGCCGATGGTGGCAGTCCCAGATACCGACGAATAACGAATCTTGAAGAATCCACCTTCGATGACGGTGGAGAATCTTGAAGTGTGAATAGGTGGCTCAATTGACGGGCAGAGAAGACGTCGGAAAAATAAAAAAATCATCCTAAGGCGACGATTGATCTTGCTTGGTTGGAGATTTTGAAAGCGAATGCCTCGGGAGTACGATAAGATAAGAGAGGTAGACGGCTTATTAGAAGAGGTGATGATGGGATATGAGAATGATGAAGGAAGCTAAAAGAACTAATGACGGCGAGTAGTATATATTCTAGGGTTTCATAGTAGATAACTCTAGACTGGCCCGACCCGACCGGCCAAAGGACCCATTTCAAGTTCGTCTTTCTTTTTGGTAATAATAATAATGTGATGTCCAGTTCCAGAAGGAACATAATTTTTTTATTTTATTTTTTTTAACAAAGAAGAAACTTGATTAGCTAGAGAAAACTGCTTATTTTTTTTAAAAAATGTAACCATCCATGTATTTTAATTAATCATGCTATAAATAGTTTTAGTATTTAATATTATTTTCTTATTATGTATCATTTAATGTAATTATTATATATACTTATTTGTCATTGAGTAAAGATAAAAATTAATTGTTGTACTAATTTTTCTTTCAAATGTGATAGTTAATGAACATTCTAATATTTTAGAGTATCATATTAATTTGTAAAAATTGTAATATAAAAGAATCACTAAAATCTAATATGAATAAAATTGACCAAAAAAGTAGCAGGTTTTTTTGCGAAAAATACCTAGAATAAATATTAGAAAAAAAAACTATTAGTATTGACTAAATACATTTTTTTTTTTCAAATTCTATTATTAATGCAATTATTTTTATGAAATTCTACACAGTTAAGTACTCCATACTGTGTAGCAAAAAAAAATACTCCATCAGGTAGTTTGATAATTAACTGTGTAGAATTCCACTATTTTATTTTTAATCTTAATGTTGTTAGGTTAAAATTTTTCTCTTTAGTTTTTCATAGTTATTTTAATATTTACAATTTTTTTATGTGTCATCATTTTTAGCATATTTTGAGCCAATTTGATAGATTCATTTTCGAAAATCAATGTGAAAAAAAATCATACAAATTACCCACGCATTGCGCGGGTCGTGGAGTGTTTCAAGACATAAATGGTTGCATCTCAATAGGAAAAATTATTTATGTATATACTCAAGTTAGATGATTGACCAAATGTAAAGATTTTAATTTGAACCATTTTAGTTTTATTTGACTAACTATGATTTTGTAATTGCTTAGCTCTCAAAGATGTTTAGCGATAAATGGAATAACATGTCGGAAGAGAAAAAGAAGTCTTATGAACTCAAAATATAATTTTAACATTTTACATACATATAAGCGGGTACGTTTTAACAGGTCTCCCCGCGCGTAGCGCGCGGTCAGCACCTAGTATCTATATATATAATAAGTTAAAGGGAGAGAGAAAGTGCTTACAAAAAATTGTCACATCAGCATTTCCGAGCATCCCATGTGTGCCACCTCGGATTTTTTCAGCCAATAGCACATCTCCACGTCGCATGCCTACACATCAGGGATAACAGACAGCCGCACCAAATTTTTCCCACCCCGCACGTTATGTCTTTTTTTTTTTTTGTTAAACAAAAAAACGTTTTTGTCTAAATAACCACCCATCAATAATTAATTCCATTTTCTCTCTCGAATATTTAAGAAATATATATATAAATATATACGATTTAGCCAGTCGCCCCGAGCGTAGCGTGGGGTCAACACCTAGTATATATAAATTTAGGTAGAAAGAGACTTCTAGATGCAAGGAGGAGCTGAGGTTTTCAAATTTTTATGTTTACAATGCAAAATTAATTTAGTATTTGAGGAGCTGGGGTTTTTGAAATTATTTTTACCAACGTACAGACTCAGCCGTGGAAAGCCGCAGCAAAAATCGGCGAAGCAAAGGCAATCAAATCGAGGAGTCACAATTACTTCTAAGAAACTAAACCCACTTTACAAAATTTGAAAAGTCTCTCGATAGTCAGCCAAGCATTTACCTAGGCATATCTTGGTAATCTGGGAAGCATTTACAATTATCCGTACAATGTATCAAAAATTATTAATTGTCCAACATTCATCACCCCATCTATATATATAACCACAACCCCTCAACCCTAAACCTGTCAAACAATGCAATCTCATGTGACAAAGAAGAACTTCTACAGAGAGAATAGATGGTTAAAGTCTAGACGACGAATAGTGGAAGCTTCGGGTTCGAGAAATTGCAGGCCACCATCAGAAATAAGTAGATCTAAAACAAACAGTAACGTAAAGAAAGTATGAGACGCATATCTCAAAACTACCAAATTCAAAATGTTTACCTCCGTTGTTATCGTTTTTCTTCGATCTGAACAGATCTGCTAGGAGCGGCTGGAGTTGGCGACGGGATAGCTAAACCGATATCCAATAATTTCGTAAAAGGAGCGTCTTCTGGGTCGGTCGGATGTCGTAGGGATGACGGTGGTGGCGGCTGTAGGTTGTGGCGACAGGCTTCCTGGAGGTTGTGGGGCTGCTGGAGGTTGTTGCAACGGGCTGCAGGATGTTGTCGCGACCGGTTGCTGGAAGTTGTTCGACGTCTACGGCTCTAGTGATGGAGATGTTCCGAAGCGATTAAATGTGGTGATGGGTGTGCAGTTAACTAAGGTGCACTGCCTAAAGTGGGATGAGAAAGCCGGAACCATATGACAGTTCAAGGTTTTTTAAGTGGGCTGGGCTGGGCTGGGCTTTTAATTACTCATTATTGACTTAATCGATTGGTAGGCCACCATGCCAATTCCACTAGCTCGTTGTGACAAAAGATGATTCTACTATTTGATTGTTTATATCATTTGTATTGACGGTTATCCATTCAACAATGGAGTATGTAGGTTGTAAGTAATTACAAATTATATACTATTTATGAGCTAATGAATAATGAGAGTTTGTTCATCATTTTCTATTCACGGCTAGCTCTCCAGTTGAAATATGTAGGTTCAAGTAATTTCAACTTTTATAATATAATAATATACAATTATAATTAATTGTTTAATTATTTTGAATTTCTTTTGCTATGTAAAGTGAGTTTTAGTTTTTTACAATGCCGTTTTCACGGGTTTAATTTGTTTTGGCCAACATTTTTTTTTCCAAATTGATATTTTCTTTAGGATTTTTATTTTCATGAGACTAAATTATTTAAACATAAAAACTACTAAAAAAAATACTATTATTTATATCTAAATCACAATCAAATAAATAAATAAATATATTTCTTATATATGTATATGTATATAATCTATAAATATACTATTATATCTTTTCAGAATATATTACCTTTTGGTTTGGTTAGAATTTTTAATTTTTTAATTTTTCAAATTACTATATTTATTTTATTTCTATATTTAATTTTCCTTAAATATATTTGTATTACTCATTCAATAACACAATTAATTATATATATATATAGTGGTTAAATCAACTTGGTAACTTTTATATGGCATATTTACATGATATTGACATTAAAGTTTAAATTTTTTCTTTTTAGGTATTCTATCGGGAAGCACCCCCATATTCGGAATGAACGGTATGTATAGTTGTTATATGAATGAATTCTAATATATTACAAAACTTATACGCGTCGTATAAAATTATTTTATCTTAAATGTATAAAATAAAATAAAATAAAATAAAAATCAAATTATATTATATTATATTATATTTGCTTAAATAATATAACTAAAGCAATTGAATAAACCAATAAGTTTTTATTGTTAGTATATTTATAATTAATATTGTTTAATTTAATTTGATAGATTTTATATACTTATAAAAATAGTGTATAAATCTTACATGAAAAACTATACTATAGGCATAGATCGCAATGATGACATACTTTGTAATGTCAGAATTGTTAAAGCCCGGCCCAGAGGCTGAAAGCCCAAGTTGTTGCAGCAGCCCAATTCGTATTTTGGGTGGTAGTTGGGCTTTAGGCCCGAATCTTTTGTTATAAGCCTTGTTATTGTGGCTTAGGTGCAATCTGTACTTTGTGTTGTTGTTTTGGGGATTATCTTACCTTCACTTAAAACTTTGTAGGCCAAGATGTAAATTCGTGATTGATGTGGTCTATTTAAAGGGTGAGGAATGGCCAAGTGAAGGTACTGTTCCTGTGATCCCTCCACTGCGTCTCTTCTTCTCCCATTCTCTGCTAGGGTTTTGGTTCTTGTTCTCTACTGCGAACTTTTACATGGTATCAGAGCTTTTCGAAGCTCTTCTTGCTCCGTTTTTTACGATTCTGATTCTTCTGTGATGCTCTGTTCTTCTTTGTGTTCTTGAAACTGAGCTTTTATCTGTTCTTCTTCTTTGCATGTTGAGAATCGTTTCGCAACTTCTGTATACGAAGTTTTTTGTTCATTTTCTTTCAAGTTGCGAGACGAATCTGTTAGTTTCTTGAACGATTCATCTTTTCTTGTGTTTTTCAGAAGTTCTGTCTTTCAACGATCTCTCAATCTTTTAATGATTGTTGTAGATCTGACGAACTTTCTGATAAATCTTTGCATGACGATTTGTTTTTTTGATACGCGGTGACTTGATCTTGCCTAATCGATCAGTGATTGTGGTAGATCTGACGTATTCGCTGATATTTTTTGTGCGACGCTTCATTTTCCTCAAACGATACTTTCCAATCTACCTGATTTTATCGCAGATCTGTGTTCGTTTCTCTTAGATCCGTTTAAAAGGAACATAGACCCGTGTTCTCAGTTTTTCGAATCGTCATAAATCTGCTGTTTCACCTCACCTATCTTCTTGCATGCATGTACAAAAGATCCGATGATGATTCTTTGAATCAGAGGCCGTTCTATTTCTGATAATGATTTGTTGAATCAGAGATCCTGTTGAATGCACCTTTTCTTTGAGGATTTTCTTTTAGATCTTCTCAGATCCTGTTTGTTTTCTGTAGATCTGTCATCCTTTTAAGTGACTTTGTTTCGCTGATTCACGATGACGTCCGAAATAAACAAGGATCAAGAGGATCTTCCTAAGGCAACAGAGATTCCTTCGTTGACATATGTTGTTGAGTCTATGCCGAAACTTGATCACAATCATCCTCTCTTTTTGCATTCTTCGGATTCCGCTGGTCTCTCCTTGGTCTCTGAGAAGCTGACCTGTTCTGAGGATTATGGCTTCTGGAGTAAGGCCATGAGGATCTGCCTTATTTCCAAAAACAAATTGGGATTTGTCACTGGCGCATGCAAGAAGGAAAACTTTGAGCAAAACTTACATGATCAATGGGATCGTTGCAATGCTCTCGTTCTTGCCTGGATTATGAACTTTGTGTCCAGAGAACTTATGTCTGGGAACATTTACACTGAGAGTCCCTTTTCTGTTTGGAATGATCTCAGAGAACGTTTGCATAAAGTCAATGGCTCTAGAGTTTTTCAATTACATCGAGATATCTGTTTAGCTCAGCAAGGGGTTGACTCTGTTTCGACCTATTTTGCGAAGCTTAGAACCATGTGGGAAGAGTTTGATGCTATTTGCAATTTGCCTAATTGTGGTTGTCCAGAATTTCAAAAGCACATTGTCCATGCAAGCAACCTTAAGCTTTTTCAATTCTTGAATGGATTAAATGATTCCTATTCTAATGTCCGATCCAATTTACTGATGCGTGAATCTTTACCTTCGGTATCCCAAGCTTACTCTGTCCTCATTCAAGAGGAAAACCAAAGGAGTCTCTCTGTTAATTCTGTTGCTGGCAATGTTTCTGATATAAAGCCTACTGATGTCTCTGGAAGCAAGGGTCGTGGTCAGAAAAGGAATCTGAACTTAACTTGTGATTTTTGCAAATTAAATGGCCACGACTATGATCACTGCTTCAAGAGAAAGGGCTATCCTCCTGGATGGAAGTTTCGTTCTAATCAAAACAGAACTCCTCAAGCTAACTCTGCTGTTAACAGTGCTGCTACAGGTATGGAGGTTGGCGGTACTACTGCATCCACCCCTCTAGATCTCCCCAAAGGCCAGCCAATGATGGTTACAGCAGAGCAATTAGAACATTTTGCTCGATCGATGGTTAGGTCACAACAAGCTGGATCTGAGGCTGCTGAAGCACGTGCTAACGTTGCTTCCTCAGGTATACCTCTGTCTCATACGCAATGGATTTTGGATACTGGTGCTACGCACCACATTACTTGCAAATTGGATTGGCTGTTAAATGTTAGACCTGGTGATAGGCATGTTCAGTTACCTAATGGTTTTAAAGCCAAAGTTCACAGCATAGGCAATTTTAGTTTTGGCAAATCTAAAATGTTAACTGATGTTCTGTATGTTCCAGAATTTAAGTTCAATCTGATATCTGTTGCTAAACTGACTAAGGATATATCTTGTTGTGCTACTTTTCATCAAAATTCTTTAATATTGCAGGATCTTTGCAGTTGAATGGTGTTGGGGACTGTTCATGAAGCTGCAGGGTTATATTTTTTCAAACCTGATTCCTTTATCCCTGTAGCACTCAGTTCTGTTGTTGATCATCCTCAAACCATTCTATGGCATCATCGTTTGGGTCATGTTCCTTTTAATACTTTGATCAAAATAAAGTCTTTAGAGTCTGTTTCTTTCAAAATAAAGGCATTTCTGATTGTAGTATTTGCCCTTTAGCTAAACAGACTAGAATGCCTTTTCCTACTAGTTTGTCTGTCATCCAAGACTGTTTTGATCTTTTACATGTTGATGTATGGGGACCCTATCAACACCCCACTTATGATAATAAAAGGTATTTTCTTACCATTGTGGATGACTTTTCCAGAGTTACCTGGGTTTACTTGCTTACTTTGAAGTCTGATGTTATCGTTATCTTAAAACATTTTTTTTCTGATGATTGGGACTCAATTCAACAGAAAAATAAAAAAAATCCGTTCTGATAATGGTGGTGAATTTTTTAATGATAATTGTGCTTCCTTATTTTTAAATAGTGGAATTATTCATGAAAGCACTTGCTCCTATACACCCCAACAAAACGGAATTGTAGAACGAAAACATAGACACCTTCTTGAAATAGCAAGATCTTTAAAGTTTCAAAGTTTTCTACCTGACAAGTTTTGGGGTGAGGCTATTTTGACAGCTTGTTATTTGATAAACTTAATTCCAACAGATGTTCTGAATGGAATGTCCCCTTTTGAGAAACTATATGGTAAGGCTCCTTCATTAGATCACCTGAGAGTATTTGGATGTCTTTGTTATGCAAAGGTTTTGCCCACTGTTGATAAATTTGCACCTAGGGCAATTGCCTCTGTAATGATGGGCTATTCTTTGACGCAAAAAGGCTACAGACTTTATAATTTAGCTTCCAAAGGTTTTTTTGTTAGCAGAGATGTAAAGTTCTTAGAAAATTTCTTCCCTTTTAAAGCTACTAGACGTCAAAGTCTGCCTGTTTTTGCTCCTAACAGTGTGCCTGGTTTTGTTTCAGATCCCATTCAATTCAGTGAATTTGATCAAAGTCCTCAGGATCATGTTGATGCTCCTGGACAAATCCTTCCAGATTCTGACAATGATGCTTCAGATGATCAATCTTCAGATATAAGTGGTGAGTCAGATGGCACAGGTAGTGATGATGACAGTCCTTTGCATGCTGATAATCACGATTTAACTGTCACTGAACCTAGAACTAGGCCTGTTAGGTCATTGAAGCCACCTGTTTGGACCCATGATTATGATATGTCCACTCATTGTTCCACGTTACATCCTATATCACGTTATTTTAGTCTTGATAAAATTACTCGTGACCATAGGTCCTTTTTAAGCATAGTTGATAAGATTCCTGAGCCACTACACTTTTCTGATTCTTGCCAAAATCCCAATTGGGTTAAGGCTATGAAGGATGAAATTGATGCTTTAGAGTCTAATAAGACTTGGTCACTTGTTTCTTTACCGATTGGTCGGAAATCTATTGGATGTAAGTGGGTGTTTAAAGTTAAATATAATTCTGACGGTTCTTTAGAGCGATATAAAGCTAGGCTTGTTGCCAAGGGTTTTAAACAAAAGGAAGGCATTGATTTTAGTGAAACTTTTTCACCAGTTGCTAAGATTGGTACTGTCAGAATTGTGTTAACTATTGCTGCTTTAAACAATTGGCCTTTGTTTCAGATGGATGTTTATAATGCTTTCTTACAAGGTGATCTTTTAGAAGAAGTTTATATGGATTTGCCTCCTGAATTTGGCAATCAGGGGGAGTTATGTCATGTTCCTTCTAACCTTGTTTGTCGATTGCACAAATCTCTTTATGGATTAAAACAGGCATCTAGGCAGTGGAATTTAAAGTTAACAGAAGCTCTCATTTCGAATGGTTATCAACAAAGTCATTTAGATTACTCCTTGTTTACAAAAAGGAAAGGTAAAGAAATTGTGGTGTTGCTTATATATGTTGATGATTTGTTGATAACTGGAAATAGTTCTTCTTTAGTTAACGAATTAAAGGCTGTTTTAGAAACCAACTTCAAGATGAAGGATTTAGGTGATTTAAAATTTTTTCTTGGTATCGAGGTAGCAAGATCATCTGATGGTATTGTGCTCTGCCAAAGAAAATATGTGCTTGAATTGTTATCTGAAGTTGGGTTATTAGGAGGAAAACCTAGCAACACTCCTATGGAGCAGAATGCTAGGTTCACTTCTAAAGGATATGATGAGAGCCTTGGTCTAAACAAAGATGATGAGTTGCTATCTGATCCAACTGTTTACAGGAAGTTAATTGGAAAACTTCTTTATTTGGGGATTACCCGACCGGACATTGCTTATTATGTTCAGTATCTTAGTCAATATATGCAAAATCCCAAGAAGTCACACTTTGATGCTGTTATCCGTATTTTGAGATATTTAAAATTGCAGCCTGGTTTGGGAATTTTATTGTCTTCTAATGGAGGTCTAGATATTACTGCTTTTTGTGACTCTGATTATGCGAGATGTATTGAGTCAAGAAGATCTGTTACTGGTTATTGTGTGTTCATTGGTAATTCTTTAGTCTCATGGAAAGTAAAAAAGCAACCTACTGTTTCTTGTTCGTCATCTGAGGCCGAATATCGTAGTATGCGTGATACAGTAGGAGAACTTATTTTGTTAAAGGGATTATTGTCTGAATTAGGATATTTTTCTGAAAAACCTGTTTTGCTTTATTGTGATAACAAAGCTGCTATTCAGATAGGTAATAATCCTGTTTTCCATGAGCGTACCAAACACATTGAAGTTGATTGCCATTTTGTTAGAGATCAAGTTACTGCAGGTTTTATTAAGCTAGGTTACTTGAAGACAACAGATCAAGTTGCTGACATTTTCACGAAGGCTCTTTCCAAGGCTCAACATCGACATCTCTTGGGAAAGCTGAAGATGATTAATATTTTTTCACAAAGTTCAGATTGAGGGGGAGTGTTAAAGCCCGGCCCAGAGGCTGAAAGCCCAAGTTGTTGCAGCAGCCCAATTCGTATTTTGGGTGGTAGTTGGGCTTTAGGCCCGGATCTTTTGTTATAAGCCTTGTTATTGTGGCTTAGGTGCAATCTGTACTTTGTGTTGTTGTTTTGGGGATTATCTTACCTCACTTAAAACTTTGTAGGCCAAGATGTAAATTCGTGATTGATGTGGTCTATTTAAAGGGTGAGGAATGGCCAAGTGAAGGTACTGTTCCTGTGATCCCTCCACTGCGTCTCTTCTTCTCCCATTCTCTGCTAGGGTTTTGGTTCTTGTTCTCTACTGCGAACTTTTACAAGAATAAATTAATTTAGATACATAATTTTCATAACATACAAAAGCAATATTTTTTTTATATTTTATAAATTCATTTTTAATTTTGTTACACGCCCGCGCGATGCGCGGGTTCAGCTCCCTAGTAATAATAATGATGAAGTAAACTATTTCTACATTATGAATTAAATATGAGAGAGTGAACTTAATATAATATTAGGTGTTGTCATCGCGTGCCGCGTTGTGTTGCTTAGTAGTTTTAATAAATAATTACGATATATTTGATATAATAATAGTGATTACGATATATTTGATATAATAATAGTGATTAATCAAACATATTGAATTTATTTGTGTTTTGGTGTACCCAAACTAGGTTTAGGGTGTCAATTCCCCCAAATTTGAACAAAATTGAAAGTTTAGAGTGGATCACGTGACTTCCACATGTCACTTAACAGAAAAAATGAACGGAATGTAACGGTTAGACCAAAACTAGAAAAATATGCAAACATATGGTATCAAAACTAGGAAAAAAAAACATCATGGACCAAAACCCAAAAGTGGTGAAACATCATGGACCAAAAGACCTGTTAACCCTAAATAATACTAGGTTCTAAATTATACTTAGCTCATTATTAATTACTCAATAACGAATATTAACTAATATATATATATATATATATATATGGAAAACAAAATAATACATGGATATACGTATTACCACCAAATATCTACTATAGATGAAAATGAGAAAATAACCGAAATCACGTGCTACCCATGAAGCAATCATAATTTCAGAATTTATGTATTTATGGGATGACATAGTTTTAATATTAGCTGAAAATACATGTCTTTTTTTTCTTCTAAAGATATAATGATGTTAAATATGTTACAATACAGATTCACATGTCATTATAGTATGTCTATCTCTATGGTCAGAAATCTTAGTACACATATTAGCAATTAACGTATTTGAATTGACTATTTTTTAGTACTTATTAATATTAATATATATTAACTAATACCATTTTGTACATCCATTTGTATATTGTATTGACATGTCATTCCCTTTATTATAGATTAATAGATATATTAACATAATTTTCCTTATTATCATATCTACATTTGATAACATACATGCCCAATATAACCATCATATTACTTGAGATTTCAGTCCCAACTTGCTATTTTAGGAAAGAAAAAAAAAACATAATTATATTTCAGCTCAACAACGGCAGATTGCAGAGCTGTACTGGTTTTGTCTGTTTTGCTTTCTGAAAAAGAATGGCGCTTTATTTTTCTTTTGAAATTTTATCAAAAATATTGTTATAGTCCCACCATTAATTATGGCGTAAGTGGGATATTAGGGCTATGGGTCAGGATCGAGCGCCTGTCATAAGCAGAAATGATGGAAATGAAATAAGTGTCTATTTCAAAAAAGGGTTAAGGGTCCCACTTCATACCACAGTTGTATGAAATCCAATGTTCATACATGATGTTTGTTTGTACCAATTTGGTACCAAACGTTTCCATTTTGTACCGTTTCCATACATTTGTTATGAAGGATTTATGAGATAGTTACTACATTGGGCCAAGGTGTAGTGGAACTGTTGGCCTTAGAATTTTCAGTCGCAGTTGAAATGCCAGAGGTAGCAAATGAAGAAGCCGCTTGAGATGGAACCTGATGGGTGGGAACCTGCTGGGTTGGACCCAGAGATGGAAATTCTGGAGCTGCAAACTAAACTTCTAGATCCGAAACAAAAAAATTAACAGTTTACCTTGACAAATTGTAGTTGCTCTACAAGTCGAGTTCTCCATTTACGAATAGTCCCTCTGTAGAGTTCTAACGGAGAAGAATGAAGAAAGAAAGAAAAATAACTCAAAACAGACAAAACAAAGGGAAAATAAAGATTTCTCTTTCATGCATTGTGGCTGGGATGTTGTGGGACCCAGGCAGTGGCAGAACTAAGACCCGAGGCCAGGGGTGCAATCAGTGGTGGATCAGGATCCGGGGTCAATGGTGCAACCCAAAGTAGAATGGTGTGATCCAAGGTAAAATATACTTATTATTTATAGTATGATCGGAGGTACGATCAGAGGTACGACCGGAGGTACGATCAGAGGTACGACCGGAGGTACGATTCATTTGGTAAATGTAAAAATATTTTGTTATTAGTCGGTCTATGTATTAAATAATACTATGTTCTAAATTATATTTAGCTCATTATTAATTTACTCAATAAATGAGTATTAACTAATACATAGATATTACGTATTACCACCAAATATCTATTATGGATGAAAATGTGAAAAAAAACCTAGATCACGTGCTAGCCATGAAGTAATCATAATTTCAGAATTTATATATAGGTGGAATGACATACCTTTAATATTAGCTGAAAAAGACATGTCTTTTTTTTTTTTTTTTTTTCCCTAAAACATAATGATTTTAAATATGTTGCAAGACAGATTCACATGTCATTCGCATGTTTGAATCGGTTGATAAATCATTTCTATTAAAAAAATTAAAAAATAAATAAATTAAAGAGACAAAAAATATATTGCAGATTACTTTAGTAATAATTTTGCATATATTTATTTAAATAAATATATATTATATTACTTAGAATCTTAGATAATTAGATATAATTTTAGATATACACTTATTCCTACGAGTGATATATACAAATAAATATAAGATGTTAAATAATATTATATATTTATATTTAATATTGAACACTTTCATATTTAAGTGAATTGTGCAACACGTATTTTTTTATACTTAAGTGAGCGGTGCAAAATTTACGTATACACTACAATATACACTATATATATACAAATAATAAAAATTAAGGGGTGCGACCCCGTCCCCTCAACTAAATATAGGTCCGCCACTAAGTGCACAAGTAACTCTTAAAGAGTCGCCGTCTAAACATGATGAGTAGCACATATATCGAGACTCACCATGTGACTGTCGATCATCACCTAACGAGCCAGCAAAAATAACTCACAAATCACCAACACCCGGAACTAGTGATCCTCCTTCCTGATACCCTAAAGCAAACCACCAAAAGTAGTAAAATATCCTAGCCTGAAGTGAAGTGAGACCTCCAAGTCCAAGGTCACTTAACCCCCGGCTAGGCCCACTCAAGGTGATGCTCTTTATCATTCCAAGCAGAGGTTAAACTCCAAGTTCTCGTCGGTTGTGTAAGCAAGACTATTCCTAAGTATGAAATCAGTTATTCGGCAGTTTAAAAATCCATCTGTACATCGAATCACTAGAAATATCATAAGACATGTGATCGAACAAGTATAAGAGTGTCGCCATGATGACTACAAACGAGCTCCGTACTTAAAAAAGCTCATGTAATCGGTCTTGTTCTTCTTAAGTCAACCACTCTTATCAATGTAAGCCTATGTGTCAACCAAAATCTATAAACAAGGCTCATGATCAGCTCCTCAACCTCAAGGTATATATTATACACCAAAAGGCAATAACTTAACCAAAAATCTACATATAAGGGAATAAGACAACGCAATGTATCGTAAGTTCTCTTTAATTCACCCCACTGAAGATCAACCAAAAATCACCATGACGCTAAGTCACCATGGTCGATCAAAGGTCTTTACTCCAAAATATGGATCAAAAATCAACATGGTCGATGCTAACTCACCATCGTCGATCAAATTTCTCTACTTCGAAAGATCGACCAAAAATCACCATGGTCGACGCTAAGTCACCATGGTCGATCAAAGGTCTTTACTCCTAAATGCGACCAAAGATCACCACACGCTAAGTCACCATGGTCTATCAATTGTCTGTACTTCAAAAATCGGCCAAAAATCATCATAATCGATCAAATTTCTCTATTCGAAAGATCGACCAAATATCATCATGGTCGATGGTAAGTCACCTTAGTCGATAAAAGGTCTCTCCTCTAACGAACGATGAAAAATCACCATGGTCGATTAAAGGCCTCTGCTCCAAATATCTACCAAAGATCACATCATCATGCTAAGTCACCATGATCAATGAAAGGTCTATACTCTGAAGATTGATAAAAAAATCATCATGATCGATACTAAGTTACCTTGGTCGATCAAAAGTCCTCACTCGAAGTATTGACCAAAAATCATCATGGACGACTCTAAATCATCACGGTCAATCAAAAGTCCTGAACCGAATGATCGACCAAAAATCACCATGATCAACTCTAAGCCATTTCGATCAAAAGTCCTCAATCGAAGGATTGACCAAAAATCACCATGATCTACTCTAAGTCACCGTGGTCGATCAAAAGTCTGAACTCCAAAGATCGACGAATGATCAACATGATCGAGCTAAATCATGATGGTCGACCAAAGTTTACTGATGGGTATACATCAGACTCCGGTTCGTTTTATAATTATTCGGACCTCGTCTACACGTCAAACCCACTAAACGGTCCCAAAATAATTACCTGCAAGTCTAAAAACGGCCCGGGGTACGCCCGTGCGTACCCCGAGTATAGGACTCGTCCGGATTGTCTAACAATCCGGACCGGAATTCGGATTGCTAGACAATCCGGAGGTCGGAATTGTCTAACAATCCCGACCTCCGGATTACGCCTAGAAGTGCGCGCGCCTACTATACACGCGCGTACGGCACGTGTCGGACTCTCCGACGTCAACTCCTTGCTCGTCCACGTCCGGTTCACTTTTTCACAACTAAACCGACGTTGGACCGTTCAAAACCCGGTTTGATCTCAAGTTTTTTTATAATAGGGGCATTGATCATTCATTTCACAGCTAAGTTTCGCTTCGGAGAGGGCTCATCGCATTCCACCCCCCCCCCCCCTCTGCGTGGTGTGCGGTACTGCCCATCTTGCAGGTATCCAAAGACGCACGTATCCCGGAACGTGCGAAGACCCGCTACCTTGACGACCCAGAGCGCATACATCAGGACCCGACTCTGCAAGGCACGAATACAACAAGTCATACACTACCGACAGCAATGACGAGCAACCCTTCGCCTCCCGATAACACGGATATGGCAAGAGAAGAAGGTCTAAGACGATAAAAAGGAAGGCTAATGAGGAAGCATCCAAGCAAGCACCCCCAAGAAGGAGTCAGAAAAGTCCCTCCTACATCCCCGAGGCCGTATCCATAGCCTCTTTTGTGCCGTCTCTAAACGCACAACAGGAGCGTACCGCCCAAACCAATGAGCCACCACCAGGGTTCGAACGATGAGCCCACACAGAAGAGGAACAACCTCAGGGTAGAGGCACCCAAGGTGCCCAAACAGCCCCTACATTAACGCCTGCAATGATGGCAGCAATCGAAGAGCTCCTGGCTTTCAGAGAAAACCTAAGGAATCAAGGCTATGCGCCTCCACCACCACCACCCCCACAACCTCCGCCACCACCTGCGCAAGCATATCCTGCACCGGGGACAATGTCTCACGACACTCCCCGAGGAGAAGCCCCATTGCCACAAGGAGGATAGCCTCAAGCTGCCAACCCACATTACTATTATGCAGAGCCACAAGGATCTCGCTCCAATGCAACTTACTATGAAAGGCCACACCCAGCCGAATCATGGCAACCAAGTCTCAGGAACGAGCAACCAGGCAGGGAGGATTCTCAATACCAACAGAGCTGGGGGTGTGACAACAGCAGAAACCACAAACAAAATTTGGGGGTGCCAGGGAGGAATGACAATGACCCCATCACAGGAGTGACGTCCAAAGCCTTAGAAGCTCTTATAGAGCAGAAGTTGAAGCAATCAAAAGTCAGGCCAATGCATGTCCTGGCTGATAGCACAAGCCACCTATTCACCAAGGAGATGTCTTATGACAGGGTTCTAGGAATCCTAAACAACATTAGAATTGAGAAATACTCAGGAAAAGGTGATCCTATCGAGCATGTACAGCAGCATGAATCATCATTGCTAGGGAGAACAACAAACCCAAACCATGTAGCGGTCACGTTCCCGCAAACCTTACTAGGTTCAGCGACACACTGGTTTTTCTCCCTTCCTAATGAAAGTGTCCACTCCTGGCCTTACCTAAAAGGAAAGTTCATCCAGAGATACATGGGTGAACGCAAGTTGCTCAAGGATGCAAGCGCGCTAGACGACGTGAAGCAGTAGTATGATGAATCTTTAGCGGATTACTACATCCGCTTCAACCAGAATATTTCAGACATCTAGACAAACCTTTTTGAGCACGATATAATCCAGGCATTCATAAGAAACTTGGGCCGCTTAGGTTTCTCCTTGGGTGAAAAAATGTCAAAGCGTTCGGCAGAAACTCTGGAGGAGTTGTCCTCACGCGTCAAAGAGTTCGTGGGCCTCGAAAGGTTAAGGCAAGAGCTAAGACAAAACTGAATGCGGAGCGCAACAAAGACAACAACAAGGCCGGTCAAGCCAAGCACCCCCAAGGAAACCAACCGCAAAGGCAGTGCAACCATAGCCTAAGCAACCCGCCCAAGAAGGCTTCTAGAAACCGAAGGAGGTAAACGCCGCAAACCTTATCCCGCTGAATGCACCCTTGTCGGTGATCTTGAAAGAGATGAATGAAACTAATCTCTGGAAAGAGCCAAACAACTAGCAAAAAGGCCTTTTGGGGGAAAGAAATGGAAAAGTGGTGTGCAAACCACGAAGTCAAGGGGCACGACACCGACAACTGTTTCAGCCTAAGAATGTGTATCAACAATATCATCTTGCATGGATAGTTAAAGACCTATGTCGATCAAGGTGACAGTACCCCCACAAAGCATCAAGGAGAACCCTCAAAGAAAAGCAAAGGAAAAGAAAAGATGGATGAAAATCCACATCCTCCAAAACGGGGTGTGATAAACTTCATACATGGAGGACTAGCTGCTGGCAGCCAGGGTTCACACCCAAGGAATGTCTATGCCTCCCAGGCAGAAACACATCCAAAGTACGGCAAGCGACCAAGGGGTGAGCAGGAAGATCTATTCATAATGTTTTCTAAAGAAGACATGAGACATATCGTATACCCCCATGACGACGCACTCGTAATCACCATGCCTATCGCGGAGTACAACGTCAAATGGATTCTCGTTGATGGAGGAAGCTCTGCAGACATCCTAACTATCAAGGTGATAGAACAGATTGGTCGCACAAAAGCTGACTTGAGCCCTGGAATGTTCCCATTAATCAGCTTTGCGGGTGCTGCAACATACCCCCTGGGTACAATCACACTCCAGGTAACACTGGGAGAAGGCTGGACAAAGTTGGACATCAACGTCAACTTTATTGTGGTTGAAACTCTAGGGGCGTATATTGGTATATTGGGAAGAACAACCACAAATCCTTATGAAATAGTGCCATCCATAGCGCACCAGAAGCTGAAGTTCCCTACAAGGAATGGAGTTGGAGAATTCCTGGGAGACCAAACTGCAGCACGACAGTGCTATATAAACTCCCTAAGGCGTAAACAACAACTCTCCATAGCCATGATAAGGCAGGATATTCCCAAGCAAGAAGAAGACAAGCAGGTAGAAAAAGAACGTCTTGAACAACTCTTCAAGCCTACACGGCTAACAAGTGATGAACAGGTCCTGACACCGCAGAGTGTTTGGGACATCAAGCAAGAAGAGGATGAGCCAACCTTGGAATACTATAGGTGCTTTGCGCTAAACCCATCACTGCTGGGGGCAACCAAGGAGGCAATGATCAACGCGTTCTTCATCAACTCGAGCGCAGGATCCTTCCTTCTACTTGGAAGAGAATACAGTTAGAGGACCACTCAGTCAATGAGTGACCTCAAGGAAAAACTCGAAAGAGCAGTCGCTTGTGAACCTGAACTGGGGCCACCCACAGGCCATGAAGAGGTACTCTTTCAGCAAAGCACATGCAGGAGCACACTGGACGGCCCAGAATATGCATTTGCCCTTCTGAACACAGAGGTCGAACAACTGTTTGTGAGCATCCTGCAAAAAAAGCTACCCCCCCTCGGGAAACACCACATGCGTTCCTAGAATATCATGCATTGGTGCAAATTCCACAACGTCTGGGGTCAGAGCACAAATGACTGTCTCACCTGCGAGTTGAGATCGAAGAAATAATAGCACTTGGAGCTCTACAACATCATGTGGCGTGCGCTCACCACACAACGTGAACAAATGAAGCGGGAGGCGACAACCACATCCATTCCCCAACCTCATGCGTTACGCACAACTTTATTCATCCATTTACTTTCAAGCTTTAATTCCTAAGTAGTTTAAGCTCTTAGTAGATTATATACATATGGGTGATCAATTGACCCCATATATCCTGCACTGTAAATACAAGAAGACTAATAAAGTTAACGTATTTTCGTAGGTACATTACCTCCTTACATTCCCTACTCTGGTACGCAACATTTGGTAATCCCCCACCCGCCATGCCAAGGAATTGTCAAGGCATGGGAAAATCCCACAGCCAAGGCTGCCAGACATGGGAAAATCCCACAACCATGGATGCCAGGTGTGGGCAAGTGCTTGGAAAACACACTGCCGACGCAACCATCTCAGAATCTCTTAAAATTTTGTAGGGACATCACTAGTGGTACCAAGAGATCCTCCACCAAGTTTCACGCAATTATCTCGAGATACTATTTTTCTCAATTTCCCGAGCTAAAAACTCGAAAAGTTTAAATATTCGTAAAAAATCATCAAATCAGCGGAACCAAGTTTTTGATTCCTTCTAACATGTTTTCCCAACATAATAGTCGAAAAAAATCCAAAGAATCGATCGAAATGCAACATTTAGTAATCGCCCACCCACCATGCCAAGGCATTGTCAAGGCATTGGGAAAATCCCACAACCAAGGCAGCCAGGTGTCACGGGTTTGGAGCTTTCCACGCTCCCAGCGAAATACGCCTGCGAGGCATCTGGCACTCCCACGTCCGGATCAGCCCTCTTCTCTCCCAAGATCAGTTCTCGAATCCCAACTCGCACTGCGCATACGGACGGAACAGGTCGTGGTTAGGGGTCGTTTCTCCGGTGAGCAGCTTAACTGGTTTCCGACATGCCCTGGCCATCATCTGGAGAGCGGCATTAGCTCCCGAACCAGCAAGATCCCGAAGGATATGCAACATCTTACCGATAACAACCAGGACATTGGAAACCAGTCATTGGCTTGTAAGCGACAACCCATGTAAGGGGGGGGGGGGGAGATCCATATCCATCACGTCCTGGCTTGGCTTCCAACTACTACTCCCCCCTAAAGAGCTTTATATAACAAAAATCCCTTGGACGTAGTAGACGTTGGGTGTGCTCAACCTAGCACCACTTTTCCAGGCACGTGACATTCTCCCCCACCCAACCAACGCAACGCCCTCGTTGCACGAACCCGCTGCTTCAAGAAACTTTAGTTCTTCCACAGAAGTGCAATTTACCACGCCATCAATGATCCGCCTTCTTAGGTTTTGTCAGAGTTGCTTTTTGCGTATTATCCCCTCCTTCCTGAGAAGATCAATTTCCTCGCTATGTGGCGCTTACGTTGGTCACCGCTGGGTCTTCCATGCCACCATTCCGTATCAGAATCCCACAATGCGAGGCTCGTGGTAATATCTCCCCCTCCTCCCTGAGGTCACGCTTTTGCGCCTAAGAGATTTCCTTCCTCATGTGACGCTACTTGGAAACTTGCTTCCGCCCCTTTTCAGCAGTCAATATCAGTTGCTCGAGTATGGTCAGGATTGCTTGTCGAGCACCCTGCCTCCACCTTTCCAAGCAGTGATCCCGGACGCACCTGCCTCCTGTAGTGCTCCACGCAGTCACGCAACTAAGACTTCCTCGTCGAACAACTCCTCGATCGTAGCCCTTGTTCGTTAAGAGCCGCGCCACCCGATGGCATTTCGTGGTAAAGAAATTCGCAACCACCACTATCGTTCAGAGTCCACAGCAGTAATATATTCTTCATTTCCCACCTGGGTCGAGAACTCCGCTCTGATACCACTTGGCACAGGCTTGGAGCTTTCCACGCTCCCAGGGGAATACGCCCGCGGGGCATCCGGTCCTCCCACGTCTGGATCAGCCCTCTTCTCTCCCAAGATCAGTTCTCGAAGCCCAACTCGCACTAAGCATACGGACGGAACGGGTCGTGGTAAGGGGTCTTTGCTCCGGATAGCAGCTTAACTGGTTTTCGGCCTGCCCTGGCCATCGTCAGGAGAGCGGCATTAGGTCCCGAACCAGCAGGATCCCGAAGGATATGCAACGTCTTACCGATAACAACCAGGACATTGGAAACCAGCCATTTGCTTGTAAGCGACACCTCATGTATGAGGGGGGGGGGGGGGGGAGATCCACATCCATCATGTCCTGGTTTGGCTTCCAACTACTACTCCCCCCTAAAGAGCTTTATATAACAAAACTCCCTTGGACGTAGTAGACGTTGGGTGTGCTCCAACTAGCACCACGTTTCCAGGCACGTGACACAGGCATGTGAAAATCCCGCAGCCATGGATGCCAGGCGTGGGCAAGTGCTTGGCAAACGCACTCCCGGTGCAACCATCTCATGATCGCTTCAAAATTTGTTGGGACATCACTAATGGTAATAAGAGAACCTCCACCAAGTGTCACGCAATTATCTCGAGATACTATTTTTCTCAATTTCCCGAGCTAAAAATCGGAAAAGTTTAAATATTCGTAAAAAATCACCAAATCAGAAGAAACAAGTTTTGATGCCTTCTAACATGTTATCTCAACATAATAGTCGAAAAACATCCAAAGAATCGATCGGAATGCAACTTTTATTAATCGCCGACCCGTCATGCCAAGGCAGTGTCAAGGCATGGGAAAATCCCAGAGCCTAGGCTGCCATGCGTGGGCAAGTGCTTGGCAAACGCACTCCCGGCGCAAACAACTCGGAATCGCTTAAAATTTTGTAGGAACATCACTTGTGGTACCAAGATCGCCTTCACCAAGTTTCACGCAATTATCTTGAGATACTATTTTTCTCAATTTTTCGAGCTAAAAGCCCAAAAGTTAAAATATTCGTAAAAAATCAACAAATCAGCTGAACCAAGTTTTTGATGCCTTCTAACATGTTTTCCCAACATAATAGTTGAAACACATTCGAAAAATCGATCGAAATGCAACTTTTAGTAATCGCCCACCCGCCATGCCAATGCACTGTCAAAGGCATGGGAAAATCCCATAGCCAAGGCTGCCAGGCATGGGAAAACCCCACATCCATGGATGCCAGGCGTGGGCAAGTGCTTGGCAAACGCACTCCCGGCGCAATCATCCTGGAACCTCTTCAAATATTGTAGGGACATCAATAGTGGTACCAAGAGCACCTCTACCAAGTTTCACGCAATTATCTCGAGATACTATTTTCCTCAATTTCCTGAGCTAAAAACACGAAAAGTACAAATATTCTTAAAAAACCAACAATTCAGCGGAACCAAGTTTTTGATGCCTCCTAATATGTTTTCCCAACATAATAGTCGAAACACATCCCAAGAATCGATCAAAATTCAACTTTTAGTAATCGCCCACCCGCCATGCCAATGAACTGTCAAGGCATGGGAAAATCCCACTGCCAAGGCTACCAGGCATGGGAAAATCCCACAGCTATTGATGTCAGGCGTGGGCAAGTGCTTGGCAAACGCACTCTCGGCGCAACTATCTTGGAATCGCTTCAAATTTTGTAGGGATATCACTAGTGGTACCAAGAGAAACTCCACCAATTTTCACGCAATTATCTCGAGATACTATTTTTCTCAATTTCCCGAGCTAAAAACCTGAAAAGTTCAAATATTTGAAAAAATCAACAAATCAGTGGAACCAAGTTTTTGATACCTTCTAACATGTTTTCACAACATAATAGTCGAAACATATCCAAAGAATTGATCGAAACACAACTTTTGGTAATCCCCCACCCGCCATGCCATGGAACTGTCAAGAAATGGGAAAATCCCACAGCCAAGGCTGCCAGGCATGGGAAAATCCCACAGCCATGGATACCGGGTGTGAGAAAGTTTTGGCAAACGCACTGCTGACGCTACTATCTCTGAATCGCTTCAAGTTTTGTAGGGACATCACTAGTGGTACCAAGAGATCCTCAACCAAGTTTCACGCAATTATCCCGAGATACTATTTTTCTCAATTTACCGAGCTAAAAACCCGAAAAGTTCAAATATTCGTAAAAAATCATCAAATTAGCGGAACCAAGTTTTTTTTTATTCCTTCTAACATGTTTTCCCAACATAATAGTCGAAACACATCCAAAGAATCGATCGAAATGAAACTTTTAGTAATCCCCCACCCGCCATGCAAGTGCACTGTCAAGGCATGGGAAAATATAACAGCCAAGGCTGCTAGGCATGTGAAAATTCCAATGCAATGGAAGCCAGACGTGGGCAACTGCTTTGCAAACGCAGTCCCGGCGCAACCATCTCGGAATCGCTTCAAAATTTGTAGGGACATTACTAATGGTGCCAAGAGGACCTCCACCAAGTGTTACACAATTATCTCGAGATACTATTTTTCTCAATTTCCCGAGCTAAAAACCCGAAAAGTTCAAATATTCGTAAATAATCACCAAATCAGCAGAAACAAGTTTTTGATGCCTTCTAACATGTTTTCCCAACATAGTAGTCGAAACACACCCAAAGAATCGATCGAAACACAACTTTTAGTAATCGCCCACCACCATGCCAAGGCACTGTCAAGGCATGGGAAAATCCCACAGCCAAGGGCTGACAGGCATGGAAAAATCCCACAGCCATGGATGCCAGGTGTGGGCAAGTGCTTGGAAAACGTACTCCCGACGCAACCATCTCGGAGTTGCTTCAAATTCTTTAGGGACATCACTAGTGGTACCAAGAGCACCTCCACCAAGTTTCACGCAATTATCTCGAGATACTATTTTCCTCAATTTCCCGAGCTAAAAACCCGGAAAGTTCAAATATTCGTAAAAATTCATCAAATCAGCGAAAAAAAGTATTTGATGCCTTCTAATATGTTTTCCCAACATAATAGTCGAAACACATCCAAAGGATCGATCGAAATGTAACTATTAATAACCGCCCACCCACCATTTCAAGGCACAGTCAAGGCATTGGAAAATCCCACAGCCAAGGCTACCTAGCATGGGAAAATCCCACAGCCATGGATGCCAGGCGTGGGGCAAGTGCTTGGCAAATGCACTCCCGGCGCAACAATCTCGGAATCGCTTCAAATTTTGTAGGGATATTGCTAGTGGTACCAAGAGCACCTCCACCAAGTTTCACGCTATTATGTCAAGATACTATTTTTCTAAATTTCCCTAGCTAAAAACACAAAAAGTTCAAATATTCGTAAAAAAGCAAACCATGTTTTTGATGCCTTCTAACATGTTTTCCTAACATAATAGTCGAAACACATCCAAAGAATCGATCGAAACGCAACTTTTAGCAATCGCCCACCCGCCATGCCAAGGCATGGGAATATCCCACTGCCAAGGCTGCCAGGCCTGGGAAAATCCCACAGCCAGGTATTCCATGCGTGGGCAAGTGCTTGGCAAACGAACTCTAGGCGCCACCATCTCGGAATCGCTTCAAAAGTTTTAGGGACATCACTAGTGGTACCAAGAGCACCTCTACCGAGTTTCACGTAATTATCTCGTGATACTATTTTTCTCAATTTCCCGAGCTAAAAACCTGAAAAGTTCAAATATTCGTAAAAATCCACCAAATCAGCGGAACCATTTCGGAAGTGCGTGGCAAACGCACACCCGGCCATGGGAAAATCCTACAGCCATGGATGCCAGGTGTGGGAAAGTGCTTTGCAAACGCACACCCGGCGCAACCATTTCGGAATCACTTCAAATTTTGTAGGGATATCACTAGTGGTACAAGAGCACCTCCACCAAGTATCACGCAATTATGTCACGATACGATTTTTCTCAATTTCACTAACTAAAAACCCATAAAGTTCAAATTTTCGTAAAAAATAGCCAAATAAGCGAAACCAAGTTTTGATGCCTTCTAACATGTTTTCCCAAGATAATAGTCGAAGCACATCCAAAGAATCGACAGAAACCCAATTTTTAGTAATCGCCCACCCGCCATGCCAATGGACTGTTAAGGCATGGGAAAATCCCACAGCCAAGGCTGCCAGGCATGGGAAAATCCCACAATCATGGATGCCAGGCGTGGGCAAGTGCTTGGCAAATGCAATCCCGGAGCAACCGTCTCGGAATCGCTTCAAACTTTGTAGGGACATCACTAGTGGTACCAAGAGCACCTCCACCAAGTTTCACACAATTATCTCGAGATACTATTTTTCTCAATTTCACGAACTAATACCTGAAAAGTTCAAATATTCGTAAAAAGTCACCAAATCAGCGGAACCAAGTTTTTTATTCATTCAAAAAATGTTTTCCCAACATAATAGTCGAAACACATCCAAAGAATCGATCGAAATGCAACTTTTAGTAATCGTCCACCCGCCATGCCAAGGCACTGTCAAGGCATTGGAAAATCCCACAGTCAAGGCTACCAAGCATGGGAAAATCCCACATCCATGGATGCCAGGAGTGGGCAAGTGCTTGGAGAACGCACTCTCGGCGTGGGCAAGTACTTGGCAAATGCACTCGCGTCGCAACCATCTCAGAATCACTTCAAATTTTGTAGGGATACCGCTAGTGGTACCAAGAGCATCTCCACTAAGTTTCACGCAATTATGTCAAGATACTATTTTTCTCCATTTCCATAGCTAAAAACCCAAATTGTTAAAATATTCGTAAAAATCACCAACTCAACGAAACCAAGTTTTTGATACCTTCTAACATGTTTTCCCAATCTAATAGTCGAGGCACATCCAAAGAACCGATTGAAACAAAACTTTTACTAATCGCCCACCCGCCATGCCAAGCATGGGAATATCCCACTGCCAAGGCTGCCAGGCATGGGAAAATCCCACAGCCAGGTATGCAAGGCGTGGGCAAGTGCTTGGTGATGGGTTCCGATGTAATCGTTAGCCCAGTTAACAGCCACTGGACGGCGAATAGGTCCAGTGGGCCTCGTGAAAAGCCTGGAAGGCCCAGAGGCCCAGCACGAAGAGGCCTCTGAGTAGGCCCCGATATGCCTTAGTAAAGGCCCCGATAATAAAGCCCCGCAGAGGCTGGACCTGTCCCGTAGAGACTGAAGGTCCTGGGTGGTGATCTAGAAGGAAACAACTCTGGAGTCCCCGACAAGAGTCGAGACTTGTAATCAGAGGATAAAACCGAGAAGCCCGCCTACTAGATGAGAGTAGTGGGAAGACGGTTAAGATATAAATAATCTCCCCCGAGATACGCAGGGCGTGCCCGAGATACGCGGAGGTACGGGTAAGATACGCGGAGCGTGGTGCGAGAAATATGGAATCCCAGCCGAGATATACGGAATCGTGACGAGATATACGGAATCGTGGGTACAACTGCCAAGCGCAGTAACAGGTAACTGAGTAACTCCTCCTTCTATATAAAGGAGGAGGTTACCTCAGAAAAGGCATCTACTCTAATACGAACATATACGTTTGCTTACCACCCCATTGATCACCATACTCATTTAAGCATCGGAGAGGGATTCTGGGTCACCACCCAGGCCATCCCCTTTTGCAGGATTACACGGAGCCCAGGAGTCCAAGCTTTCCGTCAAGGACGTAACGGAGCTTCGCCCGTGATCCAACATTGGCGCCGTCTGTGGGAAACTTACGAAAAGTCAAGATAGCTTCTACTAGATCAATGGCCGGTGGTAAGAGAAAACAAGTTCAGGCTGGCAGTTCTCGTCCCACAGGAACTGTGAACTCCCCATTGCCGGAACGTGTTGCTGAACAAGGTGAGAACCCTGCTCTTTCCCAGACAGGGGGGCAAGGTGATGAGGTCTCAGTCCGAGACGCTGAGAGGAATAGGCAGGATGTCCCACGGAGGGAGGAAGATGAAGCTCCCCCAAACCCGGTGGGCCATGGAGCTGGAGGAGTCCCACGAAGGGAAGAAGGGTCGTCTTCGAACTCGGAGTTGGCCAAAGCAGTAGCAGATGCCATGCCGATGTTCCTGGCTGCCATGGAAGCCTTGCTGGACAAGAGAGAGGCTACCAGGAGAGCGGAGGAGTTGCCCCCGCAAGAGGAGTTGCCGCCACCCCCACCGAGGGTGGCCCCAGAAGAACAAGAGGTGCAGGAGGTTCCGCCCAGGAGCAAGGGTAAAGAACCTATGCATTCGGAGAAGTTCGTGGTTGACGGCCCAGGACCAGTGCAGAATAGGACCATCCCCCTGAATGGTCCACTCACCGCTGACCAGGTGGTGAAGATTGTTAGCATCTACATGGGTGACCAAAAGCAGATGACGTCGGAACTAAGGGATCGGTCCAGCCATCCTTTCGTACCGCGACTGATCGACACCGTCGCCCCGCCCGGGATAGGCATCCCGACAATCAAGGAATACGATGGGGAAGGAGACCCAGTCCGCCATGTACAAAGGCATGTTCAGGCTTGCATGGGTAGGACTTCAAACGAAGATCTCGTATGCTCGTTGTTCCCGATAACTCTGGGAGAAAGGGCCATGACTTGGTTCTTCAGCCTTCCGCCAGGAAGTATCACGTGCTGGGCTGACATGCACGATCGCTTCATCAAACAGTATCAAGGTCGGAGACGCCTCCTGAAAAGCGTGAGGACCTTAACCCAGGTGGTGCAGAGACCCGACGAATCGTTGGCGTATTATTACCAACGGTTCACTGCCAGTGCTGCAGAGATTGATGAAGAAATCTCGGAGGGAGAGATGATCCGCACTTTCCTGCGGAACCTGAGTGCTCCATATGGCTCCGACCTGATGCACAGTGTAGCCGCGAAGGCTATATGGAGTATGGAGGCCCTGCAAGCGAGGGTGAAGCAGCAATTGACGTCCAGGAGTCGAAGATCGCTGCTGGGGAGCTTGATCCCCCGAAGTCAGGAAGAGGAAAAGCGTCGTCCAAGCTGTCGGATGAACGCAAGGGGAACGACAAACCGGAGGGAAGTAGAAACCGTGGTCGCCCCGACAAGAGGGAAGACAAGCGTCCCACGAGGAAAGACAATCGAGAAGGTCGGGTTACCCCCATCAACAGCTCGATGACCTCTGTACTAGCTGTGATGGACCGACAGGGTCTCGTCCGATACCCCCCGAGGAAAGAAGGCGAATTTCTAGGAGGCCGCCCGGACAGTTACTGTCGCTACCATCGAGCTAATGGTCACGACACCGAAAACTGTCGGGAGTTGAAGAAGGAAATTGAGAAGCTGATCCAGAAGGGGAAGCTGAAGGAGTTTGTCGGCAGAGGAAGGTGCCGATCCCGCTCCAAAAGTCGGTCACGATCCCGCTCTAAGTCCCGCGACCGATCCCCGAAGAAGAAGAAGGTCGAGCATGAGGCTTCGGGATCAGGTGCTCGCAAGGAGAGGCGGGGGACTATCAACGTCATCCACGGAGGTATGGCAGCGGGAGGTGATACCTCCGCTTCCAGAGAGAACTATGCTTCGCGCATATCCGCCGCGGTGGTGTTAGGAAAAAGGTCCCGGTCGTGGACCCTGAAGGAGGAAATGGTGATTTCTTTTTCAGCGGAGGATCTGATTGGTGTGGAGAGCCCTCACGACGACGCCTTGGTCGTGACCCTGGATGTGGATGGATTCGAGATGAAACGGATCCTGATAGATGGAGGGAGCTCCTCCGATATTCTTTTCATGGATGCTCTGGAAGCCATGGGAAAGACAAAGAAGGACCTGACGCAGGTGGATTTCCCGATGGTGGGATTCTCTGGCTCCACTTCCTACCCGTTGGGAATGATTACCTTACCAGTAGAGTTCGGTAGTGGCTGGAAGATGGAGAGGCGAAACGTGGATTTCGTCGTAGTGGAGTCTGCAGGGGCATACAACGCGATCATCGGGAGGACCACTATCAATCCTCTTATGGCAGTCGCCTCGACGGTTCACCAGAAGATGAAGTTCCCGACTGATAACGGAGTTGGAGAGGTCAAGGGTGACCAGGTGGCGTCGCGAAAATGCTATGTTAACGCTACCCGAAGGAGAAGGAGGGAAGCCATGACTGTCCTTCAGACTGAGGCCGATCCTTGAGAGGAGTATGGGCGTCCCGCCCCCATGGAGGATCTGAAGGAGGTTGAGATTGATGGGCCTCAGAGAAAGGTGAAGATCGAGTCTGCTTTGTCGGAGGAAAGAGCCCGAGAGTTGATTGAGATCTTAAAGGAGTTTAAGGAGCTGTTTGCCTGGTCCTCGAGTGATATGCCAGGAATCAGCCCCGATGTGATAGTGCACGAGCTGAAGATAGACACCGCAATCAAGCCTATCGCACAGAGAAGGCGTCCGATGGGCGCAGACAAGAGGATCGCGATCCAGCAAGAGGTGGGCAGACTGCTCGATGCTGGATTCATCAAGGAGCTCCGATTCCAGACTTGGGTGGCTAACCCAGTGCTGGTTCGAAAGAGTAATGGAAAGTGGCGGATGTGCGTCGACTTCCGTGACCTGAATAAAGCCTGCCCGAAGGACTGTTACCCGCTCCCGAGGATTGACCAGCTGGTGGATGCTACATCGGGGCATGAGCTGCTGAGCTTCATGGATGCGTACTCCGGGTACAACCAGATTAAGATGGCGAAGGAGGATGCCCCCCATACGGCCTTCTATGCCGACAGTGATGTCTACCATTATGACGTGATGCCCTTCGGATTGATCAATGCCGGGGCAACTTACCAGCGGATGGTGAACAAGTTGTTCGGAGACATGCTGGGGAAAACCATGGAGGCATACGTAGATGACATGCTGGTGAAGTCCCGACAGGCAGGAGACCATGTCCAGAATTTGGCGGCGGCATTTGAGCGGATGAAGTTCCATCAGGTCCGGCTGAACCCCGACAAATGTACTTTTGGGGTGAACTCGGGGAAATTCCTAGGGTTCATGGTGAGCCAGAGAGGAATCGAGGTGAACCCTGAGAAGCTGCGAGCAATCGAAGAGATGCAGTCCCCGAAGACTCATCGGGAGGTCCAGGTGCTGAATGGCCGGTTGGCCGCGATGAATCGCTTCCTATCCAAGGCGAGTGATCGAGCTATGCCCTTTTTTGATGTATTGAGGGCCAACAAGAAATTCCAATGGACCGACAAGTGCGAGGAAGCATTCCAGGCACTCAAACAACATCTCCGTACCCTTCCGCCGTTGGCGAAACCAGTTCCAGGCGAGCCGCTCTATCTCTATTTGGCTGTTTCCGAGGTGGCTGTTAGTTCTGTTTTGATTAAGATTGTCAAGAGCAACCAAGTGCCTATCTATTATGTAAGCAAGGCATTTGCCAAGTCTGAAATAAACTATCCCGCTATTGAGAAGTATCTCTTCGCGTTGATTATTGCCGCTCGTAAACTGCGACCTTACTTCCATGCCCATGAAGTCACGGTACTGACTAATCAGCCCTTGAAACACTTTTTGAACCGACCGGAGGCGTCGGGGAGATTGGTAAAATGGGCCATCGAGTTGACGGAGTTCCGCATTCATTTCGCTCCGACAACCGCTATTAAGGGCCAGGCATTGGCAGATTTTATAGCTGAGTCTACGGCACCCGATCTGGAAGTAACGGGTCCCGCAGAGGGGGCAACCATGGAGGAAGTCCCGACAAAGGAACAGCAGCCAGAACAGCCAAATGAGGAGAACACTTGGGAGATGTACACTGATGGTTCATCAAGTGTAGAAGGCTCGGGGGCAGGATTCGTATTGATACCGCCCGGTGGAGGCGAGCCCTTACGATACGCCTTGGCGTTGACATTCAAAGCCACCAACAACGAAGCGGAGTATGAGGCTCTCATCACGGGCCTTAAGATTGCCAAGGGTACGGGGGTCGACCATTTAAAAGTAAAGTGCGATGCCAGCTTGGTGGTAAACCAAGTCCAGGGGAACTATGAAGCCAAGAACCCGACAATGAAGAAATATTTGCACGAGGTGCAGACTTTGAAGGGAAGTTTCAAAAGCTTTGATATCGAGGCGATCCCAAGAGAAGAGAACGCGGAAGCGGATGCCTTGAGTAAGTTCGCCCTGGGAGTAGCCCCCGAAGAGAATCGGAGGGTGCATTTCCTAGAGAAGGTGATCATCTCAAACATCGATCCGGCAGAGATCTATGCTATTGAGACAGGATCAGAGGAAGAAGAGAAGCCCACTTGGATGACCCCGATGAGGACATACCTGACTACGGGGTACTCCCCGATGACAAAGTGGCAGCTGTCAGATTGCGGCGGATTGCGGACAACTATGCAATGGTGGACAACCAGTTGTACAAAAAAGGGTACGTAAAGCCTTTTCTAAAATGCGTAGCAGAGCCTGATACAAATCGGATCCTGAGGGAGCTACACGAAGGAGTCGCGGCCTGTCATGAGGGAGCCCGATCTCTGGTGAGGAAGGCATTGAACCTGGGTTACTATTGGCCCTCGATGAACAAAGAAGCGACCGCAATGGTCCGATCCTGTGATGCATGCCAGAGGTATGCCCCAAATATCGTGGCTCCCGCCGCGGACTTAATGCCCATCAGGAGTGCATGGCCCTTCGCGCAATGGGGGATTGATTTGGTGGGACCACTTCCCCAAGCAAGAGGTCAGTGTAAGTACTTACTCGTGGCTATCGACTACTTCTCAAAGTGGATAGAGGCCAAAGCATTGGCCAGAACGACGGGGCAGTAGATCCTCAAGTTCCTTCAGACTCAAATCATATCCCGGTACGGGGTCCCGCGAGTATTAATCAGCGACAACGGCCCTCCGTTCAATGGGGCTCAGTTGAAGGAGTACCTGGAAGAATTAAATATTGAGCATCGGACCGCTTCAGTCCGCCACGCCCAGACCAATGGCCAGGTAGAATCAGCCAACAAGATCGTGATGTATGGCCTGAAGAAAAGAGTCTATGCTTTGCAGGGCCATTGGTTGGATGAGCTTGAGAACGTGCTATGGGCTGTGAGAACAACACCCAAGCAATCAACAGGAGAAACTCCATTTGGCCTGGTTTATGGCACGGAGGCAGTTGCTCCCGTGGAGATAGCGGTGGCGTCCCATCGCGCGAAATACTACGAGCCTCTGACAAACGAGAAATGAGACGTCTGGACTTAGACCTACTCGAGGAGAGGAGGTGGAAGGCTGATGAAGTCCAGGCCCGAATGCGTTTGGCAACAGCCCGATATTATAATCGGCGTGTTAGGTCCCGACAATTCTTCGTGGGAGAACTTGTCTGGCGGAGGAATGAGTTTGTTCATCAAGACCAGATCAACAAGCTATCACCAAAATGGGAAGGACCCTACAAGATCGTGGGGATGCCAGTGCCCAATGCATACAAGTTAGAGGATCTCGAAGGCAAGACGTTGAAGCATTCCTTCAGTGGTGAACACTTGAAGAAATATCATGTTTGATATGAAGCCGCCGCGAATGGCGCAAATTGTCTATCAATAAAATCCGATGTAAGCCTACTTTGAATTATTAGTGAATAAAAGAAGTTGCCTTCCGATCAAATTGCTTTCAAATTTATTCTAACTGTTAAAAAGACGTCCTGAGTGACGCGACAAAAGCCTTCCGAGGTACGATGAAAACCCTGATGGGTCCGCGTAAGTCGTCTATTTGGCGCGGCCAAAAGCCTTAACAGGTATGGACAAAAGCCCTACGGGGTACACATAAGTCGTCTATATGATGCAACCAAAAGCCTAGGTATGAAAAGACCCCGATGGGTCCGCGTAAGTCGTCTATATGATGCGTCCAAAAGCCTTAACGGGTATGAAAAAGCCTTAACAGGTCCCTGTAAGGCGTCTATATGATGCGACAAAAAGCCTTAACAGGTATGGTTAAGCCGTCCAGTAGAGACGCAATGAAAGCCTTAAAGGGTATGAAAATAATCTTAAAAGGTGGGGATGAGAAGCCTTAAGTGGTAAAATCCTGATTTTGAACGAGAAACCTTAAGTGGTGAAGTTCCGACTTTGAACGAGAAACCTTAAGTGGTGAAGTTCCGATTTTGGATGAGAAACCTTAAATGGTAAAAGTCTCGATTAAAACGTCGGAAGGACGTATGAAGTCAAAACAGATGGAAAGAAAACTACTCATATAAAGGCCAGAAGGCCAAAGAGGTTCGTTACAAAAAGGCGAAGGAGAAGGACAACAAGGATTAAAAGAAGTAAGCATTAAACTTGGTCCTTGTTGGAAGATGGGTCCTCAGCAGCATCGGAGGGAGCAAGGTTTAGAGGGGCCTGGGCGGAAGGCTCCGCGGCTGACGGAGTCAGGTCCACGGCAGCGGTCTCTTCACTCTCCGCGGGGAGGTTGAAATATTTCTCCGCGAAGGGGGCGAGGGTCTCAGACTTCTTGAAGTCGATGGAATCCGCATAGGCTGTGTAGAGTTCTTCGACAGCGTTGAATAAAGCGTCCTCCACCTCGGACTTGCAGAACTCCACAGCAGCCAGCTTGAATTCTTCAGAGTCCCGATACTCCTTATGGCCCTGAAGACGACCCTCCTCGCGGCCCTCCTCGAGACCTTGAGCCTTTGCCTCAGCCAGTTTGGCAGTGAACTCTGCCCTTTCCGCTTCAAGCTTGGCTTTGGCCTCCGTCAGAAGATCCGCGAAGACGTTCTTCTCGCGAATGAGTTGCTGCTTCTCCCCCTCATTCCGCTGCTGCTCCACTTGGGCCATCTTCCGCTCTCGACGCATGACAGCCTCATGGTCGTGGACCTTCTTGAGCAGGCTTGTGGACATGTCATCGAGGAGAGCCTTCTCCTTGGCCATCTTATTTTTGGCCGCCACCGCCTCGTCGCGCTCCGTCTGAAGCTTGGCTAAGGCTTCAGGGTTCGACTTGGCTTCAGCCTCCTCCAAAGCGCTCTTCAGAGCCAAGGCGATGGCGAAGCTACGATGCTGGTCCGCAGTTTCCTAAGGCGGAAGAGAAAAAGATGAAAATTCAGTGATTGAAAGTAGGGATAAAGAAGAGAATAAGGTGGTAAGATACTACCTCCATCCGACGGACGGCCATGGCTCGGAATTCCTCTTCAATATCCTCCCGCGACAAGTGAAGTGGCTTTCTCAGAGCAGGAGGAATTGACCCCGACAGCAAGTGTAGGGCCAAGTCGGGTTCAAGGTTGTCTCGACGGATCGAAAACCCGGAAAGGGATTCGATCGGACGCCAGGGGAGCGCTGCCTGGTCGGAGGTGTAAATTTTGTACACCTCGTCCATCGGAAGACGGGGGATAGGCTCAGCCCCGAGGGTGCCAGGAACTACCTCAACATGAGGCTCGGGAGTTGGACTGCGAAGAATAGGAGGAGGACTCTTGGACACGTCCCTAGCAACGGGCCTCAAACCCCTAGACCTCGACCTGCCGCGGGGAAGCAGGCCCCCCTCTTCAGGCTCTTCGACGGACGGAGAAGCCTCCAAATCGGTCACTGGGCGGAACCGAGCTTCCGTCGGGACGTCCTCCAGCATTAGTTCCTGCGGAGCTGGAACCTCCACTGGAATAATAGCCTCCGTCGGGGCAGGAGTCTCCGAAGGACCTGCGGTGGCAGGACGAACATGATCAGGAATAACTCCGCCAGGGCACCAGAGAATTTGACGTTCGACATGTTGATCTTTCCCATGGAAGTTGTAATATCCCGCCTTGAGAACGCGGGGAACTTCTCCTTGAAGGATATATTTAATTTCCCGAACCCGCGACTCCCGATCGGCGGGGATAAACTCCTTGGGGACTAATTTTTTATATCGTTTAATTGCACGACGAACGCGCTTACCTTCCTCGACGGTGGTGGCCCCGAAGGTCCAATCTATCTCCTCCCGCCTGGCCTTCTTGGCTCCGACCTGCTCTTCAGTCGGAGGAGCAGCAGATAGGGGAGTGGAGGAGGAAGCCCCTTTCTTCACCAGCTTGCGCTTCCGCTTGGAACCGCCCTGGATGGCATCAGTCTCGCCCTGCTTCATAACGAGATGAGTCAACAAAGAAGCCTTCTTGGCTGCAAAGGTAAAAATAAAATAGTTAGAAATATTACCCAGACGACTAAATCTGCAGAAACAGAATCAAGGAGCCGAACTCCGATGGCAATCAGATTCCGCTCCTGGAGCTTGTTCGCATCGATGGGTATGAAGTTGTCCCCCCAGCGGTAGAGTTGCACCATCTGGAGGGTGTTGAGGTCATCCTCGGAGTAATCCTGGAGCTTGGGGGCAGGGTCCGCCACGACCTCCCATCGAGGCCAGGGGACAGAGCTATGCTGGACAAATAAGTAGTACTTCTTCCAGCCACTGTTGTCGGAGCCCGAGTCGCGGATCAGAATTCGATCCTTGTGAAACTTCCAAGTTTCGCTGTCCCAGCCGAAACGTGAAAGTTGCTCCTTTGTCCACTTGGGGAGTCGGGGGGAGAAGGAGCAGACACCAGATTTGTTGCATTTCATGCCGTAAAAAGTGCGGAACAACAGAAGACTGTATGTCCACTGCTGGCGATGGCATAGGAGCTGGAAGGCATTCCACACGCGGATGGCGTGTGGAGAGAAGGTACAAGGGTGCGTTTTGTAGAAGTTGCACATCTCCACCATGTTTCCACAGAAGGGGAACCGAATCCCCGCGCTTATCTGTCCGGTAGAAACAAACACCTCCCCTGCCCGAGGAGGCGTGATTATGTGCTTCCTTCTACCAGTAATTTGGGACTCGTAAGGGAAGCGAGGCTCCCAATCCGAGGTGATACACCCCTCTCTAAGGGCAACCTCATACGAACCCTCGGATATTTCGTTGACGGCAAACTCAAAGGTGAAGGGAGCCCTAACCTCAGAACTAGCTTCGTCTAAAACGATTGCAGACAAAAGGAATTGAGAAAGGAAAAGTAAACAGTAAGCAAATTACGAAAGCGTGGAAAGAAGTCCTTACCAGACATGATCGATGGTCAAAGAAGTGAGGAAAAGGAAGATCGGAAAGGTCGAAGTTGCCTTGATCACTTGAAGCACCAGGAGGAGCTGGGAGAAGACTTCGAATGCAAGGAGGGCTTAAAACGAGAGAGTGCAGAAGAAGCGAATGAGACCAGGGTTTTTCCTTTTATAGGCAAAAGCACAAGTATAGGGACATAATCGTGATCGTTGAAGACGAAACGATTTGATCAGAGCCGTTGAACTAGGGGACGGTACAGAGGAGACAGCTGGATGGGTTTGATCTGTGCCGTTGAAGAGGAAACGACACGATCTCAATCGACGAGATTATAGGCACGGAGGAGACGGGTGTGATGTCACGGTTACTTTTTCAGAAAACAGCAGTCACGCTGATTTAAACGCCGTTTCTCTATCCTCAGGCATTTAATGCTGCAGTAACCGAGGAGTCTTCTCGGATTTGGCAACTGCCCATGGGGCCTGGTGGGCCCAAGACAATCATAAGAAAGAGACTCTGACATGTAACGATCACACGCAAAGATTAAAACCTCCGACGGTGGTATCGGAAGGTATGAAGACAAAAGCCTCTAACTGAGGCATCAAAAATTGCAAAGGTCCAAGCCTCCGACGGTGGTATCGGAAGGCATGAAAACGAAAACCTTCGACAAAAGAGGTCAGAAGATTTGGACTGGAAGACATGGCGAACTAAAAGTCCCCCATGTCTTGGGGGAAAATGATGGGTTCCGATGTAATCGTTAGCCCCGTTAACAGCCACTGGACGGCGAATAGGTCCAGTGGGCCTCGTGAAAAGCCTGGAAGGCCCAGAGGCCCAGCACGAAGGGTCCCGACTTTAGCGGTCCCGATGACTGAGCTGAACGCTCCTGTTAAGAGGCCTCTGAGTAGGCCCCGATATGCCTTAGTAAAGGCCCCGATAATAAAGCCCCGCAGAGGCTGGACCTGTCCCGTAGAGACTGAAGGTCTTGGGTGGTGATCTAGAAGGAAACAACTCTGGAGTCCCCGACAAGAGTCGAGACTTGTAATCAGAGGATAAAACCGAGAAGCCCACCTACTAGATGAGAGTAGTGGGAAGACGGTTAAGATATAAATAATCTCCCCCGAGATACGCAGGGCGTGCCCGAGATACGCGGAGGTACGGGTAAGATACGCGGAGCGTGGGGCGAGAAATATGGAATCCCAGCCGAGATATACGGAATCGTGACGAGATACACGGAATCGTGGGTACAACTGCCAAGCGCAGTAACAGGTAACTGAGTAACTCCTCCTTCTATATAAAGGAGGAGGTTACCTCAGAAAATGCATCTACTCTAATACGAACATATACGTTTGCTTACCACCCCATTGATCACCATACTCATTTAAGCATCGGAGAGGGATTCTGGGTCACCACCCAGGCCATCCCCTTTTGCAGGATTACACGGAGCCCAGGAGTCCAAGCTTTCCGTCAAGGACGTAACGGAGCTTCGCCCGTGATCCAACACTTGGCAAACGCATTCGAGGCGAAACCATCTCGGAACCGCTTCAAATATTTTAGGGACATCACTAGTGGTACCAAGAGCACCTCTACCAAGTTTCACACAATTATCTAGAGATACTATTTTTCTCAATTTCCCGAGCTAAAAACAAGAAAAGTTCAAATATTCGTAAAAATTCACCAAATCAGCGGAACCAAGTTTTTGATTCCTTCTAACATGTTTTCCCAACATAATAGTCGAAACACATCCAAATAATCGATCGCCCGCCATGCCAAGGCACTGTCAAGGCATTGGAAAATCCCACAGCCAAGGCTACCAGGCATGAGAAAATCCCACAGCCATGGATGCCAGGCGTGGGCAAGTGCTTGGTAAACGCACTCCTGGAGCAACCATTTTGGAATCACTTCAAATTTTGTAGGGATATCGCTAGTGGTACCAAGAGCACCTCCACCAAGTGTCACGCAATTATCTCGAGATACTATTTTTCTCAATTTCCCGAGCTAAAAACCGGAAAAGTTTAAATATTCGTAAAAATCACCAAATCAGAAGAAACAAGTTTTTGATGCCTTCTAACATGTTATCTCAACATAATAGTCGAAAAACATCCAAAGAATCGATCGGAACGCAACTTTTATTAATCGCCGACCCGTCATGCCAAGGCAGTGTCAAGGCATGGGAAAATCCCAGAGCCTAGGCTGCCATGCGTGGGCAAATGCTTGGCAAACGCACTCCCGGCGCAACCAACTCGGAATCACTTAAAATTTTGTACGGACATCACTTGTGGTACCAAGATCACCTCCACCAAGTTTCACGCAATTATCTTGAGATACTATTTTTCTCAATTTTTCGAGCTAAAAGCCCAAAAGTTAAAATATTCTTAAAAAATCAACAAATCAGCTGAACCAAGTTTTTGATGCCTTCTAACATGTTTTCCCAACTTAATAGTTGAAACACATCCGAAAAATCGATCGAAATGCAACTTTTAGTAATCGCCCACCCGTCATGCCAGTGCACTGTCAAGGCATGGGAAAATCCCATAGCCAAGGCTGCCAGGCATGGGAAAACCCCACATCCATGGATGCCAGGCGTGGGCAATTGCTTGGCAAACGCACTCCCGGCGCAATCATCCTGGAACCTCTTCAAATATTGTAGGGACATCAATAGTGGTACCAAGAGCACCTCTACCAAGTTTCACGCAATTATCTCGAGATACTATTTTCCTCAATTTTTTGAGCTAAAAACACGAAAAGTTCAAATATTCTTAAAAAACCAACAATTCAGCGGAACCAAGTTTTTGATGCCTCCTAACATGTTTTCCCAACATAATAGTCGAAACACATCCCAAGAATCAATCAAAATGCAACTTTTAGTAATCGCCCACCCGCCATGCCAATGCACTGTCGAGGCAAGGGAAAATCCCACTGCCAAGGCTACTAGGCATGGGAAAATCCCACAGCTATGGATGTCAGGCGTGGGCAAGTGCTTGGCAAACGCACTCTCGGCGCAACCATCTTGGAATCGCTTCAAATTTTGTAGGGATATCACTAGTTGTACCAAGAGCAACTCCACCAAGTTTCACGCAATTATCTCGAGATACTATTTTTCTCAATTTCCCGAGCTAAAAACCTGAAAAGTTCAAATATTTGAAAAAATCAACAAATCAGTGGAACCAAGTTTTTGATGCCTTCTAACATGTTTTCACAACATAATAGTCGAAACACATCCAAAGAATTGATCGAAACGCAACTTTTGGTAATCCCCCACCCGCCATGCCATGGAACTGTCAAGACATGGGAAAATCTTACAGCCAAAGATGCTAGGCATGGGAAAATCCCACAACCATGGATACCAGGTGTGAGAAAGTTTTGGCAAACGCACTGCAGACGCAACTATCTCTGAATCGCTTCAAGTTTTGTAGGGACATCACTAGTGGTACCAAGAGATCCTCCACCAAGTTTCACGCAATTATCTCGAGATACTATTTTTCTCAATTTCTCGAGCTAAAAACCCGTTAAGTTCAAATATTCGTAAAAAATCATCAAATTAGCGGAACCAAGTTTTTTTTATTCCTTCTAACATGTTTTCCCTACATAATAGTCGAAACACATCCAAAGAATCGATCGAAATGAAACTTTTAGTAATCCCCCACCCGCCATGCAAGTGCACTGTCAAGGCATGGGAAAATATAACAGCCAAGGCTGCTAGGCATGTGAAAATTCCAATGCCATGGATGCCAGACGTGGACAATTGCTTGGCAAACGCAGTCCCGGCGCAACCATCTCGGAATCGCTTCAAAATTTGTAGGGACATTACTAATGGTGCCAAGAGGACCACCACCAAGTTTCACACAATTATCTAAAGATACTATTTTTCTCAATTTCCCGAGCTAAAAACCCGAAAAACTCAAATATTCGTAAATAATCACCAAATCAGCAGAAACAAGTTTTTGATGCCTTCTAACTTGTTTTCCCAACATAGTAGTCGACACACACCCAAAGAATCGATCGAAACACAACTTTTAGTAATCGCCCACCACCATGCCTAGGCACTGTCAAGGCATGAGAAAATCCCACAGCCAAGGCTGACAGGCATGGAAAAATCCCACAGCCATGGATGCCAGGTGTGGGCAAGTGCTTGGAAAACGCACTCCCGACGCAACCATCTCGGAGTTGCTTCAAATTCTTTAGGGACATCACTAGTGGTACCAAGAGCACCTCCACCAAGTTTCACGCAATTATCTCGACATACTATTTTCCTCAATTTCCCGAGCTAAAAACCCGGAAAGTTCAAATATTCGTAAAATTCATCAAATCAGCGAAAAAAAGTATTTGATGCTTTCTAATATGTTTTCCCAACATAATAGTCGAAACACATCCAAAGGATCGATCGAAATGTAACTTTTAGTAATCGCCCACCCATCATTTCAAGGCACTGTCAAGGCATTGGAAAATCCCACAGCCAAGGCTACCTAGCATGGGAAAATCCCACAGCCATGGATGCCAGGCGTGGACAAGTGCTTGGCAAATGCACTCCCGGCGCAACAATTTCGGAATCGCTTCAAATTTTGTAGGGATATTGCTAGTGGTACCAAGAGCACTGTTGGATCACGGTTGGAACTCCGGTATGTTCTTGACGGAAATCCGAACTCCTTCGCTCCAAGTAATCCTGCAAGAAGGGGATAGACCGGGCGGTGACCCAGAATCCCTCTCCGATGCTTAAATGAGTATCTCGATGAAACTGGCAAGTATCAGTATGTAAATGTTCAACGTATCAATCCTGAGGTAACTCCTTCCTTTATATAGGAAAGGTTACATCAGTTACCTGTTTGAGATAACTTCCACGTTCCGTTTATCTCGGCACGGCCAGTAGCCCACGTTCCGTATTTTCAGGCCATTTCCCCACTATGTTGATAGTGGGCGTGTTTTTCGGCCTCGTTCTTTGGTGGCAAGTCCCGACGGATGTCGGGGACACCAGAGTTATCTCCTTTGGTCACCGCTCGGGGCCCCTCATCATCGGGACAGGGCCAGCTTCTCAGGGATTCGATATCGGAGCCTACTCAAAGGCATATCATCGGGGCCTACTCAAAGGAATATCATCGGGGCCTACTTAAAGGCATATCATCGGGGCCTACTTAAAGGCATATCATCGGGGCCTACTTAAAGGCATATCATCGGGAGCGTTCAGCTCGTATGTCGGGACCGACCTTGTCGGGACCTCTCGTATTGGTCTTCTGAGCCTCTTTTGGGGCCCAGTGGGCCTACTTCGCCGTTTAATCGCCGTTAATGGGCCTGACAGCTATATCGAAACCCATCATTTGCCCCCAAGACCCGAGGGACTTATATTTCGTCGTGTCTTCCAACTTCGGACCTTTCGATATTCCGAGGATAACCACCGAATCCGAAAAGATTTCTCGATTACTCACCCATTAAATGCGATGAGTGATGAAGTGACGGCTTGAGTGCCCGTGCCTGCTTTTCTGAAAAAGCGCTTTATAGCCATTTTGTCCCTAGTGTTTCGACGATTCAGGTTGAGGCGCTTCATCTTCAACGGTCCAGATCGCAACGTCTCTTTGCCTATCCTCTCTCCTATAAAAACCCAAATCTTGGCACTATTCAGTTCTTCTCTACCGTTTCATTCTCTGTGTTTTCAAAAGCTCAAGCTCTCCTTTCTAGTCTCTGATCAGCACTCCGGCGGCCAGGACCTCCGACCATCAAGTTCATCCTTTCCTCTCCGATTCGACAAGTTTGGTAAGATTTCCTCTTTCGATTCCGAAGAAACTTGTTAGCATAGTTTTTCCTTTCATCTCCATCAACTTACCCAAACTTTTGCGGAAATCATCTGTGCCTTTTCTTGCCATGATTACTTTCCAGGCGGTGAGTCCAGTTCCGGGGGGAGGAAACCCTTCAAGTTCGACTATGCTTGTAATGAGATTTCAGACACTGCCTATGATGCAGCTCTCCGAGAGGGGTGCATTACCTCCACATGGGAGCCTCGCTTCCTTTATCCTTGGCCTCGCGTCCCGGGCGACTCTGCAGTCACTCGTCCCCGGGAAGGGGAGGTATTTTTCTCCACCGGGCAAATATCGGCGGGGATTCGCTTCCCCTTCTGCAGTGACATGGTCGAGATGTGTAAATATTACAAAACACATCCGACTACTTTCTCCCCTCATGCCATCCGCGTGTGGAATGCCTTCCGTGTGCTTTGCTTCCGCCAACAATGGCCGTATAGCCTCCGACTCTTCCGGACTTTCTATGGGCTAAAATGCAATGACGTCGGGGTCTGTGCCTTCTATCCGCGGATGCCTAATTGGAGCAAGGCGCAGCTCTCTCGATACGGCTCAAATGGCGACACCTGGAAGGTCGCCAAGGGTCGGGGGCTCATCACCGATTCGGGGCCCGACAATAGTGGCTGGAAGAGGAGTTATCTCTTCATCCGAAACAGCTCCATCCCATGGCCCCGATGGGAGGTTGAGGCGGACCCTGCCCCCGCATTCCACCCTTACTCCAAGGAGGATTTCCAAATTCTCCACTGCATCCAGCTTTATCGTTAGGGGACTCTTTCACTCCCCTCGACGCCAACTCCATCGGGGAGCGGGACTTGGTTCTGACCGGGATTCGACTCCTTGATATCGTCTCCGGGGGGTCAACTCTTCGACGACCCTTCTAACCTCGTTCCTTGGGTAATATTCTAACCGTCTTTTCGTTTTTGTCTTTGCAGCTAAGAAGGTATCAGTGCTGACCAATCTCGTGCTTAAGCAGGCGGAGACTGATGCTATCCCACGCCCCGCAAGGAAGAGGAAGTCTTCAAAGAGGGCTACTTCCTCGTCGGCACCTCCCACCTCGGAGCAAATCAAACGGGCCCGGGTGGAGAAGATAGAGCAGATCTTCAACACCAAGACTCCCGAGGAAGGTAAACAACTCCGCTTAGCAATTCAATTGTACAGGAGGCGTATTCCTAAGGAGTTAATCCCCTCCGATAAAGGATCCATGATCGAAAGGGTCAAACGCATCCTGCAAGGAGAAACTCCCCGCGTCCTCAAAGCGGGTTACTACAAATATTACGGGAAGGAACAGTACCTTTCCCGTCGCGTCATCTGGTGTAAGGATCCTGACCAGCTTCCTGACTTTATTTCTGAAGCTTCTCGTCCTCCAGCTACAGGTCTATTGGGAGCTAGAGCTTCTGCGGGGACGCCACCCTCCGACGCCCGGGTCGGAGAGCCCCTCATGTCACTCCCTGCCCCGACAAGATCGGGGATCGAAGAGGCCCCGACGGACGGCCAGTTCCGTCGGGTGATGGACCTGGATGTCTCCTATTCTTCTGAGGAGGCAAGCGAAGGCCAGCCCCTGGTTCGTCGTCAGGGGGCGAGGCAGACCCCGCTGGAGCCGACTCCCGAAGGGCTGCCTCCATCTTCTCTGGCGCAGCAGCCTTCGCCAGTCTTGAGCCTGACTCCCGAGGAGCCGGCGGGTTCTTATGGCGGCTCGGAGGTCCATACCTCCGCTGCTCAAGGGGTCGTTCCTCCTCTCCCCTTGGACGGAAGCTTCTACCAACTTTACTCTCCCGACCAGGCGGCGGCTCCTTGGACTCCGATCGAATCGTTGCGGGGGGTCCCGCTGCGTCAGGATGATCTGTCCTCGGAACTGGGTCTGCACCTGCTGGCAGGCTCAGTTCCTCCATCTATGAAGCTTCCGCTCTCTTTGGCCCCGGAGGACATCCACGGGGACCTTCGCAATATGGTCGTTCGTCGTGTGGAGGTAAATCTTCCTGTTTTCATACTTAGTATATAAGGTAAAATACTCTCATGTACTAACCTCCCTTCTTTTCTACAGGAAATGGCGGACCAGCACCGCTGCTTCGGGTATATCCTGGCCTTGGAGGAGGCCCTGAAGGAGGAGCGGGCCAAGGCGGCCCCCGAGGTCTTGGCTAAACTCGAGGAGGATCTGGCTGCCTCCGAGTCGTCAAAGGGGAAGTTGGTTAAGGAGCAGGCCCCCCTTAACCAGAAGACTCGGGACCTCTTGAGGCAGGTCCACGATTTCGAGAGGTTGCTGAAGCAGGAGCGCCAAAGACTCCCAGGAAGAGCAGCAGGGGCGCGCGGAGGATCGGGACAGGCATGTCCTCGAGAAGAAGGCTCTGGAGGATGCACAGGCGGGGCTGGAGGTTGAGAAAGTCCTCCTCGCCAACCGGTCCCGACAGCTGGAGCGGGAGGTTGCTGAGTTCCCTGCCAAGCTGGCTGAAGCTGAAGCCAAAAGTCGGGAGGATTATCGGGGCTCCGAAGCTTTTCAACCGGACGCGGTGAAGTTCTGTACGGCGGAGGTGGAAAACACCTTGCTCAATGCTGTCGAGGAGCTCCATCTGGAGTATGGTGGTGCCATCGACTTCACCAAGTCTCAGACTCTCGCCCCCTTCGCGGAGAGGTATTTCAGCCTTTCTAAGGAGAGTGACAGGGGAAATACCCCCGAGGGGACTGCGGGTGCTGAAGGCATGGTGGAGCCTCCAAGTGCAGACATCCCGACGACAGAGCCCCCGATGATCGACCCTCCCGCGGCTAATCCTTCAGAGTCCGATCCTCCCGCGGCCAATCTTCCAGGGTCCGATCCTCCGGTCGCGGAGCTTTCTGCCACAGATCTCGTGGACCCTGCTCCCCTCGACACTGCCAAGGATCGAGCTTGATTGTTTTATTTTTCGAATCCTTGTAATTTCCTTCTTTGTTGCGAACCTCCCAGATCTTTATAGTATCAATATTTTTCGGTTCCGATCATCATTTGCACCACTTAAGGTGAATTAACTACGCCACCTAAGGCAATTCGATCATATCACTTAAGAGTAATTTTGAAGCGTCACTTAAGACATTTTACCCACACCACTTGAGGCAATTTAATCGTGCCCCTTAAGGCAACTTTTCCACACCACTTAAGGCGATTTAATCGTGCCCCTTAAGGCAACTTTTCCTCACCACTTAAGGCGATTTAATCGTGCCCCTTAAGGCAACTTTTCCTCACCACTTAAGGCGATTTAATCGTGCCATTTAAGGCGGAACCACGCCACTTAAGGCGATTTAATTGTGCCACTTAAGGCAACTTATCTACACCACTTAAGGCGATTTAATCGGAAGCAACCTCTTTATTCATTGATGGCTTAACACGATAAACAACTTGCACCACTGAAGGAGACTTAATAAACAACTTGAACCACTGAAGGCGACTTAATAGATAACTTGCACCACTGAAGGCGACTTAATAAACAACTTGCACCACTGAAGGCGACTTAATAGATAACTTGCACCACTGAAGGCGACTTAATATCAAACATGACATTTATTCAAGTGTTCGCCACTAAAAGAATGCTTCAACACATTGCCATCGAGGTCTTCCAACTTATACGCATTCCGAGCTGGCATCCCCACGACCTTATAAGGCCCTTCCCATTTTGGTGACATCTTGTTGATTCGATCCAAAAGGGTAAATTCGTTCCGACGCCACACCAGTTCCCTGACAAAGAACTGTCGAGACTTGACCCGTTGATTATAATATCGGGTCGTTGCCAAGCGCATCCGAGCCTGGACCTCCTCGGCACTCCGCCTCTACTCTTCGACCAAGTCCAAGTCCAGAAGCCTCATTTCATCATTCGACAGAGGTTCGTAATACCTCGTCCGATGGGATGCCACAGCTATTTCGACGGGAGCAACTGCCTCCGTGCCATAGACGAGGCCAAACTGAGTCTCCCCGGTCGATCTTTTGGGTGTTGTTCTAACAGCCCAAAGTACATTTTCCAGCTCGTCTAGCCATTTGCCGTTCAAGGCGTGGACCCTCTTCTTCAGGCCGTCCATCACGATCTTATTGGCTGACTCCACTTGTCCATTGGTTTGAGCATGATGGACAGAGGCTGTATGATTCTCAATTTTCAGTTCCTCCAAGTACTCCTTCCACTGGGCCCCGTTGAACGGAGGGCCATTATCGCTGATCACCACCTTGGGGATCCCGTATCGGGATATGATATGGTTCTGGAGGAATTTGAGGATGTGGTTCCCCGTCATCTTGGCCAATGCCTTGGCTTCTATCCATTTCGAAAAATAATAGCCACAACTAAGTATCGACACTGACCTTTTGCAACTGGAAGGGGTCCCACCAAGTTGATTCCCCATTGCGAGAAGGGCCAAGCACTCTTGATGGACGTCAGATCGGCAGCTGGAGCCACGATGTTCGGGGCGTACTTCTGGCAAGTGTCACAGGATCGGACTAGCATCGTTGCCTCTTTGTTCATCGAGGGCCAGTAATAGCCCAAGTTCAACACTTTCCTCACGATGGATCGCACCTTCATGACAGGCCAAATATCCTTCGTGCACCTCCCTAAGGATCCGACCGGTGTCAGGCTCGGCCATGCATTTCAGATAAGGAGTTAAGTACCCCTTTTTGTACAGCTGATTGTCCACCATCACATAATTGGGCGCGATTCGGCGTATTTTGCCTGCTGCCACTTCCTCATCGGGGACTGCCCCCGTAGTCAGATACGCGGCTATTGGGGTCATCCAAGTGGCCTCCTCCGATCCGATCTCAATGGCGCAAACCTCTGACTGATCGGTGGTTGACAGGATCACCTTCTCCAAGAAATGCACCTTCCGACTTTCATCGAGGGGTGCCCCCAAGGCGAACATGCTCAAGGCATCTGCTTCCGCATTATCCTCTCTCGGGATCGCCTCAATATCGAAGCTCTTGAAACTCTCCTTCAGGGTTTGCACCTCGCGGAGATACTTTTTCATCATCGGGCTCTTTGCTTCATATCGCCCTTGGACTTGGTTCACGATCAGGCTAGCATCGCACTTCACCTTTAAGTGACCAACTCCCGTTCCTTTAGTAATCTTGATGCCAGTGATGAGAGCCTCATACTCAGATTCATTGTTGGTGGCCCTAAATGTCAAGGCCAAAGCGTATCGGAGGGGCTCGCCTCCGTCTGGTGGTATTAGTACGAAACCTGCTCCCGATCCTTCTGAATTTGAGGAGCCATCGGTGTACATCTCCCAAGTATTTTCAGTGTCGGGCTGTTCTGACTGCTTTGTTATCGAGACCTCCATAGTTTCCCCCTCTACAGGGCCCGCTTCTTCTAGATCGGGGGCTGTAGACTCTGCTATGAAATCCGCCAACGCCTGGCCCTTAATAGCCGTCCTCGGAGCAAAGTGAATGCGGAACTCACTAAGCTCGACTGCCCATTTCACTAATCTTCCCGACGCATCAGGTCGGTTCAAAAAATGTTTCAAGGGCTGATTCGTCAAAACGGTAATCTCATGCGCGTGGAAGTAAGGCCTCAGCTTCCGAGCAGTAATAATCAACGCATAGAGATACTTCTCAACGGCGGGATAATTCATTTCAGACTTGGCGAGTGCCTTGCTTACATAATAGACGGGGACTTGGTTACCCTCTACAACTTTTACTAAGACAGAACTAACAGCAAATTCAGAAACAGCCAAATACAGATAGAGTGGCTCGCCTGGGATGGGCTTCGCCAGCGGCGGGAGGGTACGGAGGTGCTGCTTCAATGCTTGGAACGCCTCCTTGCACTTGGCAGTCCACTCGAACTTCTTATTGGCCCTCAGCACTTCAAAGAATGGCATGGATCGGTCGCTTGCCTTGGACAGGAAACGATTCATCGCGGCCAATCGGCCATTCAGCACCTGCACCTCCCAATGGTTCGTCGGGGACTTCATCTCCTTGATTGCCCTCAGCTTCTCAGGGTTCACCTCGATTCCCCTCCGGCTCACCATAAAGCCCAGGAACTTCCCCGAGTGCACTCCGAAGGCGCACTTGGTCGGGTTCAGGCGAACTTGATGGAGCCTCATCCGGTCGAATGCTGTGGCCAGGTTGTGAACATGATCCTCGGCCTGTCGGGACTTCACCAGCATGTCGTCCACATAGGCATCCATGGTTTGCCCCAACATATCCCTGAACAGCTTATTCACCATCCTCTGATAAGTTGCACCTGCGTTGATCAATCCGAAGGGCATAACATCATAATGATAGATGTCACTATCAGCATAAAAGGCGTTATGAGGGGCATCCTCCTCGGACATCTTGATCTGATTGTAGCCAGAGTAAGCATCCATAAAACTCAGCAGCTCATGACCCGATGTGGCATCCACCAGCTGGTCGATCCTCGGGAGCGGGTAGCAATCCTTCGGGCATGCCTTGTTCAGGTCGCGGAAATCGACGCACATCCGCCACTCGCCATTGCTCTTCTTCACCAGGACTGGGTTGGCGACCCAGGTCTGGAATCGGAGCTCCTTAATAAATCCAGCATCGAGCAACCTGCCCACCTCCTGCTGGATCGCGATCTTCTTGTCGGCACCCATCGGGCGCCTTTTCTGTGTGATCGGTTTGATTGCGGGATCAATTTTCCGCTCGTGAGTAATTACATCGGGGCTGATTCCTGGCATGTCGCTCGGGGACCAGGCAAATAGCTCCTTGAACTCCTTCAGCAAATCAATCAGTTCTCGGGCCGTCTCCTCCGACAGAGCGGACCCGATTTTCACCTTCCTTCGAGGCCCATCAATCTCGACCTCCATTAAATCTTCCATCGGGGCGGGACGCCCAAACTCCTCTCGGGGATCAGCGTCAGTCTGGAAAACATTCATAGCCTCCCGATTCCTCCTTCGGGTGGCATTGACATAGCACCTCCTGGAAGCTATCTGATCGCCCTGGACCTCCCCGATTCCGTGGTCAGTCGGGAACTTCAGCTTCTTATGGACAGTTGAGGCAACTGCCCCCAGCGGGTTGATGGTAGTCCTCCCGGTAATTGCATTATAGGTCCCCGCGGACTTGACCACCATGAATTCCACGTTCCTCTTCTCCGACATCCAGCCACTACCGAATTCAACCGGTAACGTAATCATCCCCATCAGGTAAGAAGTAGAGCAGGAAAATCCGACCATCAGGAAGTCTGCGGGCTTCAAGTCCTTCTTGGTTTTTCCCATAGCCTCCAGCGTATCCATGAACAGAATGTCGGAGGAGCTCCCTCCATCAATCATGATTCGCTTCATCTCGTACCCATCCACGTTCAAGGTCACGACTAAAGCATCATCGTGCGGGGTCTCCACACCTATTATGTCCTCTGCTGAGAAGGGAATCCCCATTTCTTCTTTCAGAGTCCAATTTCGGGCCCTCTTGCCTAGTACCACAACAATGGGAATCTGAGAAGCATAGACCTCCCGAGCTGCCGTAGTATCTCCTCCTGCAGCAAGTCCTCCGTGAATCACATTAATGGTTCCCCGCTTCTCCTTGCGGGTATTGGAAGACTCAGGTTTTTCCTTCTTCGGGGATCGACCATGGGATCGTGAACGGGACCGCGATCGGGACCGGGAGCGGGATCGTCCCCGTTGTCCTACCACAAATTCCTTGAGCTTCCCCTTCTGGATCATCTTCTCAATCTCTTTTTTCAACTCCCGACAATGGTTAGTGTCGTGACCGTTGGCACGGTGAAAGCGACAATACCGATCGGTGCGAGCTCCCATGGACTCTCCATCTTTTTTCGGGGGATACCTGGTGATACCCTGTCGGTCCATCACCGCCAGCACAGCACCCATGGAACAAATGAGAGGGGTGTAATGTTCCTCCCGCTTGTCCGACTTCGAGGAACGCTTGTCTTCCATCCGATCGGGACAACCTCGACCTCGACTATTATCGGGTTTATCTTTCCTCCCGTGATCGTCCGAGGGTTTGAACGACTGCTTCCCCTTGTTTGATTTTTGAGGATCGAGGTATCCGGCAGCTATCTTCGACTCCTGGACGTCGATTTGCTGCTTCACCCTTTTCTTCAGCGCCTCCATATTCCATACAGCCTTCTCAGCCACGCTGTGCATCAGGTCAGAACCATACGGTGCGGTCAGGTTCCGAATGAAGGTACGGATGGTCTCTCCCTCCGTCATTTCCTCATCAATCTCGGCCACACTGGCAGTGTACCTCTGGTAGTAATGCGCAAGAGACTCGTCGGGCCTCTGTACCACCTTAGCCAGGAACCTCGCACTTGTCAGGAGACGCCGACGGCCCTGGTACTGCTGGATGAATCGATCATGCATCTGGGTCCAGCTAGAGATGCACCCTGGGGGAAGGCTGAAGAACCACGTCAGGGCCCTCTCACCGAGTGTGCCTGGGAACAAAATGCACACGATATCATCATTCGGGGTTCTGCCTAAACAAGCCATGACATGCTTCTGGACATGACGAACGGGATCTCCCTCGCCATCATACTCCTTAATCGTCGGGATGCCCAGTCCCGGCGGGGCAGTGGTGTTCACCAATCGGGGGACGAAGGGATGAGTGGATCGATCCCTCAGCTCCGTCATCATTTTCTTCTGGTCTCCCATGAAAATGTTCATAATCTTCACCACCTGGTCGGGGGTGATAGGGCCATTGAGAGGAATGGTCCTATGCTGCACAGGTCCAGGCCCATCGACCACGAATTGCTCCGATAGGGCAAGCTCCTTGCCCTTGTCCTGGTGCCCAGGTTGGGCCTCCTGCCCGTCCCGATTCTCCATCGGCGGAGGTGGAGGCAACTCCTCCTCCTTCTTCTTGACGGCCTCCCTTCGGTCTAGGAGAGCCTCCATAGCTTCCAAAAACACTGGCATGGCATCCATCACAGCCTATGCCAAGTCCGGCTTTGCAGGTGCATCCTGGTGCCTCCTTGGGATCTCTTCCCGGCTCTCCGACGAATTTCGAATGGAATCTTCACGATCCTTATGATGCCCCCTTGTTTGGGAAACAACAGGGGGATGATCATTCCGATCAACGGTGCGTTCCGGTGGCCCTGCATTCAGAGTTCCAGCAGGGTGACGGGAACCACTGTATTGTCCTTGTCTCTTCTTTTGCTTGCCAGCCATCGAACGGATAGAAGCCATTTTTGCTTTTTGCTCCGTTCCCACAGACGGCGCCATTGTTGGATCACGGTTGGAACTCCGGTATGTTCTTGACGGAAATCCGAACTCCTTCGCTCCAAGAAATCCTGCAAGAAGGGGATAGACCGGGCGGTGACCTAGAATCCCTCTCTGATGCTTAAATGAGTATCTCGATGAAACTGGCAAGTATCAGTATGTAAATGTTCAACGTATCAATCCTGAGGTAACTCCTTCCTTTATATAGGGGAGGGGTCACCTCAGTAACCTGTTTGAGATAACTGCCACGTTCCGTTTATCTCGGCACGGCCAGTAGCCCACGTTCCGTCTTTTCAGGCAATTTCCCCACTATGTTGATAGTGGGCGTGATTTTCGGCCTCGTTCTTTGGTGGCAAGTCCCGACGGATGTCGGGGACTTCCAGAGTTATCTCCTTTGGTCACCGCTCGGGGCCCCTCGTCATCGGGACAGGGCTAGCTTCTCAGGGATTCGATATCGGAGCCTACTCAAAGGCAAATCATCGGGGCCTACTCAAAGGCATATCATCGGGGCCTACTTAAAGGCATATCATCGGGAGCGTTCAGCTCGTATGTCGGGACCGACCTTGTTGGGACCTCTCGTATTGGTCTTCTGAGCCTCTTTTGGGGCCCAGTTGGCCTACTTCGCCGTTTAATCGCCGTTAGTGGGCCTGACGGCTATATCCAAACCCATCAAGCACCTCCACCAAGTTTCACGCTATTATGTCAAGATACTATTTTTCTAAATTTCCCTAGCTAAAAACACAAAAAGTTCAAATATTCGTAAAAAAGCGAAACCATGTTTTTTATGCCTTCTAACATGTTTTCCTAAGATAATAGTCGAAACACATCCAAAGAATCGATCGAAACGCAACTTTTAGCAATCGCCCACCCGCCATGCCAAGGCATGGGAATATCCCACTGCCAAGGCTGCCAGGCATGGGAAAATCCCACAGCCTGGTATGCCATGCGTGGGCAAGTGCTTGGCAAACGAACTCTAGGCGCCACCATCTCGGAATCGCTTCAAAAGTTTTAGGGACATCACTAGTGGTACCAAGAGCACCTCTACCGAGTTTCATATAATTATCTCGAGATACTATTTTTCTCAATTTCCCGAGCTAAAAACCTGAAAAGTTCAAATATTCGTAAAAATTCACCAAATCAGCGGAACCAAGTTTTTGATTCCTTCTAACATGTTTTCCCAATATAATAGTCAAAACACATCCAAATAATCGCCCGCCATTCCAAGGCACTGTCAAGGCATTGGAAAATCCCACAACCAAGGCTACCAGGCATGGGAAAATCCCACAGCCATGGATGCTGTTGGATCACGGGCGAAGCTCCGTTACGTTCTTGACGGATAGCTTGAACTCCTGGGCTCCGCGTAATCCTGCAAAAGGGGATGACCTGGGTGGTGACCTAGAATCCCTCTCCGATGCCTAAATGAGTGTATGAATGATGGGGTGGTAAGTAATAATCTAAGCTCGTATTAGAATGTGTGTTTTCTGAGGTAACTTCCTCCTTTATATAGGAGAGGAAGTTACTCAGTTACCTGTAACCACAGCTGGCAGTTTTACCCATATTCCGTATATCTCGTTCGGGATTCCGTGTATCTCGCCCCACGCTCTGCGTATCTCGCCCACGCCCCGCGTATCTCGGGCACGCCCTGCGTATCTCGGGGGAGTTTATCTGTATCTCAACCATCTCCCCACTACCCTATCTAGTAGGCGGGTTTTTCGGTCTTATCCTCTGATCACAAGTCCCAATTCATATCGGGGACTCCAGAGTTATCTCATTCTAGGTCACCACCCAGGACCCCTTGTCTCAAGAGACAGGTCCAGCTTCCTCGGGGCTTTATTATCGGGGCCTTCTCAAAGGCATATCGGGGCCTACTCAGAGGCTTCTCGTCGGGAGCATTCAGCTCATATATCGGGACTGCTAAAGTCGGGACCCTTCATACTGGGCTTCTGGGCCTTCCAGGCCTTTCACGAGGCCCACTGGACTTACTCGCCGTCTATTGACTGTTAACGGGGCTAACGGTTACATCGGAACCCATCATCTGCCCCCAAGACATGGGGGACTTGCAGTCCGTCTTGTCTTCCAATCCCAGACCTCCCGACCTCATCATCGGAGGCTTTTATCTCCAGACCTCCCGATATTGTCATCGGAGGCTTTTATCTCCAGACCTCTCGATATCACCATCGGAGGCTTTTGCCTTAGGCACAATTCTTGAATAACAGAGCTTCTCACTCATAATTCCTCAGACTCTAAGGACGGTTTCCAAATTCGAGGAGACTCCTCGGTTACTGCACCATTAAATGCAAGGGATAATGAAACGACGCCTAAACCGGCGTGGCTGCTGCTTTCTGAAAAAGAACTCATTACGTCACTAACGTCTCTTCCTTACCGTCCCTACGGCGATCAAGATTAAGTCGTTTCATCTTCAACGGTCCAGATTGAATCCGTCCAGCTGTCCTTTTGCCTATAAAAGCTAAAACCCTGGCACTATTCACTCCTTCCCTACCGTTTTGATTTATGGAAATTCTGCCATTTTCAAACCTCGAAGCTTCTTCTCCAAGTTTCGTCTGCTCTTCCAGTGATCCATGGCCTCCAGCCTCCAGATCTTTCTTCATCTTTTCCGAGCAACCATCAACAATGTCTGGTAAGGTTTTCCTTCTCTGCTTCTATGGTTTACTGACATTACCTTCTCTCCTTTTCCTAAGTTTTCCTGTCTGTGGCCGTTTTTAGACGAGGCCAGTTCCGGGGAAAGGACCCCTTTTATCTTTGAGCTTGCTATTAACGAAATTTCTGAGACCTCGTACGAGGCTGCTCTCCGAGAAGGCTGCATTACCTAAGCCTGGGAACCCCGCTTCCCCTACGAGTCTCAGCCCACCACCAGGAGAAAGCATATTGTCACGCGTCCTCGAGAAGGAGAGGTGTTCGTCTCCACCGGGCAGAAAAACGCTGGGATTCGATTCCCTTTTTGCAGGAATCTGGTGGAGATGTGCAACTTCTATAAGACGCATCCCAGCACCTTCTCTCCACATGCTATCCGCGTGTGGAACGCTTTCCAGGTTCTGTGCCTCCGCCAACAGTGGACTTACAGCTTGCTACTCTTCCGCACCTTCTACGGGATGAAGTGCAATAAGGCTGGTGTCTGCTCCTTCACTCCCCGACTCCCCAAATGGACAAAGAAGCAACTTTCACGGTTCGGCTGGGATGGTGAGACCTGGAAGTTTAACAAGGATCGGGTGCTCATTCGTGACTCAGGGTCCGACAATAGCGGATGGAAGAAGTATTACTTCTTCATCCAGAACAGCTCTATCCCATGGCCCCGATGGGAGGTTGTGGCGGACCCTGCCCCCAAGCTCGAAGTCTACACCGAGGATGACTTCAACACTCTTCAGCTGGTCCAGCTTTACCGTTGGGGGGAATCCTTCGTTCCCCTCGACGCCAACAAGCTCGTGGAGGGGGACTTGATCCAGATCGGAGTCCAGCTCCTCGGTTCCTTTTCCAAGAATTTGGTTATCTGGGTAACACTTCTAACCGCTTTGTATTTTCATTCTTGCAGCCAAGAAGGCATCTCTGCTGACCCATCTCGTGTTGAAGCAGGGGGAGACCGATGCCGTCCAGGGTGGCTCCAAGCGGAAGCGGAAGTCTTTGAAGAAGGGAGCTTCCTCTTCTGATGCTCCTCCGACTGAAGAGCAGGTCGGGACGGCCAAGCGGGCCAGAAGAGGAGAGGTGGACCAAACCTTCGGTGTCACCACTGCTGAGGAAGGTAAGCGCGTTCGCCACGCTAAGAAATATAGGAGATTGGTTCCCAAGGAGTTTATCCCCGCTGATCGGGAGTCGCGGGTCCGAGAAATCAAATACATACTTCGAGGAGAAACCCCCCGCGTCCTCAAGGCGGGATATTACAACTTCTTTGGAAAGGACCAACACGTCGCGCGCCAAATCATCTGGTGCCCTGATAATATTCTGCCTGACTTCATTCGTCCCGCCACCGCAGGTCCCTCGGAGGCTCTTACTCCGAAGAAAGCCGCCACTCCAGCAAGGGCTGCGACTCCACAGGAGCCGATGATGGAGGATGCCCCGACGGAAGCTCAGTTCCGTCAGGTGACCAATTTGGAGGCTCCCCCCCTCCTCCGAGGAGCCAAATGAAGGCGGCTTGCTTCCCCGCCAAAGGCCAGGTCGAAGCATCCTGAGGCCAACTGTGGAGGAGAACGTGTCTCGGAGTCCTCCCCTGGATATGCGCTCTCCAACTCCGGAGCCCCCGACCGAGGCTCCTCCGACTGAGGCTTCCAAGGTCATCCCTCCTCTCCCCGTGGATGAGAACCTTCACAAGGTTTACACCCCCGACCAAGAGACGGTTCCCTGGAACCCGATCGAGTCTCTTCATGGGGTCCCACTCCATCGGGGAGATCTTTAGCCAGAACTGGCCCTGCATCTGCTGGCAGGGTCAGTTCCACCAGCCTTGAGACGCCCAATCTCCTTGGCACGGGAGGACGTCGAGGAAGAGCTTCGCAGCATGGCTATCCGTCGGATAGAGGTAAACTTTACTCTCGCTTTTATTTTTGCCTTCATTGTTCTTGCCTTCGATTATCAGATTTTAATCCTTTTTCCCTTTCGTTTTAGGAAACCGCGAACCAGCAGCGCTGCTTTGGTTTCATCCTGGCTCTGAAGGGTGCTTTGGAGGAGGCACAAGCCAGGGCGGACCCCAAGGGCTTGGCCAAACTCCAGGAGGACCTTGCCAGCGCTGTGGCGGCGAGGGAGAAGATAGCCAAGGAACAGACCCTCCTTGGCGAGAAGGCTATGAGCCTGCACAAGCAGGTTCAAGATCATGAAGCCGTACTACGTCGGGAGCGGAGGATACTCAAGGAGGAACAGCAGCGGCACGAGGCGGAGAAGAGGCAGCTCATCTTCTAGAAGGACATTCTCGCGGAAGCCAAGGCGGGACTTGAAGCCGAGAAGGCCGAATTTCCTGCCAAGCTGGCTGAGGCAAAGGCTCAGGGTCGCGAGGAGTATCGGAACTCCGATGATTTCAAGGCGGATGCCGTGGGGTTCTGCAAAACCGAGGTGGAGAACGTTCTGTTCAATGCCGTCGAGGAACTTTACACGGCATACGAGGATTCCATCGACTTCAAGAAGTCCGAGACCCTCGCCCCTTTTGTGGAGAAATACTTCAGCCTCCACGCGGAGAGTGATGAGGTCGATGCCGCGGACCCGACTCCACGGACTGCGAAGCCTTCTGCCCGGCCCCCCTCGAATCCTACTCCTTTCAAAGCTGCTGAGGACCCAACTTCCAACAAGGGCCAAGCTTAATGTTTTATTCTTTAAGTCCTTGTAATTTTTCTCCTTGTATCCTCCTTGTCTCTTTGTATCGGAACCCTTAGGCCTTCGAGCCCTTATAAGAAATTCCTTTCATCTTTTTTGGTCTCGGTAATCATTGCACTACTTAAAGCGACTTTAGATTCGTTACTTAAAACGTTCCAACGCATCCTTCCGATGCTTTATTCGGGACTTCACCACTTAAGGTTTCTCATCCATATCACTTAATGTAATTTCGTATGTCATTCGCGACATTTTTCTTGGGACTTTACCACTTAAGGTTTCTCATCCATGCCATTCAAGGCAATTTCACACATCACTTAAGATTATTTTTTCGCACCCTTTAAGGCTTTTATTACGCCATTCTAGACGATTTAATCGTACCCTTTAAGGCTTTTTGCTGCATCATATAGACGACTTATGCGGACCCGTTAGGGCTTTTTCATACCTAGGCTTTTGGTTGCATCATAAAGACGACTTACTCATACCCCGTAAGGCTTTTGTCCGTACCTCGAAAGGTTTTTTATCGCGCCATAAAGGCGACTTACTCGTACCTCGTAAGGCTTTTATCGCGTCTTTCAGGACGTCTTACTCGTACCTCGTAAGGCTTTTAATCATACCTCGGAAGACTTTTATTGCGTCCTTCAGGACGTCTTACTAATAGTTAGAATAAATCTAAAAGCATTTGGATCGGAAGCAACTTCTTTTATTCATTAATAACTCAAAGCTGGCTTACATCGGATCAATCGATAGACAACCTGCGCCATTCGCGGCGGCTTAACATCGCGCACCTCTAAAGGCGACTTAATATCAAACATGATACTTCTTCAAGTGTGCGCCACTGAAGGAATGTTTCAACGTCTTGCCATCAAGGTCTTCTAGTTTGTACGCATTTGGGGCTGGCATCCCTACGATCTTGTACGGTCACTCCCATTTCGGTGATAGCTTGTTGATCCGATCTTGATGAACGAACTCGTTCCTCCGCCAGACAAGTTCTCCCACGAAGAATTGTCGGGACTTGACACGCCGATTATAATACCTGGCTGTTGCCAGACGCATCCGAGCCTGAACTTCATCAGCCTTCCATCTTTTCTCTTCGAGCAAGTCCAAGTCCAGACGTCTCATTTCCTCGTTCGTCAGAGGATCATAATACCTCCTACGATGGGACGCCACCGCTATCTCCACGGGAGCAACTGCCTCCGTGCCATAAACAAGGCCAAACAGAGTCTCTCCCGTCGATTGCTTGGGTGTTGTTCTAACAGCCCACAGCACGTTTTCAAGCTCATCTAGCCAATGACCCTGCAAGGCATAGACCCTCTTCTTCAAGCCATCCATCACGATCTTGTTGGCTGACTCGACTTGGCCATTAGTCTGAGCTTGGTGGACGGAAGCTGTCCGATGCTCGATGTTCAATTCCTCCAGATACTCCTTCAATTGAGCCCCATTAAATGGAGGGCCATTATCTCTGATCAGCACTCGAGGAACCCCATACCGGGATATGATCTGAGTTTGGAGGAACTTGAGGATCTGCTGCCCCGTCGTCTTGGCCAATGCCTTAGCCTCTATCCACTTCAAAAAGTAATCGATGGCTACGAGTAAATACTTGCACTGACCTTTTGCTTGTGGAAGAGGTCCCACCAAGTCAATGCCCCACTGTGCGAAGGGCCAAGCACTTCTGATGGACATCAAGTCCGCGGCAGGAGCCACGATATTCGGAGCGTACCTCTGGCACGCATCACGGGATTGGACCATCGCTGTCGCTTCTTTGTTCATCGAAGGCCAGTAGTAGCCTAGATTCAACGCTTTCCTCACAATGGATCGGGCCCCTTCACGACAGGCCGCGACTCCCTCGTGTAACTCTCTCAGGATCCGATTCGTATCAGGCTCCGCCACACATTTCAGAAAAGGCTTTACGTGCCCCCTCTTGTATAACTGGTTGTCCACCATCACGTAGTTGCTCACGATTCGACGCAACCTAACAGCTGTCACTTCATCATCGGGGAGTGCCCCCGTAGTCAGGTATGTGACTATCGGGGTCATCCAGGTGGGTTTCTCTTCTTCCTCCGATCCTGCTTCAATAGCGCATACCTCCGATGGATCGATGGTTGAGATAATTACTCTCTCCAGAAAGTGCACCTTCTGATTCTCCTCGGGGGCAACTCCCAGGGCAAACTTGCTTAAGGCGTCTGCCTCCGCATTTTCTTCCCTCGGGATTGCCTCAATGTCGAAGCTTTTGAAGCTTCCCTTCAAAGTCTGCACCTCGTGCAAATACTTCCTCATTGTCGGGCTCTTGGCTTCATAATTACCCTGGACTTGATTCACGATCAAGCTGGCATCACACTTCACTTTTAAATGATCGACTCCCGTACCTTTGGCGATTTTAAGGCCTGTGATGAGAGCCTCATAGTCAGCTTCATTGTTGGTGGCCCTAAACGTCAAGGCCAAGGCATATCGTAGGGGCTCGCCTCCACCGGGCGGTATCAACACAAATCCTGCCCCCGATCCTTCTACACTTGATGAACCATCAGTGTACATCTCCCAGGTGTTCTCCTCATTTGGCTGTTCTGGCTGTTCTGCTATCGAGGCCTCCATGGTTGCCCCCTCTACAGGACCTGCATCTTCCAGATCGGGTGCTGTAGACTCTGCTATAAAATCTGCCAATGCCTGGCCCTTAATAGCTGTCCTCGGAGCAAAGTGGATACGAAACTCCGTAAGCTCGATGGCCCATTTCACCAATCTCCCCGACGCCTCCGGTCGGTTCAAAAAGTTCTTCAAGGGCTGATTAGTTAACACCGTAACTTCGTGGGCATGGAAGTAAGGCCGTAGCTTTCGAGCAGCAACAATCAACGCAAAGAGATACTTCTCAATAGCGGGATAATTCATTTCAGATTTGGAAAACGCCTTGCTTACATAATAAACAGGAACCTGGTTGCCCTTGACAATCTTTATTAAAACAGAGCTAACAGCGACTTCAGAAACAGCCAAATAGAGATAAAGCGGCTCGCCTGGAACCGGTTTTGCCAACGGAGGTGTTGTTTGAGTGCTTGGAATGCCTCCTCACACTTGTCGGTCCATTCAAACTTCTTGTGGGCCCTCAGCACATCAAAAAATGGCATGGCTCGGTCACTCGCCTTAGACAGGAAACGATTCATTGCGGCTAATCGTCCATTCAGCACCTGGACCTCCCGATGAGTTTTCGGAGACTGCATCTCCTCGATTGCTTTCAGCTTCTCAGGATTCACCTCGATTCCTCTCTGGCTCACCATAAATCCCAGGAATTTCCCCGAGTTCACTCCGAAAGCGCACTTGTCCGGGTTCAAACGAACCTGATGAAACTTCATCCGCTCAAACGCCGCCGCCAAGTTTTGGACATGGTCTCCTGCCTGTCGGGACTTCACCAGCATGTCATCCACATAAGCCTCCATGGTCTTTCCCAGCATGTCCCTGAACAACTTGTTCACCATCCTCTGGTAAGTTGCTCCAGCATTGATCAGCCCGAAGGGCATAACGTCGTAGTGATAGACGTCACTATCAGCATAGAAGGCTGTATGGGGGGCATCCTCCTTCGCCATCTTGATCTGGTTGTAACCAGAATAAGCATCCATGAAGCTCAGCAGCTCATGTCCCGATGTGGCATCCACCAACTGGTCAATCCTTGGGAGCGGATAACAATCCTTCGGGCAAGCTTTGTTCAAGTCGCGGAAATCGACACACATCTGCCACTTCCCATTACTCTTTCTCACCAGGACCGGGTTAGCGACCCAAGTCTGGAATCGGAGCTCCTTGATGAATCCAGCGTCGAGCAACCTGCCCACCTCCTGCTGGATCGCGATCCTCTTATCCGCGCCCATCGGACGCCTCTTCTGCGCGATAGGCTTGATCGCGGGATCAATCTTCAGCTCGTGCACTATCACGTCGGGGCTGATTCTTGGCATATCGCTCGGGGACCAGGCAAACAGCTCCTTAAACTCCTTCAGGAGCTCGATCAATTCTCGGGCTCTTTCCTCCGACAAAGCAGACCCGATCTTCACCTTCTTTGAGGTCCGTCAATCTCGACCTCTTTCAGATCCTCCATGGGGGCGGGACGCCCAAACTCATCTCGAGGATCGGCATCAGTCTGCAGGACAGCCATGGCTTCCCTCCTTTTCCTTCGGGTGGAGTTAACATAACACCTTCTTGACGCCACTTGGTCACCCTTGACCTCTCCGACCCCATTGTCAGTCGGGAACTTCATCTTTTGGTGGACGGTCGAGGCGACTGCCATGAGAGGGTTGATGGTGGTCCTCCCGATGATAGCGTTATACGTCCCCGCAGACTCTACCACGACAAAATCCACGTTCCGCCTTTCCATCTTCCAGCCACTACCGAACTCCACCGGTAAGGTAATCATTCCCAACGGATAGGAAGTAGAACCAGAGAATCCCACCATCGGGAAGTTCACCTGTGTCAGGTCCTTCTTTGTCTTTCCCATGGCTTCCAGGGCGTCCATGAAAAGAATGTCGGAGGAGCTCCCTCCGTCTATCAGGATCCGCTTCATCTCGAATCCATCCACGTCCAGGGTCACGACCAAGGCGTCGTCATGGTGGCTCTCCACGCCTATCAAATCCTCCGCTGAGAAAGAAATCACAATTTCTTCCTTTACAGTCCACGACCGGAACCTCTTTCCTAACACCACAGCAGCAGAGATGCGGGAAGCATAATTCTCCCGAGATGCGGAGGTATCACCTCCCGCTGCCATTCCTCCGTGAATGACGTTAATGGTTCCCCGCCTCTCCTTACGGGCACCAGAGGATTCCGGCTCAACCTTCTTCTTCTTTGGGGACTGATCGCGGGACTTGGAACGAGACCGTGACCGAGTTTTGGAACGGGATCGGCACCTTCCCCTTCCGACGAACTCCTTAAGCTTCCCCTTCTGGATCAGCTTCTCTATCTCCTTCTTCAGCTCCCGACAGTTATCTGTGTCGTGACCATTGGCTCGATGGTACCGACAGTAACGATCAGAGCGACCTCCCAAGAACTCACCTTCTTTCCTCGGGGGGTATCGGGCGAGACCCTGCGATCCATCACGGCTAGCACGGAGGTCATTGAACTGTTGAGGGGCACGTTACGACCCTCTCGATTATCCTTCCTCGGGGGACGCTTTTCCTCTCTTCTATCGGGGCGACCACGGCTCCTACTTCCCTCCGATTTATCGCTCCCTGTGCGATCATCCGACAGCTTGGACGATGGCTTTCCTCTTCCTGACTTCGGAGGATCAAGCTCTCCGGCAGCAATCTTCGACTCCTGTACGTCGATTTGCTGCTTCACCCTCGCTTGCAAGGCCTCCATACTCCACACAGCCTTCGCGGCTACACTGTGCATCAGATCGGAGCCATACGGAGTAGTCAGGTTCCGAAGGAAAGTGCGGATGGTCTCTCCCTCCGATATCTCCTCATCGATCTCCGCGGCAGTAGCAGTGAACCGTTGGTAGTAGTATGCCAACGATTCGTCAGACCTCTGCACAACCTGGGTCAAAGACCTCACGCTTGATGAAGCGGTCGTGCATATCAGCCCAGCAAGTAATGCTTCCAGGCAGTAGGCTGAAAAACCATGTCATGGCCCTTTCTCCCAAGGTGATCGGGAACAGCGAACACACGAGGTCATTATTCGAGGTCCTACCCATACAGGCCTAGACATGCCTCTGAACATGGCGGACCGGGTCTCCTTCACCATCGTACTCCTTGATGGTCGAGATGCCTAGCCCTGGCGGGGCGACAGTATCCAGCAACCGTGGAAAAAAAGGGTGAGTGGATCGATCCCTCAGCTCCGATGTCATATGCTTCTGATCGCCCATGCATATGTTGACGATTTTCACCACCTGATCGGGGGTAATAGGACCATTCAGGGAATGGTCCTGTGTTGCACTGGTCCGGGACCATCAACCACGAACTTCTCCGGGTGCGCGGGTTCCTTACCCTTATTCCTGGGCTGAACCTCCTGAACCTCCTGTTCTTCTTGAACCTCCCTTGGAGGAGGTGGAGGCAACTCTTCCCGTGGAGGCAACTCCTCTGCCCTCCTGGCAGCCTCCCTTTTGTCCAACAGAGCTTCCATGGCAGCTAGGAACATGGGCATAGCATCTGCTACTGCCTTAGCCAACTTCGAATTTGAGGAAGCACCTACCTCCCTCTGCGGGATTTCTTCTCTGTGCACCACCGGATTTGGAGAAGCATCCACCTCCCTTCGCGGGATATCCTCCCTGTTCACTGCCGTGTCTCGGACTGAGACCTCATAATCTTCACCATGCCTCCCTGTCTGAGAAACAGCAGGGTGCTCACCTTGCTCAGCAACATGCTCCGGCAACGCGAAATTCACAGTTCCAGCAGGGCGAGAACTGCCGGCCTGGACTTGCTTCTTCTTGCCACCACCAGCCATCGATCTAGTAGAAACTATTTTGGCTTTTCGTAAGATTCCCACAGACGGCGCCAATGTTGGATCACGAGCGAAGCTCCGTTACGTTCTTGACGGAAAGCTTGAACTCCTGGGCTCCGCGTAATCCTGCAAAAGGGGATGACCTGGGTGGTGACCCAGAATCCCTCTCCGATGCCTAAATGAGTGTATGAATGATGGGGTGGTAAGCAATAATCTAAGCTCGTATTAGAATGTGTGTTTTCTGAGGTAACTTCCTCCTTTATATAGGAGAGGCAGTAACTCAGTTACCTGTAACCATAGCTGGCAGTTTTACCCATATTCCGTATATCTCGTTCGGGATTCCGTGTATCTCGCCCCACGCTCCGCGTATCTCGCCCACGCCCCGCGTATCTCGGGCACGCCCTGCGTATCTCGGGGGAGTTTATCTGTATCTCAACCGTCTCCCCACTACCCTATATAGTAGGCGGGTTTCTCGGTCTTATCCTCTGATCACAAGTCCCAATTCATATCGGGGACTCCAGAGTTATCTCATTCTAGGTCACCACCCAGGACCCCTTGTCTCACGAGACAGGTCCAGCTTCCTCGGGGCTTTATTATCGGGGCCTTCTCAAAGGCATATCGGGGCCTAGTCAGAGGCTTCTCGTCGGGAGCATTCAGCTCATATACCGGGACTACTAAAGTCGGGACCCTTCGTACTGGGCTTCTGGGTCTTCCAGGCCTTTCACGAGGCCCACTGGACTTACTCGCGGTATATTGACTGTTAACGGGGCTAACGATTACATCGGAACCCATCAGATGCCAGGTGTGGGCAAGTCCTTGGCAAACGCACTCCCGGCGCAACCATTTCGGAATCACTTCAAATTTTTTAGGGATATCGCTAGTGGTACAAGAGCACATCCACCAAGTATCACACAATAATGTCACGATACGATTTTTCTCAATTTCACTAGCTAAAAACCCAAAAAGTTCAAATTTTCGTAAAAAATAGCCAAATAAGCGAAACCAAGTTTTGATGCCTTCTAACATGTTTTCCCAAGATAATAGTCGAAGCACATCCAAAGAATCGATAGAAACCCAATTTTTAGTAATCGCCCACCCGCCATGCCAATGGACTGTTAAGGCATGGGAAAATCCCACAGCCAAGGCTGCCAGGCATGGGAAAATCCCACAATCATGGATGCCAGGCGTGGGCAAGTGCTTGGCAAATGCAATCCCGGAGCAACCGTCTCGGAATCACTTCAAATTTTGTAGGGACATCACTAGTGGTACCAAGAGCACCTCCACCAAGTTTCACACAATTATCTTGAGATACTATTTTTCTCAATTTCACGAACTAATACCCGAAAACTTCAAATATTCGTAAAAAGTCACCAAATCAGCGGAACCAAGTTTTTTATTCCTTCAAAAATGTTTTCCCAGCATAATAGTCGAAACACATCCAAAGAATCGATCGAAATGCAACTTTTAGTAATCGTCCACCCGCCATGCCAAGGCACTGTCAAGGCATTGGAAAATCCCACAGTCAAGGCTACCAAGCATCGGAAAATCCCACATCCATGGATACCAGGAGTGGGCTAGTGCTATGAGAACGCACTCTCGACGTGGGCAAGTGCTTGGAAAATGCACTCGCGTCGCAACCATCTCAGAATCACTTCAAATTTTGTAGGGATATCGCTAGTGGTGCCAAGAGCACCTCCACTAAGTTTCACGCAATTATGTCAAGATACTATTTTTCTCAATTTCCATAGCTAAAAACCCAAATTGCTAAAATATTCGTAAAAATCACCAAATCAACGAAACCAAGTTTTTGATACCTTCTAACATGTTTTCCCAATCTAATAGTCGAGGCACATCCAAAGAACTGATCGAAACAAAACTTTTAGTAATCACCCACCCGCCATGCCAAGGCATGGGAATATCCCACTGCCAAGGCTGCCGGGCATGGGAAAATCCCACAGCCAGGTATGCAAGGCGTGGGCAAGTGCTTGGCAAACGCACTCCAGGCGAAACCATCACGGAATCGCTTCAAAATTTTTAGGGACATCACTAGTGGTACCAAGAGCACCTCTACCAAGTTTCACGCAATTATCTCGAGATGCTATTTTTCTCAATTTCCCGAGCTAAAAACAAGAAAAGTTCAAATATTCGTAAAAATTCACCAAATCAGCGGAACCAAGTTTTTGATTCCTTCTAACATGTTTTCCCAACATAATAGTCGAAACACCTCCAAATAATCGATCGCCCGCCATGTCAAGGCACTGTCAAGGCTAGGGGTGAGCATGGACCGGTCCTGGACCAGGACCGGTCCAGGACCGTTAAGGTCCGTTTGAAATGGACCTCGTCGATTTCGGTCTAGGACCGGTCCAGGACCGTTAGGACCGTTTGAAACGGTCCTGGTTCGGTCCAGGTCCGTTAAGACCGTTAGGTCCAGTCCAGGACAATATTTTTTTTTAAAATTCAATTTTTTTTCGAAAATTTGAATTTATTTTTAAAATATGAATATATTAAATCTGAATTCTTTAATATATATAATATTTTGTAAATATATATATTAAATATGAAATTGTTAATATATGATATTTTTTTAAATGTTATTATATTAAATCTGATTTTTTTTTTTAATATATAATTTTTTTTAAAAAATTAATCTATTAAATCTGATTTTTTAGAAAAATTTGAACATAAGATATATATTCTTTAAGATCGGTTCAAAATTATTAAACCGTTTAAACAATTCTGATATTTCCATTCATGGTTTTGAAAAAAAAATATACTTAGAATCAATTATTTTATAGAAAGAAACTAAAAACAAATCCGATTTTTTTTTATAATATTTTTGTTGAATAACTAAAATAAAATTCTTAAGAAATGGGAATAAAAGATTTTTCACAAATAAACAAAATAGTAATATCAAACAGCAAACATATAGTTTTTACCCAAAAATAACATTAAACATGGTATCGTAACAATATATATATATATATATATATATATATGTGCGAGAGCAGTACAAACAAACATATATATATATAGCCTATATAATATAGGCGAACAACAAATAGCAGTTACAGCACTAGCTTGCTAACTATCGGCTTGTACCTTGATCCGTACAAACGGTCTAAACGGTCTCGATTTGGACTCCACGGTCCAAACGGTCTTGGACCGAAATAAGTCCAGGACCGTTAAGGACCGAAATGGGAGGACCGTTGGACCTGGACTCAAACGGTCCTGGACTTTTTGGTTCGGTCCTAGACTGGTCTCGGATCGGACTTGGACTTTATGGACTTTTTGCTCACCCCTAGTCAAGGCATTGGAAAATCCCACAGCCAAGGCTACCAGGCATGGGAAAATCCCACAGCCATGGATGCCAGGCGTGGGCAAGTGCTTGGTAAACGCACTCCTGGAGCAACCATTTTGGAATCACTTCAAATTTTGTAGGGATATCGCTAGTGGTACCAAGAGCACCTCCACAAAGTGTCACGCAATTATCTCGAGATACTATTTTTCTCAATTTCCCGAGCTAAAAACCGGAAAAGTTTAAATATTCGTAAAAAATCACCAAATCAGAAGAATCAAGTTTTTGATGCCTTCTAACATGTTAGCTAGACATATAGTCGAAAACATCCAAAGAATCGATCGGAACGTAACTATTATTAATCGCCGAGCCGTCATGCCAAGGCAGTGTCAAGGCATGGGAAAATCCCAGAGCCTAGGCTGCCATGCGTGGGCAAGTGCTTGGCAAACGCACTCCCGGCGCAACCAACTCGGAATCGCTTAAAATTTTTTAGGGACATCACTTGTGGTACCAAGATCACCTCCACCAAGTTTCACGCAATTATCTTGAGATACTATTTTTCTCAATTTTTCGAGCTAAAAGCCCAAAAGTTAAAATATTCGTAAAAAATCAACAAATCAGCTGAACCAAGTTTTTGATGCCTTCTAACATGTTTTCCCAACATAATAGTTGAAACACATGCGAAAAATCGATCGAAATACAACTTTTAGCAATCGCCCACCCGCCATGCCAATGCAATGTCAAGGCATTGGAAAATCCCATTGCCAAGGCTGCCAGGCGTGGGAAAACCCCACATCCATGGATGCCAGGCGTGGGCAAGTGCTTGGCAAACGCATTCCCGGCACATTCATCCAGGAACCTCTTCAAATATTGTAGGGACATCAATAGTGGTACCAATAGCACCTCTACCAACTTTCACGCAATTATCTCGAGATTCTATTTTCCTCAATTTCCTGAGCTAAAAACACGAAAAGTTCAAATATTCTTAAAAAACCAACAATTCAGCGGAACCAAGTTTTGGATGCCCCTAATATGTTTTCCCAACATAATAGTCGAAACACATCCCAAGAATCGATCAAAATGCAACTTTTAGTAATCGCCCACCCGCCATGCCAATGCACTGTCAAGGCATGGGAAAATCCCACTGCCAAGGCTACCAGGCATGGGAAAATCTCACAGCTATGGATGTCAGGCGTGGGCAAGTACTTGGCAAACGCACTCTCGGCGCAACAATCTTGGAAGCACCTCAAATTTTGTAGGGATATCACTAGTTGTACCAAGAGCAACTCCACCAAGTTTCACGCAATTATCTCGAGATACTATTTCCTCAATTTCTCGAGCTAAAGCCACGAAAAGTTCAAATATTCGTAAAAAATCATCAAATCAGCGGAACCAAGTTTTTGATGCCTTCTAAAATGTTTGCCCATTATAATTGTCGAAACACATCCAATGAATAGATCGAAACGCAACTTTTGGTAATCCCCCACCCGCCATGCCTTGGAACTGTCAAGACATGGGAAAATCCCACAGCCAAGGCTGCCAGGCATGGGAAAATCCCACAGCCATGGATACCAGGTGTGAGAAAGTTTTGGCAAACGCACTGCTGACGCAACCATCTCTGAATCGCTTCAAGTTTTGTAGGGACATCACTAGTGGTACCAAGAGATCCTCCACCAAGTTTCACGCAATTATCTCGAGATACTATTTTTCTCAATTTCCCGAGCTAAAAACCCGAAAAGTTCAAATATTCGTAAAAAATCATCAATTAGCGGAACCAAGTTTTTTTTATTCCTTTTAACATGTTTTCCCTACATAATAGTCGAAACACATCCAAAGAATTGATCGAAATGAAACTTTTAGTAATCCCCCACCCGCCATGCAAGTGCACTGTCAAGGAATGGGAAAATATAACAGCCAAGGCTGCTAGGCATGTGAAAATTCCAATGCCATGGATGCCAGACGTGGGCAACTGCTTGGCAAACGCAGTCCTGGCGCAACCATCTCGGAATCACTTCAAAATTTGTGCCAAGAGGACCTCCACCAAGTGTCACACAATTATCTCGAGATACTATTTTTCTCAATTTCACGAATTGAAAACCCGAAAAGTTCAAATAGTCGTAAATAATCACCACCACCATGCCAAGGCACTGTCAAGGCATGGGAAAATCCCACAGCCAAGGCTGACAGGCATGGAAAAATCCCACAGCCATGGATGCCAGGTGTGGGCAAGTGCTTGGAAAACGCACTCTCGACGCAACCATCTCGGAGTTGCTTCAAATTCTTTAGGGACATCACTAGTGGTACCAAGAGCACCTCCACCGAATTTCACGCAATTATCTCGAGCTAAAAACCCGGAAAGTTCAAATATTCGTAAATTCATCAAATCAGCGAAAAAAAGTATTTGATGCCTTCTAATATGTTTTCCCAACATAATAGTCCAAACACATCCAAAGGATCGATCGAAATGTAACTTTTAGTAATCGCCCACCCACCATTTAAAGGCACTGTCAAGGCATTGGAAAATCCCACAACTAAGGCTACCTAGCATTGAAAAATCCAACAACCATGGATGCCAGGCGTGGGCAAGTGCTTGGCAAATGCACTCTCGGCGCAACAATCTCGGAATCGCTTCAAATTTTGTAGGGATATTGCTAGTGGTACCAAGAGCACCTCCACCAAGTTTCACGCTATTATGTCAAGTAACTATTTTTCTAAATTTCCCTAGCTAAAAACACAAAAAGTTCAAATATTCGTAAAAAAGCGAAACCATGTTTTTGATGCCTTCTAACATGTTTTCCTAACATAATAGTTGAAACACATCCAAAGAATCGATCGACATGCAACTTTTAGCAATCGCCCACCCGCCATGCCAAGGCATGGGAATATACCACTACCAAGGCTTCCAGGCATGGGAAAATCCCACAGCCAGGTATGCCATGCGTGGGCAAGTGCTTGGCAAACGAACTCTAAGCGCCACCATCTCGGAATCGCTTCAAAAGTTTTAGGGACATCACTAGTGGTACCAAGAGCACCTCTACCGAGTTTCACGTAATTATCTCGAGATACTATTTTTCTCAATTTCCCGAGCTAAAAACTTGAAAAGTTCAAATATTCATAAAAATTCACCAAATCAGCGGAACCAAGTTTTTGATTCCTTCTAACATGTTTTCCCAATATAATAGTCGAAACACATCCAAATAATCGCCCGCCATTCCAAGGCACTGTCAAGGCATTGGAAAATCCCACAACCAAGGCTACCAGGCATGGGAAAATCCCACAGCCATGGATGCCAGGTGTGGGCAAATGCTTGGCAAACGCACTCCCGGCGCAACCATTTCGGAATCACTTCATATTGTAGGGATATCGCTAGTGGTACAAGAGCACCTCCACCAAGTATCACGCAATTATGTCACGATACGATTTTTCTCAATTTCACTAGCTAAAAACCCAAAAAGTTCAAATTTTCGTAAAAAATAGCCAAATAAGCGAAACCAAGTTTTGATGCCTTCTAACATGTTTTCCCAAGATAATAGTCGAAGCACATCCAAAGAATCGATAGAAACCCAATTTTTAGTAATCGCCCACCCGCCATGCCAATGGACTGTTAAGGCATGGGAAAATCCCACAGCCAAGGCTGCCAGGCATGGGAAAATCCCACAATCATGGATGCCAGGCGTGGGCAAGTTCTTGGCAAATGCAATCCCGGAGCAACCGTCTCGGAATCGCTTCAAATTTTGTAGGGACATTACTAGTGGTACCTAGGGCACCTCCACCAAGTATCACGCAATTATCTCGAGATACTATTTTTCTCAATTTCCAGAACTAAAACCAGAAAAGTACAAATATTCGTAAAAATTCACCAAATCAGCGGAACCAAGTTTTTGATTCCCTTCAAAATGTTTTCCGAACATAATAGTCGACACACATCCAAAGAATTGATCAAAATGCAACTTTTAGTAATCGTCGACCAGCCATGCCAAGGCACTGTCAAGGCATTGGAAAATCCCACAGTCAAGGCTACCAAGCATGGGAAAATCCCACAAGCATGGATGCCAGGCGTGGGCAAGTGCTTGGCAAACGCACTCTCGGTGTGGGCAAGTGCTTGGTAAACGCACTCGCGTCGCAACCATCTCGGAATCACTTCAAATTTTTTAGGGATATCGCTAGTGGTACCAAGAGCACCTCCACTAAGTTTCACGCAATTATGTCAAGATACTATTTTTCTCAATTTCCCTAGCTAATAACCCAAATTGTTCAAATATTCGTAAAAATCACCAAATCAGTGAAACCAAGTTTTTGATACCTTCTAACCTGTTTTCCCAACATAATAGTCGAAACAGATCCAAAGAATCGATCGAAACGCAACTTTTAGTAATCGCCCACCTGCCATGCCAAAGCACTGTCAAGGCATGGGAAAATCCCACAGCCAAGGATGCCAGGCATGGGAAAATCCCAAAGCCATGGATGCCTAGCGTGGGCAAGAGATTATCAAACGCACTCCCGGCGAAACCAACTAGGAACTGCTTCAAATTTTGTAGGGACAACACTAGTGGTACCAAGAGCACCTCCACCAAGTTTCACGCAATTATCTCGAGATTCTATTTTTCTCAATTTCCCGAGCTAAAAACCCAAAAAGTTCAAATATTCGTAAAATTTCACCAAATCAGCGTAACCAAGTTTTTGATGCCTTCTAACATCTTTTCCCAACATAATAGTTGAAATACATCCGAAAAATCGATCGAAATGCAACTTTTAGTAATAGCCCACCCGTCATGCCAAGGCACTATCAAATCATGCGAAAATCCCACAGCCAAGGCTGCCAGGCATGGGAAATCCCCACAACCATGGATGCCAGGCGTGGGTAAGTGCTTGGCAAACGCACTCCTGACGCATTCATCCATGAACCTCTTCAAATTTTGTAGGGACATCACTAGTGGTACCAAGAGCACCTCTACAAGGTTTCACGCAATTATCTCGAGATACTATTTCCCTCAATTTCCCGAGCTAAAAACACCAAAAGTTCAAATATTCGTAAAAAATCACCAAATCAGCAGAACCAAGTTTTAGAAGCCTTCTAACATGTTTTCCCAACATAATAGGCGAAACACATCCAAAGAATCGATCGAAATGCAAGTTTTAGTAATAGCCCACCCGCCTTGCCAATGCACTGTCAAGGCATGGGAAAATCCCACAGCCAAGGCTACCAGTCATGGGAAAATCCCACAACCATGGATGCTAGGCGTGGGCAAGTGCTTGGCAAACGCACCCTCGGCGCAACCATCTCGGAATCGCTTTAAATTTTGTAGGGAAATAACAAGTGGTAGCAAGAGCAATTCCACCAAGTTTCATGCAATTATCTCGAGATACTATTTTACTCAATTTCCTGAGCTAAAAACACGAAAAGTTCAAATATCGTAAAAAAACCACTAAATCAGCGAAACCATGTTTTTGATGCCTTCTAACATGTTTTCACAACATAATAGTGAAACACATCCAAATAATCGATCGAAACGCAAATTTTGGTAATCCCCCACTCGCCATGTCAAGGAACTGTCCAGTCATGGGAAAATCCCACAGCCAAGGTTGCCAGGCATGGGAAATCCCACAGCCATGTATGCCAGGTGGGGGCAAGTGTAGGGACATCGCTAGTGGTACCTAGAGATCCTCCACCAAGTTTCGCGCAATTATCTCGAGATTCTATTTGTCTCAATTTCCCGAGCTAAAAACCCGAAAAAATCAAATATTCGTGAAAAATCATCAAATCAGCGGAACCAAGTTTTTGAATCGTTCTAACATATTTTCCTAACATAATAGTCTAAACAAATCCAAATAATCGATCGAATTGCAACTTATTGTAATCGCCAATCCGCCATGCCAAGGCACTGTGAAGGCATTGGAAAATCCCACAACCAATGCTACCAAGCATGGGAAAATCCCACAATCATGGATGCCAGGCGTGGGAAAATGCTTGGCAAACGCACTTCCGGCGCAACCATTTGGGAATCACTTCAAATTTTTTAGGGATATCGCTATCGGTAACAAGAGCACCTCAACCAAGTATCAAACAATTATGTTAAGATACTGTTTTTCTCAATTTCACTAGCTAAAAACCCAAAAAGTTCATATTTTCGTAACAAATAACCAAATCAGCGAAACCAAGTTTTTGATGCCTTCTAACATGTTTTCCCAACATAATAGTCGAAGCACATCCAAATAATCGATTAAAACGCAACTTTTAGTAATCGCCCACTCGCCATGCCAAGGCACTGTCAAGGCATGGGAAAATCCCACAGCCAAGGATGCTAGGCATAGGAAAATCCCAAAGCCATGGATGCTAGGCTTGGGCAATTACTTATCTAACGCACTCCTGGCGTAACCAACTCGGAATCGCTTCAAATTTTGTAGGGACAACACTAGTGGTACCAAGAGAACCTCCACCAAGTTTCACGCAATAATCTCGAGATTCTATTTTTCTCAATTTCTCGATCTAAAATCCCGAAAAGTTCAAATATTCGTAAAAATTCATCAAATCAGCGGAACCAACTTTTTGATGCCTTCAAACATGTTTTCCCAACATAATAGTTAAAACACACCAAAAAAAATACCACAGCCAAGGGTGCGAGGCATAAGAAAATCCCACAATCATGGATGCCAGGCGTGGGCAAGTGCTTGGAAAACGTAATCCCGGAGCAACCGTCTTGGATTCACTTTAAATTTTGTAGGGACATCACTAGTGGTACCAAGAGCACTTCCACCAAGTTCCACGCAATTATCTCGAGATACTATTTATCTAAATTTCCCGAGCTAAAAACCCGAAAAGTTCAAATATTCGTAAAAATTCACCAAATCAGCGAAACCAAGTTTTTGATTGCTTCAAAAATGTTTTCCCAACACAAAAGTCGAAACACATCTAAAGAATCGATCGAAATGCAACTTTCAGTAATCGTCCACCCGCCATGCCAAGGCACTGCCAATGCATTGGAAAATCTCACTGCCAAGTCTACCAAGCATGGGAAAATACCACAGCCATGGATGCCAGGCGTGGGCAAGTGCTTGGCAAACGCACTAGCGTCGCAACAATATCAGAATCACTTCAATTTTTGTAGGCATATCGCTAGTGGTACCAAGAGCAAATCCAACAAGTTTCACGCAATTATGTCAAGATACTATTTTTCCCAATTTCCCTAGCTAAAAACCCAAATTGTTCAAATATTCGTAAAAATCACAAATCAGCGAAACTAAGTTTTTGATACGTTCTAACATGTTTTCCCAACATAATAGTCGAAACACATCCAAAGAATCGATCGAAACGCAACTTTTAGTAATCCCTCACTCGCCATGCCAAGGCACTGTCAAGGCATGGGAAAATTCCACAGCCAAGGATGCCAGGCATAAGAAAATTCCAAAGCCATGGATGCCAGGCGTGGTTAAGTGCTTCGCAAACGCACTCCCGACACTATCATCCTGGAACCTCTTCAAATTTTATAGGGACGTCACTAGTGGTACCAAGAGCACCAACTCCCGGTGCAACCAAATCGGAATCGCTTCAAATTTTGCAGGGACAACATTAGTGGTACCAAGAGAACCTCCACCAAGTTTCACGCAATTATCATGAGATTCTATTTTTCTCAATTTCTCGAGCTAAAATCCCGAAAAGTTCAAATATTCGTAAAAATTCACCAAATCAGCGGAACCAACTTTTTAATGCCTTCTAACATGTTTTCCCAACATAATAGTTGAAACACATACGAAAAATCGATCGATATGCAACTTTTAGTATTCGCCCACCAGCCATGCCAAGGCACTGTCAAGGAATGGGAAAATCCCACAGCCAAGGCTGCCAGGATAGGAAAACCCCACAACCATGGATGCCAGGCGTGGGTAAGTGCTTCGCAAACGCACTCCCGACACAATCATCCTGGAACCTCTTCAAATTTTGTAGGGACGTCACAAGTGGTACCAAGAGCACCTCTACCAAGTTTCACGCAATTATCTCGAGATACTATTTTCCTCAATTTCCCGAGCAAAAAACATGAAAAGTTCAAATATTCGTAAAAAATCACAAAACATCAGCGGAACCAAGTTTTTGATGCCTTCTAACATGTTTTCCCAATATAATAGTCGAAACACATCCAAAGAATCGATCGATATGCAAGTTTTAGTAATCGCCCACCCGCCTTGCCAATGCACTGTCAAGGCATGGGAATATCCCACCGCAAAGGCTGCTATGCATGGGAAAATCCCACAGCCAGAGATTCCAGGCGTGGGCAAGTAAGTGCTTGGCAAACGCACTCTCAGCGATACCAACTTGGAATCTCTACAAATTTTGTAGGGATATCACAAGTGGTACCAAGAGAAACTCCACCAAGTTTCACGCAATTATCTCTAGATTCTATTTTTCTCAATTTCCCGAGCTAAAAACCCGAAAAGTTCAAACATTCTTAAAAAATCACTAAATCAGCGGAACCAAGTTTTTGATGCCTTTAACATGTTGTCACAACATAATAGTCGAAACACATCCAAAGAATCGATCGAAAAGCAAATTTTGGTAATTCCCCACCCGCCATGCCAAGGATTTGTCAAGTCATGGGAAAATACCACAGCTAAGGCTGCCAGGCATGGGAAAATCCCACAGCCATGGATGCCAGGTGTGGGCAAGTGCTTGGCAAACGCACTGCCGGCGCAACTATCTTGGAATCACTTAAAATTTTGTAGGGACATCACTAGTGGTACCAAGAGATCCTCCACCAAGTTTCACGCAATTATCTCGAGATACTATTTTTCTCAATTTCCCGAGATAAAAACCCGAAAAGTTTAAATATTCGTAAAAAATCATCAAATCAGCGGAACCAAGTTTTTGATTCCTTCTAACATGTTTTTCCCAACATAATAGTCGAAACACATCCAATGAATCAATCGAAATGCAAATTTTAGTAATCGCCCACCCGCCATGCCAAGGCACTGTCAAGGCATGGGAAAATCCCACAGCCATGCTAGACAAGCATGTGAAAATCCCACAACAATGGATGCCAGGCGTGGGCAAGTAAGTGCTTGGTAAACGCACTCCTGGCGCAACCATCTTGGAATCGCTTCAAAATTTGTAGGGATATCGCTATAGGTACCAAGAGCACCTCCACCAAGTATCACGCAATTATCTCGAGATACTATTTTTCTCAATTTCACGAGCTAAAAACCCGAAAAGTTCGAATATTCGTAAAATTCACCAAATCAGCGGAACCAAGTATTTGATTCCTTCTAACATGTTTTTCCAACATATTAGTCGAAACATATCCAAAGAATCGATCGAAATGCAACTTTTAGTAATCGCCCACCCGCCATTTCAAGGCACTGTCAAGGCATTGGAAAATCCCACAGCCAAGGCTACCTAGCATGGTAAAATCCCACAGCCATGGATGCCAGGCGTGGGCAAGTGCTTGACAAACGCATTCTCGGCGCAATAATCTCAGAATCACTTCAAATTTTGAAGGGATATTTCTAGTGGTACCAAGAGCACCTCCACCAAGTTTCACGCAATTATGTCAAGATACTATTTTTCTCAATTTCCATAGCTAAAAACCCAAAAAGTTCAAATATTAGTAAGAAATCGCCAAATCAGCGAAACCAAGTTTTTGATGCCTTCTAACATGTTTTCACAACATAATAGTCGAAGCACATCCAAAGAATCGATCGAAACACAACTTTTAGTAATCGCTAACCCGCCATGCCAATGGACTGTTAAGGCATGTGAAAATCCCACAGCCAAGGCTGCTAGGCATGGGAAAATCCCACAATTATGACTGCCAGACGTGGGCAAGTGCTTGGCAAACACAATCCCGGAGCAACCGTCTCGGAATCGCTTTAAATTTTGTAGGGACATAACTAGTGGTACCAAGAGCACCTCGACCAAGTTTCACGCAATTATCTCGAGATACTATTTTTCTCAATTTCTCGAGCTAAAAACCCGAAAAGTTCAAATATTCGTAAAAATTCACCAAATCAGTGGAACCAAGTTTTTGATCCTTCAAAAATGTTTTCCCAACATAATAGTCGAAACACATCCAAAGAATCGATCGAAATGCAATTTTTAGTAGTCATCCACCCGCCATGCCAAGGCATTGGAAAATCCAATAGCCAAGGTTACCAAACATGGGAAAATCCCACAGCCATGGATGCCAGGCGTGGGCAAGTGCTTGGCAAACGCACTCTCGGCGTGGGCAAGTGCTTGGCACACGCACTGGCATTGCAACCATCTTGGAATCACTTCAAATTTTATAGGCATATCGCTAGTGGAACCAAGAGCACCTCCATCAAGTTTCATGCAATTATGTCAAGATACTATTATTCTCAATTTCCCTAGCTAAAAACCCAAAATGTCGAAATATTCGTAAAAATCACCAAATTAGAAAAACCAAGGTTTTGATACCTTCTAACATGTTTTTCAACATAATAGTCGAAACACATCTAAAGAATCGATCGAAACGCAACTTTTAGTAATCCCCTACATGCCATGCCAAGGCACTGTCGAGGCATGGGAAAATCCCACAGCCAAGGATGCCAGGCATAGGAAAATTCCAAAGCCATGGATGCCTGGCGTAGGCAAGTACTTATCTAACGCACTCCCGGCGCAACCAACTTGGAATCGCTTCAAATTTTGTAGGGACAACACTAGTGGTAACAAGAGAACCTCCACCAAGTTTCACGCATATTGAGATTCTATTTTTCTCAATATCTCGAGCTAAAATCCCGATAAGTTCAAATATTCGTAAAAATTCACCAAATCAGCGGAACCAACTTTTTAATGCATTCTAACATGTTTTCTCAACATAATAGTTGAAACACATCCGAAAAATCGATCGAAATGCTACTTTTAGTATTTGCCCACCCGCCATGCCAAGGCTTTGTCAAGGCATGGGAAAATCCCACAGCCAAGGCTGCCAGGCATGGGAAAACCCCACAGCCATGGATGCCAGGCGTGGGTAAGTGCTTCGCAAACGAACTCCCGACGCTATCATCCTGGAACCTCTTCAAATTTTGTAGGGACATAACTAGTGGTACCAAGAGCACCTCTACCAAGTTTCACGCAATTATCTCTAGATACTATTTTCCTCAATTTCCCGAGCAAAACACACGAAAAGTTCAAATATTCGTAAAAAATCACAAAAAATCAGCGGAACCATGTTTTTTATTCCTTCTAACATGTTTTCCTAATATAATAGTCGAAACACATCCAAAGAATCGATCGATATGCAACTTTTAGTAATCGCCCACCCGCCTTGCCAATGCACTGTCAAGGCATGGGAATATCCCACAGCAAAGGCTGCTAGGCATGGGAAAATCCCACAGCCATTCCAGCCAAGCATGTGAAAATCCCACATCCATGGATGCCAGACCTGGGCAAGTAAGTGCTTGGTAAAGGCACTCCCGACGCAACCATGTTGGAATCGCTTCAAAATTTGTAGGAAAATCGCTAGAGGTACCAAGAGCACCTCCACCAAGTGTCACGCAATTATCTCGAAATACTATTTTTCTCAATTTCCCGAGCTAAACACCCGGAAAGTTCAAATATTCGTAAAAATTCACCAAATCAGCAAGACCAAGTTTTTGATTCCTTCTAACATGTTTTCCCAACATATTAGTCGAAACACATCCAAAGAATCGATCGAAATGCAACTTTTAGTAATCGCCCACCCGCCATTTCAAGGCACTGTTAAGGCATTGGAAAATCCCACATCCAAGCCTACCTTGCAAGAGAAAATGCCACAGCCATGGATGCCAGGCGTGGGCAAGTGCTTGGCAAACGCATTCTCGGCGCAACAATCTCGGAATAATTTCAAATTTTGTAGGGATATTTCGAGTGGTACCAAGAGCACCTCCACCAAGTTTCACGCAATTATTTCAAGATACTATTTTTCTCAATTTCCATAGCTAAAAACCCAAAAAGTTCAAATATTAGTAAAAAATCGCCAAATCAGCGAAACCAAGTTTTTGATGCCTTCTAACATGTTTTCCCAACATAATAGTCTAAGCACATCCAAAGAATCGATCGAAATGCAACTTTTAGTAATCGCCCAGCCTTCATGCTAATGGACTGTCAAGGCATGGGAAAATCCCTCAGACAAAGCTGCCAGGCATGGGAAAATCCCTCAATCATGGATGCCAGACGTGGGCAAGTGCTTGGTAAACACAATCCCAGAGCAACCGTCTCGAAATCGCTTTAAATTTTGTAGGGACATAACTAGCGGTATTAAGAGCACCTCCACCAAGTTTCACGCAATTATCTCGAGATACTATTTTTCTTAATTTCTCGAGCTAAAAACCCGATAAGTTCAAATATTCGTAAAAATTCACCAAATCAGCGGAACCAAGTTTTTGATTCCTTCAAAAATGTTTTCCCAACATAATAGTCAAAATACATCTAAAGAATCGATCGAAATGCAAATTTTAGTAGACGTCCACCCGCCATGCCAAGGCATTGGAAAATCCAATAGCCAAGGTTACAAAACATGGGAAAATCCCACAGCCATGGATGCCAGGCGTGGGCAAGTGCTTGACAAACTTACTCTCGGCGTGGGCAAGTGCTTGGCAAACGCACTTGCATTGCAACCATCTCGAAATCACTTCAAATTTTGTAGGCATATCGCTAGTGGTACCAAGAGCACCTCCACCAAGTTTCACGTAATTATGTCAAGATACTATTATTCTCAATTTCCCTAGCTAAAAACCCAAATTGTTCAAATTTTCGTAAAAATCACCAAATCAGCGAAACCAAGTTTTAATACCTTCTAACATGTTTCCCAACATAATAGTCGAAACACATTCAAAGAATCGATCGAAACGCAACTGTTAGTAATCGCCCACCCGCTATGCCAAGACACTGTTAAGGCATGGGAAAATCCTACAGCTAAGGATTCCAGACATAGGAAAATCCCAAAGCCATGGATGCCAGGCGTGGGCAAGTGCTTATTAAACGCACTCCCGGCGCAACCAAATCGGAATCGCTTCAAATTTCGTAGGGACAACACTAGTGGTACCAATAGCACCTCCACCAAGTTTCACGCAATTATCTCGAGATTCTATTATTCTCAATTTCTCTAGCTAAAAACCTGAAAAGTTCAAATATTCGTAAGAATTAACCAAATCAGCGGAACCAAGTTTTTGATGCTTTCAAAAATATTTTCCCAACATAAAAGTTGAAACACATCCGAAAAATCAATCGAAATGCAACTTTTAGAAATCGCCCACCCGTCATGCCAAGGCACTTTCAAGGCATGGGAAAATCCCACAGCCAAGGCTGCCAGGCATGGGATAACCCTACAGCCAATGATGCCTGGCGTGGATAAGTGCTTGGCAAACGCACTCCCGGCGCAATCATCCTAGAACCTATTCAAATTTTGTAGGGACATCACTGTTGGTACCAAGAGCAACTCTACCAGGTTTCACGCAATTATCTCGAGATACTATTTTCCTCAATTTCTCGAGCTAAAGCCACGAAAAGTTCAAATATTCGTAAAAAATCATCAAATCAGCGGAACCAAGTTTTTGATGCCTTCTAAAATGTTTGCCCATTATAATTGTCGAAACACATCCAAAGAATCGATCGATATGCAAGTTTTAGTAATCGTCCACCCGCCTTGCGAATGCACTGTCAATGCATGGGAAAATCCCACAGCCAAGGCTGCTATGCATGGGAAAATCCCTTAGCCATGGATACCAGGCGTGGGCAAGTGCTTGGCAAACGCACTCTCGGCGTGACCATCTCAGAATCGCTTATAATTTTGTAGGGATATCACAAGTGGTACCAAGAGCAACTACACCAAGTTTCACGAAATTATCTTGAGATACTATTTTTCTCAATTTCCGGAGCTAAAAACCCGTAAAGTTTTTTACCAAATCAGGAACCATGTTTTTTATTCCTTCTAACATATTTTCCCAACATAATAGTCGAAACACATCCAAAGAATGGATCGAAATGCAACTTTTAGTAATCGCCCACTCGCCATTTCAAGGCACTGTCAAGGCATTGGAAAATCCCACTGCCAAGGCTACCTAGCATGGGAAAATCCTACAGCCATGGATGCGAGGCGTGGGCAAGTGCTTGGCAAACGCACTCTCGATGCAACAATCTCAGAATCACTTCAAATTTTGTAGGGATATTGCTAGTGGTACCAAGAGCACCTCCACCAAGTTTCACGCAATTATGTCAAGATACTATTTTTCTCAATTTCCATAGCTAAAAACCCAAAAAGTTCAAATATTCGCAAAAAATCAGGAAATTAGCGAAACCAAGTTTTTGATGCCTTCGAACATTTTCCCAACATAATAGTCGAAACACATCCAAAGAATCGATCGAAACACAACTTTTAGTAATCGCCCACTCGCCATGCCAAGGCACTATCAAGGCATGGGAATATCCCACAACCAAGGCAACCAGGCATGGGAAAATCCCACAGCTATGGATACCATGTGTGGGCAAGTGCTTGGCAAACACACTGCAGACGCAACTATCTTGGAATCACTTAAAATTTTGTGGGGACATCACTAGTGGTACCGAGAGGACCTCCACAAAGTTTCACACAATTATCTCGAGATACTATTTTTCTCAATTTCCCGAGCTAAAAACTCGAAAAATTTCAAATATTCGTAAAAATTCACCAAATCAGCGGAACCAAGTTTTTGTTTCCTTCAAAAATGTTTTCCCAACATAATAGTCGAAACACATCTAAAGAATCGATGGAAATGCAATTTTTAGTAGACGTCCACCCGCCATGCCAAGGCATTGGAAAATCTAATAGCCAAGGTTACAAAACATGGGAAAATCCCACAGCCATGGATGCCAGGCGTGGGCAAGTGCTTGACAAACTCACTCTCGGCGTGGGCAAGTGCTTGGCAAACGCACTTGCATTGCAACCATCTCGAAATCACTTCAAATTTTGTAGGCATATCGCTAGTGGTACCAAGAGCACCTCCACCAAGTTTCACGTAATTATGTCAAGATACTATTATTCTCAATTTCCCTAGCTAAAAACCCAAATTGTTCAAATTTTCGTAAAAATCACCAAATCAGCGAAACCAAGTTTTAATACCTTCTAACATGTTTCCCAACATAATAGTCGAAACACGTTCAAAGAATCGATCGAAACGCAACTTTTAGTAATTGCCCACCCGCTATGCCAAGGCACTGTCAAGGCATGGGAAAATCCCACAGCCAAGGATGCCAGGCATAGGAAAATCACAAAGCCATGGATGCCAGGCGTGGGCAAGTGATTATCAAACGCACTCCCGGCGCAACCAACTCGGAATCGCTTCAAATTTTGTAGGGACAACACTAGTGGTACCAATAGCACCTCAACCTAGTTTCACGCAATTATCTCGAGATTCTATTATTCTCAATTTCTCGAGCTAAAAACCCGAAAAGTTCAAATATTCGTAAGAATTCACCAAATCAGCGGAACCAAGTTTTTGATGTCTTCTAACATGTTTTCCCAATATAAAAGTCGAAACACATCCAAAGAATCGATCGATATGCAAGTTTTAGTAATCGAACACCCGCCTTGCCAATGCACTGTCAAGGCATGGGAAAATCACACAGCCAAGGCTGCTAGGCATGGGAAAATCCCATAGCCATGGATGCTAGGCAAGGGAAATGCTTGGCAAACGCACTCTTGGCGTAACCATCTCGGAATCACTTATAATTTTGTAGGGATATCACAAGTGGTACGAAGAGCAACTCCACCAAGTTTCACGCAATTATCTTGAGATACTATTTTTATCAATTTCCCGAGCAAAAAACCCGAAAAGTTCAAATATTCGTAAAAAATCACTAAATCAGCGGAACCAAGTTGTTGATGCCTTCTAACATGTTTTCACAACATAATAGTCGAAACACATCCAAAGAATCGATCGAAACGCAACTTTTGGTAATTGCCCAACCGCCATGACAAGGAACTGTCAAGTCATGGGAAAATCCCACAACTATGGATGCTAGGTGTGGGCAAGTGCTTGGCAAACGCACTGCCGACGCATCTTTCTTGGAATCACTTAAAATTTTGTAGGGACATCACTAGTGGTACCAAGAGGTCCTCCACCAAGTTTCACGCAATTATCTCGAGATACTATTTTTCTCAATTTCCCGAGCTAAAAACCCGAATAGTTTAAATATTCGTCAAAAATCATCAAATAAGCGGAACCAAGTTTTTGATTCCTTCTAACATGTTTTCCCAACATAATAGTCGAAACACATCCAAAGAATCGATCGAAATGCAAATTCTAGCAACCATCCACCAAGTGTCACGCAATTATGTCAAGATACTATTTTTCTCAATTTCCCTAGCTAAAAACCCAAAAAGTTCAATTTTCGTAAAAAATAGACAAATCAACGAAACCAAGTTTTTGATGCCTTCTAACATGTTTTCCCAACATAATAGTCGAATCACATCCAAAGATTCGATCGAAATACAACTTTTAGTAATCGCCCACCCGACATGCCAAGGGACTGTCAAGGCATTGGAAAATCCCACAGCCAAGGCTGCCAGGCATGGGAAAATCCCACAGCCATGGATGCTAGGCGTGGGCAAGTGCTTGGCAAACGCAATCCCGGAGCAACCGTCTCGGATTCGCTTCAAATTTGGTAGGGACATCACTAGTGGTACCAAGAGCACCTCCACCAAGTTTCACGCAATTATTTCGAGATACTATTTTTCTCAAATTCCCGAGCTAAAAACCCGGAAAGTTCAAATATTTGTAAAAAATCACCAAATCAGCGAAACCTAGTTTTTGATACCTTCTAACATGTTTTCCCAACATAATAGTTGAAACACATCCAAAGAATCGATCGAAACCCAACTTTTAATAATTGCTCATCCACCATGCCAAGGCACTTACAAGGCATGGGAAAATCCCACAGCCAAGGATGTCAGGCATAGGAAAATCCCAAAGCCATGGATGCCAGGCGTGGGCAAGTGCTTGGTAAACGCACTCCCGGCGCAACCATCTCGGAATTGCTTCAAATTTTGTAGGGACATCACTATTGGTACAAAGAGCACCTCCACCAAGCTTCACGCAATTATCTCGAGATACTATGTTTCTCAATTTCTCGAGCTAAAAACCCGTAAAGTTCAAATATTCGTAAAAATTCACCAAATCAGCGGAACCAAGTTTTTGATTCCTTTTAACATGATTTCCCAACATAATAGTCGAAACAAATCCAAAGAATCGATCAAAATGAAACTTTTTGTAATCGCCCACCCGCCATGCCAAGGCATTGGAAAATCCCACAGCCAAGGCTACCAGGCATGGGAAAATCCCACAGCCATGGATGCCAGGCGTTGGCAAGTGCTTTTCAAACACACTCCCGGCGCAACCATCTCAGAATCACTTTAAATTTTGTAGGGATATCGCTAGTGGTACCAAGAACACCTCCACCAAGTATCACACAATTATGTCAAGATACTATTTTTCTCAATTCCCCTCGTTAAAAACCCAAAAAGTTCAATTTTCGTAAAAAATCGACAAATCAGCGAAACTGAGTTTTTGATGCCTTCTAACATATTTTCCCAATATAATAGTCGAAGCACATCCAAAGAATCGATCGAAACACAAATCTTTGTAATCGCCAACCCGCAATGCCAAGGGACTGTCAAGGCATGGGAAAATCTCACAGCCAAGGCTGCCAGGTGATGGGTTTCGATATAGCCGTTAGGCCCATTAACAACGAGTAAACGGTGAGTAGGCCCACTGGGCTCCAAAAGAGGCCTAAAGGACCAATATGAGGGATCCCGACAAGGTCGGTCCCGATATATGAGCTGGACGCTCCCGATGGAATGCCTTTGAGTAGGCCCCGATGTTGAATCCCTGAGGATGTTGGCCCTGTCCCGATGACGAGGGGCCCCGAGCGGTGACCAAAGGAGATAACTCTGGAGTCCCCGATATCCGTCGGGACTTGCCACCAGAGGATGAGGCCGAGAAACACGCCCACTATCAGCGTAGTGGGGAAGTGGCCTGAAAAGACGGAACGTGGGCAAGTGGCCGAGATAAATGGAACGTGGGCTAACTGCCCCTGGCAGTTATCTCAATAGGTAACTGGGGTAACTCCTCCCCTATATAAAGGAAGGAATTACTTCAGAATGGACACTGACACTCATACTCTCAAACATACTTGCCTACATCGAGATACTCATTTAAGCATCAGAGAGGGATTCTGGTTCACTGCCCGGTCTATCCCTTTTTGCAGGATTACTTGGAGCAAAGGAGTTCAAACTTCCGTCAAGAACGTGCCGGAGTTCCAATCGTGATCCAACACCAGGCATGGGAAAATCAAACAACCATGGATGCCAGGCGTGGGCAAGTGCTTGGCAAACGCAATCCCGGAGCAACCGTCTCGGATTCGCTTCAAATTTGGTAGGGACATCACTAGTGGTACCAAGAGAACCTCCACCAAGTTTCACGCAATTATCTCGAGATACTATTTTTCTCAATTTCCCGAGCTAATAACCCGAAAAGTTCAAATATTCGTAAAAATTCACCAAATCAGCAGAACAAAGTTTTTGTTGCCTCCTAACATGTTGTCACAACATAATAGTCGAAACAAATCCAAAGAATCAATCGAAATGCAACTTTTATTAATCGCCCACCCGCCATGCCAATGCACTGTCAAGGCATGGGAAAATCCCACAGCCAAGGCATCCAGGCATGTGAAAATCCCACTGCCATGTATGCAAGGCGTGGGCAAGTGCTTAGTAAACGCACTCCCGACGCAACCATCTCGGAATCGCTTTAAAATTTGAAGGGATATCGCTAGAGGTACCAAGAGCACCTCCAACAAGTGTCACACAATTATCTCGAGATACTATTTTTCTCAATTCACGAGCTAAAAACACGGAAAGTTCAAATATTCATGACAATTCACCAAATCAGCGGAACCAAGTTTTTGATTCTTCTAACACGTTTTCCAACTTAATAGTCGAATCACATCCAAAGAATCGATGGAAATGCAACTTTTAGTAATCGCCCACCCGCCATGCAAAGGAACTGTTAATGCATGGGAAAATCCCACAGCCAAGACTACCTAGCATTGGAAAATCCCGGAGCAACCGACTCTAATTCGCTTCAAATTTGCTAGGGACATAACTAGTGGTACCAAGAGCACCACCACCAATTTTCACGCAATTATCTCGAGATACTATTTTTCTTCAATTTCCCGAGCTAAAATCCCAAAAAGTTCAAATATTCGTAAAAATTCACCAAATCAGCGGAACAAAGTTTTTGATACCTTCTAACATGTTTTCACAACATAATAGTCGAAACAAATCCAAAGAATCGATCGAAATGAAACTTTTAGTAATCGCCCACCCGCCATGCCAATGCACTGTCAAGGCATGGGAAAATCCCACAGCCAAGGCAGCCAGGCATGTGAAAATCCCACAGCCATGGATGCAAGGCGTGGGCAAGTGCTTGGCGAAAGCACTCCCAGCGCAACTATCTCGGAATCGCTTTAAAATTTGTAGGGATATCGCTAGTGGTACCAAGAGCACCTCCACCAAGTGTTATACAATTATCTCAAGATACTATTTTACCCAATTTCCCGAGCTAAAAACCCGGAAAATTCAAATATTCGTAACAATTCACCAAATCAGCGGAACCAAGTTTTTGATTCCTTTTAACATATTTTCCCAACTTAACAGTCGAAACACATCCAAAGAATCTATCGAAATGAAACCTTTAGTAATCGCCGACCAGCCATGCCAAGGTACTGTTAAGGCATGGGAAAATCCCACAGCCAAGGCTACCTAGCATTGAAATATCGCACAGCCATGGATGCCAGGCGTGGGCAAGTGCTTGGCAAACGTACTCACGGCGCAACAATCTCGGAATCACTTCAAATTTTGTAGGGATATTGCTAGTGGTACCAAGAGCACCTTGACCAAGTTTCAAACAATTATGTCAAGATACTAATTTTCTCAATTTCCATAGCTAAAAACCCAAAAATTTCAAATATTCGTAAAAAATCATCAAATCAGCGAAACCAAGTTTTTGATGCCTTCTAACATGATTTCCCAACATAATAGTCGAGACACATCCAAAGAACCGATCGAAACACAACTTTTAGTAATCGCCCACCCGCCATGCCAAGGCACTGTCAAGGCATGGGAATATCCCACAGCCAAGGCTGCCAGGCATGGGGAAATCCAACTGCCATGGATGCCAGGCGTGGGCAAGTACTTGGCAAACACACTCCCGGCGCAACCATCTCGGAATCGCTTCAAATTTTGTAGGGACATCACTATTGGTACCAAGAGCACCTCCACCATTTATAACGCAATTATCTCGAGATAGTATTTTTCTACATTTCCCGAGCTAAAAATCCGAAAAGTTCAAATATTCGTAAAAATTCACCAAATCAGCAGAACAAAATTTTTTATTTCTTCTAACATGTTATCCCAACATAATAGTCGAAACACATCCAAAGAATCGACCAAAATGCAACTTTTAGTAGTCGCCCACCCGCCAAGCCAAGGCATTGGAAAATCCCATAGCCAAGGCTACCAGGCATGGGAAAATCCCCTAGCCATGGATGCCATGCGTGGGCAAGTGCTTGGCAAACACACTCCCGGCGCAACATCTTGGAATAACTTTAAATTTTGTTGGGATATCGTTAGTGGTACCAAGAGCACCTCCACCAAGTATCACGCAATTATGTCAAGATACTATTTTTCTCAATTTCCCTAGCTAAAAACCCAAAAGTACAATTTTCGTAAAAAATAGACAAATCAACGAAACCAAGTTTTTGATGCCTTCTAACATGTTTTCCCAACATAATAGTCGAAGCACATCCAAAGATTCGATCGAAATACAACTTTTAGTAATCGCCCACCTGACATGCCAAGGGATTGTCAAGGCATGGTAAAATCCCACATCCAAGGATGCCAGGCATGGGAAAATCCCACAACCATGGATGCTAAGTGATGGATATGTGTCCAATTCGAGTACGTATCTATATTTCGGCCCTCGTAAACACGTCAAAATTACATCACGACTTCAAAAACGTCTTCCAAGGGTCAAAACGGTCCGGAAGCGCGTTATGCGCGTCCGGACCGGACCTCCGGATTGCACGGCAAGCCGTTCCTCGCCGAATTGCCCAAATTCGACGAGGTCCGGATTGCATTACGGGTATTGCGCGATTACCGTTTACGCGATTACCGTTACGTGTAGAGAAGTCAAGTTCGCGCATTGCCAATATTGATGACGGTTACCGCTTGCTTTTGAACCGTCATCAAACCGCTTTAAAACCGGGTCCGGTCCCAAGGAAGCCTATAAATAGGAGGCCTTGGCCACCCATTTTCACACATCCTCTCATTTGCCCAACTTTGGTATTTTGATCTCTGACTTCTCTCTAGAAATACTTTCTCTCTCTAAGATTACCTTTTTAGCCCTATAGTGACTTAGGCATCGGAGAGGGCTCCACTAGCACAACCCCCCCCCTCTCCGTGCTAGCACTGGCCCTTCGTGCAGGAACCGGCGCCCCGGACTTGTGCACAGACCACCGTTTCCCGAGACTCAGACGCCTCCTGAGACACAACCGCCTTTCGAGACTCAGACGCCTCCTGAGACACAACCGCCTTTCGAGACACAGACCTTTCCGAGACTCAGCGTTAAAACCGAACACTCGTCACCGATCAGGGCGAAAACCTCTTTTAGACGAAGGGTGACTGCCCAAAAACCCGCTCAACCACTCAGACAGACGCGTCCACACGACTCAGTTCATCCAGGACGCAACATTGGCGCCGTCAGTTCAACAGCAGCTTCAAATTCAGAAGTTCCCAAGTACTTGGTAAGACCCACTTGTACACCTTTCTCCCGACTCTCCTTACCGAGAGCAAGTAATTCCGCTCCTTGCGCATGAAGATCGTCTGTGTCCTTCTTCTCAAGAGCGATCATCTCAGATTCAAGCTTTGATAAGCGAGTATGGCGCGCCTCATAAGGGCCCTCAGAAGTAGTAACCTTCGAACTCATCAAACGAGCCTCCTCCTTGGTTCGTGACAACTCTTGAAAAAGAGCATCACACTTGTCCATAGCAGCCTGCTTCGCGCTTACCAGCTCCATGACAAAAGACGACATGTTCACCATGTCGGCAACAACCTTCACACATCAATGCGATTAGCCAAACATAAATCGCAAAAACAACAAACTTGGTAAAAAGAAACAAGATACTTACGGGAGCAAACCGGGATAAGGCGCTCTGCGCATAAGCCTCAGCCTCCTCATCAGTCGATGGACAAGAATGCCTATCACCCGGGGGAACACATCTGCGCAATACGCGAACTCCAACCTCTGGAGTGCGAAGTGAAGACTCCTTGGGAAAATAGACTCCACCATTACCAAAAGTTGCCCAAGTGTCCCCAGTAATATCCAATCCAACTGGGCAGACCAGATGGTCACGCCTAAGAGGAGGAACCGCTACAACAAAGAAGGAAAGCGGTTAACAGCAAATAACAAAACCACGGAATACAATCATCAAAAGTATACTAACAGAGTCCGCGGACTTCCACAAGTCGGTTTCCCGACTGGGGGGCAGATGGCGCTACATTGCGACTCGCGACTTCCTTGCCTTTATGAGTTGAAGTATCCGCATTTGGCCTTAAGCGCTTGTGATCAGTCGGGCCACGCGCCACTGTGTCAGTCCGCTTGGAAGAAACGCGAGAATCAGACACTGGGGGAGTATCCCCGGTCACATGTGTAGAAGACCCTTTGCCAGGACCACACCCCGAATTGGCAGGAGTGATGGGGGCAGGGGCCGCCAAAGCCTGATCGGCGCGAGAAGCAACACGCGAAGCCGCTGCGTGGAGAGACGAACTCTTTCCGGCAAACCAACCTGCAATATGAATTCCATGAAAGACATATAGCCGTTTAATAGGCTATCCATCATGAGTGTCAAGATGCTCAAAAAATTTCAAAGTAAGAATGAAGGACTTACTCATAGCGGCTATTCGATCCAAAAGAAAGGAGTTCCGCAAGAGGTTACTACGACTTCACAGTCTGCAAGAACCAAGCAAAAGTCAACGCGCGTAGCAAAAGTCAACGCGCATAGCAAAAGTCAACGCGCGTAGCAAAAGTCAACGCGCGTAGCAAAAGTCAACGCGCATAGCAAAAGTCAACGCGCATAGCCAAGTCAACGCGCATAGCAAAGGGTGTACGTATAACATAAGTGGCCAACATCCTAAGAAACTATCATGCAAATGGTGTGACTAACTTGGCAAATCGCGAGGAGCAAACACGACAACACTTAGGAAAAATATTTTTCTAAGGCATCAAGACAACAAACGACTACTCCCAAAGACGTTTGGCAATTCCCGACCACCAACGAACTCGTTAAGGGAAAAACTACACGTACCAACCAAAGGGCCTTTACGCGAAGGCATGGGAGCAATATGTCCGATTGGGGAATTTTACCACAACTATCCACGGAGGTAAAAATCGTCTAAGGCATGAACTAACGACGATAGCAACGACAACCAACCAGCAATTATTCAACATACAAACACCAATGAGCAGTTTCATACGACAACAACGACAAATAGCTCAAACGAACAACAATACGGCAACATTCAAAGTCAGTCGAAGCTGTCCTGTAAAATTGAGTTTTTAGACTACTTCAAAATGTGACAAAAAGTATCACAATGAACTCCACTCGTCGAGACGATTCCAGAAAGGTAAGGACCACAGCGAACGGAGCACGGGAAGGCGGCGCGTGGGTTACACGCGCCGGCCAGGCAATACTCACGCGACGGCGCGTGAGGGCGCGTCCGGCGTCGTCTGGCGATTCCGAAGGCGGCGCTGGAATCCTCGTGATGATCTGAGTCGATTGGTGGTGTCAATTTCTGAAAACAAGTCAAGGATAAAACACGAAACTTTCGGGATACACCTAAGGTTTACGACGGTGAAGAAACTATGAACACACAAATGGTTTCTAGAAAGGGTGAAGCAATTACCTGCAAAGAAGAAGGAAGAATGAATTCCCAAAGAGCTGGAAGAATGATTGGGGATTAGTGTAATCACATATCCCAAAAGATTCCTTGGTGATAAGGATTAAAGGAGTAATTCATCTACACCCACGCCTAAGTGCTTACGTATACTCCACCCTCTTCTAAGTATTTGCTTCTACATACATGATTGTTTTGGTATTGCGCGTATCAAACTCGTCATTCTACATGCATGTTTTCATATCGCATGATTCATGATTTAATAATCGCTATGTCGTTTTAGAAGTATACGGATTATATTTTTAACATCACGTAATTACGTTCTTGCCATGACCATTACTTGTGCATGCATGTTGATAAAAGCATGTCCGCAAAATAAATTACTAATTGCTTATATCCCTAACGGTAATCATGTTTGCACGTTACATATGCGCATTCTCTATTGCACTAACCGTGATTACAGGAAATAAAGTCACTCGGTCGGGAAATTAAAGGACGGATGAAATCAAGACTTCTACGTCCAACCAACAATCAAAACCGGAAGGTTAGCGTCAAACACAAATTGGACACGTATCCTAACTTAAAATAGAGTCAAGAAAGGTTTTAAACCGTTACTAGACTCGGGGGCAAGTGATGGATATGTGTCCAATTCGAGTTCGTATCTACATTTCGGGCCTCGTAAACACGTCAAAATTACATCACGGCTTCAAAAACGTCTCCCAAGGGTCAAAACGGTCCGGAAGCGCGTTACGCGCATTCGGACCGGTCCTCCAAATTGCACGAAGCAATCCGGAGGTCCGGGTTGCACGGCAAGCCGGACCTCGCCGAATTGCCCAAATTCGACGAGGTCCGGATTGCATTACGGGTATTGCGCGATTACTGTTTACGCGATTACCGTTACGTGTAGAGAAGTCAAGTTCGCGCATTGCCAATATTGATGACGGTTACCGCTTGCTTTTGAACCGTCATCAAACCGCTTTAAAACCGGGTCCGGTCCCAAGGAAGCCTATAAATAGGAGGCCTTGGCCACCCATTTTCACACATCCTCTCATTTGCCCAACTTTGGTATTTTGAGCTCTGACTTCTCTCTAGAAATACTTTCTCTCTCTAAGATTACCTTTATAGCCCTATAGTGACTTAGGCATCGGAGAGGGCTCCACTAGCACAACCCCCCCCCCCTCTCCGTGCTAGCACTGGCCCTTCGTGCAGGAACCGGCGCCCCGAACTTGTGCACAGACCACCGTTTCCCGAGACTCAGACGCCTCAAGAGACACAACCGCCTTTCGAAACTCAGACGCCTCCTGAGACACAACCGCCTTTCGAGACACAGACCTTTCCGAGACTCAGCGTTAAAACCGAACACTCGTCACCGATCAGGGCGAAAACCTCTTTCAGACGAAGGGTGACTGCCCAAAACCCGCTCAACCACTCAGACAGACGCGTCCACACGACTCAGTGCATCCAGGACGAAACACTAGGTGTGGGCAAGTGCTTGGCAAACGCAATCCCGGAGCAACCGTCTCGGATTCGCTTCAAAGTTGGTAGGGACATCACTAGTGGTACCAAGAGCACCTCCACCAAGTTTCACGCAATTATCTCGAGATACTATTTTTCTAAAATTCCCGAGCTAAAAACCCGGAAAGTTCAAATATTTGTAAAAAATCACCAAATCAGCGAAACCAAGTTTTTGATAGCTTCTAACATGTTTTCCCAACATAATAGTCGAAACACATCCAAAGAATCTATCGAAACCCAACTTTTAATAATCGCCCATCCACCATGCCAAGGCACTTACAAGGCATGGGAAAATCCCACAGCCAAGGATGTCAGGCATGGGAAAATCCCAAAGCCATGGATGCCAGGCGTGGGCAAGTGCTTGGCAAACGCACTCCCGGCGCAACCATCTCGGAATTGCTTCAAATTTTGTAGGGACATCACTATTGGTACCAAGGGCACCTCCACCAAGCTTCACGCAATTATCTCGAGATACTATGTTTCTCAATTTCTCGAGCTAAAAATCCGTAAAGTTCAATTATTCGTAAAAATTCACCAAATCAGCGAAACCAAGTTTTTGATTCCTTTTAACATGATTTCCCAACATAATAGTCGAAACAAATCCAAAGAATCGATCAAAATGTAACTTTTAGTAATCGCCCACCTGCCATGCCAAGGCATTGGAAAATCCCACAGCCAAGGCTACCAGGCATGGGAAAATCCCACAGCCATGGATGCCAGGCGTGGGCAAGTGCTTTTCAAACACACTCCCAGCGCAACCATCTCGGAATCAATTTAAATTTTGTAGGGATATCGCTAGTGGTAGCAAGAGCACCTCCACCAAGTATCACGCAATTATGTCAAGATACTATTTTTCTTAATTCCCCTAGTTAAAAACCCAAAAAGTTCAATTTTCGTAAAATAGACAAATCAGCGAAACCGAGTTTTTGATGCCTTCTAACATATTTTCCCAACAAAGCACGTCCAAAGAATCGATCGAAATACAAATCTTTGTAATCACCAACCCGCAATGCCAAGGGACTGTCAAGGCATGGGAAAATCTCACAGCCAAGGCTGCCAGGTGATGGGTTTCGATATAGCCGTTAGGCCCATTAACAACGAGTAAACGGTGAGTAGGCCCACTGGGCTCCAAAAGATGCCTAGAGGACCAATATGAGGGGTCCCGACAAGGTCGGTCCCGATATATGAGCTGGACGCTCCCGATGGAATGCCTTTGAGTAGGCCCCGATGTTGAATCCCTGAGGATGTTGGCCCTGTCCTGATGACGAGGGGCCCCGAGCGGTGACCAAAGGAGATAACTCTGGAGTCCCCGATATCCGTCGGGACTTGACACCAGAGGATGAGGCCGAGAAACACGCCCACTATCAGCGTAGTGGGGAAGTGGCCTGAAAAGACGGAACGTGGGCAAGTGGCCGATATAAATAGAACGTGGGCTAACTGCCCCTGGCAGTTATCTCAACAGGTAACTGGGGTAACTCCTCCCCTATATAAAGGAAGGAATTACCTCAGAACGGACACTGACACTCATACTCTCATACATACTTGCCTACATCGAGATACTCATTTAAGCGTCAGAGAGGGATTCTGGTTCACTGCCCGGTCTATCCCTTTTTTGCAGGATTACTTGGAGCAAAGGAGTTCAGACTTCCATCAAGAACGTGCCGGAGTTTCAATCGTGATCCAACACCAGGCATGGGAAAATCCCACAGCCATGAATGCCAGGCGTGGGCAAGTGCTTGGCAAACGCAATCCCGTAGCAACCGTCTCGGATTCGCTTCAAATTTGGTAGGGACATCACTAGTGGTACCAAGAGAACCTCCACAAAGTTTCACGCAATTATCTCGGGATACTATTTTTCTCAATTTTCCGAGCTAATAAACCGAAAAGTTCAAATATTCGTAAAAATTCACCAAATCAGCGGAACAAAGTTTATGATGCCTTCTAACATGTTGTCACAACATAATAGTCGAAACAAATCCAAAGAATCAATCGAAATGAAACTTTTATTAATCGCCCACCCGCCATGCCAATGCACTGTCAAGGCATGGAAAATCCCACAGCCAAGGCAGCCAGGCATGTGAAAATCCCACTGCCATGTATGCAAGGCGTGGGCAAGTTCTTGGCAAACGCACTCCCGGCACAACCATCTCGGAATCGCTTTAAAATTTGAAGGGATATCGCTAGAGGTACCAAGAGCACCTCCACCAAGTGTCACACAATTATCTCGAGATACTATTTTCCCCAATTTCACGAGCTAAAAACACGGAAAGTTCAAATATTCGTAACAATTCACCAAATCAGCGGAACCAAGTTTATGATTCTTCTAACATGTTTTTCCAACTTAATAGTCGAATCACATCCAAAGAATCGATCGAAATGCAACTTTTAGTAATCGCCCACCCGCCATGCCAAGGAACTGTTAATGCATGGGAAAATCCCACAGCCAAGGCTACCTAGCATTGGAAAATCCCGGAGCAACCGTCTCTAATTCGCTTCAAATTTTCTAGGGACATCACTAGTGGTACCAAGAGCACCACCACCAAGTTTCACGCAATTATCTCGAGATACTATTTTTCTCTATTTCCCGAGCTAAAATTCCGAAAAGTTTAAATATTCGTAAGAATTCACCAAATCAGGGGAACAAAGTTTTTGATGCCTTCTAACATGTTTTCACAACATAATAGTCGAAACAAATCCAAAGAATCGATCGAAATGCAACTTTTAGTAATCGCCCAACTGCCATGCCAATGCACTGTCAAGGCATGGGAAAATCCCACAGCCAAGGCAGCCAGGCATGTGAAAATCCCACAGCCATGGATGCAAGGCGTGGGCAAGTGCTTGGCAAACGCACTCCCGGCGCAACTATCTTGGAATCGCTTTAAAATTGGTAGGGATGTCGCTAGTGGTACCAAGAGCACCTCCACCAAGTGTTACACAATTATCTCGAGATACTATTTTTCCCAATTTCCCGAGCTAAAAACCCGGAAAGTTCAAATATTCGTAACAATTCACCAAATCAGCGGAACCAAGTTTATGATTCCTTTTAACATGTTTTTCCAACTTAATAGTCGAAACACGTCCAAAGAATCGATCAAAATGAAACCTTTAGTAATCGCCCACCTGCCATGCCTAGGCACTGTTAAGGCATGGGAAAATCCCACAGCCAAGGCTACCTACCATTGGAATATCGCACAGCCATGGATGCCAGGCGTGGGCAAGTGCTTGGCAAACGTACTCTCGGCGCAACAATCTCGGAATCATTTCAAATTTTGTAGGGATATTGCTAGTGGTACTAAGAGCACCTCGACCAAGTTTCAAACAATTATGTCAAGATATTATTTTTCTCAATTTCCCGAGCTAAAAATCTGAAAAGTTAAAATATTCGTAAAAATTCACCAAATCAGCAGAACAAATTTTTTTATTTCTTCTAACATGTTTTCCCAACATAATAGTCGAAACACATCCAAAGAATCGATCAAAATGCAACATTTAGTAGTCGCCCACCCGCCAAGCCAAGGCATTGGAAAATCCCATAGCCAAGGCTACCAGGCATGGGAAAATTACCTAGCCATGGATGCCATGCGTGGGCAAGTGCTTGGCAAACACACTCCCGGCGCAACCATCTCGGAATAACTTTAAATTTTGTAGGGATATCGCTAGTAGTACCAAGAGCACCTCCACCAAGTATCACGCAATTATGTCAAGATACTATTTTTCTCAATTTCCCTAGCTAAAAACCCAAAAAGTTCAATTTTCGTAAAAAATAGACAAATCAACGAAACCAAGTTTTTGATGCCTTCTAACATGTTTTCCCAACATAATAGTCGAAGCACATCCAAAGATTTGATCGAAATACAACTTTTAGTAATCGCCCACCCGACATGCCAAGTGACTGTCAAGGCATGGGAAAATCCCACAGCCAAGGCTGCCAGGCATGGGAAAATCCCACAGCCATGGATGCTAGGCGTGGGCAAGTGCTTGGCAAACGCAATCCCGGAGCAACCGTCTCGGATTCGCTTCAAATTTGGTAGGGACATCACTAGTGGTACCAAGAGCACCTCCACCAAGTTTCACGCAATTATCTCGAGATACTATTTTTCTCAAATTCCGGAGCTAAAAACCTGGAAAGTTCAAATATATGTAAAAAATCACCAAATCAGCGAAACCAAGTTTTTGATACCTTCTAACATGTTTTCCCAACATAATAGTCGAAACACATCCAAAGAATCGATCGAAACCCAACTTTTAATAATCGCCCATCCACCATGCCAAGGCACTTACAAGGCATGGGAAAATCCCACAGCCAAGGATGTCAGGCACGGGAAAATCCCAAAGCCATGGATGCCAGGCGTGGGCAAATGCTTGGCAAACGCACTCCCGGCGCAACCATCTCGGAATTGCTTCAAATTTTGTAGGGACATCACTATTGGTACCAAGAGCACCTCCACCAAGCTTCACGCAATTATCTCGAGATACTATGTTTCTCAATTTCTCAAGCTAAAAACCCGTAAAGTTCAAATATTCGTTAAATTCACCAAATCCGCGGAACCAAGTTTTTGATTCCTTTTAACATGATTTCCCAACATAATAGTCGAAACAAATCCATAGAATCGATCAAAATGCAACTTTTAGTAATCGCCCACCCGCCATGCCAAGGCATGGGAAAATCCCACAGCCATGGATGCCAAGCGTGGGCAAGTGCTTTTCAAACACACTCCCGGCGCAACCATCTCAGAATCACTTTAAATTTTGTAGGGATATCGCTAGTGGTACCAAGAGCACCTCCACCAAGTATCACGCAATTATGTCAAGATACTATTTTTCTCAATTCCCCTAGTTAAAAACCCGAAAAGTTCAATTTTCGTAAAAAATAGACAAATCAGCGAAACCGAGTTTTTGATGCCTTTTAACATATTTTCCCAACATAATAGTCGAAGCACATCCAAAGAATCGATCGAAACACAAATCTTTGTAATCGCCAACCCGCAATCCCAAGGGACTGTTAAGGCATGGGAAAATCTCACAACCAAGGCTGCCAGGTGATGGGTTTCGATATAGCCGTTAGGCCCATTAACAACGAGTAAACGGTGAGTAGGCCCACTGGGCTCCAAAAGAGGCCTAGAGGACCAATATTTGGGGTCCCGACAAGGTCGGTCCCGATATATGAGCTGGACGCTCCCGATGGAATGCCTTTGAGTAGGCCCCGATGTTGAATCCCTGAGGATGTTGGCCCTGTCCCGATGACGAGGTGCCCCGAGCGGTGACCAAAGGAGATAACTCTAGATTCCCCGATATCCGTCGGGACTTGCCACCAGAGGATGAGGCCGAGAAACACGCCCACTATCAGCGTAGTGGGGAAGTGGCCTGAAAAGACGAAACGTGGGCAAGTGGCCGAGATAAATGGAACGTGGGCTAACTGCCCCTGGCAGTTATCTCAACAGGTAACTGGGGTAACTCCTCCCCTATATAAAGTAAGGAATTACCTCAGAACGAACACTGACACTCATACTCTCATACATATTTGCCTAAATCGAGATACTCATTTAAGCATCGGAGAGGGATTCTGGGACACCGCCTGGTCTATCCCTTTTTGGCAGGATTACTTGGAGCAAAGGAGTTCAGACTTCCGTCAAGAATGTGCCGGAGTTCCAATCGTGATCCGACATTGGCGCCGTCTGTGGGAACGTAACAAAAAGCAAAGATAGCTTCTACCCGATTGATGGCTGGCAAGCAGAAGCAAGGGCAATCCGGTGGTTCCCGCCATCCTGCTGGAACTCTGAATTCGGGGCTGCCGGAGCGCAGTGTTGATCGGAATGATCTTCCCCCTGCTGGTTCCCAAACAGGGGGCATCATGACGATCACGAGGATTCCGTTCGGGACTCGTTGGAGGACGGGGAGGAGATCCCGAGGAGGGACCAGGATGCTCCTTCAAAGGTGGACTTGGCGAAGGCTGTGATGGACGCCATGCCGACATTCCTGGAGACCATGGAGGCTCTCCTGGACCGAAGAGAGGCTGCCAAAAAGAAGGAGGAAGAGTTGTCTCCGCCTCCGCCGAGGGAGGATCGGAACGGGCAGGAGGCCCAATCCGAGCACCAGGACAAGGGCAAGGAGCCCGCTCAGTCGGAGCAGTTCGTGATTGATGGGCCTGGACTGGTGCAGCATAGGACCATCCTTCATAATGGTCCTATCACCCCCGACCAGGTGGTGAAGATCGTGAACATCTGTATAGGGGACCAGAAGAAGATGGTGTCGGAGCAGAGGGATCGATCCACTCATCCCTTTGTTCCCCGATTGCTGAACACCATTGTCCCGCCAGGACTTGGTATCCAGATGATCAAGGAGTATGATGGCGAAGGAGATCTAGTTCGCCATGTCCAGAAGCATGTTATGGCTTGTCTAGGCAGATCCAAGGATGATGATATAGGGTGCGTTCTGTTCCCGGCCACACTTGGCGAGAGGGCCCTGACGTGGTTCTTCAGCCTTCCTCCAGGGTGCATCTCTACCTGGACCCAGATGCATGACAGTTTCATCCAGCACTACCAGGGCCGTCGGCGTCTCCTGAAAAGCGCGAGGTCCCTGGCTGAGGTGGTACAGAGGCCCGATGAGTCGCTGGCGCATTATTACCAGAGGTACACCGCCTGCGTGGCCGAGATTGATGAGGAGATGTCGGAGGGAGAGACCATCCGCACCTTCATTCGGAACCTGACAGCACCATATGGTTCCGACCTGATGCACAACGTGGCTGAGAAGGCTGTGTGGAACATGTAGGCGCTGCAGAAGAGGGTGAAGCAGCAAATCGACGTGCAGGAGTCGAAGATAGCTGCCGGAGAGCTCGATCCTCCGAAATCGAACAAGGGGAAGCAGTCGTCCAAGCCATCGGACGATTGCAAGAGTAAGGATAAACCTGAGAGCAGTCGGGGTCGAGGCCGCTCTGATCGGAGGGAAGACAAGCGTCCCTCGAAGTCGGATAAGCGGGAGGACCGTTACACTCCTCTCATTTTCTCCGTGGGTGCTGTGTTGGCGGTGATGGATCGGCAGGGTGTCGCCAGGTACCCCCCCCCCCCCCTCCCCAAAGAAGGATGAAGAGTTCATGGGAGCCCGCACCGATCGTTATTGCTGTTTCCACCGCGCCAGCGGTCACAACACTAACCACTTTCGGGAGTTGAAGAAGGAGATGGAGAAGCTGATCCAGAGGGGAAGCTCAAGGAATTTGTGGCTGGGCGACGGAGCCGATCCCGTTCCCGGTCCCGATCGCGGTCCCATTCCCGATCCCGCGATCGGTCCCCGATGAAGAAGAAGTCCGAGCCGGAGCCCTCGGCCAAGGAGTCTTCCGATACCCGCAAGAAGAAGCGGGGGACCATTAATATGATCCATGGGGGATTTGCTGCAGGAGGTGATACCACGGCATATTGAGAGGTCTATGCTTCTCGAATTCCTGTTGCTGTGGTGCTGGGCAAGAGTGCCCGATCTTGGACCCCGAAGGAAGAGATGGTGATTTCCTTCTCGGCGGAGGACCTGATAGGTGTGGAGAGCCCGCACGATGATGCTTTGGTCGTGACCCTGAGCGTGGATGCGTACGAGATGAAGCGAATCTTGATTGATGGAGGGAGCTCCTCCGACATTTTGTTCATGGATGCGCTGGAGGCCATGGGAAAAACCAAGAAGGATCTGAAGCATGTGGACTTCCTGATGGCCGGATTTTCTGGCTCTACCTCTTACCCGGTGGGGATGATTACCTTACCGGTTGAGTTCGGTAGTGGTTGGAAGTCGGAGAAGAGGGACGTGGAGTTCGTGGTGGTCGAGTCTGCGGGGACTTACAATGCAATTATCGGGAGGACCACCATCAACCCGATAGGGGCAATTGCCTCAACTGTCCATCAGAAGATGAAGTTTCCGACCGACCACGGATTCAGGGAGGTCAAGGGCGATCAGGTGGCCTCCAGGAAGTGCTATGTCAATGCCACTCGAAGGAAGAATCGGGAAGCTATGACTATTTTCCAGACTGATGCTGATCCCAGGGAGGAGTTTGGGCGTCCCACCCCGATGGAGGATTTGAAGGAGGTCGAGATCGATGGACCTCAGAGGAAGGTGAAAATCGGGTCTGCTCTGTCTGAGGAGAGGGCCCAAGAGCTGATTGATTTGTTGAAAGAGTTCAAGGAGCTATTTTCCTGGTCCCCGAGTGACAAGCCAGGAATCAGCCCCGATGTGATCACTCATGAGCTGAAGATTGACCCCGCGATCAAGCCGATTGCACAGAGAAGGCGCCCGATGGGTGCAGACAAGAAGATCGCGATCCAGCAAGAGGTGGGCAGGTTGCTCGATGCTGGATTTATTAAGGAGCTCCGATTCCAGACCTGGGTCGCCAACCCAGTCCTGCTGAAGAAGAGCAATGGCAAGTGGCGGATGTGTGTTGATTTCCGCGACCTGAACAAAGCATGCCCGAAGGATTGCTATCCGCTCCTGAGGATCGACCAGCTGATGGATGCCACATCGGGACATGAGTTGCTGAGCTTTATGGATTCCTACTCCGGCTACAATCAGATCAAGATGTCCAAGGAATATGCCCCCAACACCGCTTTTTATGCTGATAGTGACATCTGTCACTATGATGTCATGCCCTTTGGACTGATCAATGCCGGTGCAACTTATCAGAGGATGGTGAACAAGCTGTTCGGGGATATGCTGGGGAAGACGATGGAGGCCTATGTGGACGATATGCTGGTGAAGTCCCGACAGGCCGAGGATCATGTTCACAACTTGGCCACGGCGTTTGAGCGGATGAGGCTTCATCAAGTTCGCTTGAACCTGACCAAGTGTGCCTTCGGAGTGCACTCGGGGAAGTTTTTGGGCTTCATGGTGAGCCAGAGGGGAATCGAGGTGAACCTTGAGAAGCTGAAGGCGATCGAGGAGATGAAGTCCCCGACGAACCATCGGGAGGTGCAGGTGCTGAATGGCCGATTGGCTGCGATGAATCGCTTCCTGTCCAAAGAAAGCGACCGATCCATGCCGTTCTTTGATGTGCTAAGGGCCAACAAGAAGTTTGAGTGGACTGCCAAGTGCGAAGAGGTGTTCCAGGCACTCAAGCAGCACCTCCGCACCCTCCCGCCGTTGGTGAAGCCCATTCCAGGCGAGCCACTCTATCTGTATTTGGCTGTTTCTGAATTTGCTGTTAGCTCTGTCTTAGTGAAAGTCGTAGAGGGTAACCAAGTCCCCGTCTATTATGTAAGCAAGGCATTTGCGCTTGAGAAGTATCTTTATGCGTTGAGTGTTACTGCTCGGAAGCTGAGACCTTACTTCCATGCGCATGAGATTACTGTTTTGACGGATCAGCCCTTAAAACATTTTTTGAACCGACCTGATGTGTCGGGGAGATTAGTGAAATGGGCAGTCGAGCTTAGTGAGTTCCGCATTCACTTTGCTCCGAGAACGGCTATTAAGGGCCAGGCGTTGGCGGATTTCATAGCAGAGTCTACAGCCCCCGATCGAGAAGAAGCGGGCCCTGTAGAGGGGGCAACCATGGAGGTCCCGATGGCAGAGCAGTCAGAACAGCCCAATGATGAAGACACTTGGGAGATGTATACCGATGGCTCCTCAAGTTCAGAAGGATCGGGAGCAGGGTTCGTACTGATACCGCCAGGTGGAGGCGAGCCCCTTCGATATACCTTGGCCTTGACATTTAGGGCCACCAACAACGAAGCTGAATATGAGGCTCTCATCACCAGCCTCAAGATTGCCAAAGGAACGGGAGTTGGTCACTTAAAGGTGAAGTGTGATGCTAGCCTGATTGTGAACCAAGTCCAGGGGCGATACGAAGCAAAGAGCCCGATGATGAAAAAGTACCTTCGTGAGGTGCAAACCTTGAATGAGAGTTTCAAGAGCTTCGATATTGAGGCGATCCCGAGGGAGGATAATGTGGAAGAAGATGCCTTGAGCAAGTTCGCCTTGGGGGCACCCCTCGATGAAAGTCAGAAGGTGCACTTCTTGGAGAAGGTGATCCTGTCAACCACCGATCAATCGGAGGTATGAGCCATTGAGACCGGATCAGAGGAGCCCACTTGGATGACCCCGATAGCCACGTACCTGACTACGGGGGCAGTCCCCGATGATGAAGTAGCAGCTGGCAAATTACGCCGAATCGCGGTCAATTATGCGATGGTGGACAATCAGCTCTATAAAAAAGGGGTATTCAACTCCTTACTTGAAATGTGTGGCTGAGCCCGATACAGATCGGATCCTTAGGGAGGTGCACGAAGGATACTCGGCTTGTCATGAAGGTGCCCGGTCTATCGTGAGGAAAGTGCTGAACCTGGGCTATTACTGTCCCTCGATGAACAAGGAGGCAACGATGCTAGTCCGATCCTGTGACGCTTGCCAGAGGTATGCCCCGAATATCGTGGCTCCAGCTGCCGATCTGACGTCCATCAAGAGTGCTTGGCCCTTCGCGCAATGGGGAATCGATTTGGTGGGACCCCTTCCAATTGCAAAAGGTCAGTGCCAATATTTGCTTGTGGCTATTAATTATTTCTCGAAGTGGATAGAAGCTAAGGCATTGGCCAAGACAACGGGGAATCATATCCTCAAATTCCTCCAGACCCGTATTATATCCAGATACGGGATCCCTAAGGTGTTGAGCAATGATAACGGCCCTCCGTTTAACGGCGTCCAGTGGAAGGAGTACCTGGAGGAACTGAAAATTGAGCATCAGACAGCCTCTGTCCATCATGCTCAAACTAATGGACAGGTGGAGTCAGCCAACAAGATCGTGATGGATGGCCTGAAGAAGAGGGTCCATGCCTTGAAGGGCAAATGGCTGGACGAGCTGGAAAATGTGCTTTGGGCTGTTAGAACAACATCCAAACAATCGACTGGGGAGACTCCGTTTGGCCTTGTTTATGGCACGGAAGCAGTCGCTCCCGTTGAAATAGCTGTGGCATCCCATCGGACGAGGTATTATGAACCTCTGTCGAATGATGAAATGAGGCGTCTAGACTTGGACTTGGTCGAAGAGAAGAGGCGGAATGCCGATGAGGCCCAGGCTCGGATACGCTTGGCAACGGCCAGATATTGGACGTCCAGGCCTTTTCCTTGCATTTCCCGCGTTAACCTCTTTGGGAGGGTTGCGATCACTCGTCATGATTTTGTGGTATGATAGCTTTTTGTTCGAATCACGGAGACGGCGCCAAATGTTGCGTCCTGGATGAACTGGGTCGGATGGACGCGTCTGTTTGAATAGGTTGTTCAGGCCTTGGGCTGACACCCTTCGTCTTGAAGAGGTTTTCGCCTTGTGCCGATGACGAGTATTCGGTTTTATCGCTGAGTCTCGGAAAGGTCGGTGTCTCTGGAAACGGTTGTGTCTCAGGATGAATCTGTGTCTCGGGAAACAGTTGTGTTTCAGGAAATGGCGGTCTGGGCACAAGTCTGAGCGTCTGGGTACATCTTACTCCTATTTCTCTTCCTCGCCTTAGCTTTGGGGCTCGTTTCCTGCACAAAGGGCCAGTACTAGCATGGAGAGGGGGTGTTTGTGCTAGTGTAGCTCTCTCCGATGCCTATGTCACGATTGGGGCTAAAAAGGTAATCTTAGAGAGAGAAAATATTTCTAGAGAGAAGTCAGAGCACAAAGTGCCAAAGTTAGGCAAATGAGAGGATGTGTGAAATGGGTGGCCAAGGCCTCTTATTTATAGGCTTCCTTGGGACCAGACCCGGTTTTGAAGCGGTTTGATGACGGTTCAAAAGCAAGCGGTAACCGTCATCAATATTGGCAATGCGCGAACTCGACTTCTTTACACGTAACGGTAATCGCGTAATACCCGAAGAGCAATCCGGACCTCGTCGAATTTTGGGCAATTCGGCGAGGTCCGGCTTGCCGTGTAACCCGGACGTCCGGATTGCTTTGTGCAATCCGGAGGTCCGGTCCGGATGCGCTTAACGTGCTTCCGGACCGTTTTGACCCTCGGGAGGCGTTTTTCGAACCGTGATGTGATTTTTGACGTGTTTACGAGGCCCGAAATATAAATACGAACCCGAATTGGACATATATCCATCAAAGAGCACCTCCACCAAGTTTCACACAATTATCTCGAGATTTGATTTTTCTCAATTACCCGAGCTAAAAACCCGAAAAGTTTAAATATTCCTAAAAATTCACCAAATCAGCGGAACCAAGTTTTTGATTCCTTCTAACATGTTTTCCCAACATTAATAGTCGAAACACATCGAAAGAATCAATCGAAATGCAACTTTTAGTAATCTCCCGTCTGCCATGCCACGACACTGTCAAGGCATTGAAAAATCCCACAACCAAGGCTACCATGCCTGGGAAAATGGCACACCAATGGATGCCAGGCGTGGGCAAGTTCTTGTCAAACGCACTCATCTTGGAATCGCTTCAACTTTTGTAGGGATATCACTAGTGGTACCAAGAGCACCTCCACCAAGTTTCACGCAATAATCTCGAGATACTATTTTTCTCAATTTCCTGAGCTAAAAACCCGAAAAGTTCAAATATTTGAAAAAAAATCACCAAATAAACGAAACCAAGTTTTTGATTCCTTCTAACATGTTTTCCCAACATAATAGTCGAAACACATCCAAAGAATCGATCGAAATGCAATTTTTAGTAATCGCCCACCCGCCATGCCAAGGCACTGTCAAGGCATTGGAAAATCCCACAGCCAAGGCTACCAAGCATAGGAAAATCCGACAGCCATGGATGCCAGGCGTGGGCAAGTGCTTGACAAACGCACTCCCGACGCAACCATCTCGGAATCACTTCAAATTTTGTAGGAATATCGCTAATGGTACCTGTCAGACCTAAATCTAACCTACGGCGAATTACGTATTGAAAACGTGGATTTCGAATAGAGTCGCCACTAGTTAATAAAAGTTAACTAGAATCCTAAATTACCTTCGCGAATAACGAATTAAACACATAGGTATAAATCGGTTACGATCGGAAATTCGAGTTCGGGGGTTCTATTACGAGTTAAGAATATAATCTTTTAACTACGCCCTTTCAGTACTCAATTCACTTAATTTGCCGATTCTAAGCATAAATGACAACAAAAATCTAATAATTTTAACGGATATCGTACATATTGTTAAATCGACGTCAACTAGCATGACGAATATACACAATTAACCATTTATCATTTACTTAATATAGACTAATAAAAATTCGGACTATTTATGTCAAATTCAATCTAATAATATAACATGTATAAGATAATAAAGTAAAACAATGTTACAACATGTGATTAGTATCACATGTACATAGTTAAATTTAAAATCAACATAATTATCCTAATAAAATAATAATAATAATAATAATAATATATTAATATTAATCAAATAATATTAAATAATAAATAATAAAATATAAACAAAAAGCAAAAAGCAAAAAAAAAAAAAGAATCAACGGGAAAAAATGGTTACCTGCGGAGCTACGGGGAAGAAGGACCAGACAAGGACGCGACCAGCAACGGAGGTGACTTCCTGGCGAGCTGGGCGGCCATCAACTGGAACATCGGGCGAATGAGGGAGGTCGGCGAGCAGTGTAGCGGTCACCGGCGAGGACAGATCCGGCGGCGTGCTGTTTGAGTCGGGGACAAGCTAAGAGTGGAGCCGAGGCGGGGCGTGGTCTTCGGTGGAGGGCGGCAAGACTCAGTTGAGCATGGCGGACATCGGTGTCGGTTGGACGGAGCTTGGCTGCAACAAGGCGGGAGTGGCGTTTAAGAAAAGAGAAATACGGAAGAGAGAGAGAGAGAGAGAGAGAGAGAGTGTGTGTGTGTGAAAGCTGGTGCTGGAGCTGGGTGCGGGGTCGGACAGATGGAGGTCAGTCGATCATCGGAGGCAGAGGTCCGAGGTGATTTGCAGCGGGCTTTAGTGGTGCGTTGTCGAGCAGTCACTGGTCGGCGGTTAGGGTGGAGGATTTAGCAAAGAAGTCCGATTGGTTCACGAGGGATCGGTGGTTCACGAGGGTGGAGCTCCGGTCCGGTCAGGTTGACGGCGATGTGTCGAGCCCGTGGTGATGACTCCAGCGCCGGAACTGGCCGACTGGAGGTAGCCGATGGTGACCGGAGGGTGGTGGCTACTGGTCACGGCGGGAAGATCTGGCTGAGGGGGGTGATTGGAGAGAGAAACAAAAAGATTTTTTATTTTTTATTTATTTTTTTGCACGAAAATCGAGACTAAACAGTAACGCTTTATTATTGTGTTATTTTCTGTCCCCTTACAATGTAACCCTAGACCCCTATTTATACTAAAAACCTAGCCTAGTTACAGATAAAATTTAAATAAAAAATTTCTAAAAGATAATTATTCTAGAGAATATTCCTAAGGATATATATCTTTACAGATAATTATTTTTTGAATAAAAATAATATCTGGCGATAAATATCTTACAGATAATTTTCTAAAAAAAAAAACTAATTATTATATATTTTTTTTTAAGTATTCCGAAAATATTAAATATATTTGAAATAATTTAAAATATATTATATAATAATTTCCCTAATGTTCCCTTAAGCATTTTTGGAGACTTTGTGGCTTGATGCGTCCAGAATTTGACGTATCATGTGTAACGTCGTTACGTCCGGGTGAAAATCGAGTGTTTACAGTTTGCCCCTCTTTGGACGGACTCCTGTAGAACGTGTTCGAAGGGGTTTGTCCAAAGACGAAGAAACACTGATTTTGACCAGAATGTATATTCTCTTCCAATTCTTCGAAGTCTTCAAGGTGGCTCATATGCTTATTCTGGTGCGGAAATGATAAAACCTCTGTCGGCGGGACGCCTGTTGGCGGTGCCTCCATTAGCGATGCAGAAAGTAAAGGCTCCAGTGGCGGTGCGGTAAAGAAGAGCCTCCAGTGGCGGTGCGGAAAAGTAAAGCCTCGGTCGGCGGTGCCCCTGTTGGCGGTGCCTCCGTTGGCGGTGCAGAAATTAAAGCCTCCAGTGGTGTGTGGAAAGTAAAGTCTCCAATGGCTTGCCGAAAAAGTAGAGCCTCCAATGGCGTGCAGAAAAGTAAAAACCTCGATCGACGATGCCTCCAGTGGCGTGCGACAAGGAAAAGCCTCCAGTGGCATGCAGTAAAGTAAAAACCTCGATCGACGATGCCTCCTGTGGCGTGCGACAAGGAAAAGCCTCCAGTGGCGGTGCGGAAAGTAAAGCCTCCAGTGGCGTGCAAAAAAGTAAAGCCTCCAGTGGCGTGCGGGAAAGTAAAGCCTCCAGTGGCGTGCAGAAAAGTAAAGCCTCCAATGGCGTGCGGGAAAGTAAAGCCTCCAGTGGCGTGCAGAAAAGTAAAGCCTCCAGTGGCGTGCGGGAAAGTAAAGCCCCGGTTGGCAGTGCCCCTGTTGGCGGTGCGTCCGTTGGCGATGCAGAAAGTAAAGCCTCCAGTGGCGATGCAGAAAAGTAAAGCCTCCAGTGGCGTGCAATAAAGTAAAATCTCGATCAGTGATGCCTCCAGTGGCGTGCGATAAGGAAAAGCCTCTAGTGGCGGGTATTTTGAAAAGAGCCCCTAGTGGCGTCTGTTGGAAAAGAGCCTCTAGTGGCGTCCGTTGGAGAAGAGCCTCTTATGTCGGAGAAATGCCTCTAGTGGTGTCTGATGGAAAAGAGCATCTAGTGGCGTGTGTTGGAGAAGAGCCTCTAGTGGCGTTGGTTGGATAAGGGCCTCTAGTGGCTTGACGACTTGAATGAATGTCCCTAAATTTTGCCTAACTTGCGCATGACGCGACAACTAAGCGGTTCTTTTTTTTTTTTTTTAAAAAAATCTCTCATATTCTCTCCTTTTGCCACGGTCGATTGAGAGATTTCCGACCGTGCCCCTCGGTTTTTTCCTTTTGCCAAGATTGCAATTTCTGAATTTGTAACCATGCCTCTCATTTCCTGATTTTGCCTAGGCCGCCCTTTCGGGTTTTCAACCTAGCGGAAGCACTCTTTATTTGTAGCCGATTAAACGGTGGCTGTGACCCGTACTTTATTTCCCGTCTCGATGCGAGAGTATTTGTAGCCGTTTGGAGGGTGGCTGTGACCCTTTTCTATTGTTTTCTTTATTCGACATTGCTGAAGCATCTTTTAAAGTAGTCAATTTCGGGTTGACTCTGGCCCGTTCTTCATTTCCCACTTTGGTACGGGAGTATTCTAATTTGTTGTCGTTTAGAGGGTGGCTGAGACCCTTTTCTCCCATCTTCGATGTTGCGGGGTTTCTTCTTTTTTATTTTATCAGTAGCCATTTAGAGGGTGGCTGTGGCCTTTTAAAAAATTCTCCTGCCCTCTCAGGGTTCGCGGGGATCGCTCTTTATATGTAGTTATTTGAAGGGTGACTGTGGCCCTTTTCATCACGCTTTTGATGTTGCAGGAGCTCTTTGTAGCCGTTTTAAGGGTGGCTATGGCCTTTTGAATTGATTTCCCAGCCTCACAATATTCACGGGAATACTCTTTATATGTAACCGTTTGGAGGGTGGTTGTGGCCCTTTAACTTATTTCCCATCCTCTCAGGATTCGAGAAACAATCTTGTAGGTAGCCATTAGAGGAGTGGCTGTGGCCCTTTCACTCATTTCCCGCCTTCAATGTTGCGAGAGTGCTCTATATCTGCAGTCGTTTGAAGGGTGGTTGTGGCCCTTTATTTTGTAGTCGTTTTAGGGACGACTGCGGCCCTTTTTTATTTTCCCGCCTTACAAGATTCGCGGGGTCACTCTTTTATCTGTAGCCGTTTGGAGGGTGGCTGTGGCCCTTTATTTTGTTGTCGTTTTAGGGACGACTGTGGCCCTTTTTATTTTCCCGCCCTCACAGGATTCGCGGGGTTACTCTTTTATCTTTTCCCGTTTGGAGGGTGGCTGTGGCCCTTTCACTTATTCTCCGCTTTTGATGTTGCGGGAGCACTCTTTATCTGTAGCCATTTGAAGGGTGGCCGTGGCCCTTTTTTTATAGTCATTTTAGTGATGACTGTGACCCTTTTATATGTAGTTGATTTAGGAACAACTGTGACCCTTTTATTGCTTCATTGCTCTCACAAGATTTGTACGAACGCTTTCTTTATTTTTCTGTAGCCGATTAAAGGGCGGCTGTGACCCTTAATGGAATTTTGTTCTTTTTTTTTGTTTGCTTCTTTTTTCATCTCAAATTTTGCCATGACTGCCCCTGTGGGTTTTCAATCATGCCCCTCTCCCTGACTTTTGCCTAGGTTTACAACCTAGCAGGAATTTATTTATTTTTCTCTTTTTTATTTTTTCAAATGGAAAGAAAATCTACAGAAACTAATAAACAACAACTATGTTACATGCCCCTAATAGCAGATTAAACCTTTTAATTTCTCAGAACTTCTCCGGAGGAAAACTTGTCAAATAAGTTGATTATGTCGATGTCTTGAATGGAGGATCCTTTCAATGGGTGGACGACACCGACAATAATTTCTTCTTCTTCTTCCTCTCAAATGCTCTTTTATTAGCACGGTCGATCTTCATGGAATCTCGATCTTTTTTAATAGGAAGATCTCTGGATGTCTTCTATCTTCAACCATGCTTGATCTTAACAGGAATACCCCACGGCTACATCTGACTGGTTCATAATTCGTCGCATGCTGGACGAATGGCCTAATTAACGAACACACATGGATGGTGTTGAGTTTGGCACAGTAGTTTGCAAATGGTAAACATAGGCATAGATATTGTCCGAGGTATCTGGGATAAATTCGATAGCTGGCGTAAGAATGGTCGGCGAGCGAAGGGTCGTACACGAGATGTGTTCTTCAGGAGTTTTGATATGGATGATTATCCAAGCTGCACAATGAGTAAGGAAAAACTCAAATTTCGGGGATAAAAATGATCACAACTTCTCTTACCTGGGAATTGGATCAGTGGGCAATGTGCTCCCTATGCGACTGGACCTGCTGCATGTCCTGATTCTCCTGCTCCACAACTTGTATATGTACACCTGCTGAAAAGTACATGCCCCTAGTGGCAGACTGAAAATTTCAGAACTTTTTTCGGAAAAGGATTCGGTTGATTGAGTCAAGCTACATTGATCGGCACATTGAATCTTCACGGGATTCTTGATGATTTCATGAAATTTTCTCATCTCATGACATGTCCGATCTTAATGGGAGATGCCCCATGGTTACCGCTGAATGGTTTAAACCTGGCCACATAACGGTTGTATACCTCGTCTTGGAAAGCGTATGAATTTCGCACATGGTAGGTGAAATTTTCATGGAAACTCTTCGAAGCGCTCACGTTACACACGGTTGCGGCTTTGGTTGAAGTGGTCATCCGACCTGCAAAAGAGTAGGGACACTCAAATCTCAAGGAAAAAAATTAAGTACAATTTAACGCACCTCAACGTTAGATATCTCGAGTGTGCAATATGTTCATTGTGCAACTGGATGACTGCATGTTCTTTCTTTGTTGCTCCATTTAGTCGGCATAACTTATGTGTACATGATACCTTAACAAAGGGTACCTGAAAAGAGTGAATGAAAAATCAGTGTAGAGAATATGAGAAATCATGCATGGTTTTTTTGAAAACTCTAATGTCATTCATTTCATAATTTTGATTACTTTATTTTAAAAAGGAATCAAAATTTATGATCAAATGTGTTTTGTGCCATCATGGAGTTTACTGAGTTTGCTGAGTGCATTATCTGGCTCGAACGCGGGACAAATGCTCAAAACAAAGTTTTTTTCAAAAAGGTTTTCTCGTCCTTTGTTTAAACTCGAATAGTAGCACTCAACTGCACAGTTAAACTATTTTCTCAAAAAGAATCAAAACTCCCATTTTTTAAATGTTCGCTCATGCGAATGTTGAAATGACGATCTTGCCAAAAAAGTGCAATACACCTTGGATAAAAACGAATGACACTTTGAGAGTTTTTTTTTTTTAAAAATGATCATGCATGCTCGATAGTTAAAATTCTACTGTTAAGAAAGTTACAACATACAACATATTATCTGAATGAAGCATATGAAATGCATTTTTGAAAGTTAAAATTCTATTCTAAGAAATTCAAAACTTACAACAGTTTACCTGAATAATGCATATGAAATGTACTTTGAAATGAAAATTTCAGGTGGATTTTTTTTTAAAATAATGCAATTGAGATGCATGCGTGAATTTGAAAGCTCTATAGCTAAAAAAACTCACAATTTACCTGAAATGTTTTTTATAAAAAAAAATAACGCATATTGAATGCATGCTTAAAAAAATCAGGTAAAATGGTTTTTTGAAAATGATGCATATGCAATTCATGTTTGAATTTAAACAACTTTAAGAGCCAATAAGGAATTACAAATTTTCCTAGTTTTTTTTATAAAAAAAATGATGCACACTGAATACACTAACAGAATTTTACAACTTACATGAAAAGTTTTTTTTCCAAAAAATAATGCGTATGAAACACATGCTTGAAATAAAACATTCTGGTAAGTAGTTTTGAAAACAACACATGGAATACATATTTGAGACTAAAAGTTCTACGACTAAGATGGTGTACAGTTTATCAACATATTGTTTTTCCTAAAACAATGCACATGCGATGCACATGAGATGCACACTTGAGATGAAAGTTCTACAGTCAAGATAATTTACAAGTTATCTGAAAATATTTTTTTGTTTTTTTTTTTTAACGAGGGAAAAAAATCAATGCATCTTGGTTGCTCAAAATTAAGAATTAGGCGAAATATTTTTTTTTTAAAGGATGCATATGGGATGCACAAAAATAAATACAAGATGCAAACTTAAAAGTTCTACCACTGAAAAAATTACAATTTACCTGAAATATTTTTTTTTCGAAAATAATGCATATGATATGCACGTTTTTCGAAAATTAAAATTTACCTGAAAGGTTTTTTTCGAAAATGATGCATATGATATGCACGTTTTTTGATTAAAAAGTTTTTTAAAATGATGCATATGTGTAAAAACCTAATTTTGGATAAAGCGCGACACGAGTAACATGTGACGCGTTAAAAAAATGAAGTATTTAAATATGGAAGGTCGCGAAGTTTCCAAAGATAGGACTGGTTTAAATTAGGATAGTTATTTGTATTTATTGCAGAAAATATTTGTTGAATATTTAAAGTATATTTTTTGAATATTTAGCATTTATTAGAGAATAATTCAACGATATTTGTTGCTTAGTTTAGATTAGGACTTTGTATTATAAATAACTAGTTTCGTTAATGTAAAAAAAAGAAAAGGAAAAAAAGAAGAGAAAGAGATGGAATAATAAAATATTAGTTTTTGTGTAGCCACTCCTTGCATCATACATACTTCATCTTCTTCACACTGCACTACGCCATTACCCATCTCTCTCTCTTTGACATCAATATCACGAAGAGCCCGTCCATGGAGCCCCGGTGACCACGTCGATTCGCTGCGATCTGCCACCAACAAGAAACAAAGCAAGTAGGGTTATTCGTTTTAGTTGGCGGTCCGTCTCGGCTCCTCCGGTTCTTTCCGATCTAGGCCGCTCCATCCAAAAACCAACAGCGGTACACTAGTCCAGCTACGATCTCCACCGAGTCCGCGACCACCTCTAGCAGCCGTCGCTGTTCACTAATTCCGATCAAGCCCGGCCGATTCGTTCATGCCGATCATCAACCTCCTGCTTTCCTAATAGAGCTCCGATTACCGCGTTCTGCTCAGATACCAAACCCGACCGTTCTGCTCCATCCGTTTCGACTCCAAGTCTCTGACCTCCACTAGTCAATCCACGCTCAAAAATCATCCCGGTACCGGTCGTCAGACGAGTCACCTCCTCCCCTCGCCGATCTTCTCCGCTTCTCGCCGGTTTTTCCCGTCCACCGATGTCCATCCTGCTGCAGTCGTCAAATAGTTATCGTCTAATCTGACCATCACCGTCCAGACGTCCTTCACGAGCTGCAAGCCAAGGACAAGAAGTTTGGACAGCTCAGTACGGAGAGGAAAGATAGATGTCCTCCAATTTGCATTCAAAACCTTCGTTTGTTAAGGCTGTATCACTTGTACTCAGATGAGGTAAAATAATTTTCAATGGCCTCATAATGCTGTGTGTTTCTCTTATATCACATATACAAACACTTTGAATTTACCATGAAGAATAATGCATGCTTTGAGTTTGAACGGAGAAGTTAGATGCCCAGATAATGATCTGTGAACTTAACACAAATTAAGGTGGCTTAATAGTTTCACGTTATTTATTAGGTCTGAGTTGAGTGATACATCAATTTGCATTAACAATTTGATATAAATAAAATATTACTGAGTTAGATATAAAACCGATAAAATTGGCAACCAAGCGGATAGAGTACCAAAATGGTGGAATTTAAATCATGTTTTTATTTCGTTATTGAGCCCCCGAACCTGAATTTCTGTTCGTAGACCGATTTTATACCTAGGTGTTTAATTCGTTATTCCCTTAGGTAAATTAGGATTCTAGTTAGCATTAATTAACTAGTGGCGACTCTTTCAAAATCAATCACGTTTTCAAAACGTAATCGCCTTAGGTCAGATATTAAGTCTGACAATATGGAATGCACGTTCGAAATTAGAAGCTCTAACAGTTAAAGAGAAATTACAAATTTTCCTAAAATTTGTTTGTTTGTTGTTTTTTTTTTGCATACGCAGCGCACTAACTAAAATTACAACTTACCTAAAGAGTTTTTTTAAATAATGCGTATGAAACGCATGTTTAAAATAAAAAATTCAGGCAATATGTTTTTTTAAATGGTGCATACATAATGCACGTTTGAAATTAGAAGCTGTAGTAGCTAAAGAGGAATTATAATTTTTCCTAAAATGTTTTTTTAAAAGTAATACATACTTAACGCACTAACCAAAATTAGAACTTACCTGAAGATTTTTTTTTTTTTTTTAAATAATGCGCTTGAAACGCATATTTAGAATAAAATTTAGGTAAGATGTTTTTTTTTTAAAAAAGAATGCATCTGAAACACATGTTTAAAAATGAAAATCTACAACTAAGGGATTAACTACTTAGCAAAAATGTTTTTGTTTTTTTTTTTTTTAAATAATGTATACAAAATGCATTTTGAAATTAGAAACTCTAATAGCTAAAAAGGAGTTAAATTTCTCATAATTTTTTTTGAAAATAATGTGCAAAGGATGCGTTAATTATGAATAGAACTTACATGGTTTTTTTCAATAATGCGCATGAAATGCATATTTAGAACAAAAATTTAGGTAAGAGATTTTTTGAAAACCATGCATAAGGAACATACGTTTGAAAATGGAAATTCTACCTAAGTGACCTAACGCAAATATGAATTTTTTTTGTTTTTTTTTTTAATGTAATGAGATGAATGCATGAGAATTAAAGTTACACATTTAGAAAAACTTACGGTTTACCTGATAAACTCTTCTTAAAAAAACACAGATAAAACACGACATGTTAGGGGGGTAAAAATGTGTGTGGTTTTGCTCTACAAGGTAGGTTCCGCTGATAGGTTCCCGACAAGGTGGTTTCCTCTCCCCATCATAGGGATCACAGGACCTTCACAAGCGAGTGGAGTTTTTCGGAGTCGTACCGGCGGCCCGGCCGCGCGGTCGTACTGTACTAACCCTCCGAGGTTCCTAGTCCTCCTGGGTTTTAGGCGGTTTGGACATTACACTAAAGTGAGTGTGTGCGAGTTTATACAGTATAAAATACAACAAAGAAGAATAGTCAGTTATAATAAAAAATATCTTCACACCTGAAATCACCAAAAAACAACCAAGTTAGAACAACAAAGTTGAATATATAAAAAAAACTAAAACATGGAAAACAAGAAAATATAAAGAGCCCGAACCCTCGAATGTCCCAAGCAGAGTCGCCAAATTGTCAGACCTAAATCTAACCTACGGCGAATTACGTTTTGAAAACGTGGATTTTGAATAGAGTTGCCACTAGTTAATAAAAAGCTAACTATAATCCTAAATTACCTACGCGAATAACGAATTAAACACATAGGTATAAAATCGGTTACGATCGGAAATTTGAGTTCGGGGGTTCTATTACGAGTTAAGAATATAATCTTTTAACTACGCCCTTTCGGTACTCAATTCACTTAATTTGCCGATTCTAAGCATAAATGACAACAAAAATCTGATAATTTTAACGGATATCGTACATATTGTTAAATCGACGCGAACTAGCATGATGAATATACACAATTAACCATTTATCATTTACTTAATATAGACTAATCAAAATTCGGACTATTTATGTCAAATTCAATCTAATAATATAACATGTATAAGATAATAATGTGATTAGTATCACATGTACATAGTTAATTTAAAAATTAACATAATTATCCTAATATAATAATAATAATAAAATATTAATATTAATCAAATAATATTAAATAATAAAGTAAACAATAAATAATAAAATATAAAACAAAAAGCAAAAAGCAAAAAAAAAAAAAAAAGAATCGGCGGGAAAAAGTGGTTACCTGCAGAGCTACGGGGAAGAAGGACCAGACAAGGACGCGACCAGCAACGGGGGTGACTTCCTGGCGAGTTGGGCGGCCATCAACTGGATTATCGGGCGAAAGAGGGAGGTCGGCGAGCAGTGTAGCGGTCACCGGCGAGCGGAGCCGAGGCGGGGCGTGGTCTTTGGTGGAGGGCGGCAAGACTCAGTTGAGCAGGGCGGACATCGGTGGCGGTTGGACGGAGCTTGGCTGCGACAAGGCGGGTGTTGGGTTATAAATAAACCCGACTATGTATGTACATTCTTGGTCTATGGTGATTTCCTACAGGTGACAGGTCGAGTACACTTTCAGGGCGAGGAGAAGAAGTCGACGACCTTTCTTGTTTATTCCAACCATTTGGAGATAAAAGGTCGACTACCAATCATGAAGAAGTCGACTTCAAAAGAATGATTGATCGACTATCGAGACTTAGAGAATCTTCCAGAGGACAGGTGGCGACCTGCTTCCCACCGTCTCCAAAGGAAAACCTTCCCTCGAAGTAAAGACAGGTGGCGACCGGCTTCCCACCGTCTCCAAAGGAAAATCTTCCCTCGAAGTAAAGACAGGTAGCGACCTGCTTCCCACCGTCTCCAAAGGAAAACCTTCCCTCAATGTAAAGACAGGCGGCGACCTGCTTCCCACCGTCTCCAAGGGAAAACCTTCCCCCGAAGTAAAGGTGAGGTGGCGACCTGCTTGTCACCTGCTTCAGCCGCATTAGGAAAGACTTTCCTCCTAAGTAAAACTGAGGTGGCGACCTACTTGTCACTTGCTTGGCCGACTCCAAAGGAAAACTCACTAAGGAGATATCTGCCACTGATAAGTCGGTAGCTCTCCCCTATAAATAGGGACCAATCTTATTCAATTAAAATCAATCTGCTCTGAATACTTATATATTACACTCTCAAATATATTACTAACTTAAGCTTCAGAGTGGAATCAGGGGCCATCCCCATCCCTTTTTAGGTGCTCGGCCTTAAAAGTCTCCCGTAGGAAATCAAGTCCTCGAGAGAGCTACGTCCAAGGCGAAGCCTAGAAGTCCATTCCGTGAATTTTATGGCCACGTTATTTTGATCCCAACATTTGGCGCCGTCTGTGGGAAAAGATCAAAAAGTCATGGCTGCCGAAAAGAGCAAGATTTCCAACACTCCGGTGGAAGAAAGGAACAGTCTACCAGTGGATCCTACCATATCGGGGCCGATCCCCCAAGAAGATCCCCCAATACCCTAATCTAATGGTGTTGGCGACGATGAAACCCTCAACCATTCCAAATCTCTGCCAATTTTGGAAGATGGGAGGACAACTCCCCAGGCCGTTCCTCCGGAGGTAATAGCTGCCTTTATTACTTTTTGGAATAAAACCCAAGCAGGGGATGTTCCAGAGAAAAGAGAGCCAACCCGAGAGGCCTCACAAAAGGAAGAAGTAGCTTCCAGTGTGAAAATCCAGAAGGAGAATCCCCTGGAGAAAGAAACCCCTAAAGCCCCCGAGGCCGAAACGGTGAGCAAGGAACTTGTCCTCACTACAAGAAATACCCCATTTAGCGGCGATGGTTAGTGGCCGGTAAAAGCCCTATTTTCGCCGGTAAAACTTATGCCGGCGACATTTTTCGCCAAGAACCGTCGCCGGTAAAGCGCCGCCGGTAAATATTTTACCGGCGAGTTAGAGATCGCCGGTAAAAGTTTTAACTTTTACCGGCGAGATATATCACCAGTAAAAATTTAATAAAAATAATAGTTATTACCGGCGAGTAGTTTCGCCGGTAAAAAAAAATTTTAGCGGCGAGATAGTTCACCGATAAAAAGTAGAGATTTTTACCGGTTACAATATTCGCCGGTAAATCTATTTTTACCGGCGAGAAATTTAGCAAGCAAAAAGAGCGATTTTTACCGGCAACAATATTTGCCGGTAAAACCAATTTTTACCGGCAAAAGATTTTGCCGGCAAAAATAGCAGTTTATACCGGCGAGATAGTTCGCCGGTAAAAGCTATTTTTGAAACAAAAAAAAAAATTATGAAACAAATAACAAATAAATTATGATAATCAAAATGTATTTCAATAATAACTAGTATATCAATTTACACAAAAGTCATCCTACGTTGTATCCTCGATGAAAATTACAAAGCATAAGCCAACAGACACGATCCAAACCAGATCATATACACAGATTAATTGTTGTTCCACTTCAAGAACTTTTCACTACATTTCTTCACTAAGTTCTTCTTTCTCTTTGCCGCAAGATCTGTTCTTACAAACCACTCTAAAAGCATAACAAACTAAATATTGACTTAAAGCAAGTGTTAGACAATATCATTAAAGAAAAGAATGAGAGAATCATTCAACAAGAAAATTTACTTACAGGTGCAGATCTTTCTCCCCAATGTGTCTGTCCACCAATAACACCTTTCTCCCCAATGTTTCTACCAACAAATTCACTAAACTTGATCTGAACAAAAGAAAAAGAATCCATAAACAAAAACATCAGAGGTTAATATTCCCATAATAAAATATGGTATAAGATCATAGAACTCACTAGTTCCACATGTCCTCATATAACTTGGGGCAATAATTTTGCATGTAGAAGTTCAAATCTGCAAAAGCACCATTCCACTGTAGTGGTATAAAAGCACCACATCCTCCTGTAGTAGGCTTGGGCACCAGATCGGTTCAGGCTGAACACAACATACAAAATACAAGTAACATGATAATACAACACAAGTCAAAGATTTCTTCTTCACTATCACCAATGCAGCATAGAATCACAGAAGTATTTCATAAGACAAGTAGTATTTGTTTTGGCTTCTCCAAGTCACATTCCAAAACTACAAGCTTCTCTACAGCTGGGCTAAATATCAGAAAACAGCTGTTATTTGCTAACAATATCGATTGATACAGGGATAGATACCTTTAAACTGGAGAAAATCCGATCCACTGAGCAAAGAATGTCGCCATTTCGTCGGGTCTAGCTCTTCACATCCTTAGCTAGTTTATTTTATTAAATTTGGTTGAAGACTCTCATGTGTTGCCTAATCGAACCATTTCAAACTTGATCAGAAGATTCATATCTAAGTTGAAGAAGAAGCTACATTTATACTGATGCATAGCATGAAAGTTTAAAGATTCCACCCAATGAGCCATGCCTATGGGTTTCAAAGATTTTAACTAAGTTAAATTATGGTTATGCAACCAAATGCCAACTCTGATAAAGATCTGCAAACAAAAATGAGCTGCATATTGAATGTATGAACATTCAAAATAAAGAAGCAAGTAAATTCAAGTAAGATCATTATAGCCATATAAGGAGAGGTAGAGCAACAACTTTAGTCAGAGCTTATAATCATATTAAATTCCAAAAATGCTCTATTCATTAGATAATGATCAACTTATAGTCAGTAAATTACCAGATTAGAGCACCGAGTTGGAATATTTCATGAGACATGAGCAATAATCCAATTTACTACTCATGAGAGACTCAATCTCATTAAAGACTATCTTATACAAAACAATGTTTTCAAATCAACATATCATGAGAAAAATCTGCAGAAATCTTTGTTTAAGTAAGAAATTTAAAACTAGAGGAACGATGATTATCCTAGAACTAAGCCCAATATTAACCTCTTCTTGCCAGTTGAATCTTGAACAGCAACATCAGTTACCATTACGATCTTCTTAGGTTCCAATTTTCCCTTCCCATTGCAGTTGATAGTGTGCTCAACATGTTTCTTTTCTGGAACAATTTGCAACAATTTTAAGGGAATTTGTCACACACATATGATTTGCTAAAACTTTTTGAAAATTTTATCCATATTTCACCACAAACTTAACAGATAAATGAAAAAAGAGTAGAGAATCAAGTGCTTTGTTAGTTCACCACAAAGCTTGAACAAACTATACTTGAACCCATATCAATTTTCAGTCTTTCAGCTAAGCTAGCTAGACACCTAACTAAATAAAGTAATTTTTATAGCTGAGAATTGTCTTGTACAATGAAAACAACGCCTCCAATTAGTTAGGGTTTTAAATTGTAATACGATAAAATTAGGGTTTCAGATTGCAATCATACCTCAAGTAGAGCAGCACAGAGTCAGGGTAAGCTGGAGTCGGAAAAACAGAATAGAGCGAGCCTGGGCAGGCAGATTGGGCTGGCGCTGGGCAGTGCACGACGCACCAGTAGAGAGCCGGCGATGAGTGAATACAGCATAGATTGGGGAGGAAGATTGGCAACGACGCCTGACAAGCAGAAGGGAGGCGATTGCGGGGGTATAGACGGTCGGAGGTCGGCGGCGGCGAACATGGTGAAGAGCTGGAGAGGAGACGAAGAGGATGAGAGTGCGAGAGTTATCTTATTTCACGGAATGAACTTCACCTTAAAAGAACAGAGAGTAAAAAGAATAGTGAGAAGTTATTAAAAGATTTTTTTTTTTTTTTTGGCCAAGAGAAGCTATTTACTAATCAAATAGGGTCTATGGTAATTTATTGATTTTCTTTTTCTATTCGTATACTTCAATTTATTTATGCTCATCAAGTAAGTATATCTACTAAATAAGCATAATTATAGTTATTTAATTTTTTTTCTTGGCGACTTTACGTGGCCGGTAAAAATTAAATTTTTCCAGCGAAAATAATTTAGTCGCCGTTAATTGTACAACTTTATTGGTCAACTATCTCGTCGCTAATAATTTTACATTTTTCCCCGGCGACTAAAATGATGTCGCTGTTAAAACTTATACTTTACTGGCGAAACAAATTTAGTCTCCGTTAATTGTACAAGTTTACCGGCAAACTATCTTGCCGTTAATAATTTAAATTTTTTCCGGCGACTAAAATGACGTCGCCACTGAAACTTTAACTTTACCGGCGAAACTAATTGAGTCGCCGTTAATTGTAAAACTTTACCGGCCAACTATCTCGCCGCTAATAAATTTAATTTTTTCCTGCGACTAAAATGACGTCGCCGCTAAAACTTTAACTTTACCGGCGAAACTAATTTAGTCGCCGTTAATTGTAATTCTTTACCGGCCAACTATCTTGCCGCTAATGTATCTTGCATTAAAATAATAGTTTATTTATTTTTCCTTAAACTTTTACCGGCGAAACTAGTTTAGTCGCCGCTAATTGTAATTTTTTACCGGCGAAGTTATTAATCTCGCCGCTAATAATTTTTTACCGGCGAAATTTTTACTTCGCCGGAAAAAATACTTTTACCGGCCACTTATACCGGCCAATTTTATTTTTTCGCCAGTAAATGGGGTATTTTTTATAGTGCCTGTTCACAATAGGGCAGGTCGAAGAACTGTTGGAGAAGAAGAAGCGAGGTGCGAACGATTTGCTCATCGTTCGTGATCATACTTCTCACCCCTTCACCAAAAGGCTATTCAATACTCGAGTTCCCTCGCAAGTCTTCGCGAGGAGCATCGACGATTATACAGGAGAAGGCGACCCAGTTCGCCACATCAACGCCCACCAATCCTCCCTCTTGGGAAGAGGGGCAACGCCTGATCATTATGCAGCACTCTTCCCAACCACGCTGAAGGAAGAGGCGTCTACTTGGTTTTATGGTCTCCCCGACAACTCTATAGACTCGTGGGATGAGCTGAAAACCAAATTCATTGAAGGGAACATAGGTCAGAGGCAGCGCCTCAAGAGCAAGAACTTCCTCGACAAGATCGAGCAAGGCCCAGGTGAAACCTTGGCCAACTACTACACAAGGTTTCACAAGATACTTCAACAGCTGAACGAGGACGCCACGGATGGCGAGCTGATCCGGACCTTCTGGAGGGGTCTTAGTTTGCAGAGCCAAGCTCTGAAAGACAGCATAGTGATGAAGCCCATGCAAAGGATTGACGCCCTCGCCTTCAAAGTAAAGAAATTCATCGACCTAGAAAGGTCGCATGAAGGGTTGCCCGAAGAAGTCAAGAAACAACTGGTGCTCGCCAATATCGAGGAGGGCTCCGCTTCCCGACCGCCCAGGAGGGAAGAAAGACGTGAGCGAGACTTTCGCCCGGCAAATCGACAAGGAATAAGGAGGGATCCTAATCCCTATCCAGGCAAGTTTACTCCACTCACACACAACATATCAGTAGTATTGCAAGAAATGGAGAAACTTAGGCTGGACGATCCTCCTCAAGTAAGAAAAGGCCCGATGGGATCCTAGATGAACAACTATTGCCGTTACCATCGAGTACAAGGGCACGACACCGACGATTGTGTGGCCCTCAAACACGACATCGAGACATTGATCAAAAGGGGGAAGTTTTCGAAATTCATCGACAAACCGTTCAAACCCCAGCAAAAACGAAGTCGAAGTCCTCGGGGGAATTCTCGATCTCCCCCTCACAATAACCTCGCCCCAATACAAAGGGGGACAATCAATGTCATCGCGGGAGGCTTCTCCTCAGGAGGAGAGACCAGCACCGCCCGCGAAGTATATGCCGCCCAGATAACTCGTGATGGAAAAGGAAAAGCGCCTGCAAAGACTGAGGCAGTAACTATCAGTTTCACTACGGACGACCTCATGATGGTGACTCAACCACATGAGGACGCCCTTGTCATCACCGCCACTATTTCAGAGTACGAAGTAAAGAGGATCCTTATCGACAGTGGAAGCTCGACAGATATACTCTTCTTCGAGGCCTTTCAGAATTTGGGTCTGAAAGGGACCTCATGAAAGTCGACTTCCCCCTCATAGGATTTGCAGGAAGGACCACCTATCCAATGGGAGCAATCAAACTATCGATAGTTCTCGGAAAAGAGAAGACGACTCTAACAATCGATGTACTCTTCGTAGTCGTCGACGACACTTCCGCCTATAACGCCATCATTGGAAGGACGACGCTCAATCCTCCCCGAATAATCCCATCGACTGCTCATCAAGTAATGAGGTTCCCGACACTACAGGGAATTGGGGAAGTGAGAGGCGACCAAACAGCATCCCGACGATGCTACGTCAGTTCAATGCGCCGTTTAAATCAGAGAGAATTCATAGAGACAACACCTCCTTAAAGAACTAATATTGTTTATTATGATAAGACTAATGTTCGTTTTATGGTGTTCCTCTTTTTTGTTAAAACTCAGGAAGGATGAATGAATATAGGCCTTTCAAAGCCTCTTCTTTTTCTCAAGATATCTGAGTTCTCTCTTTTAAGGTGACCGACATTTAATATCGACCATCAATAATCTGATATGTACAATATCACTCAGATGGATCGAGCTCCTTGCGGTGCAGAAGAACCCAAGAGTCGATCATCAAAAACATCTGACATCTACAATATCACTCAGATGGATCGAGCTCCTTGCGGTGCAGAAGAACCCAAGAGTCGATCATCAAAAACATCTGATATCTACAATATCACTCAGATGGATCGAGCTCCTTGAGGTGCAGAAGAACCCAAGAGTCGATCATCAAAAACATCTGATATCTACAATATCACTCAGATGGATCGAGCTCCTTGCGGTGCAGAAGAACCCAAGAGTCGATCATCAAAAACATCTGATATCTACAATATCACTCAGATGGATCGAGCTCCTTGAGGTGCAGAAGAACCCAAGAGTCGATCATCAAAAACATCTGATATCTACAATATCACTCAGATGGATCGAGCTCCTTGAGGTGCAGAAGAACCCAATAGTCGATCATCAAAAACATCTGATATCTACAATATCACTCAGATGGATCGAGCTCCTTGCGGTGCAGAAGAACCCGAGAGTCGATCATTAAAAACATCTGATATCTACAATATCACTCAGATAGATCGACTACTTGCGGTATGAAAGAACACAAGAGTCGATCATTCAAACATCTGATATCTACAATATCACTCAGATAGATCGACTACTTGCAATACGAAAGAGCCCAAGAGTCGATCATTAAAATATTTGATATCTACTAAATAACTCAAATAGATCGACTACTTGAGGTTTCGAAAGTCGATCATCCCGCCTCGAAGTTCGGTGTCGACCATTCAAAATCCGATATCAACTAAATCACTCGGACAAGTCTACAACTCGAGAGAAAGGTTAGATATTTGGAAATTACCCTTAAAATCATTCGATTATATGGAGACCTAATGATTGTTCTAAAGTCGAGTATGTTTTTTATTAAGTCCGTTGAAAGATCTATGAAAACGGTGAAAAGCCCAAGAGAGGGCGAGCATATGTAAGATTGCTAAAAATTATCCTTCATTAATAAACGGGAGTTTACAAAATATCGAGAAGGAAATTAAAAGCGTCTATGCTAAAATCTATCTATCAGCCCTAGCTTTGGCTTTAGCTTCCTCCTACAGATATTCTCGAAGAACTGCCACTCTCGAGAGGTCCAGGTCGGGGCCCAAGGCCCTAAGGTCGGCCACAATGAAGCAAAAACTGAGAGAAGCATCTGCCCGCTCGCGATGGCGGCGTCTGTCTGAAAGGCCAAGCTGACCTTGTAAGCGGCAACAGCATTCCGCTCAGGCTCCTCGAGCTCTTCCACCCTCTTCTTTAGCTCGATGTTCTCTTCGCGCTGAGAATCCAGTTGGACACGGAAAATTTTGGAGAAGGCGGCAGCATCAGGATATGCCTTGCCAAGCACGGCCGCCAAAATCTAGCTCTCAGAGCCTCCTTGCAGGTATCGAGCTCCCCAGATATGGTGCCCAAGACCCTCTGAAGGCTGGAAACCTCCCCTTCAAGGCGAGCCACCTTTTCCCGAAGGCCCTGCACTTCTTTGGCCTCCGACTCCAGGGAACCAAACTGCCCCTTTGCGAGAGATAACTCCTCACCAAGGTCGATGAGCAACGGACCCACCTGCAAGAAATCGCGGTTGGCCTGGAAAGGAAACAGTCGTCAACATAAGGTACAAATAATATGTATCAACGAATAAGAATATGGTTCTACCTTGGACTGTCGATGCTGGAACATTCGAGTGGTGTCCTCCATTCGATCTGTAGGGAGGCGAGGACGATTCCGGGGAGGAACAGAGGCGTTAAGCAAGTGAAGGGCCACCTCCTTGTTGGCGATGGAATGGCCCTCCTTCATCTTGTACTCTCCCAGAGTGGCGAGAGAGTCCCAATCGACATCTCGTGGCGGAGAGTCGGGGGCACAATGAAGCATCCTCCAAGCAAAGGGAGGACCCTCATATCCCAAGCCTGTCTTGGCTTGAGAAGAAGAAGCCTCAGCAATACCCTTGCCCTTAGGGTCGACTTCTGCGAGGAAAATATGTTAATAAAAATGAACTACCAAGAACTAAGTAAGGAATCTATCAAGGCAAAAGTCTGTACCAGTGGGGGGCAAGGGACTAGTTGGCGCCGGATCGACCCTAGAAGTAACCTCCTGAAATGAGGAGACTGGAGTGGCGGTGGTGATCTTCACTTTCTTTGAAGGAGTGGCGCTTGCCCTCCCAGCGGGTCTCTTGGTCCTCTTCTTCGAGGACTTTGGCTGTTCTTCTACGGCCGGTTGGGTGGCTTCTTCCTGTTCAGAAGATTCGACCACCATGTCAGGCGAAGCCCCCTCGAAAGTAGGTTGGGCGTCCTTCATGGACAGAGGTTCCGAAGTGGCTCTAGTTTCACTTCCACTTCCTGCTGCCTCGCCAGCAAGGGGCACTTCAGTCGCCGCCTGCTTATCAAAAAGCCTTGTAAATAGACCTACAGAAAGCAAAAGAAAGGATTCAAGAAACGACTAAACATAGAAAGAAAAAAGGATTACCCAGTTTATAGGAGGATCCTCGAGGCGGAGACTAATGGAAGCATTGATAAGGGCCTGTTCCGAGTTATCGGATATCGACTTCCAAGGAAGAAAATCGGGAGAAAATATGGTGGCATGAATCTTATAGACCGTGTCAACTTCCTCCAGAGTTAATCCTTGAAGAGTTGGGGCACGATCCGTACCCAAAGGAGGAAGCAGAGGCCACGGGACGCTTACTCGACAGAAGAAATAATCATTCTTCCAATTGGTGTTTTTCGATTTAATGTTGCAAACCAACCATGGGGCAGACTCCCAATCAAGATCGCTGCTAGTAGGCCAACGACTCCGGAAATTGTAGGTGCAATGAGGCGTACGTTGTAGTTGGTAGAAGGTGCGGAAAACCCTCAAAGAATACTTCCACTCATAGGTGGAACACAAACAACGAAAATCCACCCAATAACGGAGGGCATTCTCAGTAAATTGGCAAGGATGGATGCGATAATGCTCGCAGAGTTCCATCAAGTCGCCCCAAAAAGGGAATCTCAGTCCCGCCTCGAGATGACCCACGAAGACCGCCACTTCTCCCTCTTGGGGAAAATATTTTGGTCCCGGAGGACCAGGGTATCGAGGATGTTCATCATCGCTCAGATTACCCAAAGCCACGGCCTTCATGAAGCCATGGCTGGTAAATTTACTAACCTTAGGAGAAGGAGGGGAGGGAACGAAATCTTCAAGATTACCTTCAGGAATGGGGAGAGCCATCGGAGTTCTAGAGAGAGAATGAAGGAACGAAGCTTCTCGCTGAGGATCGGAGGGACCTGTGGTGGCAATTCCGATCAAAATCCTCTCTTCAAGCTTACAAGGACGAGAAGAATTAGGGTTTATAAAGAAGGCACTGTATTGATTCGCCAGGATTGGAGAGAAGACGAAGGTGAAAGGTGAAAAGTGAAAATAAAAAGGGGGGGGGGGGTATTTATAGAAGAACTCCCTCGCTGGGATAACTTCCTTGCGAAGCCTTATCAAGGTCAGCCATTCATTGGTTCTTCATCTGACAACATGACCGTTAGCCTACACCTGTAGAGACATTGAGAGGGTGACTCCCCAGCTTCCCTAGGAGATCTCTGCATACCGAAACCATCTCTTCTCCCAACGGATAGAAATCCTAATCCAGTGGGAGGGCCTCTTCAACTTATGGAAAGTCTGAAAAATCTACAAGTCCTAAGAATTAGATTATCTCGCCACAAAATGGGGCTTTACTCGACTCAAGCCTTCACCTTAAGTAAATGAAGCTGACGACTCGAGTCTCGGGAGCAAGTGTTGGGTTATAAATAAACCCGACTATGTATGTACATTCTTGGTCTATGGTGATTTCCTACAGGTGACAGGTCGAGTACGCTTTCAGGGCGAGGAGAAGAAGTCGACGACCTTTCTTGTTTATTCCAACCATTTGGAGATAAAAGGTCGACTACCAATCATGAAGAAGTCGACTTCAAAAGAATTACTGATCGACTATGGAGACTTAGAGAATCTTCCAGAGGACAGGTGGCGACCTGCTTCCCACCGTCTCCAAAGGAAAACCTTCCCTCGAAGTAAAGACAGGTGGCGACCCGCTTCCCACCGTCTCCAAAGGAAAACCTTCCCTCGAAGTAAAGACATGTGGCGACCTGCTTCCCACCGTCTGCAAAGGAAAACCTTCCCTCAAAGTAAAGACAGGTGGCGACCTGCTTCCCACCGTCTCCAGGGGAAAACCTTCCCCCGAAGTAAAGGTGAGGTGGCGACCTGCTTGTCACCTGCTTCAGCCGCCTTAGGAAAGACTTTCCTCCTAAGTAAAAGTGAGGTGGCGACCTACTTGTCACCTGCTTGGCCGACTCCAAAGGAAAACTCACTAAGGAGATAACCGCCACTGATAATTCGGTAACTCTCCCCTATAAATAGGGACCTATCTTATTCAATTAAAATAAATATGCTCTGAATACTTATATATTACACTCTCAAATACATTACTTACTTAAGCTTCGGAGTGGAATCAAGGGCCATCCCACCCCTTTTTAGGTGCTCGACCTTAAAAGTCTCCTGGAGGAAATCAAGTCCTTGAGAGAGCTACGTCCAAGGCGAAGCCTAGAAGTCCATTCCGTGAAGTTCGTGGCCACGTCATTTTGATCCCAACAGCGGGAGTGGCATTTAAGAAAAGAGAAATACAGAAAAGAGAGAGAGAGAGAGAGAGAGAGAGAGAAAGCTGGCGGTGGAGCTGGGTACGGGTTCGGACGAATGAAGGTCAGTCGATCGTCGGAGGCAGAGGTCTGAGGTGATTTGCAGCGGGCTTTAATGGTGCGTGGTTGAGCAGTCACTGGTCGGCGGTTAGGGTGGAGGATTTAGCAAAGGAGTCTGACTGGTTCACGAGGGATCGGTGGTTCACGAGGGTGGAGCTCCGGTCCAGTCAGGTTGACGGCGATGTGGCGAGCCCGTGTTGATGAATCCAGCGCCGAAACTGGCCGACTGGAGGTGGCCGATGGTGACCGGAGGGTGGTGGCTGCTGCTCACGGCGGGAAGATCTGGCTGAGGGGGGTGATTGGAGAGAGAAACAAATAGTTTTTTTATTTTTTATTTATTTATTTTTTTTCCACGAAAATCGAGACTGAACAATAATGCTTTATTATTGTGTTGTTTTCTGTCCCCTTACAATGTAACCCTAAACCCCTATTTATACTAAAAACTTAGCCTAGTTACAGATAAAACTTAAACAAAAAATTGCTAACAGATAATTAGGGAAAGTGCTTGGCAAACGCACTCCCAGCGTGGGCAAGTGCTTGGCAAACGCACTCCCAGCGTGGGCAAGTGCTTGGCAAACGCACTCCCGGCGAAACCAACTCGGAATCGCTTAAAATTTTGTAGGGACAACACTAGTGGTACCAAGAGCACCTCCACCAAGTTTCCCCCAATTATCTCGAGATTCAATTTTTCTCAATTTCCCGAAATAAAAACCTGAAAATTCACCAAATTAGCAGAACCAAGTTTTTGATTCCTTCTAACATGTTTTCCCAAGATTAATAGTCGAAACACATCGAAAGAATCGATCGAAATCCAACTTTTAGTAATCGCCCGCTCGCCATGCCAAGGCACTGTCAAGGCGTTGGAAAATCCCACAGCCAAGTCTACCAAACATGGGAAAATCCCATACCCATGGATGCCAAGCGTGGGAAGTGCTTGTCAAACGCATTCCCGACATACCATCTCGGGATCACTTCAAATTTTATAGGAATATCACTTGTGGTACAAAGAGCACCCCCACCAAGTTTCACGCAATTATCTCTAGATACTATTTTCCTCAAATTCCCGAGCAAAAAACCCAAAAAGTTCAAATATTCGTAAAAAATCACCAAAAAAGCGAAACGAAGCTTTTGATACCTTCTAACATTTTTTCCAAAATAATAGTCGAAACAAATCGAAAGAATCGATCGAAACGCAACTTTTAGTAATCGCCCCCCGTCATGCCAAGACACTGTCAAGGCATGGGAAAATCCTACAGCCAAGGCTGCCGGGAATGGAAAAATCCCACAGCCATTTATGCCAGGCGTGGGCACGTGCTTGGCAAACGCAATCCCGGAGCAACCGTCTCGGATTCGCTTCAAATTTTGTAGGGACACCACCAGTGGTACCAAGAGCACCTCCACCAAGTTTCTCGCAATTATCTTGAGATACTATTTTTCTCAATTTCCGGAGCTAAAAACCCGAAAAGTTCAAATATTCGTAAAAATTCAACAAATCAGCGGAACCAAGTTTTTGATTCCTTATAACATGTTTTCTCAACATAATAGTCGAAACACATCCAAAGAATCGATCAAAATGCAAATTTTAGTAATCGCCCACCCGCTATGCCAAGGCACTGTCAAGGCATTGGAAAATCCCATAGCCAAGGATGCCAAGCGTGGGCAAGTGCTTGGCAAACACACTCCTGATGCAACCATCTCGTAATCACTTCAAATTTTTTACGAATATCGCTAATGGTACCAAGAGCACCTCTACCAAGTTTCACTCAATTATCTTGAGATACTATTTTTCTCAATTACCTGAGCTAAAAACCCGAAAAGTTCAAATATTCGTAAAAATTCACCAAATCAGTGGAACCAAGTTTTTGATTCCCTCTAACATGTTTTTCCAACATAATAGTCGAAACACATATAAAGAATCGATCGAATTGCAATTTTTAGTAATCGCCCACCTTCCATGCCAAGACATTGTCAAGTCATTGGAAAATCCCACAGCCAAGGCTACCAAGCATAGGAAAATCCCACAGTCATGGATGTCAGGCGTGGGCAAGTGCTTGACAAATGTACTCCCGGTGCAACCATCTCGGAATCATTTCAAATTTGTAGGAATATCACTAGTGGTACCAATAGCACCTCCACCAAGTTTCACGCAATTATCTCGAGATACTATTTTCCTCAATTTCCCGAGCTAAAAACCCAAAAAGTTCAAATATTCGTAAAAAATCACCAAATCATCGAAAACAAGTATTTAATGCCTTCTAACATGTTTTCCCAACATAATAGTCGAAACACATCCAAAGAATCGATCGAAAAGCAACTTTTGGTAATCGCCCACCCGTCATGCTAATACAGTCAAGGCATGGAAAAATCCTACAGACAAGGCTGCTGGCATTGGAAACTCCCAAATCTATGGATGCTAGGCGTGGGCAAGTGCTTGGCAAACGCACTCCCGGCGAAACCAACTCGGAATCGCTTAAAATTTTGTACGGTCAACACTAGTGGTACCAAGAGCGCCTCCACCAAGTTTTTCCCAATTATCTCGAGATTCTATTTTTCTCAATTTCCCGAAATAAAAACCTGAAAATTCACCAAATTAGCGGAACCAAGTTTTTGATTCCTTCTAACATGTTTTCCCAACATTAGTAGTCAAAACACATCGAAAGAATCGATCGAAATGCAACTTTTAGTAATCGCCCGCTCGCCATGCCAAGGCACTGTCAAGGCATTGGAAAATCCCACAGCCAAGTCTACCAAACATGGGAAAATCCCAAACCCATGGATGCCAGGCGTGGGCAAGTGCTTGTCAAACGCATTCCCGACACAACAATCTCGGAATCACTTCAAATTTTGTAGGAATATTACTTGTGGTACAAAGAGCACCCCCACCAAGTTTCACGCAATTATCTCGGGATACTATTTTCCTCAAATTCCTGAGCAAAAAACCCAAAAAGTTCAAATATTCGTAAAAAATCACCAAATCAGCGAAACCAAGCTTTTGATACCTTCTAACATTTTTCCAAAATAATAGTCGAAACAAATCGAAAGAATCGATCGAAACGCAACTTCTAGTAATCGCCCCCCCGTCATGCCAAGACACTGTCAAGGCATGGGAAAATCCTACAGCCAAGGCTGCTAGGAATGGAAAAATCCCAAAGCCATTTATGCTCGGCGTGGGCAAGTGCTTGGCAAACGCAATCCCGGAGCAGCCGTCTCGGATTCGCTTCATATTCTGTAGGGACATCACTAGTGGTAGCAAGAGCACCTCCACCATGTTTCACGCAATTATCTTGAGATACTATTTTTCTCAATTTCCTGAGCTAAAAACCCGAAAAGTTTTAATATTCGTAAAAATTCACCAAATCAGCGGAACCAAGTTTTTGATTCCTTATAACATGTTTTCTCAACATAATAGTCGATCGAAACGCAACTTTTAGTAATCGCCCACCCGTCAAGCCAATTCACTGTCAAGGCATGGGAAAATTCTACAGACAAGGCTGCCAGGCATGGGAAAATCGCATAGCCATGGATACCATGCGTGGGCAAGTGCTTGGTAAACGCACTCCCGACGCAACCATGTCAGAATCACTACAAATTTTGTAGGAATATCACTAGTGGTACCAAGAGCACCTTCACAAAGTTTAACGAAATTTTCTCGAGATACTATTTTCTTCAATTTACCGAGCTAAAAACCCAAAAAGTTCAAATATTCGTAAAAAATCACCAAATCAGCGATACTAAGTATTTGATGCCTTCTAACATGTTTTTCCAACATAATGTCGAAACACATCCAAAGAATTGATTGAAACACAACTTTTATTAATCGCCCACCCGTCATGCCAAGACATTGTTAAGGCATGGGAAAATCCTACAGCCAAGACTGCCAGTCATGGGAAAATCCCTAAGCCATGGTAGCCAGGCGTGGGCAAGTGCTTGGCAAACGCACTCCCGGCGCAACCAACTCGTAATCGCTTCAAATTTTGTAGGGACAATACTAGTGGTTCCAAGAGCACCTCCACTAAGTTTCACGCAATTATCTCGAGATTCAATTTTTCTTAATTTCCCGAGCTAAAAACTCGAAAAGTTCAAATATTCGTAAAAATTCACCAAATCAGCGGAACCAAGTTTTTGATTCCTTCTAACATGTTATCCCAACATTAATAGTCGAAACACATCGAAAGAATCAATCGAAATACAACTATTAGTAATCGCCCGCCCTCCTTGCCAAGGCACTGTCAAGGCATTGGAAAATCCCACAACCAAGGCTACCAAGCATGGGAAAATCCCACACCCATGGATGCCAGGCGTGGGCAAGCGCTTGTAAAACGCACTCCCGGCGCAACCATCTCGGAATCGTTTCAAAATTCTGTAGGGACAACACTAGTGGTTCCAAGAGCAACTCCACCAAGTTTCACGCAATTATCTCGAGATACTATTTTTCTCGGTTTCCTGAATTAAAAACCCGAAAAGTTCTAATATTCGTAAAAAATCACCAAATCAACGAAACTAAGTTTTGATCCTTCTAACATGTTTTCCCAACATAATAGTCGAAACACATCTAAAGAATCGATCGAATTGCAATGTTTAGTAATCTCCCACCCGCCATGCCAAGGCACTGTCAAGGCATTGGAAAATCCCATAGCCAAGCCTACCAAGCATAGGAAAATCCCACAGCCATGGATACAAGGCGTGGGCAAGTGCTTGACAAACGCATTCCCGTCGCATCCATCTCGGAATCACTTCGAATTTTGTAGGAATATCGCTAGTGGTACTAATAGCACCTCCACCAAGTTTCACGCAATTATCTCGAGATACTATTTTCCTCAATTACCCGAGCTAAAAACCCAAAAAGTTCAAATATTCGTAAAAAGTCATTAAATCAGCGAAACTAAGTATTTGATGCCTTCTAACATGTTTTCCCAACATAATAGTCGAAACACATCCAAAGAATCGATCGAAACGCAACATTTAATAATCGCCCACCCGTCATGCCAATTCACTCTCAAGGCATGGGAAATTCCTACAGCCAAGGCTGCCAGGCATGGGAAAATGCCATAGCCATGGATAACAAGCGTGGGCAAGTGCTTGACAATCGAACTCCCGGCACAACCATCTCGGAATCACTTCAAATTTTGTAGGAATATCCCTAGTGGTACCAAAGCACCTTCACCATGTTTAACGCAATTATCTCGAGATACTATTTTCCTCAATTTCCCGAGCTAAAAACCCAAAATGTTAAAATATTCGTAAAAAATCACCAAATCAGCGAAACCAAGTATTTGATGCCTTCTCACATGTTTTTCCAACATAATAGTCGAAACACATCCAAAGAATCGATCGAAAAGCAACTTTTAGTAATCGTCCACCCGTCATGCCAATACATTGTCAAGGCATGGAAAAATCCTATAGCCAAGGCTGCCAAGCATGGGAAACTCCCAAAGCCATGGATGCCAGGCGTGGGCAAGTGCTTGGCGAACGCACTCCCGGCGAAACCAACTCGAATTCGCTTAAAATTTTGTAGGGACAACACTAGTGGTACCAAGAGCACCTCCACCAAGTTTCCCCCAATTATCTCGATATTCTTTTTTTCTCAATTTACAGAAATAAAAACCTAAAAATGCACCAAACAGCGGAACCAAGTTTTTGATTCCTTCTAACATGTTTTCCCAATATTAATAGTCGAAACACATCGAAAGAATCGATCGAAATGCAACTTTTAGTAATCGCCCGCCCGCCATGCCAAGGCACTGTCAAGGCATTGGAAAATCCCACAGCCAAGTCAACCAAACATGGGAAAATCCAATACCCATGGATGCCAGGAGTGGGCAAGTGCTTGTCAAACGCATTCCCGACACAACTATCTCGGATTCACTTCACTTTTGTAGTAATATCACTTGTGGTATCAAGAGCACCCCCACAAAGTTTCACGCAATTATCTCGAGATACTATTTTCCTCAAATTCTCGGGCAAAAAACCCAAAAAGTTCAAATATTCGTAAAAAATCACCAAATCAGAGAAACCAAGCTTTTGATACCTTCTAACATGTTTTCCAAAATAATAGTCGAAACAAATCGAAAGAATCGATCGAAACACAACTTTTAGTAATCTCCCACCCGTCATGCCAAGACACTTTCAAGGCATGGGAAAATCCTATAGCCAAGGCTGCCAGGCATGGAAAAATCCCACAGCCATTTATGTCAGGCGTGGGCAAGTGCTTGGCAAACGCAATCCCGGAGCAACCGTCTCGTAATCGCTTCAAATTTTGTCAGGACATCACTAGTGGTACCAAGAGCACCTCCACCAAGTTTCACGCAATTATCTTGAGATACTATTTTTCTCAATTTCCTGAGCTAAAAACCCGAAAAGTTCAAATATTCGTAAAAATTCACCAAATAAGTGGAACCAAGTTTTTGATTCCCTCTAACATGTTTTCCCAACATACTAGTCAAAACACATCTAAAGAATCGATTGAATTGCAATTTTTAGTAATCGCCCACCCGCCATGCCAAGACATTGTCAAGTCACTGGAAAATCCCACTGCCAAGGCTACCAAGCATAGGAAAATCCCACAGTCATGGATGCCACGCGTGGGTAAGTGCTTGACAAACGCACTCCCGTCGCAACCATCTCGGAATCACTTCGAATTTTGTAGGAGTATCGCTAGTGGTACCAATAGCACCTCCACCAAGTTTCACGCAATTATCTCGAGATACTATTTTCCTCAATAACCCGAGCTAAAAACCCAAAAAAGTTCAAATATTCGTTAAAAATCATCAAATCAGCGAAATCAAGTATTTGATACCTTCTAACATGTTTTCCCAACATAATAGTCGAAACACATTCAAAGAATTGATCGAACTCAACATTTAATAATCGCCCACCCGTCATGCCAATTCACTCTCAAGGCATGGGAAAATCCTACAGCCAAGGCTGCCTGGCATGGGAAAATCCCATAGCCATGGATAAGAGGCGTGGGCAAGTGCTTGGCAATCGAACTCCCGGCACAACCATCTCGGAATCACTTCAAATTTTGTAGGAATATCCCTAGTGGTACCAAGAGCACCTCCACCAAGTTTAACGCAATTATCTCGAGATACTATTTTCCTCAATTTCCCGAGCTAAGAACCTAAAAAGTTCAAATATTCGTAAAAAATCTCCAAATCAGCGAAACTAAGTATTTGATGCCTTCTAACATGTTTTTCCAACATAATAGTCGAAACACATACAAAGAATCGATCGAAAAGCAACTTTTAGTAATCGCCCACCCGTCATGCCAATACACTATCAAGGCATTGAAAAATCCTACAGCCAAGGCTGCCAGGCATGGGAAACTCCCAAAGCCGTGGACGCCAGGCGTGGGCAAGTGCTTGGCAAACGCACTCCCGGCGAAACCAACTCGGATTCGCTTAAAATTTTGTAGGGACAACACTAGTGGTACCAAGAGCACCTCCACCAAGTTTCACGCAATTATCTCGAGATTCAATTTTTCTTAATTTCCCGAGCTAAAAACTCGAAAAGTTCAAATATTCGTAAAAATTCACCAAATCAGCGGAACAAAGTTTTTGATTCCTCCTAACATGTTATCCCAACATTAATAGTCGAAACACATCGAAAGAATCAATCGAAATACAACTATTAGTAATCGCCCGCCCTCCATGCCAAGGCACTGTCAAGGCATTGGAAAATCCCACAACCAAGGCTACCAAGCATGGGAAAATCCCACACCCATGGATGCCAGGCGTGGGCAAGCGCTTGTCAAACGCACTCCCGGCGCAACCATCTCGGAATCGTTTCAAAATTCTGTAGGGACAACACTAGTGGTTCCAAGAGCAACTCCACCAAGTTTCACGCAATTATCTCGAGATACTATTTTTCTCGGTTTCCTGAATTAAAAACCCGAAAAGTTCTAATATTCGTAAAAAATCACCAAATCAACGAAACTAAGTTTTTGATCCTTCTAACATGTTTTCCCAACATAATAGTCGAAACACATCTAAAGAATCGATCGAATTGCAATGTTTAGTAATCTCCCACCCACCATGCCAAGGCACTGTCAAGGCATTGGAAAATCCCATAGCCAAGCCTACCAAGCATAGGAAAATCCCACAGCCATGGATGCAAGGCGTGGGCAAGTGCTTGACAAACGCATTCCCGTCGCATCCATCTCGGAATCACTTCGAATTTTGTAGGAATATCGCTAGTGGTACTAATAGCACCTCCACCAAGTTTCACGCAATTATCTCGAGATACTATTTTCCTCAATTACCCGAGCTAAAAACCCAAAAAGTTCAAATATTCGTAAAAAGTCATCAAATCAGCGAAACTAAGTATTTGATGCCTTCTAACATGTTTTCCCAACATAATAGTCGAAACACATCCAAAGAATCGATCGAAACGCAACATTTAATAATCGCCCACCCGTCATGCCAATTCACTCTCAAGGCATGGGAAAATCCTACCGCCAAGGCTGCCAGGCATGGGAAAATCCCATAGCCATGGATAACAAGCGTGGGCAAGTGCTTGACAATCGAACTCCCGGCACAACCATCTCGGAATCACTTCAAATTTTGTAGGAATATCCCTAGTGGTACCAAAGCACCTTCACCATGTTTAACGCAATTATCTCGAGATACTATTTTCCTCAATTTCCCGAGCTAAAAACCCAAAATGTTAAAATATTCGTAAAAAATCACCAAATCAGCGAAACCAAGTATTTGATGCCTTCTCACATGTTTTTCCAACATAATAGTCGAAACACATCCAAAGAATCGATCGAAAAGCAACTTTTAGTAATCGTCCACCCGTCATGCCAATACATTGTCAAGGCATGGAAAAATCCTATAGCCAAGGCTGCCAAGCATGGGAAACTCCCAAAGCCATGGATGCCAGGCGTGGGCAAGTGCTTGGCGAACGCACTCCCGGCGAAACCAACTCGAATTCGCTTAATATTTTGTAGGGACAACACTAGTGGTACCAAGAGCACCTCCACCAAGTTTCCCCCAATTATCTCGATATTCTTTTTTTCTCAATTTACAGAAATAAAAACCTAAAAATGCACCAAACAGCGGAACCAAGTTTTTGATTCCTTCTAACATGTTTTCCCAATATTAATAGTCGAAACACATCGAAAGAATCGATCGAAATGCAACTTTTAGTAATCGCCCGCCCGCCATGCCAAGGCACTGTCAAGGCATTGGAAAATCCCACAGCCAAGTCAACCAAACATGGGAAAATCCAATACCCATGGATGCCAGGAGTGGGCAAGTGCTTGTCAAACGCATTCCCGACACAACTATCTCGGATTCACTTCACTTTTGTAGTAATATCACTTGTGGTATCAAGAGCACCCCCACAAAGTTTCACGCAATTATCTCGAGATACTATTTTCCTCAAATTCTCGGGCAAAAAACCCAAAAAGTTCAAATATTCGTAAAAAATCACCAAATCAGAGAAACCAAGCTTTTGATACCTTCTAACATGTTTTCCAAAATAATAGTCGAAACAAATCGAAAGAATCGATCGAAACACAACTTTTAGTAATCTCCCACCCGTCATGCCAAGACACTTTCAAGGCATGGGAAAATCCTATAGCCAAGGCTGCCAGGCATGGAAAAATCCCACAGCCATTTATGTCAGGCGTGGGCAAGTGCTTGGCAAACGCAATCCCGGAGCAACCGTCTCGTAATCGCTTCAAATTTTGTCGGGACATCACTAGTGGTACCAAGAGCACCTCCACCAAGTTTCACGCAATTATCTTGAGATACTATTTTTCTCAATTTCCTGAGCTAAAAACCCGAAAAGTTCAAATATTCGTAAAAATTCACCCAATAAGTGGAACCAAGTTTTTGATTCCCTCTAACATGTTTTCCCAACATAATAGTCGAAACACATCCAAAGAATCGATCAAACGCAACTTTTAGTAATCGCCCACCCGTCAAGCCAATTCACTGTCAAGGCATGGGAAAATTCTACAGACAAGGCTGCCAGGCATGGGAAATTCGCATAGCCATGGATACCATGCGTGGGCAAGTGCTTGGTAAACGCACTCCCGGCGCAACCATGTCAGAATCACTACAAATTTTGTAGGAATATCACTAGTGGTACCAAGAGCACCTTCACAAAGTTTAACGAAATTTTCTCGAGATACTATTTTCTTCCATTTACCGAGCTAAAAACCCAAAAAGTTCAAATATTCGTAAAAAATCACCAAATCAGCGATACTAAGTATTTGATGCCTTCTAACATGTTTTTCCAACATAATGTCGAAACACATCCAAAGAATTGATTGAAACACAACTTTTATTAATCGCCCACCCGTCATGCCAAGACATTGTCAAGGCATGGGAAAATCCTACAGCCAAGACTGCTAGTCATGGGAAAATCCATAAGCCATGGTAGCCAGGCGTGGGCAAGTGCTTGGCAAACGCACTCCCGGCGCAACCAACTCGTAATCGCTTCAAATTTTGTAGGGACAATACTAGTGGTTCCTAGAGCACCTCCACTAAGTTTCACGCAGTTATCTCGAGATTCTATTTTTCTTAATTTCCCGAGCTAAAAACCCGAAAAGTTCAAATATTCGTAAAAATTCACCAAATCAGCAGAACCAAGTTTTTGATTCCTTCTAACATGTTATCCCAACATTAATAGTCGAAACACATCGAAAGAATCAATCGAAATGCAACTATTAGTAATCGCCCGCCCTCCATGCCAAGGCACTGTCAAGGCATTGGAAAATCCCACAGCCAAGGCTATAGTATGGGAAAATCCCACACCCATGGATGCCAGGCGTGGGCAAGCGCTTGTCAAACGCACTCCCGGCGCAACCATCTCAGAATCGTTTCAAAATTCTGTAGGGACAACACTAGTGGTTCCAAGAGAAACTCCACCAAGTTTCACGCAATTATCTCGAGATACTATTTTTCTCGGTTTCCTGAATTAAAAACCCGAAAAGTTCTAATATTCGTAAAAAATCACCAAATCAACGAAACTAAGTTTTTGATCCTTCTAACATGTTTTCCCAACATAATAGTCGAAACACATCTAAAGAATCGATCGAATTGCAAAGTTTAGTAATCTCCCACCCGCCATGCCAAGGCACTATCAAGGCATTGGAAAATCCCATAGCAAAGCCTACCAAGCATAGGAAAATCCCACAGCCATGGATGCAAGGCGTGGGCAAGTGCTTGACAAACGCATTCCCGTCGCATCCATCTCTGAATCACTTCGAATTTTGTAGGAATATCGCTAGTGGTACTAATAGCACCTCCACCAAATTTCACGCAATTATCTCGAGATACTATTTTCCTCAATTACCCGAGCTAAAAACCCAAAAAGTTCAAATATCCGTAAAAAGTCATCAAATCAGCGAAACTAAGTATTTGATGCCTTCTAACATGTTTTCCCAACATAATAGTCGAAACACATCCAAAGAATCGATCGAAACGCAACATTTAGTAATCGCCCACCCGTCATGCCAATTCACTCTCAAGGCATGGGAAAATCCTACAGCCAAGGCTGCCAGGCATGGGAAAATCCCATAGCCATGGATAACAGGCGTGGGCAAGTGCTTGACAATTGAACTCCCGGCACAACCATCTCGGAATCACTTCAAATTTTGTAGGAATATCCCTAGTGGTACCAAAAGCACCTTCACCAAGTTTAACGCAATTATCTCGAGATACTATTTTCCTCAATTTCCCGAGCTAAAAACCCAAAAAGTTAAAATATTCGTAAAAAATCACCAAATCAGCGAAAACAATATTTGATGCATTCTAACATGTTTTTCCAACATAATAGTCGAAACACATCCAAAGAATCGATCGAAAAGCAACTTTTAGTAATCGCCCACCCGTCATGCCGATACATTGTCAAGGCATGTAAAAATCCTACAGCCAAGGCTGCCAGGCATGGGAAACTCCCAAAGCCATGGATGCCAGGCGTGGGCAAGTGCTTGGCGAACGCACTCCCGACGAAACCAACTCGGATTCGCTTAAAATTTTGTAGGGACAACACTAGTGGTACCAAGAGCACCTCCACCAAGTTTCCCCCAATTATCTCGAGATTCTATTTTTGTCAATTTACAGAAATAAAAACCTAAAAATGCACCAAACAGCGGAACCAAGTTTTTGATTCCTTCTAACATGTTTTCCCAATATTAATAGTCGAAACACATCGAAAGAATCGATCGAAATGCAACTTTTAGTAATCGCCCACCCGCCATGCCAAGGCACTGTCAAGGCATTGGAAAATCCCACAGCCAAGTCAACCAAACATGGGAAAATCCAATACCCATGGATGCCAGGAGTGGGCAAGTGCTTGTGAAACGCATTCCCGACACAACCATCTCAGATTCACTTCACTTTTGTAGTAATATCACTTGTGGTATCAAGAGCACCCCCACAAAGTTTCACGCAATTATCTTGAGATACTATTTTCCTCAAATTCTCGAGCAAAAAACCCAAAAAGTTCAAATATTCGTAAAAAATCACCAATTCAGCGAAACCAAGCTTTTGATACCTTCTAACATGTTTTCCAAAATAATAGTCGAAACAAATCGAAAGAATCGATCGAAACACAACTTTTAGTAATCTCCCACCCGTCATGCCAAGACACTTTCAAGGCATGGGAAAATCCTGTAGCCAAGGCTGCCAGGCATGGAAAAATCCCACAGCCATTTATGTCAGGCGTGGGCAAGTGCTTGGCAAACGCAATCCCGGAGCAACCGTCTCGTAATCGCTTCAAATTTTGTCAGGACATCACTAGTGGTACCAAGAGCACCTCCACCAAGTTTCACGCAATTATCTTGAGATACTATTTTTCTCAATTTCCTGAGCTAAAAACCCGAAAAGTTCAAATATTCGTAAAAATTCACCAAATAAGTGGAACCAAGTTTTTGATTCCCTCTAACATGTTTTCCCAACATACTAGTCAAAACACATCTAAAGAATCGATTGAATTGCAATTTTTAGTAATCGCCCACCCGCCATGCCAAGACATTGTCAAGTCACTGGAAAATCCCACTGCCAAGGCTACCAAGCATAGGAAAATCCCACAGTCATGGATGCCACGCGTGGGTAAGTGCTTGACAAACGCACTCCCGTCGCAACCATCTCGGAATCACTTCGAATTTTGTAGGAGTATCGCTAGTGGTACCAATAGCACCTCCACCAAGTTTCACGCAATTATCTCGAGATACTATTTTCCTCAATAACCCGAGCTAAAAACCCAAAAAGTTCAAATATTCGTTAAAAATCATCAAATCAGCGAAACCAAGTATTTGATACCTTCTAACATGTTTTCCCAACATAATAGTCGAAACACATTCAAAGAATTGATCGAACTCAACATTTAATAATCGCCCACCCGTCATGCCAATTCACTCTCAAGGCATGGGAAAATTCTACAGCCAAGGCTGCCTGGCATGGGAAAATCCCATAGCCATGGATAAGAGGCGTGGGCAAGTGCTTGGCAATCGAACTCCCGGCACAACCATCTCGGAATCACTTCAAATTTTGTAGGAATATCCCTAGTGGTACCAAGAGCACCTCCACCAAGTTTAACGCAATTATCTCGAGATACTATTTTCCTCAATTTCCCGAGCTAAGAACCCAAAAAGTTCAAATATTCGTAAAAAATCTCCAAATCAGCGAAACTAAGTATTTGATGCCTTCTAACATGTTTTTCCAACATAATAGTCGAAACACATACAAAGAATCGATCGAAAAGCAACTTTTAGTAATCGCCCACCCGTCATGCCAATACACTATCAAGGCATTGAAAAATCCTACAGCCAAGGCTGCCAGGCATGGGAAACTCCCAAAGCCGTGGACGCCAGGCGTGGGCAAGTGCTTGGCAAACGCACTCCCGGCGAAACCAACTCGGATTCGCTTAAAATTTTGTAGGGACAACACTAGTGGTACCAAGAGCACCTCCACCAAGTTTCCCCTAATTATCTCGAGATTCTATTTTTCTCAATTTCCCGAAATAAAAACCTGAAAATTCACCAAACAGCGGAACCAAGTGTTTGATTCCTTCTAACATGTTTTCCCAACATTAATAGTCGAAACACATCGAAAGAATCGATCGAAATGCAACTTTTAGTAATGCCTGCCCGCCATGGCAAGGCACTGTCAAGGCATTTGAAAATTCCACAGCCAAGTCTACCAAACATGGGAAAATCTCATACCCATGGATGCCAGGCGTGGGCAAGTGCTTGTCAAACGCATTCCCGACACAACCATCTCAGAATCACTTCAAATTTTGTAGGAATATCACTTGTGGTACGAAGAGCACCCCCACCAAGTTTCACGCAATTATCTTGAGATACTATTTTCCTCAAATTCCCGAGCAAAAAACCCAAAAAGTTCAAATATTCGTAAAAAATCACCAAATCAGCAAAACCAAGCTTTTGATACCTTCTAACAGGTTTTCCAAAATAATAGTCGAAACAAATCGAAAGAATCGATCGAAACGCAACTTTTAGTAATCTCCCACCCGTCATGCCAAGACAGTGTCAAGGCATGGGAAAATCCTACAGCCAAGGCTGCCAGGCATGGAAAAATCCCACTGCTATTTATGCCAGGCGTGGGCAAGTGCTTGGCAAACGCAATCCAGGAGCAACCGTCTCGGATTCGCTTCAAATTTTGTAGGGACATCACTAGTGGTACCAAGAGCACCTCCACCAAGTTTTACGCAATTATCTTGAGAAACTATTTTTCTCAATTTCCTGAGCTAAAAACCCAAAAAGTTCAAATATTCGTAAAAATTCACCAAATCAGCGGAACCAAGTTTTTTATTCCTTCTAACATGTTTTCCCAACATAATAGTCGAAACACATCCAAAGAATCGATCGAAATGCAAATTTTAGTAATCGCCCACCCGCTATGCCAAGGCAGTGTCAAGGCATTGGAAAATCCCACAGCCAAGGATGCCAAGCGTGGGCAAGTGCTTGGCAAACACACTCCAGATGCAACCATCTCAGAATCACTTCAAATTTTGTACGAATATCGCTAGTGGTACCAAGAGCACCTCCACCAAGTTTCACGCAATTATCTTGAGATACTATTTTTCTCAATTTCCTGAGCTAAAAACCTGAAAAGTTCAAATATTCGTAAAAATTCACCAAATCAGTGAAACCAAGTTTTTGATTCCCTCTAACATGTTTTCCCAACATAATAGTCGAAACACATCCAAAGAATCGATCGAAACGCAACTTTTAGTAATCGCCCACCCGTCAAGCCAATTCACTGTCCAGGCATGGGAAAATTCTACAGACAAGGCTGCCAGGAATGGGAAAATCGCATAGTCATGGATACCAGGCGTGGGCAAGTGCTTGGTAAACGCACTCCTGGCGCAACCATGTCAGAATCACTACAAATTTTGTAGGAATATCACTAGTGGTACCAAGAGCACCTTCACAAAGTTTAACGAAATTTTCTCGAGATACTATTTTCTTCAATTTCCCGAGCAAAAAACCCAAAAAGTTCAAATATTCGTAAAAAATCACCAAATCAGCGATACTAATTATTTGATGCCTTCTAACATGTTTTTCCAACATAATGTCGAAACACATCCAAAGAATTGATTGAAACACAACTTTTATTAATCGCCCACCCGTCATGCCAAGACATTGTCAAGGCATGGGAAAATCCTACAGCCAAGACTGCCAGTCATGGTAAAATCCCTAAGCCATGGTAGCCAGGCGTGGGCAAGTGCTTGGCAAACGCACTCCCGGCGCAACCAACTCGTAATCGCTTCAAATTTTGTAGGGACAATACTAGTGGTTCCAAGAGCACCTCCACTAAGTTTCACGCAATTATCTCGAGATTCTATTTTTCTTTATTTCCCGAGCTAAAAACCCGAAATGTTCAAATATTCGTAAAAATTCACCAAATCAGCGGAACCAAGTTTTTGATTCCTTCTAACATGTTATCCCAACATTAATAGTCTAAACACATCGAAAGAATCAATCGAAACGCAACTATTAGTAATCGCCCGCCCTCCATGCCAAGGCACTGTCAAGGCATTGGAAAATCCCACAACCAAGGCTACCAAGCATGGGAAAATCCCACACCCATAGATACCAGGCGTGGGCAAGCGCTTGTCAAACGCACTCCCGGCGCAACCATCTCGGAATCGTTTCAAAATTCTGTAGGGACAACACTAGTGGTTCCAAGAGCAACTCCACCAAGTTTCACGCAATTATCTCGAGATACTATTTTTCTCGGTTTCCTGAATTAAAAACCCGAAAAGTTCTAATATTCGTAAAAAATCACCAAATCAACGAAACTACGTTTTTGATCCTTATAACATGTTTTCCCAACATAATAGTCGAAACACATCTAAAGAATCGATCGAATTGCAATGTTTAGTAATCTCCCACCCGCCATGCCAAGGCACTGTCAAGGCATTGTAAAATCCCATAGGCAAGCCTACCAAGCATAGGAAAATCCCACAACCATGGATGCAAGGCGTGGGGAAGTGCTTGACAAACGCATTCCCGTCGCAACCATCTCGGAATCACTTCTAATTTTGTAGGAATATCGCTAGTGGTACTAATAGCACCTCCACCAAGTTTCACGCAATTATCTCGAGATACTATTTTCCTCAATTACCCGAGCTAAAAACCCAAAAAGTTCAAATATTCGTAAAAAGTCATCAAATCAGCGAAACTGAGTATTTGATGCCTTCTAACATGTTTTCCCAACATAATGGTCGAAACACATCCAAAGAATCGATTGAAACGCAACATTTAGTAATCGCCCACCCGTCATGCCAATTCACTCTCAAGGCATGGGAAAATCCTACAGCCAAGGCTGCCAGGCATGGGAAAATCCCATAGCCATGGATAACAGGCGTGGGCAAGTGCTTGACAATCGAACTCCCGGCACAACCATCTCGGAATCACTTCAAATTTTGTATGAATATCCCTAGTGGTACCAAAAGCACCTTCACCAAGTTTAACGCAATTATCTCGAGATACTATTTTCCTCAATTTCCTGAACTAAAAACCCAAAATGTTAAAATATTCGTAAAAAATCACCAAATCAGCGAAACCAAGTATTTGATGCCTTCTAACATGTTTTTCCAACATAATAGTCGAAACACATCCAAAGAATCGATCGAAAAGCAACTTTTAGTAATCGCCCACCCGTCATGCCAATACATTGTCAAGGCATGGAAAAATCCTACAGCCAAGGCTGCCAGGCATGGGAAACTCCAAAAGCCATGGATGCCAGGCGTGGGCAAGTGCTTGGCGAACGCACTCCCGGCGAAACCAACTTGGATTCGCTTAAAATTTTGTAGGGACAACACTAGTGGTACCAAGAGCATCTCCACCAAGTTTCCCCCAATTATCTCGAGATTCTATTTTTGTCAATTTCCAGAAATAAAAACCTAAAAATGCACCAAACAGCGGAACCAAGTTTTTGATTCCTTCTAACATGTTTTCCCAATATTAATAGTCGAAACACATCGAAATAATCGATCGAAATGCAACTTTTAGTAATCGCCCGCCCGCCATGCCAAGGCACTGTAAAGGCATTGGAAAATCCCACAGCCAAGTCTACCAAACATGGGAAAATCCAATACCCATGGATGCCAGGAGTGGGCAAGTGCTTGTCAAACGCATTCCCTACACAACCATCTCGGATTCACTTCAAATTTTGTAGTAATATCACTTGTGGTATCAAGAGCACCCCCACCAAGTTTCACGCAATTATCTCGACATACTATTTTCCTCAAATTCTCGAGCAAAAAACCCAAAAAGTTCAAATATTCGTAAAAAATCACCAAATCAGCGAAACCAAGCTTTTGATACATTCTAACATGTTTTCCAAAATAATAGTCGAAGCAAAGAATCGATCGAAACAGAACTTTTAGTAATCTCCCACCCGTCATGGCAAGACACTTTCAAGGCATGGGAAAATCCTACAGCCAAGGCTGCCAGGCATGGAAAAATCCCACAGCCATTTATGTCAGGCGTGGGCAAGTGCTTGGCAAACGCAATCCCGGAGCAACCGTCTCGTAATCGCTTCAAATTTTGTCGGGACATCACTAGTGGTACCAAGAGCACCTCCACTAAGTTTCACGCAATTATCTTGAGATACTATTTTTCTCAATTTCCTGAGCTAAAAACCCGAAAAGTTCAAATATTCGTAAAAATTCACCAAATAAGTGGAACCAAGTTTTTGATTCCCTCTAACATGTTTTCCCAACATAATAGTCGAAACACATCTAAAGAATCGATCGAAATAAGGCAAGGATAACAAAAGAAAGAATCTTGCAACATATACCTCGATGAGGAGTACGCTCCTCCACGGGTCGGTCCCTCAACCGGGGGGCAGAAGGCACCTCAGTGCGACTTTCCACTCCTTTTCCCCTCCCGCAAGAAGGAGTTTGGCTTGTCTCACCAACCTTAGCGCGCTTAGGGTCATTCGAGGCATGCGCCGCCACGTTGGATCTCTTAGCTGGAATGCTGGAGTTTGGAGCAGGAACGACGCGCTCAGTCACGAGTGGTGAGCGACCTGAAAGTAAAGACAAGTTAAGAAAAGCAACTTGGAGGAGTAGTAAGTTATAAAGAAAATCACAAGGAAACATCTTACCCGTCAATCCCTTGCCGCGGCCAGGACTGGAAGCCTTAGGCGGAGGAGGAGTAGAAGACGACACGACCTTCTAGGAAGAGGAGATAACATTAGCAGGATCCGTCTGCCAGGACGAGCTCTTTCCATCAAACCAACCTACATAACAACATAGTAAGAATTTATAAAGGCTTTCAGCATACCGAATCCTCAGAAGAAAGCACATGAATCCCAGCATCAACAAACTCTTGATCTGATGCACGCAACAAACACTGATAAGTGCGCGCTTGTTGACAGTTATATATATGCTTCAAAACCTCCTTGTCGTCCGAAGAGAGCTCAGAGAAGGCGGGTGCAGGATCAGCCTCTACAACATGTGTTGTATCCAAAGTAGTACCAACATCACACACGAAAAAAGTATTGATGTCGCCAATGAGACCCATAACGATCAGCCTTCCCAACAAGCCAGACATCACTATCCTACTACGCATCTCCAAGCCCGAGTGAGGAAAACCCCTTTTCTTGAAGACAAGGGCCTCGTCCCGACACTTACGTGCGTTATGTGATCTACGCGTGACTACATGACAATATGCCTTTTCTTAAGGTAACAAGTGCGAATATGATTATAGTACTAATGTCTTTACTTGCATGTATCTTCTATTAAATGCAGGTCTACAACATGTATATGGATATCAAGGAATATTTTCTTAGTGTTCCACTATGTCCACAGTCGACTAATAACAAGCGTCGACTATCAAAAATATTTTTTAAGTGTTCCACTATGTCAAGAGTCGACTGATAACAAGCGTCGTCTATCAAGGAATATTTTCTAAGTGTTTCACTATGTCAACAGTCGACTGATAGCAAGCGTCGACTATCAATGAATATTTTCTAAGTGTTCCATTATGTCAACAGTCAACTAATAACAAGCGTCGACTATCAAGGAATATTTTCTAAGTGTTCCACTATGTCAACAGTCGACTGATACCAAGCGTCGACTATAAGGAATATTTTCTAAGTGTCCACTATGTCAACAATCGACTGATAACAAGCATCGAGTATCAAGGAATATTTTCTAAGTGTTCCACTATGTCAGCAGTCGACTGATAACAAGCGTCGACTATCAAGGAATATTTTCTATGTGTTCCACTATGTCAGAAGTCGACATATGAAAAAGTATCGACTATCAAGAAATATTTTCTAAGTGTTCCACTATGTCAGCAGTCGACATATGACAAAGTGTCGACTATCAAGGAATATTTTTTAAGTGTTCCACTATGTCAGCAGTCGACATATGACAAAGTTTCGACTATCAAGGAATATTTTCTATGTGTTCCACTATGTCAGCAGTCGACATATGACAAAGTGTCGACTATCAAGAAATATTTTCTAAGTGTTCCACTACAACAGCAGTCGACATATGACAAAGTGTCGACTATCAATGAATGTTTTCTAAGTGTTCGACTATGACAGCAGTCGACATATGGCAAGCGTCAATTATCAAGTAATATTCACTATGTATTTCATCATGATAGCAAACGACAGACGACATATGATAAGTAGTAAACATCAATCATCAAGACATATTCTCTAAGTGTTTCGTGATGAAGGAGATAACGATGATCAATTATCAACTATCAACAATCAACATCAAGCATGTTCGAACACTATCTACGCCAATGTGCAACATGTCGACAATGATCACTACACATGAGGGGAGTATTATTACTTACTATCATGTTTATGAATTTTCAGCACTTAGCCAAAATATTGGCCGATTTGGAAAAGTAACCTCTTTTAGGAATTTTAACAAAGACATTGTGTGCATTCTAGAGTACTCAATTTCAAGAGACAATCAAGATCAAATTGAGCCTAAACAAAATTGCGTAGGGTCCAGCCATACCCGGAATTAGACTCACCACCACGAGACGATGTCGGAGAGCCGTCCACCGCCGCCGGAAAACTTTCGCCGTCGCCGATCAGCCACGCGCCACCGCAACTCAGCCACGCGCCGCCGCCTCTGCTGCCGTGTGCTGCGCCGTGGCCACCCCCTCCCCTTGCCAGAATTCCGCCGGTGATGGTGCTTGAATGGCTGCCCCAAAATTTCTTGGTCTTTAAATGTGCTTGGCCCCCAAATTTACTACTCCAAAGTTTCTTCTTCTTCAAGAAAGGAGAGGATCCTAAAAACTATTAAGGGTGAAGGTTTATCTAATGGGTATTCTTTCTCCTATATTCACTAACAGTGTTCACACTTATGGATAAGTCATAAATTCATCTCTATTTCTTTATAAATCCTTAGTAGCATTACGAAGTATGTTTACATCCATATCACGCCGTACATCATTTTTAGTCACGACATATGCAATCATTTTCACGTGTTACGTACCCATGATTTATTTACGATATTCTCGTTTATCTTAAGTCATAATCCATGTTTCATCATCCCATGATTGATTATATAATTTTATTAATAAAGCGTCATCGCATCATGTATGTCATTACTACCGCACTCATCATGTACGAATCAAATACATTAATGGTTCATACATTTTTATGTATGTCGACATCCATGAACATGATCACATGCATTTATCATACACACATATCTCTATTACAGTAATCCTGTCAGCAGATATCAAATACTCGCCAAGAAAATTAAAGTTAGGCGAAATCAAGGCCCACGTGTCCAACCGACAACAAACTGTCGCCTGAGGTCAGCATCGGGTCCAAATTAGACATGTATCCAATCTTAAAATAGAGTCAATTAGGGTTCAAGCCATTGTTTTCTCGGGGGCAAGTGATGAATATATGCCTAATTCAGGTTCGTATTTACATTCCGGACTTCGCAAACACGTCAAAATAACATAAATCGTCAAAACAGACTCCGAGGTTTAAAACGGTCCGGACGGGCGACACACGCGTCCAGATAGGACCTCCTGATTGCCTTAGCAATCTGGAGGTCCGGATTGCTCTAAGACGACCTGGATCGCGCCAGGATCGTCCGAACCCGACGTGACCCGAGTCGTCGTCTGCAGCGCGTGTATCCCGTTTGTGTCCTCACACTGAGTTAGAGTTTTCTAATAGCCAACTTCAATCAAACAAGACGACGGTTCACATTTTCCTTTAAACCGGCGTCAAACCGCATAAAAATCGGGATCGATTCTAAGGTTGCCTATAAATAGGGAGCCTAGGCCATCCACTTTAGACTTATTCACTTGAGATTGGGTTTAGAGCTCTGACTTCTCTCTAGATTTCTCTCTCTAGAAATACTCATTTAAGAATCGGAGAGGTTCAACCGGCAGCACCCCCTCTCCTTGCTGGTTATTGCCCCGACGTGCAGGTCCGGACGACAAGTTTGAAGTCAGGAGCACAAGTCGAAGGATTGTACACAGTGAACGAAGCGAAGATTCGTCAATTCCGTCAGAACAAGCAGGTTTGGACGAAACTGTGAGGTTTTCCCGGGTGAATGTGGAGGTGTCGTTGTTGCGGGTGTTCCTGACGTGGCGTCAGGTTGATTGCTTGTTTTATCCGGTCTTTGTATATAGTTTTGGCTCCCCTTGTTGGGTTGAGGTTTCTTTTTGGGTGTTATCCCTTTGAATCCTTTATGATTATGCTTTTGTGCTTGACATTGTCATATGGATCCTGTCATGAATGGTTTAGTTATGAAAGATAGTTTGGTAGTAATATTACATACCTTTGTTTGCATGATTGTCCATGTGGTGTGGAGTAGGGTTAAGACTCGTCATCTTATTGGATGTAAAATCCGTAGTTGCAGTTAGGAGACTTATGTCCTTGCATTGCGTGTTCGATATGTGTTAAACACATGTTTTGTTGGCTTGCCGCACCTCAAGGGTAGTAGTGCGCCAGCCTTTAGAGTGACACTTAGCATTTATGGGTAGTAATCGTAAGGTCGTTGTCCCGGTACTTGGACTTTATGGGTAGTCATGCGCAATGTCGGACCTAAAATCTGACCTACGGCGAATTACGTTTTGAAAACGTAAAATTTTGAATAGAGTCGCCACTAACTAATTACGGCTAACTAGAAACCTAAATTACCTAGGTAAATAATGAATTAAATACCTAAGCATATTAAACGGTCTACGATCCAAGATTTGAGTTCGGGAGTTCCTTTACGAATTAAGAAAAATATTTTTCTAATTACGCCCTTTCATTACTTAATTAACCTATTTTCCAATTTTAAAATTTAAATATGCGTTACATCGAATTAATCTAACTATATCAAAACTAAACTAACTCTCATGCGAAAACTATTATTAACGACAAATATAAGCCTAAAAAAAAACTATTACACATCTAAAAATCCTAATTAAGATAAAATCTAATAAAATCAAGCATGCTTAAAATCATGATATAATTTAATAATTATACGTCCTACACATATATACACACAGTAAAACATGTTATCTAATTAATCTACATCTAAACTATCTAATTATCATGATTTAGTAATAAATATAAATAACAGAAAATAAATACAGAATAATTAAATAATTAAACAAATAATATATAATTAATGGAAAAAAAGGACTACCCGCGGAGCACAGCAGCCACAGGAACAGGAGAAGGAAGCAGCACACGGACACTCCGGTGACAGCAGCAAGGATTCAAGGCAGCAACAGCAGCGATGGAACCGGAGGTGGTCCGAGACGGCGAGATCACGACGACCTCCGATGGCCAATAGCAGACAGCAGCTCCGGTGGATCTTATCAGCGCAACAAGGCAGCAACGCAGGTGTCTCTTCCGGCAGCGGAAGATGCAGACAAACGGGCGGATTTCGACGAGTTGCAGCTTGCAGCAGAGTGGTCATGGTGCCGGTCACGGTGGGACGAACCCTGGACGACGACGACTCCAGCGTGACAAACAGCAGGACGCGACGAAGCAGACACTGTGAACCGAGAGGATCTTGGATGAATATCAAATGTATTAACAACCAAAATCAGTTTGTACAATTGGTAGATCAAGGTATATATAGGAGAAGAGAACATCTAACTAACTAACTAACTTAGAGTGTAAGTAAGCTAGACTAGTGTGTACAAATGTGTAAAGTATGGAATGTATGGAATATACATTCCTATATGCTCCCATCCTTTGCTTCTCTTGTCTTTTCATGAAAAACATCCTTGATACCATAGAGCCTAAGCAAGGCAATGTGCTGCTTCTTGAGTAGAGCCTTTGTCAATAAATCTGCCAGCTGATCTCTAGAAGCAACATGTGTTGGTGCAATCTGCCCTGATTGAATGTGGTGCCTAGTGAAATGGCAATTCAATTCAATATGCTTGGTACGTTCATGAAACACTGGGTTTTTGGCTATCTTCACGGCAGACTCACTGTCAGTGAATATAGGAATGGGCAAAGTGACATGCACCCCAAGCTCCTTTAGAAGCCTAGCAACCCAAAGAGCCTCTTGAATGGCTGCCCTCAAGCATCTGTACTCTGCCTCTGCACTTGAAAGGGAAACCGTGTCTTGCTTCTTCACTTTCCACCCTACCATAGCTCCACCAAGCTTTACACAATATGCACTAATGGACTTCCTACTGAATGCGCAAGCTGCCCAATCTGAATCACAATAAAGACTCAAGTCAAGTGCAATGTTGGTTGGGTAGAGAAGTCCTTGGCCAGGAGTACCTTTGATGTACTTGATCACCCTTATAGCTGCATCATGATAAGACTTCTTAGGATTGTCAACAAACTGACTTAGCCTTTGAACTGCAAAGCTAATATCTGGCCTAGTCATTGTCAAATACAATAACTTGCCCACCAATCTTCTATAGGCAGACACATCTTCAAGAGGAAAATCATATGAGGAGGTGTTGGTTGCTTCATCATATGCGCAAGTTGTGAGCTTGAGATTGAACTCCATAGGAGTCTCACAGGGTCTAGCAGCCCCCAAACCAGCTTCCTCAATAAGCTCAAGGGCACACTTCATTTGGTTGATGACCAAACCCTCTTTGGACATTGCAATTTCCAAACCCAAGAAATACCTCAAGTTGCCCAAATCCTTGAGCTTAAAATGGGACTTCAGAATGGACTTCAAGTGATCAATCATAGAAGCACTTGAGCCTGTGATGAGCAATCATCCACATAAATGAAAAGATACACCCTGTCTTCACCATTTGCCTTGGTGAACAAGGAATGATGCGAGGCACTTTAAGAATAGCCATTCTCCAATAGGGTGTTGGTGAGCTTGATGTTCCATTGTCTAGATGCTTGCTTTAACCCATAAAGTGACTTCAAAAGCTTGCACACACGCTTAGAAGCACCAGGAGTGACCATAGGAGAATCAAAGCCTTGAGGAATGTCCATGTAAACCTCTTCATGCAAGTCACCTTGAAGAAAAGCATTGTTGACATCCATGTGGAAGAGTCCCCAAGAATGAGAGGCTGCCGTAGCCAAAACACACAGTTGTCATCTTCACCACAAGGGAAAAGGTCGCATTGAAATCAGTCCCTTCTACTTGGGTAAAGCCTTTGGCAACAAGCCTAGCCTTGTACCTTTCAATGGAATCATCAGAGTTGTACTTCACCCTAAACACCCATTTGCAACCAATAGAAGACTTCCCATGAGGAAGCCCCATAATCTTCCATGTGTTGTTATCTTGTAAAGCCTTGATCTCCTCCTTCATAGCAATCACCCAATTTGAGTCTTTGACTGCTTGCTTATATGTAGAAGGCTCCTTGATCTTGTCAATGGAAGCCAAGAAGCAATTTAAGGTAGGATTAAGATGATCATAGGCAATGTACTTCTCCATTCCAAAAGCAGCATTTGAAGAAGAATCCCTTCTTAATTGAGCAATCCTTGCACTCCTTCTCAAGGCAGGTACATGTAGAGGCTCAACCAAAGGAACCTGAGGAGGAGTATCAGCATTTGAAGAAGAGTCCCTTCTTAATTGAGCAATCCTTGCACTCCTTCTCAAGGCAGGTACATGTGGAGGCTCAACCAAAGGAACTTGAGGAGGAGCATCCTCAACCATGGGGGGCTGAGGTGGAGAGACCAAAGGAGAAACCGTTGGTGATCCAGAAGAAGACTCCTCAACTAATAACTTGGACTCCAAGCAAGTAGGCAACAGAGATATCAATTCTGCCTTAGACATGCCAAAAGGAAAGATGTGCTCATGAAAAACAATATCCCTTGAAACATGGAAAGCTGAATTGGAAATCTTCATCACAAAGATAACCTTTTTGAGAAGTGGAGTATCCCATGATGATGCAAGGCTCAACTCTTGAACTAAACTTGTCAGAGTTGTTCAAGTTTGTGGCAAAGCATAGGCAGCCCATGATCCTTAAATGATTGATGGAAGGTGGCTTGCCATAAAAAACCTCCATAGGAGATTTGAACTCCAAAGAAGATGAAGGTAACCTATTCATCAAATAACAAGCAGTGAGAACACAATAGCCCCAATACTTGATAGGCATACGAGCCTGAAACCTCAATGCCTTTGCCACATTCAAAATTTGTCTATGCTTGCGCTCCACTCTACCATTCTGCTGAGGAGTGTAGGTCAACTAGTTTGATGCTGAATTCCCAAAAGAAGGAAATGGTCCTTGCAAATGGAATTGATGAAGTCAGATCAATTATCACTCCTAGCAATCTTCACCATAGCTCCAAACTGATTCTGAACCATCAATAAGAAGCTTTGAATATGAATGAAGGTATCACTCTTGATCTTCATTAGAAAAACCCAAGTTGCCCTGGAGAAGTCATCCACAATGGTGAGGAAGTATTGATAACCTTTGATTGTAGGGACTTTATATGGACCCCAAAGATCCAAATGTATCAAGGAAAAAGGAACAGAGGCATGAGAATGACTAATAGGGAAAGATAATCTTGATTTCTTGGCCAAAGGGAAAATGGTACAATGTCTGACACATTTATTTGAAGAGTCATTTAAACACAGTACATCATTCAAATGACCCAAATGAGTAGATGATATGTGTCCTAAACGCCTATGCCAAAGCCAAGAAGCCTCCTCTTTATTTGCCTTTGAAGTAGTATGAGCTGCCATCAACTTGCTTGAGCCTAAAGGTAGTGAGTCCTTAAGTATGTAAAGGCCTTTGGATCTCTCACCAATCACCATTGGCTTCCCAACATGGCCTTGAATCAACACATTTGCACAAGTAAATATAACTTTGCAATTCAACTGAGTAGGAAGCTTAGACAATGAGATCAAGTTGAACTTGAAATCAGGCACATATAGAATGTCATCCAAGGTAAAACCAGCTCAAATGATGAGTGATATGGTTAGTAGCACCTGAGTCTACAATCCAAATCATAGATGAACTAGATGTGGGGGATATACCTGCCATATTCACACGAATAGGCTCATCCTCTTGAAATGAAAGGGGATCAAAGTCATCTTGAATGGCAATGTGCTGGACCCTTCCATCCAAGCCAGTGTGAAGAATCCTTTGCTCCATAGTTCCATGAAAGATTCTTTTGTCCCCTGCAGCCACATGTTCCACCAAAACAGAGGAAGGATTCTCATCATCCAAGCTCACATTGGCTGCATTCCAAGGTCTTTTCAAGGCTGAGGAGGGTGCAAGGTGTGGATGCTTCTTCCAACAAGTATCCATCTTGTGCCCCTTCTTGCCACAAAAGGAGCAAAACCAAGTTGACTTATCAACCTTGCCTCCCTTGCCATTGGAACCACCTGAAGAGGATCCCTGAATAGCTCCATAAGAAGAGGAGCCATTGCCATTGTAATTCCTTGGGAAAGAAGAAACATTGTTAGAACCATTTCCACCTGAGTTATATCCTCCACCACCTCTTGATTTGATGAAGTTCCTTTGAGAGTATAGGGCTGTGGCCTCCCCAAAATCCCCTATAGAACCAGAGATGGCACGTTGTCTTTCCTCTTGTAGCAACACAGAAAAATCCACACTCAATGAAGGCAATGGTTGCCTCATCAAAAGACTAGTTCTAACATGAGCAAATGATTCATTCAAGCCTAAGAGAAAAGCAATCAGTTTCTGTTTCTCCTTATGCTCATTGATCAACTTGCTATCAGCTGAACACTCAAGCCTTAGGTCATCAATGGAACCCAATGCATCCCAAAGCTGTTTCATCCTCCCAAAGTATTCAGTGATTGATTGAGCACCTTGTGAGCATTGGTAAATTTCCCTTGTGAGCTGGAAGATTTGTGTCCCATCAATCTTCTCAAACATTTCTTTGAGATCAAGCCAAATAGACAATGCAGTGGTGTTGTAAACCAACCCATTCACCAACTCCTTAGCAACGGTCTTCCTTAACCAAGCCTTGACCAAAGCATTGGCTCTGTCCCACCTCACATGCTGAGCCACAGGCACACTCAGACGTGAGCATGTACCATCTATAAACCCAATCTTGTTCTTTACAAGCAGTCCCTCGTTGATTGCTGTGCTCCATGCGTGATAATTTCTTGATCCTTGAAGCTGAAAAGGAATCAGCAACAATCCAGTGGTGTCCGAGGGATGTAAGGATAGTGGATCTTCAATCGAATAATCAGCCATGTTGCAATGACAAAATCTCTAGAAACTCAACTGAATTTGACGTAAAGAACAAGAAACTTCAACAAACTAACAACCACAACAGCAGAAACCCAACGGAATTCCCAGAAATTGATGAATCTTCAATCACCAAGCAATACGAGCAAGAACACCAGGTATGCGTAACAGAAATAAGATCACGCAGCTATCCAAAATGAATCTAGGCATCAATCCTGTCCAGAAACAGTAGAAAATGGATAAACATCACAAAATCAATGATCGCAATCAAGAAAACCAGCTAATCAATCACCTAATCTATCGAAGCTTGAAGACGAAGCAAACGACGAAGAACCTCACTTGGAAAGCAAGAAATTTCTGATCTAAGCTGATACGATCCAAATGCAGATTCAATTGAGCTGAAATACAACTCACTTGATGATTTAGAAGACTTACAAAGCTGAAACCAAGCTGAAATCCTGGAAACGAAGCTCGAAATCCACCAGAAATGGAGGTTTCGTGGCTAGCAAGAAAAGGCCGCTGGCTCTAATACCATATGAACCGAGAGGATCTTGGATGAATATCAAATGTATTAATAACCAAAATCAGTTTGTACAATTGGTAGATCAAGGTATATATAGGAGAAGAGAGCATCTAACTAACTAACTAACTTAGAGTTTAAGTAAGCTAGACTATACAAATGTGTAAAGTATGGAATATATTGAATATACATTACTATAGACACAGCAAGCAGCAGGCGATTCATAGAACGACTACGACGATGACGAGCTTCCGGCAACAATGTCGTGGCTGGTGGGACCTCCGGCAAGGCAGGCGGCGCTGCTGGATGCTAACAGAAAAAAAACGGGAGCTCTGGAGAGAGAAAAATTGTGTTGACATGCAAATCGAGATAAAATAATATATTTTGTATTGCTTTTCTGATGTGTGTCATTTTTACATTGTACATAGGACCCTTTTATAGCTAGTCTAGACCCTAGTATTGGGAAAAAAAACATATTTGCTCCAATATACACAATAAATTCCGAATATTACATATTTATATTTATGAACATTGTCATAAATATATATTATATATTTTCTGAATTTAACTTATTATTTAGTGCATATATATTATCCTTATTTGAGCTAAACCAATTTTTAGCAACCTTGTGACCTTCTATATCCAGATACTTCCTTTTTTGAACGCGTTACACATAACATTTTTAACGTGATATATACGTGTCACGTGTACCAAAATTAGGTATTTACAGCTTGCCCCTCTTTGGATGGACTCCCGTAGAAGCATTCGAGAGAGTTTGTCCAAAGACGAGTAAACACTAATTTTGGCTAGGAAGTACATCTTTTTTTGGGTCTTCAAGTCTCCAAGGTGGCCGTTGGCTTTATTGACAGACATCACTAAAGAAAACCTTATTGGTATTGTGGAAGGTAGAGCCTCCAGCGGCAACGCGGAAAATAAGAGCCTCCATTGGCAGTGCGGAAAAGTAAAGCCTCTGTCGGCGGTGCCCCTGTTGACAGTGCTTCCGTTGGCGGTGCGTAAAAGTAAGGCCTCCAGTGGCGTGCAATAATGAAAACCCTCCAGTGGCATGCAGTAACGAAAAACCTTGATCGACGATGCCTCCAGTGGCGAGCGACAAGGAAAAGCCTCTAGTGGCGTGACTTGCGAAGGCTAGATACTACGGCTTCGTTCGTCGGGGGTGACTCTCAGAAACCTGGATAACTCCAGGTCCTGATTATCGGTTGTGACTCTCGGAACGCTGGAAAACTACAGATCCCGATTGCCGGTTGTGACTCGCAAAGGCTAAACTTCAATGGCTCCGTTCGTCGGGTCGTGACTCTCAGAAAGCTGGAAAACTTCATGTCTTGATTATCGGTTGTGACTCGTGAAGGCTGAACATCAAAGGCTCCGTTCGTCGGGTTTTGACTCTCAGAAAGCTGGAAAACTTCAGGTCCTGATTGTCGGTTGTGACTCGCGAAGGCTGAACATCAAAGCCTCCGTTCGTCGGGTTGTGACTCTCAGAAAGCTGGAAAACTTCAGGTCCTGATTGTCGGTTGTGACTTGTAGGGACAGACTGTAACAGTCCTACTCATCTTTTGAATGGTGAGTTGCGAGAGCAGACTGCAACTATCCCGCTTGCCGTGAAGTTGACTTGGAAGACGCTGAGTCGCATGAATGTTTGTCCCTAATTTTTGTCTAAATTGCGCAGGGTGTGACAACTTAGCGGGATATTTCTGTTTTTTTTTTTTTTGTGTGGAGAATTTCTCCCTTATTCTCTCCTTTTGCCACGGTCGATTGAGAGACTTCCGACCGTGCCCCTCTTTTTTTTCTCTCCTTTAGCCATGATTGCAATTTCTGAATTTGAAATCATGCCCCTCATTTTCTAATTTCGACTAGGCCTCCCTTTCGGGTTTTCAACCTAGCGGAAGCACTCTTTATTTGGTAGCCAATTAAAGGGTGGTTGTGACCCTCTCAGTTGATTACCGCACCCTCCGTTGCGGAAGCTCTTCTTTTTTAGTATTCAATTTCGGGTTGACTGTGGCGCGTTCTTTTATTTCACGCCTTTGAAGTTGCGGGAGAACCTCTAATTTGTAGCCATTTGGAGGGTGGCTGAGACCTTTCTTCCATCTTCAATGTCGTGGGAGCTCTTTGTAGCCATTTGGAGGGTGGCTGTGGCTCTTTCCTTTATTTTCCCGCCCTCACTGGGTTCGTGGGATCACTCTTTTTGTGTAGCCATTTTTTTTAAGGGTGGCTGTGGCGCTTTTTATTCTCCCGCCCTCACAGGGTTCTCGGGGTAACTCTTTTATTTGTAGTCGTTTGAGGGGTGACTGTGGCCCTTTCACTTTTTTCCTGCTTTTGATGTTACGGGACCAGTCTTTATCTATAGCCATTTGAAGGGTGGTTGTGGCCCTTTTCTTTGTAGTCGTTTTAGGGACGAATGTGACCCTTTTTATTTGTTGTTGATTTAAGGACAACAGTGACCCTTTTATTTCTTCAATGCTCTCACAAGAATTGCGTGAACACTCTCTTTATTTTCATGTAGCCGATTCAAGGTCGTCTGTGACCCTATATAAAAATGAGTTTTTTTTAGCTCACCTTTTGCCACGACTGCCCTGTGGGTTTTCAATCATGCTCTCTCCCTAACTTTTGCCTAGGTCACCTTTACAGGTTTTCAACCTAGCGGGAATTTATTTTTTTTCTTTTTTCCAATTTAAATGAAAATTTACAAAACAATTATTTACATGTCACTGGTGGCAGGTTGAAAAATTCAACTTCTCAGGACTTCTTTCGGAGAAGAACTTGGCTGACCGAGTCAGTATATGTTGATTGTGTTAACGCCTCGGATTGACCTCATGACAATAATGTTTTTTTTGCTTGACTGCATATCTGATGTGCGCTCTTTGTTTTTTTCAATTTTGTTGTTGGATGATCTCAACAAGAGATTCCCCATAGATAGAAACCATCGAGTTGACCTTACCACATGACGGATGAATGACCTGGCTCGGGAAGGCGTATGTATTCCACGTATGGAGATCCTTCGAAGCGGCGTGTCTCATGGTTAGAAATTTCAGGGTCACGCTTTCTGGTGAAATGCGTTGTCTCATGGGTTTCTTTTCTTTGATCACTGAGTGACTTGAATCCTTCATCGGTCGCCTTGATGGGCTCGATGGTCAATGAATTTACCATTCGAATGTTTCGTTAGGAACATCAACTGAATTGTTTATTGGCTTGTATTATTCCTAAGAAAGAATTCGAAATCAGTATCAATGAATAAAACAAACTCAGATATAGGGATTTATTTATGTTGATTAGATCATGACAATATCCCTCCTTCCTATGCGGGACCCATGATCTTGCCGCGCAAGGAGTACATCAACTTAAATTTTAACCATATCAATGTTTCCTTCACTTGACGAAACTGGATGGAGGACCAACATCTTGTTGTTAATAAGGTCCTGGATCCTGTGCTTCTTACGTGAGAAGTTCTCTATTGAATGTCTTGGTGCTTCCATATGAAACTCGCACTTCGAGTTCGGTTCATTGCCAGGTGTCTTCGACTTCAGAATTTCAGGCCCGAGGAGATTCCGAGTGAGTAAATTACGGTACAATTCTGTCGCTGAAATTGGTAAGGGTGTGAACTGCCCGAACTCCCGCGGTTTTCGATTGTCAGATCCCGTCAGGAGGGAGGGTTGTGGATCTTGGAATCCAGGTACTGCTTGATGAGTTGTAGGAGCCACGAGGTGTGGGCGTTTGGGTGGGTAGATCGCGCTCATCGTTGTATCATCCGGTGATGACTTCTTAAAAGCTCCCTTCTTTCTAGGGTCTTCAATCTTTCCAATACGGATCCCATGCTCTACTATTTCACCAGATTTCACCAAAGTAGTAAACTTGGCTGCAACATGACCTAACAGGTGGGAGTAATACGCCCCTTTGACAGTTCCGATGACCATGGACACTGCTTCTGCATCATCTAGCGGTGGACGAACTCCAGTAGCTTTTTCTCTCCAGGTCTGCATATAGCTCCTAAAGTATTGTCCAGCTGTCATTTCCATGCTCTGGAGATCCATGCGAGTCGGAGCAGTGTCCAGATTGAACTTATATTGGTGAACGAAAGCGTTGGCCATTTCTTCCCAAGTTGAATTATCGTCGGCCTTCAAGCTTACGAACCAAACAAAAGCTGCTCCTTTCAAACTTTCCTGGAATGTCTGGATCAGGAACTTCTTATACTCGTGATAAATCAGCAAGTGGACTATGGGATTGCCAGTTCCGCCGTACTTCTCAAAGTTGGGTACCTTGAATTTCTCCGGCCTTGACATCTCAGGAAAAAGGCACAGATTAGAATAACCAATGCCCGCGTATTGTTCAAGACCGGAAAACGCCTTCTTCTTCTCCTCCATCTTCTTCAGGCAGCGATCATGTTCAGATTCGATGAAAGGTGATGATGTAACTGCATTTGTGCCAATTACACCCCCAATCATTGCTTTCGGATTCGGAAGGACGTACGACTTTGATGCGGATTGATCAGGAATGAACAAAACAGGGGGTTGGTCACGAGGAGGTTCCACCATGGCGTCGGGAGGCACGGTGGTAGCCAGAATCGCAGGTCCAGTATTCACTACTGGTGTTTTTGACAAGGTTGGACTCGTGATTTCTGTCAGCAAAGCCGGGTTCAGAGCATGGTGAGCTAACTGAGCTTCAAGGAGTGCCATGATGTGCTCCATGTTGGATGTCATGGTAGCCATATCCAGATGCATTTTGGCATTAGCTGCCTCAATCTCGGCCATCCGTTCGTCATGTTGCTCGATCATCTTAGAGTCCTCCATATTAGTGGTTAGTCTCGTGATTGCCAGTAATAATTGCAATGAAAAATGCGATATTCAGAATATGGAACACAAAGTATCATGCATGATCGTTTCGAAAGTAATGTGTAATTCATCTCATCATTTTTTGAAAAAAAATGTTTTGTAAATTATGTTTCTAAGACACTTTACACAACTCGGAACTCGGCCAATGAGCGTCGAGTACTTGCCCCATAATCCGAGCGAAGGTAATGCAACAAGGTTTTTTCAAAATGGATCTGATTTTTACCACTTGTTTGGATTTTGGAGCGAGCACTTAACTCTGACGTTTCTATTTTGAACGATTGCAGCACTCCACTCTACGCGGTATTTCTTCGATAGTTTTGCTCTGCGCCCATCATGTTGGTCCCAACCTGGTCAATGCCAGCCTTGAAAATAGAAGGGCTGTGATACAAAAGCAATTGTGCAGTTTTCTAATTCTTCCCGAAAATTGTGTGTAAAAAATTTTAGAAACGATGATTTACATTTTTTGGGAAATTATGATGCATGCTTGAGATGAAAATTTCCATTAATATGCGTATAATTTCCTATACACGCAAAAATTCTAGGGGTCGAGAAAAATTTGAAAAATAGCACACGTAAATACGCATATCGGCAGGATCGAAGCTTCGGGTGTGTGTTTTTGCTATGTTCTAATATGTGAGTTCCACTGATAGGCTTCCGACATGGTGGTTTCCTCACCCCATCATAGGCATCAAAAGACCTACACGATGGAATTGTTCTGAGTCGTTCCAGCGGCTCGGCCGCGCTACCGAACTCAGCGGAACAAAGTTTTTGACTCCTTCAACATGTTTTCCTAACATAATAGTCGATACACATCCAAAGAATCGATCGAAATGAAACTGTTAGTAATCTCCAACCCACTATGCCAAGGTACTGTCGAGGCATGGGAAAATTCCATTGCCAAGGCCGCCAGGAAAGGGAAAACCCCACAACAATGGATATCGGCGTGGGCAAGTGCTTGGCAAACGCACTCCCGGCGCAACCATCTCGGAATCGCTTCAAATTTTGTAGAGACATCACTAGTGGTATAAAGAGCACCTCCACCAAGTTTCACGCAATTATCTCGCGATACTATTTTTCTCAATTCCCCGAGCTAAAAACCCGAAAACTTCAAATATTCGTAAAAAAATCACCAAATCAGCGGAACCAAGTTTTTGATTCCTTCTAACATGTTTTCCCAACATAATAGTCGAAACACATCCAAAGAATCGATCGAAATGCAACTTTTAGTAATCACACACCCGCTATGCCAATGCACTGTCGAGGCATGGCAAATCCTACAGCCAAGGCTGCCAGGCATGGGAAAATCCCACAGCCATGGATGTCGGCGTGGGCAAGTTTTTGGCAAACGCACTCGCGGCGCAACCATCTCGGAATCGCTTCAAATTTTGTAGAGACATCACTAGTTGTACTAAGAGCACCTCCACCCAGTTTCACACAATTATCTCGAGATGCTATTTTTCTCAATTTCCCGAGCTAAAAACTCGAAAAGTTCAAATATTCGTAAAAAATCAACAAATCAGCGGAACCAAGTTTTTGATTCCTTTTATCTTATTTTCCAAACATAATAGTCGATACACATCCAACGAATCGATCGAAATGCAACTTTTAGTAATCGCTCACCCGCCATGCCAAGGCACTGTCAAGGCATGAGAAAATCCCACAGCCATGGATGCCAGGCGTGGGCAAGTGCTTTGCAAACGAACTCCCGGCTCAACCATTTCAGAATCGCTTCAATATTTGTTGGGACATCACTAGTCGTAACAAGAGCATCTCCACCATGTTTCACGCAATTATCTCAAGATACTACTTTTTTTTTATCAATTTCCCGAGCTAAAAACCGAAAAGTTCAAATATTCGTAAAAAATCACCAAATCAGCGGAACCATGTTATTGATTCCTTCTATCTTGTTTTCCCAACATAATAGTTGAAACACATCTAAAGAAACGATCGAAATACAACTTTTAGTTATCACCCACCCACTATGCCAAGGCACTGTCGAGGCATGGGAAAATCCCACAACCAAGGCTGCCAGGCATGGGAAAATCCCACTGACATGGATGTCGGTGTGGGCAAGTGCTCTGCAAACGCACTTCTGTCACAACCCTCTCAGAATCACATCACATTTTGTAGAGGCATCACTAATGGTACCAAGAACACCTCCACCAAGTTTCACACAATTATCTCGAGATACTATTTTTCTCAATTTCCCGAGCTAAAAACTCGAAAAATTCAAATATTCGTAAAAAATCACCAAATCGGCGGAACCAAGTTTTTGATTCCTTCTATCTTGTTATCCCAACATAATAGTCGAAACACATCCAAAGAATCGATCGAAATGCAACTTTTAGTAATCGCCCACCCGTTATGCCAAGGCACTGTCGAGGCATGGGAAAATCCCACAACCAAGGCCGCCTGGCATGGGAAAATCCCACAGCCATGGATGTTGGCGTGGGCATGTGCTTGGCAAACGCACTCCCGGCGCAACCATCTCGGAATCGCTTCAAATTTTGTAGAGACATCACTAGTGTTATAAAAAGCACCTCCACCAAGTTTCACGCAATTATCTCGAGATACTATTTTTCTCAATTTCCCGAGCTAAAAACCCGAAAACTTCAAATATTCGTAAAAAATCACCAAATCAGCGGACTCATGTTTTTGATTCCTTCTAACTTGTTTTCCCAACATAATAGTCCAAACACATCCAAAGAATCGATCGAAATGCAACTTTTAGTAATCGCACACCCGCTATGCCAAGGCACAGTCGAGGCATCGCAAATCCCACAGCTAAGGCTGACAGGCATGGGATAATCCCACAACCATGGATGTCGGCGTGGGCAAGTGTTTGGCAAATGCACTCCCGGCGCAACCATCTCAGAATCTCTTCAAATTTTGTAGAGACATCACTAGTTGTACCAAGAGCACCTCCACCAAGTTTCACGCAATTATCTCGAGATACTATTTTTCTCAATTTCCCGAGCTAAAAACTAGAAAAGTTCAAATATTCGTAAAAAATCAACAAATCAGCGGAACCAAGTTTTTGATTCCTTTTATCTTATTTTCCCAACATAATAGTCGATACACATCCAACGAATCGATCGAAATGCAACTTTTAGTAATCGCCCACCCGCCATGCCAAGGCACTGTCAAGGCATGGGAAAATCCCAAAGCCATGGCTGCCAGGCATGGGAAAATCACACAGCCATGTATGCCAGGCGTGGCAAGTGCTTGGTAAACTAACTCCCGGCTCAACCATCTCAGAATCGCTTCAAATTTTATTGGGGAATCACTAGTGGTACCAAGAGCACCTCCACCAAGTTTCACGCAATTATATCAAGATACTATTTTTCTCAATTTCCCGAGCTAGAAACCGAAAAGTTTAAATATTCGTAAAAAATCACCAAATCAGCGGAACCATGTTATTGATTCCTTCTATCTTGTTTTCCCAACATAATAGTCGAAACACATCTAAAGAATCGATCGAAATATATCATTTAGTTATCACCCACCCGCTATGCCAAGGCACTGTCGAGGCATGGGAAAATCCCACAACCAAGGCCGCCAGAAATGGGAAAATCCCACAGCCATGGATGTCGGCGTGGGCAAGTGCTTGGCAAACGCACTCCCGGCGCAACCATATCGGAATCACTTCAAATTTTGTAAAGACATCACTAGTGGTACCAAGAGCACCTCCACCAAGTTTCACGCAATTATCTCGAGATACTATTTTTCTCAATTTCCCGAGCTAAAAACTCGAAAAGTTCAAATATTCGTAAAAAATCATCAAATCAGCGGAACCAAGTTTTTGATTCCTTCTATCTTGTTATCCCAACATAATAGTCGAAACAGATCCAAATAATCGATCGAATGCAACTTTTAGTAATCGCCCACCCGCTATGCCAAGTTACTGTCGAGGCATGGAAAATCCCACAGCCAAGTCCGCTAGGCATGGGAAAATCCCACAACCATGGATGTCGGCGTGGGCAAGTGATTGGAAAATGCACTCTCGGCGCAACCATATCGGAATCGCTTCAAATTTTGTAGAGACATCACTAGTGGTATAAAAAGAACCTCTGATGGATATGTGTCCAATTCGAGTTCGTATTTATGTTTCGGGCCTCGAAAACACGTCAAAACTACATCACGGCTTGAAAAACGTCTCCCAATGGTCAAAACGGTCCGGAAGCGCGTTACGCGCGTCTGGGTTGCAATTCAACCCGGATGTTCGGGTTGCAAACAACCCGGACGTCCGAATTGCAGCAATCCGGAGGTCCGTGTTGCGCGGCAAGCCGGACCTCGCCAAATTGCCCAAATTCGACAAGGTCCGGATTGCACTACGGGTATTGCGTGATTACCGTTTACGCGATTACCGTTACGTGTAGAATAGTCAAGTTCGCACATTGCCAATATGGATGACGGTTACCGCTTGCTTTTGAACCGTCATCAAACCGCTTTAAAACCGGGTCCGGTCCCAAGGAAGCCTATAAATAGGAGGCCTTGGCCACCCATTTTCACACATCCTCTCATTTGCCCAACTTTGGTATTTTGAGCTCTGACTTCTCTCTAGAAATACTTTCTCTCTCTAAGATTACCTTTTTAGCCCTATAGTGACTTAGGCATCGGAGAGGGCTCCACTAGCACCACCACCCCCCTCTCCGTGCTAGTACTGGCCCTTCGTGCAGGAACCGGCGCCCCAGACGCTCGGACTTGTGCACAGACCACCGTTTCTCGAGACTCAGACGCCTCCTGAGACACAACCGCCTTTCGAGACACAGACCTTTCCGAGACTTAGTGTTAAAACCAGACACTTGTCATCGGCACAAGGCGAAAATCTCTTTCAGACGAAGGGTGACAGCCCAGAATCCCGCTCAACCACTCAGACAAACGCGTCCTTACGACCCAGTTCATCCAGGACGCAACATTGTCGCCGTCTCCATGATTCCAACAAAAAGCTATCATACCGCAAAGTCATGACGAGTGATCGCAACCCTCCCGAAGAGGTTAACGCGAGAAGTACAAGGAAAAGGCCTAGACATCCTAAGACGTCTCCGGCAAGCAAAAAAGCAGGAGGTCAGAAACCACCCGGAAGCCAGCCGGGGCCTTCCTACATACCGAGAGCTACTTCCGTAGTTTCATCCATGCCAACCGAGGATGTGCCCGGCGCACAGCACAACCTCCAAAAACCAAATGACGAGCACCGTTCACCCCCACCTGGTTTCGAACCAGAGATGCGTGATGATGATGAACTTCAGTCAGAAATGCCGCAAGGCGAACAACAAGGAACGGGAGCAAACCCGATGCCTTCAGTTACTCCAGCAATGATGGCTGTGCTGGAAGACTTACTCGCATTCCGCGAGTCACTGAAGAGTCAAGGATATGCGGCCCAACCACCTCCAACCACCGAGGAACACACTGCGCCGACAAGAGAAACGTCGCAAGACACTACCTGCCAAGGCCGTCCACTCCAGGACAGGGACCAACATGCAGAAAATGCCTTCCAGCATACAAGATATGAAGCGGCACATCCATACACTCCTTTCCAAGGAGTCCGTCATTGGAGGAATGCAAGAGACTTTGACACTGAAAGTGAGAATTCATACGACCAAGAAGTGTACGTTGCAAAGACAATGCACAAGACCGTTGACACCAACTTGGAGTATGTTGACATAAAGGATTCCGCCTTTAAAGATGTCATGAATTTCTCATCAAAGGACAAGGAGCACGTTGCATACCACGACACCTTGCCCATAACCTCACAGAAGCCGATAAGAAGACAAATTGGATCCTTCCACATCCCTGTTGTCACACCCAATGCTTTCTTCACGCCAACAAGAAATGCATCCCTCGCACAATGCGACCAAGGATCCCTCCAATACAAAGGTGTCAACCCGTCACCCCCTCTGCCTCCAATCAACGGACAAGTTGAGACGACAGGGACAAAGACTCGAGTCACAAGTCATCAAGACGCACGACACCAAAGAATAGAGGGGCAATGCACGAAAGGTACCTTCCAGTACCAACAACCAATGCACGAAGCTGCATGCTCATGCAACCCGTACGTGATAGCACAACACCAAAAAGAGGCATGGAAACAACCTCCAAAGAAGAATCAAACAAAACCGCCCTCAAGCGGTCAGAAAGGAAGAAATTGGCAGCCTCAGCCGAAAAGGCCTTTCCAAGAAGATATCACGGACTGCTTTCCATTGAATGCACCACTATCCGTGATAATGAAGAAAATGAAGGATGCGAACATATGGAAAGAGCCGAACAATTTCAGAAAAGGTCCGCTGGGGAAAGACAAAGACAAGTGGTGTGAAAACCACGAGATCTTCGGCCACGAAACTGACAGCTGTGTCAGCCTACGTTCCCGCATTAACAGCTTCGTCCTCAAAGGCAAATTAGAGAAATTCGTCGATCAAGACGATAGCCCTCCAAAGAAGACTCAAGCAGAGTCATCAAAAACACACAAGGAAGGTCCTTCCACAAGGACAAGCCAAGACGATGCTGACATCTGTCACAAGGAGGGACGGGAAAAACCTGTTAGTGACGATGATGTCCCAATCACAGGATTGACAATAAGAACCTTGAAGGCAATAATTGAAAAGGAGATACACGTCTCCTGGAAAAAGAGACAACCGCAACAAAAGAGGTCATTCCAGTCAAATGCCCAAAGGCTCAAAGAAACCAATCTCGCAAAATGTGTTCCATTGAACACACCGTTATCTGTCATCTTGAAAGAAATGAAAGAAACCAAGCTGTGGAAAAAGCCCTCCAATTTCCGCAAGGGCCCACTGGGAAAAGATGAAAGCAAATGTTGTGAAAATCATGAAGTATTTGACCACGAGACAGAAAGCTGTGATGGATTAAAGCTTCATGTAAACAGCTTGATCTTAGAAGGAAAAATGAAGAAGTATATCGACCAAGGCAATAAGCATCAAAGGAAGCCTCGTTTGAATTCTTCAGAAAAAGGGAAGGGAAAAGAAAAGGCGGATGATAATCCACCTATCTCCAAACGCCAGAAAAACAACGTCACTTATGGAACCAATTCTGACGAATTATACAATCCTTGGAGCATGAAGGCGGAAGAAACAAATTTCAAGCTCCCGGAAAACAAACTTCACCGCCCACTTGAGCCAACGACTGCCTTCTTTGGCAAAGATGTTGAAGAACAACACAAACAACGTAAAACTGGGGGGCATGACATCAAAATTTGTTCATCCCCAAAGGTGGAGATTGAAGAGCTCAACACGCTAGATGCATTGAGAAACTATGTGGCACGTGGCAGAGTCAACTGGCCAACAAATCACCTATGAGGACGTCAAACACATCAGCAATCCCTTTATCTCCCTTATCTCCTTTTTCGCATATCTATTTTAAAATCTTTTTAGATTAAGTACAACTTATGCTTATTAGCTTCAGTACTTTTCAAAAGAAGTGATCAGTAGACGCTTTCTTGTAATCCGTTGTGCGAACTCCAAATATCTAATAAAGGTTAAATCTACTTTCGTAGGTACATTATTATGACGCATATTACCTTGGAATAACGCCAAGTAGCAACTACGCACATATTAGTCGCGTCAACAACACAAAACCTCAAGCATTCTATACGCGCAAGACTAAAAATCGTGTCGCAATAATAAATAAGGCGTGGGCATTACCCAAGGGCAGATCATGCACTATTAGAAGATGAAACATTAAAAACCATCAGGAAACAGCGATACAACTGCCAAACGACTTGGGGGGCACCAAGCTGACAAATGCTCGGCATTCTACCTAACATATATACATACGTATCATGATCCGCACATATTGCGTCCGCACTCAGGGAAGTTTCCTACACAAACAAGGAATCCTTGTATCAGATTCCTTTACTTTATTTATTATATGCATGACTAAAAAGAAAATTTCATGACTCCATAGTTTTGCAAACTTATAAAAATGGCGATTATCTGACAAAAGCAACTCTGTTCGTAGGTACATGCTACACTACGATTACTACATGGGAATTACGCCAAGTAGTAACCTATGCACAAAAATCTTCTTCAACAATACAAGCTAAGCATTGTGTTCAAGAAGGAATTTATGGTATACAACGCCAACATATCAATTATCTACACCAACAAGGGAGTTTATTTCTCCATTCATAACATCGGCGTCTATCTCAAGAAGGTGCCGGCAACACGGAGCCGTCGCGCTATGTGCACAGTCAACTTATATATCACAATGACAACTTGCGGATTATCTATCAAAATGACGACTATTCCAAATGCTTCAACTACAAGCAATATCTTGGATTAACACCAAGATCTACTATCAAAAGTAACATGTTGAGGTGTCCTCTTTGTAAAGACAAACCCCATGTTTACTTCTAAAAAATGACATGCTGTGACATCTGTTGTTAGAGGCAAATCCTCATGTTCATAGTCATTCCCTGGATTCAGAACAGGATGGGCAAATACAATACGGGACTGATCACCCCATAAGTGGTGGAAGTTCTCTTGTTAGACAACGACCCCACGCTACAACAAGTGTGAATTCCTGTTTAAAGGGTTCACTCTTTATGGCGAATGTCCTCCTGTTAGATGACAATCCCATACTATGAATTCCTATTTAAAAGGGTTCACTCTATACGGCGAACGTCCTCTTGTTAGATGACAATCCCGTACTATGAATTCCTGCTTGAGGGTTCACTCTTTACGGCAAAAGTCCTCTTGTTAGATGACATTTCCGTATTCTATATTTTCAAACCGTGTTGCATGGTTCCTGGACGCAGAAAGCATGCATCACAATTCATATTTTCAAAAAGTGTTACGTGGTCCCTGGACGCAGGAATCATGTATCACAAATATTTTTTCAAATACTTTATCAAATATTTTATCAAATATCTTATGTATCAAATATTTTTTCAAATATTTTATCAACACGGTTTTTGCATGTATCACGAGCTTTTTTAGGGTTCACAATCATCTTTTCAAAAACCAAAATGTTTTTACGTATGCTTCTCCAACGCGGGTTAATACACGCTGGCAGGTGCGCACCCTGTTTAAAACTCATAAAATTTACAAGTCGAGTCTTGTACAACGTCGCCTTAGAGTGGAACTAAGAGACGGTATAAACTAGTATCTTGCTTAGCCAAGATAACACCTTTCAAATACACTACTTGTTAAGAAATATTGCTATACGCAAAATACTTGGCAGGTTGCAACATATATAGCGGCAAACTATTCAGGAAAGAAGGGCAACATGCGTAATGCGTCATGCAAGCAATCAGGAGAGCATCTCAAATCATCAATCAAGAAGTGGCTAATGGTCACGGCTGCGGAGACTACATCTATGATTACTACTCATCCACATCAAACAAAAACCTACAATGCGCAAGTCGCAACATCCTATGCTCTATCCACCTTATCATGGCTTGGAATCTAACCAAGAGGGGCGATCATAACACTCAACAATGAGCGACATACAGTCGCAACTACGGACATCATGTTCATCATCTAAGGATATCTATCCTATCTTCCAAGTCCAAAGCATATGGACGGCATAGATAACTCAAGGTATGGAATATTACTAACAAGTTATCACATGATTATAATTGAAAAAAGGTCCAGGTGACGAAATATCATGCAAGCAAAGGCATGAACAAAGAATTATCAACACAACATCAAAGGGTTCAACATGCTGGAAGCAGACAGCCCGACACCAACCAAAAGTTAACATCATCTCTAAGGACCTATGGCAAAGAATTCATAATGTCAACATCAAATGCAATGTCGTCATCCACACAAAGGACATGACAAGAATGACTGTTTCAACATTCAACACAACATAGCTCTTCAACATAAGGGCGACAATCAGCAATACGGGCATCAAAATCAACAATTACAAATACTTACTGTTGGATCACGGTGGAACTCCGGCTCTAATCTTGACAGCACTCCTTAGCTCCTTCGCTCCACGCAATCCTGCAAGAGGGGATAGACCAGGCGGTGACCCAGAATCCCTCTCCGATGCTTAAATGAGTCCTTCGTATGACTGGCAAGCAACAGATATCAAAGGTATTGAATTTCAATGTAAGTGATCTGAGGTGACCTCCTGCCCTTTTATAGGCAAAGAGGTGCCTCAGGTACCTGGCGAACCGTTAGGGGTGGTTAGCCCGTATCCCGCTTATCTCGTACACGATCTCGCGTATCTTAGCCATGCCCCGTGTATCTCGGCCACGATCCATGTATCTTAACCACGTTCCGTATATCTCGGCCACGCCCCGCATATCTTGGCTTTATCCTCTGGTGGCGAGTTCCGATTCCTGTCGGGGACTCCAGAGTTATCTTGTTGTGTCACCGCTCGGGGCCCCTCGTCATCGTGACGGGGCCTATCATTCTCAGGGATTCATCATCGGGGCCTACTCAAAGGCTTTTCGTTGGGAGCTTTTAGCTCCACTGTCGGGACCGACTCTGTCGGGACCCTGCTTCGTCGGGACTCCCTTCATCGGGACCCTTCTCCTAGGTCATCTTGACCCTTACTCTGGGCCTAGTGGGCCTGTTTGCCGTTTCCTCGCCGTTTAAAGGGCCTAACGGCTATAGTCGGACCCATCATTTGCCCCCAAGACATGAGGGACTTTTAGTTCGTCGTGTCTTCCAAATCCCGATTTTTCCAATACTAGAGTCGGGGATCTATTCCTTGGTTCAGTTATCTAAGGTTATCAATCTTCTCCTCCATATTTCCTCAGGGTTTTATGGAGAACTGCTATATCCAAAGGTCTCTTCGATTCTCTAGGGCATTAAATGCAGCAGATAATGGAGTGACGTCATCAGTGCCCGTGCCTGACTCTCTGTGTCTGCTTTCTCTGAAAAGTGCTTTTTCAGGATATTTCATCATTACATCTGCTGCAGTTCCGCACGTTTCATTTCAACGGTTCGGATCAGAACGTTTTCGTTTCGATGGTTCAGATTAAACCGTCCCTTCGACTGTCCTCTTTGTCTATAAAATCCTAACCATGGGCACAGTTTCGCTTTGCCATTTATAAATTTTCGAAAGCTTTCTGCAATTCTTGGGTCCTTGGCGTTTCTTCGGACATCTTTCCGGCAATGTCAGGTTCATTCTTCCAACCTCCCATTATCATGTTGGGTAAGGATTTCTTCTCTATGGTTCGTCTTCATCTTTGCTTAGTTTGGTTGTTATTTCCCGGAGAAACTTAACGTGCTTTTCAATGGCTGCTTTCAGATAGGGGGTCTGGTTTCGAGGGAAGGAAGCCTTTCAACTTCGACCATGTTCTGAATGAAATTTCCAGCACTGCTTATGATGCAGCTCTCTGGGAAGGATGTATCATTTCCACCAAAGAAGCCGATGCTCAAGGCCGGAAATGCATACCACAAGTTCAGAGTGAAGAGGAACTACTTTTTCATCGGAAACTTCTCGATCCCATGACTTCGATAGCCAATCCTCCAACGGCTGATCCTGTGGGGCCTTCTGCCACTAACTCCGTGGACCCAGCTGCTGCCAACGCTGCCGATCAGGACCAAGTTTGAATGTTTACTTTTTAGAGTCTTTGAATCCTCTTCTCTTTTGTCCTCGTTGGGCCCTCGAGCCCTTATCAATATCAGATTTCTCTAGCTCCGGTCGTTGTACTTCTCCGAGTGACTTTACTATACGCGCTTAGGTCGAAACCTCGACACTTAAGACATTCTTGTACGTCCTTCCCGACGATTTAGTAACTTGCACCACTTAAGGTGACTTAACATCGAGTGCATCACTTAAGACGACTTTATATTACTTAGAGTGAATCTAAGAATCGTGCACCACTAAAGGCGACTTTCATCGTGCACCACTGAAGGCGACTTTCGTCGTGCACCACTGAAGGCGACTTTCGTCGTGCACCACTGAAGGCGACTTTCTTCGTGCACCACTGAAGGCGACTTTCGTCGTGCACCACTGAAGGCGACTTTCATCGTGCACCACTGAAGGCGACTTTCATCGTGCACCACTGAAGGCGTCTTTCGTCGTGCACCACTGAAGGCGACTTTCGTCGTGCACCACTGAAGGCGTCTTTCGTCGTGCACCACTGAAGGCGACTTTCGTCGTGCACCACTGAAGGCGACTTTCATCGTGCACCACTGAAGGCGACTTTCATCGTGCACCACTGAAGGCGTCTTTCGTCGTGCACCACTGAAGGCGACTTTCGTCGTGCACCACTGAAGGCGACTTTCATCGTGCACCACTGAAGGAGACTTTCGTCGTGCACCACTGAAGGCGACTTTCGTCGTGCACCACTGAAGGCGACTTTCATCGTGCACCACTGAAGGCGACTTTCGTCGTGCACCACTGAAGGCGACTTTCATCGTGCACCACTGAAGGCGACTTTCAACGTGCACCACTGAAGGCGACTTTCGTCGTGCACCACTGAAGGCGACTTTATTGGGCACCACTTAAGGCGATTTTACAGACAACTCTAAAGACAACTCTTGTTTGGAAGCAACCTCTTTATTTATTGGCATAAAATAGGTTTACATCGAATCGATAAATAGCATACACCACTTAAGGCGATTTTACATCGGGCACCACTTAAGGCGTCTTTATTGGGCACCACTTAAGGCGACTTTATCGGGCACCACTTAAGGCGACTTTATTCAAGCATGGTGTTTCTTCAAGTGTTCGCCACTGAAGGAATGCTTTAACGTCCTGCCATCGAGGTCTTCCAACTTGTATGCATTCGGAGCTGGCATCCCTACGACCTTATAAGGTCCTTCCCATTTTGGTGACATCTTGTTGATTCGATCCAAAAGGGTGAATTCGTTGCGACGCCACACCAGCTCCCCGACGAAGAATTGTCGGGACTTCACTCGCCGATTATAGTACCTGGCCGTCGCTAAGCGCATTCGTGCTTGGACTTCGTCGGCTTCCCGCCTTTTCTCTTCGAGTAGGTCCAAGTCCAGGCGTCTCATTTCCTCGTTCGTCAGGGGTTCATAATATCTTGTCCGGTGGGATGCCACAGCTACCTCCACAGGAGCGACAGCTTCCGTGCCATAAACGAGGCCAAACGGAGTTTCCCCTGTTGATCGTTTGGGTGTCGTTCTAACAGCCCAGAGTACGTTTTCCAGTTCGTTCAGCCATTTGCCCTTCAAGGCATAGACCCTCTTCTTCAGGCCATCCATCACAATTTTGTTGGCTGACTCCACCTGGCCATTAGTCTGAGCATGGCTTACAGAGGCGGTCCGATGCTCAACGTTCAGTTCTTCCAGATATTCCTTCACCTGAGAACCGTTAAACGGTGGGCCATTGTCGCTGATCACCACCTTAGGAATCCCGTATCTGGACACGATGTGGGTTTGGAGGAACTTGACGATCTGGTTCCCCGTTGTTCTGGCTAATGCCTTCGCCTCTATCCATTTCGAAAAATAATCGATAGCTACAAGTAAATACTTACATTGTCCTTGTGCTTGTGGGAGAGGTCCTACCAAGTCGATGCCCCACTGCGCGAAGGGCCAAGCGCTCTTGATGGATGTCAGGTTGGCAGCCGGGGCCACGATACTCGGGGCGTACCTCTGGCACACGTCTCATGATCGGACCAACGCCGTTGCTTCTTTGTTCATCGTGGGCCAGTAGTAGCCCAAATTCAACACCTTCCTCAAAATGGATCGGGCCCCTTCATGACAAGCCGCGATCCCCTCATGCATTTCCTTCAGGATTCGATTGGTGTCGGGTTCTGCTACACACTTCAGGTACGGAGTCGAGAACCAGCCCTTCTTGTACAGCTGATTATCCAGCATCACATAATTAGACGCTATCCGACATATCCTGTCTGCTGCTACCCTATCCACGGGGATTGCCCCCGTAGTCAGATACGCGACTATCGGGGTCATCCAAGTGGGCTCCTCCTCCGATTTTGCTTCAACGGTGCACACTTGTGTGGGGTCGATGTTTGACAAGATCACCTTTTCCAGGAAGTGCACCTTCCGATTTTCTTCTAAGGGTGTCCCCAGGGCAAATTTGCTCAAGGCGTCTGCCTCTACGTTCTCTTCCCTCGGAATAGCCTTGATGTCGAAGCTTTTGAAGCTTTCTCTCAGGGTTTGTACCTCTCGCAGATACTTCTTCATTATCGGGCTCGTTGCTTCGTATCGCCCTTGAACTTGGTTCACGATTAACGCCGCGTCGCACTTTACTCTTAAGTGATCGATTCCAGTGCCTTTAGCAATTTTTAGGCCCGTGATAAGAGCTTCATACTCCGCTTCATTGTTTGTGGCCTTGAATGTTAAAGCCAAGGCATATCGGAGCGGTTCACCTTCACCCGGCGGTATCAACAAGAAGCCTGCTCCCGACCCGTCTGAACTTGCGGAGCCATCCGTGTACATTTCCCAAGTGTTTTCCTTGTTTGGCTGTTCTGATTGCTCTGCCCTCTCTGGTTGTTCGTCTGTCGGGACCACTATGGCTGCCCCCTCTACAGGACCCGCTTCTTCCAGATCGGGGGCTGTAGACTCTGCTATGAAATCTGCTAATGCCTGACCCTTGATTGCCGTTCTTGGGGCAAAGTGTATTCGAAACTCACTGAGCTCTACTGCCCATTTCACCAATCTCCCCGACGCGTCCGGTCGGTTCAAAAAATGCTTCAAAGGCTGGTTCGTTAGCACGGTGATCTCGTGTGTGTGGAAGTATGGCCTTAGCTTCCGAGCAGTAATTATCAACGCAAAGAGGTATTTCTCAACGGCGGGATAATTCAATTCGGATTTAGCAAATGCCTTGCTTATATAATAAACGGGGACTTGATTACCCTCGACAACCTTTACTAACACGGAGCTAATGGCAAATTCAGAAACAGCCAAATAAAGGAAGAGTGGCTCGCCTGGAACCGGTTTCGCCAACGGCGGGAGTGTGCGAAGGTGCTGTTTGAGTGCTTGGAACGCCTCTTCACATTTGGCGGTCCATTCGAATTTTTTGTTGGCCCTCAAGACTTCAAAAAACGGCATTGATCGGTCGCTGGCTTTGGATAAGAAGCGGTTCATTGCGGCTAGTCGGCCATTCAGTACTTGCACCTCCCGATGGTTTATCGGAGACTGCATTTCCTCGATTGCCCTCAGCTTCTCAGGGTTCACCTCAATTCCTCTTTGGCTTACCATGAAGCCCAAAAACTTCCCTGAGTGGACTCCGAAGGCGCATTTCGTCGGGTTCAAGCGAACTTGATGGAGCCTCATCCGCTCAAACGCCATAGTAAGGTTGTGCACGTGATCCTCGGCTTGTCGGGACTTCACCAGCATATCATCCACGTAAGCTTCCATTGTTTCTCCCAGCATATCCCCAAACAGCTTATTCACCATCCGCTGGTAGGTTGCCCCGGCATTGATCAACCCGAAAGGCATGACATCATAGTGATAGATGTCGCTGTCTGCATAGAATGCTGTGTGGGGGGCGTCTTCCTTGTCCATCTTGATCTGGTTGTAGCCTGAATATGCGTCCATGAAACTCAGCAGCTCATGTCCCGATGTGGCATCCACCAGCTGGTCGATCCTCGGGAGTGGATAGCAATCCTTTGGACAAGCCCTGTTCAAGTCGCGGAAGTCCACGCACATTCGCCACTTTCCGTTAGTCTTCTTCACCAGCACTGGGTTGGCGACCCAGGTCTGGAATCGGAGCTCCTTAATGAAACCAGCATCGAGCAACCTGGCCACCTCCTGCTGGATCGCGATCTTCTTATCCGTGCCCATCGGACGTCTTTTCTGTGTGATAGGCTTGATCGCGGGGTCTATCTTCAGCTTGTGCACGATCACGTCGGGGCTGATTCCTGGCATATCACTGGGGGACCAGGCAAACAGCTCTTTAAATTCTTTCAGCAATTCCACCAAATTTTTGGGCTGTCTCCTCAGTTAGAGCAGACCCGATTTTCACCTTCCTCTGGGGTCCGTCGATCTCGACTTCTTTCAGATCTTCTACGGGGGCGGGACGCCCAAACTCTTCTCGGGGATCTGTGTCTGTCTGGAGAACAGTCATGGCCTCTCGCCTCCTTCTCCGGGTAGCATTGACATAGCATTTTCGGGAAGCCACCTGGTCGCCTTTGACCTCCCCGACTCCGTGGTCAGTCGGGAACTTCATCTATTGGTGCACAGTCGAGGCGACTGCCATTAGCGGATTGATGGTGGTTCTCCCGATAATTGCGTTGTAAGTCCCCGCTGAATCAACCACGAAAAACTCTACGTTCTTCCTTTCTGATTTCCACCCGCTACCAAACTCCACTGGTAAGGTGATTACTCCCAATGGGTAGGAAGTTGAGCCAGAGAACCCGACCATTGGGAAATTTGCCTCCTTTAGATCTTTCTTCGTCTTCCCCATGGCTTCCAGCGCGTCCATGAATAGAATGTCGGAGGAGCTTCCTCCGTCAATCAGAATTCTCTTCATCTCGAATCCGCCTACATCCAGAGTTACTACCAGGGCATCGTCGTGCGGAGTCTCCACTCCTATGAGGTCTTCGGATGAGAAGGAGATCACCATCTCTTCTTTCAAGGTCCAAGATCGAGACCTCTTACCCAGTACCACCGTAGTAGGAATCCTAGAGGCGTAAACTTCTCGAGCGGATGAGGTATCACCTCCAGCGGCAAATCCTCCATGAATCACGTTGATGACTAGTCCTTCTTTGTGAACACCGGATGACTCAGGATCAGTTCTCTTCTTCTATAATGCTTCCATGTTCCACACAGGTTTCTCAGCCGCGCTGTGCATCAGGTCGGAACTATAGGGGGCTGTCAGGTTCCGAATGAAGGTACGAATTGTTTTGCCCTTCACCACGGCCCTCGTCAAATCTGCATTCGGGGGGGGGGGCCTCCTACCCCTGTTATCCTGGTGTCGAGGGGCAACATCCTCGGGATGTGATTCATTGTGCCCCGGGGTGGTTCTGGTTTTCCCCTTGTTCTGGTACTGAATCTAGGTTCGTTGTAGCAGGGTGACGGGAACCACCGGATTGTCCCCTTCTGTTCTTGTCAGCCGCCATCGATCGAGTAGAAGGCATATTTTTAGCTTTTTGTTAGTTTCCCACAGACGGCGCCAATGTTGGATCACGGTGGAACTCCGGCTCTAATCTTGACAGCACTCCTTAGCTCCTTCGCTCCACGCAATCCTGCAAGAGGGGATAGACCGGGCGGTGACCCAGAATCCCTCTCCGATGCTTAAATGAGTCCTTCGTATGACTGGCAAGCAACAGATATCAAAGGTATTGAATTTCAATGTAAGTGATCTGAGGTGACCTCCTGCCCTTTTATAGGCAAAGAGGTGCCTCAGGTACCTGGCGAACCGTTAGGGGAGGTTAGCCCGTATCCCGCTTATCTCGTACACGATCTCGCGTATCTTAGCCATGCCCCGCGTATCTCGGCCACGATCCATGTATCTTAACCACGTTCCGTATATCTCGGCCACGCCCCGCATATCTTGGCTTTATCCTCTGGTGGCGAGTTCCGATTCCTGTCGGGGACTCCAGAGTTATCTTGTTGTGTCACCGCTCGGGGCCCCTCGTCATCGTGACGGGGCCTATCATTCTCAGGGATTCATCATCGGGGCCTACTCAAAGGCTTTTCGTCGGGAGCTTTTAGCTCCACTGTCGGGACCGACTCTGTCGGGACCCTGCTTCGTCGGGACTCCCTTCATCGGGACCCTTCTCCTAGGTCATCTTGACCCTTACTCTGGGCCTGGTGGGCCTGTTTGCCGTTTCCTCGCCGTTTAAAGGGCCTAACGGCTATAGTCGGACCCATCACTTACCTCAATAGGAGTAACGCTCCTCCTTGGGCCGGTCCCTCGACCGGGGGGCAGAAGACACCAATGCACAACCCTCAACTCTATTTCCTTTATCAAGAAGGAATTAGCACGGTCGTACTCTGCATAAAGAACTAAGAATCGCTCGAGGAACGCGCCCCTGCGTCGGATCTTTTGAGAATTATGCCAAAAACAGAAGCTGCAGCTAGCAATAACTTGGAAAATTAACAAGTTCAAAGAAGATACAATGAGGCATCTTACTCACAAGCCCTTTACCGTGCCCGTGTCCGAAGACTCCAAGGTAGCGGGGGCACTTGTACGGACATTCCTCCCAACAAACGGATTACTGTACACATCAGCTATCTGCAAAGACAAGCTTTTTCCCATCAAGATGGAGATAGTGGACTTACTCATGGTAACAACCGTGGGAAGACTAATGCTGAAAAGAAGACAGCAAGATCTGATATCCAGGAAAATGCAACCAACAATCCAGTCAGTGCGTAAACATACATCAACACTTATGCAAACATTTATGCAACGGACGCCCCATGTGAGACAACCATGTACGTACAAGACTTGTTAGTCTTCGTGCAACAAGTAACAAGCATCACGCAAGGGGGGCAGCGTCTTCAACACATTAACCTTGCATGACAACATCGAGCTCATACTCGCAACATACAAGATTACAAGGGAGAAAATATTTTCTAAGTGTTTCCGTGTACGTACATACATGTCGACAAGGATGCATGTCGACAAGGAGCAAATATTTTCTAAGTGTTTCCATGTACGTACATACATGTCGACAATGATGCATGTCGACAAGGAGAAAATATTTTCTAAGTGTTTCCATGTACGTACATACATGTCGACAAGGATGCATGTCGACAAGGAGAAAATATTTTCTAAGTGTTTCCATGTACGTACATACATGTCGACAAGGATGCATGTCGACAAGGAGAAAATATTTTCTAAGTGTTTCCATGTACGTATATACATGTCGACAAGGATGCATGTCGACAAGGAGAAAATATTTTCTAAGTGTTTCCATGTACGTACATACATGTCGACAAGGATGCATGGCGACAATGAGAAAATATTTTCTAAGTGTTTCCATGTACGTACATACATGTCGACAAAGATGGATTGCATACAACAAGTAGCTATGCCTCCTAAGCACACCTACGACGCTCATCGATAAGGCTCATACAACGACATCTATGGTAACAAGCATTAGATATCGTTTAAATATTTTCTGAGTATTTTAACATGTTTGCAGACAATGACCGACGGCCTATAAATGATGCTCAACAATACATCGCCTAAGCTATCCTTACCAACATACAACCATTAAAGTCAACGCGCATAGCAAAGTCAACGCGCATAGCAAAATCAACGCGCATAGCAAAGTCAACGCGCATAGCAAAATTGATACGTGCAACAAGTGGCCAACATCCCAAGAAGCTATTATGCAAGCGGTGCGACTAATGTGACGAACCGCGAAGATCAAACACGACAACACTTAAGAAAATATTTTTCTAAGGTATCAAGGCAACAAACGACTACTTCCAAGAGATTCCTTGATGATAAGGATCAAACGAGTAATTCACCTACACCCACGCCTAAGTGCTTACGGTATACTCTGCCCTCTTCTAAGTATTTATCTCTACGCACATGATTATTTCGGTATTACGCATATCTAATTCGTCGTTCTACATGCATGTTCGCATATCGCATGATTCATGATTTACTAATCGCTAAGTCATTTTAGAGTATACGGATTATATTTCTAGCATCACATAATTACGTACTTGTCATAACCGTTACTTATGCATGCATGTTGATAAAAGCATGACCGCATGACATGTTACTAATTGGTTATATCCCTAGCGGTCATCATGTTCGCACGTTACAAATGCGCATTCTCTATTGCACTAACCGTGATGACAGGAAATAAAGTCACGCGGTCGGAAAATAAAAGGACGGACGAAATCAAGACTTCTACGTCCAACCAACAATCGAAACCGGAAGGTTAGCGTCAAGCTCAAATTGGACGTGTATCCTGACTTAAAATAGAGTCAAGAAAGGTTTTAAACAGTTACTTGAATCGGGGGCAAGTGATGGATATGTGTCCAATTCGAGTTCGTATTTATGTTTCGGGCCTCGTAAACACGTCAATATTACATAACGGCTTGTAAAACGTCTCCCAAGGGTCAAAACGGTCCGGAAGCGCGTTACGCGCGTCCGGACCAGACCACCGGAGGTCCGGATTGCGTGGCAAGCCGGACCTCGCCGAATTGCCGAAATTCGACGAGGTCCGGATTGCACTACGGGTATAGCGCGATTACCGTTTACGCGATTACCGTTACGTGTAGAGAAGTCAAGTTCGCACATTGCCAATATGGATGACGGTTACCGCTTGCTTTTGAACCGTCATCAAACCGCATGAAAATCGGGTCCGGTCCCAAGGAAGCCTATAAATAGGAGGCCTTGGCCACCCATTTTCGCACATCCTCTCATTTGCCCAACTTTGGTATTTTGAGCTCTGACTTTTCTCTAGAAATAGTTTCTCTCTCTAAGATTACCTTTTTAGCCCTATAGTGACTTAGGCATCGGAGCGTGCTCCACCAGCACCACCCCCCCCCCCCCCTTCTCCGTGCTAGTACTGGCCCTTCGTGCAGGAACCGGCGCCTCGGACGCTCGGACTTGTGCACAGACCACCGTTTCCCGAAACTCAGACGCCTCCTGAGACACAACCGCCTTTCGAAACTCAGACGCCTCCTAAGACACAACCGCCTTTCGAGACACAGACCTTTCCGAGACTCAGCGTTAAAACCAGACACTCGTCATCGGCACAAGGCGAAAATCTCTTTCAGACGAAGGGTGACAGCCCAGAATCCCGCTCAACCACTCAGACAGACGCGTCCATACGACCCAGTTCATCCAGGACGCAACAACCTCCACCAAGTTTCACGCAATTATCTCGAGATACTATTTTTAATTTCCCGAGCTAAAAACCCGAAAACTTAAAATATTCGTAAAAAATCACCAAATCGGCGGAACCAAGTTTTTTATTCCTTCTATCTTGTTATCCCAACATAATAGTGGAAACACATCCAAAGAATCGATCGAAATGCAATTTTTAGTAATCGCCCACCAGCTATGCCAAGGCACTGTCGAGGCATGGAAAATCCCACAGCGAAGGCCGCTAGACATGGGAATATCCCACAGCCATGGATGTCGGCGTGGGCAAGTGCTAGGAAAACGCACTCCCGATGCAACCATATCAGAATCGCTTAAAATTTTGTAGAAACATCACTAGTTGTACCAAGAGCACCTCCACCAAGTTTCACGCAGTTATCTCGAGATACTATTTTTCTCAATTTCCCAAGCTAAAAACTCGAAAAGTTCAAATATTCGTAAAAAATCACCAAATCAGCGGAACAAAGTTTTTGATTCCTTCTAACATATTTTCCCAACATAATAGTCGAACACATCCAAAAAATCGATCGAAATGCGACTTTTAGTAACCGCCCACCCGTTATGCCAAGGCACTATCGAGGCATGGGAAAATCCCACAACCAAGGCCGCCTGGCATGGGAAAATCCCACAGCCATGGATGTTGGCGTGGGCATGTGCTTGGCAAACACACTTCCGGCGCAACCATCTCGGAATCACTTCAAATTTTGTAGAGACATCACTAGTGGTATAAAAAGCACCTCCACCAAGTTTCACGCAATTATCTCGAGATACTATTTTTCTCGATTTCCCGAGCTAAAAACTCGAAAAGTTAAAATATTCGTAAATAATCACCAAATCAGCGGAACCAAGTTATTGATTCCTTATATCATGTTTTCCCAACATAATAATCGAAACACATCAAAAGAATCGATAGAAATACAATTTTAATTATCACCCACCCGCTATGCCAAGGTATTGTCGAGGCATGGGAAAATCCCACAACCAAGGCCGCTAGGCATGGAAAAATCCCACAGCCATGGATGTCGGCGTGGGCAAGTGCTTGGCAAACGCACTTTCGTCGCAACCATCTCAGAATCACTTCAAGTTTTGTAGAGGCATCACTATTGGTACCAAGAGCACCTCCACCAAGTTTCACGCAATTATCTCGAGATACTATTTTTATCAATTAACCGAGCAAAAAACCCGAAAACTTCAAATATTCGTAAAAAATCACCAAATCAGCGGAACCAAGTTTTTGATTCCTTCTAACTTATTTTCCCCACATAATAGTCGAAACACATCCATAGAATCGATCGAAATGCAACTTTTAGTAATCGCACACCCGCTATACCAAGGCACTGTCGAGGCATGGCAAATCCCACAGCTAAGGCTGACAGGCATGGGATAATCCCACAACCATGGATGTCGGCGTGGGCAAGTGTTTGGCAAACGCACTCTCGGCGCAACCATCTCAGAATCTCTTCAAATTTTGTAGAGACATCACTAGTTGTACCAAGAGCACCTCCACCAAGTTTCACGTAATTATCTCGAGATACTATTTTTCTCAATTTCCCAAGTTAAAAACTAGAAAATTTCAAATATTCGTAAAAAATCAACAAATCATCGGAACCAAGTTTTTGATTCCTTTTATCTTATTTTCCCAACATAATAGTCGATACACATCCAAAGAATCGATCTAAATGAAACTTTTAGTAATCGCCCACCCGCCATGCCAAGACACTGTCAAGGCATGGGAAAATCCCACAGCCAAGGCTGCCAGGCATGGGAAAATCACACAGCCATGGATGCCAGGCGTGGGCAAGTGCTTGGCAAACTAACTCCCGGCTCAACCATCTCAGAATCGCTTCAAATTTTGTTGGGGCATCACTAGTGGTACCAAGAGCACCTCCACCAAGTTTCACGCAATTATCTCGAGATACTATTTTTCTCAATTTCCCGAGCTAAAAACTCGAAAAGTTAAAATATTCGTAAAAAATCACCAAATCAGCGGAACCAAGTTATTGATTCCTTCTATCATGTTTTCCCAACATAATAGTCGAAACACATCTAAAGAATCGATAGAAATACAATTTTAATTATCACCCACCCGTTATGCCAAGGTATTGTCGAGGCATGGGAAAATCCCACAATCAAGGCCGCTAGGCATGGAAAAATCCCACAGCCATGGATGTCGGCGTGGGCAAGTGCTTGGCAAACGCACTTTCGTCGCAACCATCTCAGAATCACTTCAAGTTTTGTAGAGGCATCACTATTGGTACCAAGAGCACCTCCACCAAGTTTCACGCAATTATCTCGAGATACTATTTTTATCAATTAACCGAGCAAAAAACCCGAAAACTTCAAATATTCGTAAAAAATCACCAAATCAGCGGAACCAAGTTTTTGATTCCTTCTAACTTCTTTTCCCAACATAATAGTCAAAACACATCCAAAGAATCGATCGAAATGCAACTTTTAGTATTCGCACACCCGCTATGCCAAGGCACTGTCGAGGCATGGAAATCCCACAGCCAAGGCTGCCAGGCATGGGATAATCCCACAGCCATGGATGTCGGCATGGGCAAGTGTTTGGCAAACGCACTCCCGGCGCAACCATCTCAGAATCTCTTCAAATTTTATAGAGACATCACTAGTTGTACCAAGAGCACCTCCACCAAGTGTCACGCAATTATCTCGAGACACTATTTTTCTCGATTTCCCGAGCTAAAAACTAGAAAAGTTCAAATATTCGTAAAAAATCAACAAATCAGCAGAACCAAGTTTTTTATTCTTTTATATTATTTTCCCCACATAATAGTCGATACACATCCAACGAATCCATCGAAATGCAACTTTTAGTAATCGCCCACCCGCAATGCCAAGGCACTGTCAAGGCATGGGAAAATCACACAGCCATGGATGCCAGGCGTGGTCAAGTGCTTGGCAAACTAACTCCCGGCTCAACCATCTCAAAATCGCTTCAAATTTTGTTGGGGCATCACTAGTGGTACCAAGAGCACCTCCACCAAGTTTCACGCAATTATATCAATATACTATTTTTCTCAATTTCCCGAGCTAAAAACCGAAAAGTTCAAATATTCGTAAAAAATCACCAAATCAGGGAACCAAGTTATTGATTCCTTCAATCTTGTTTTCCCAACATAATAGTCGAAACACATCTAAAGAATCGATCGAAATATAACTTTTAGCTATCACCCACCCGCTATGCCAAGGCACTGTCGAGGCATGGGAAAATCCCACAACCAAGGCTGCCAGGAATGGGAAAATCCCACAGCCATGGATGTCGGCGTGGGCAAGTGCTTGGCAAACGCACTTCTGTCGCAATCATCTCAGAATCACTTTAAATTTTGTAGAGACATCACTAGTGGTATCAAGAGCACCTCCACCAAGTTTCACGCAATTATCTCGAGATACGATTTTTCTCAATTTCCCGAGCTAAAAACTCGAAAAGTTCAAATATTCGTAAAAAATCACCAAATCAGCGCAACCAAATTTTTGATTCCTTCTATCTTGTTATCCCAACATAATAGTCGAAACATCTCCAAAGAATCTATCGAAATGCAACTTTTAGTAATCGCCCACCCGCTATGCCAAGGCACTGTCGAGGCATGGAAAATCCCACAGCCAAGGCAGCTAAGCATGGGAAAATCCCACAACCATGGATGTCGGCGTGGGCAAGTGATTGGAAAATGCACTCTCGGCGCAACCATATCGGAATCGCTTAAAATTTTGTAGGAACATCACTAGTTGTACCAAGAGCACCTCCACCAAGTTTCACGCAATTATCTCGAGATACTGTTTTTAATTTCTCGAGCTAAAAACCCGAAAACTTCTAATATTCGTAAAAAATCACCAAAACAGCGGAACCAAGTTTTTGATTCCTTCTAACATGTTTTCCCAACATAATAGTCGAAACACATCCAAAGAATCAATCGAAATGCAACTTTTAGTAATAGCACACCCGCTATGCCAAGGCACTGTCGAGGCATGGAAAATCCCACAGCCAAGGCTGCCAGGCATGGGATAAACCCACAGCCATGGATGTCTGCGTGGGCAAGTGTTTGGTAAACGCGCTCCCGGCGCAACCATCTCAGAATCGCTTCTAATTTTGTAGAGACATCACTAGTTGTACCAAGAGCACCTCCACCAAGTTTTACGCAATTATGTCGAGATATTATTTTTCTCAATTTCCCGAGCTAAAAACTAGAAAAGTTCAAATATTCGTAAAAAATCAACAAATCAGCAGAACCAAGTTTTTGATTCCTTTTATCTTATTTTCCCAACATAATAGTCGATACACATCCAACGAATCGATCGAAATGTAACTTTTAGTAATCGCCCACCCGCCATGCCAAGGCATTGTCAAGGCATGGGAAATTCCCACAGCCAAGGCTGCCAGGCATGGGAAAATCCCAAAACCATGGATGCAAGGCGTGGGCGACTGCTTGGCAAACCAACTCCCGGCTCAACCATCTCAGAATCGCTTCAAATTTTGTTGGGACGTCACTAGTGGTACCAAGAGCACCTCCACCAAGTTTCACGCAATTATCTCAAGATACTATTTTTCTCAATTTCCCTAGCTAAAAACCGAAAAGTTCAAATATTCGTAAAAAATCACCAAATCAGCGGAACCAAGTTATTGATTCCTTCTATCTTGTTTTCCCAACATAATAGTCGAAACACATCTAAAGAATCGATCGAAATATAAATTTTAGTTATCACCCACCCGCTATGCCAAGGCACTGTCGAGGCATGGGAAAATCGCACAACCAAGGCCGCCAGGAATGGGAAAATCCCACAGCCATGAATGTTGGCGTGGGCAAGTGCTTGGCAAACGCACTTCTGTCGCAATCATCTCAGAATCACTTCAAATTTTGTAGAGACATCACTAGTGGTACCAATAGCATCTCCACCAAGTTTCACGCAATTATCTCGAGATACGATTTTTCTCAATTTCCCGAGCTAAAAACTCGAAAAAGTTCAAATATTCGTAAAAAATCACCAATTCAGCGGAACCAAGTTTTTGATTCCTTCTATCTTGTTATCCCAACATAATTGTCGAAACATCTCCAAAGAATCGATCGAAATGCAACGTTTAGTAATCGCCCACCCGCTATGCCAGGGCACTGTCGAGGAATGGAAAATCCCACAGCCAAGGCTGCTAGGCATGGGAAAATCCCACAACCATGGATGTCGACGTGGGCAAGTGATTGGAAAATGTACTGTCGGCTCAACCATATCGGAATCACTTAAAATTTTGTAGGGACATCACTAGTTGTACCAAGAGCACCTCCACCAAGTTTCACGCAATTATCTCGAGATACTATTTTTCTCAATTTCCCGAGCTAAAAACCGAAAAGTTCAAATATTCGTAAAAAATCACCAAATCAGCGGAAACAAGTTATTGATTCCTTCTATTTTATTTTCCCAACATAATACTCGAAACACATCTAAAGAATCTATCAAAATATAACTTTTAGTTATCACCCACCCGCTACGCCAAGGCACTGTCGAGGCATGGGAAAATCCCACAACCAAGGCCGCTAGGCATGGGAAAATCCCACAGCCATGGATGTTGGCGCGGGCAAGTGCTTGGCAAACGCACTTCTGTCGCAACCATCTCAGAATCACTTCAAATTTTGTAGAGACATCACTAGTGGTACCAAGAGCATCTCCACCAAGTTTCACGCAATTATCTCGAGATACTATTTTTCTAAATTTCCTGAGCTAAAAACTCGAAAAGTTAAAATATTCGTAAAAAATCAACAAATCAGCGGATCCAAGTTTTTGATTCCATTTATCTTATTTTCCCAACATAATAGTCGAAACACATCTAAAGAATCGAACGAAATGCAACTTTTTGTAATCGCCCACCCGCTATGGCAAGGCACTATCGAGGCATGGAAAATCCCACAGCTAAGGCCGCTAGGCATGGGAAAATCCCACAGCCATGGATGTCGGCGTGGGCAAGTGATTGGAAAATGCACTCTCGGCGCAACCATATCGGAATTGCTTAAAATTTTGTAGAGACATCACTAGTTGTACCAAGAGCACCTCCACCAAGTTTCACACAATTATCTCGAGATACTATTTTTCTCAATTTCCCGAGCTAAAAAACCCGAAAACTTCAAATATTCGTAAAAAATCACCAAATCAGCGGAACCAAGTTTTTGATTCCTTCTAACATGTTTTCCCAACATAATAGTCGAAACACATCCAAAGAATCGATCGAATGCAACTTTTAGTAATCGCACACCCGCTATGCCAACGCACTGTTGAGGAATGGCAAATCCCTCAGCAAAGGCAGCCAGGCATGGGATAATCCAAAGGTCATGGATGTCGGCGTGGGTAAGTGTTTGGCAAACGCACTCACGGCGCAACCATCTCAGAATCGCTTCAAATTTTGTAGAGACATCACTAGTGGTACCAAGAGCATCTCCACCAAGTTTCACGCAATTAACTCAATATACTATTTTTCTCAATTTCCCGAGCTAAAAACTAGAAAAGTTAAAATATTCGTAAAAAATCAACAAATCAGCAGAACCAATTTTTTTATTCCTTTTATCTTATTTTCCCAACATAATAGTCGATACACATCCAACGAATCGATCGAAATGCAACTTTTAGTAATCACCCACCCGCCATGCCAAGGCACTGTCAAGGCATGAGAAAAACCCACAGCCAAGGCTGCTAGGCATGGGTAAATCCCACAGCCATGGATGCCAGGAGTGGGCAACTGCTTGGCAAACGAACTCCCAGCTTAACCATCTCAGAATCGCTTCAAATTTTGTTGGGACATCACTAGTGGTACCAAGAGCACCTCCACCAAGTTTCACGCAATTATCTCAAGATACTATTTTTCTCAATTTCTCGAGCTAAAAACCGAAAAGTTTAAATATTCGTAAAAAATCACCAAATCAGCGGAACCAAGTTATTAATTCCTTCTATCATGTTTTCCCAACATAATAGTCGAAACAGATCCAAAGAATCGATCGAAATGCAACTTTTAGTAATCGCCCACCCGCTATGCCAAGGCACTGTCGAGGCATGAAAAATCTCACAGCCAAGGCCGTTAGGCATGGGAAAATCCCATAGCCATGGATGTTGGCGTGGGAAAGTTCTTGGAAAACGCACTCCCGACGCAACCATATCGGAATCGCTTAAAATTTTGTAGAGACATCACTAGTTGTACCAAGAGCACCTCCACCAAGTTTCACGCATTTATCTCGAGATAATATTTTTCTCAATTTCCCGAGCTAAAAACCTGAAAACTTCAAATATTCGTAAAAAATAACCAAATTAGCGGAACCAAGTTTTTGATTCCTTCTAACATGTTTTCATAATATAATAGTGTAAACATATCCAAAGAATTGATCGAAATGCAACTTTTAGTAATCGCACACCCGCTATACCAAGGCACTGTCGAGGCATGGCAATTCCCACAACCAAGGCTGCCAGACATAGGATAATCCCATAGCCATGGATGTCGGAGTGGGCAAGTGTTTGGCAAACGCACTCCCGGCGCTACCATCTCAGAATCGCTTCAAATTTTGTAGAGACATCACTAGTTGTACCAAGACCACCTCCACCAAGTTTCACGCAATTATCTCGAGATACTATTTTTCTCAATTTTCCGAGCTAAAAACTAGAAAAGTTCAAATATTCGTAAACAATCAACAAAGCAGCGGAACCAAGTTTTTGATTACTTTTATCTTATTTTCCCAACATAATAGTCGATACACAAACAACGAATCGATCGAAATGCAACTTTTAGTAATCGCCCACCCGCCATGCAAGGGCACTGTCAAGGCATGAGAAAATCCCTCAGCCAAAGCTGCCAGGCATGGAAAAATCCCACAGCCATGGATGCTAGGCGTGGGCAAGTGTTTGGCAAACGCACTCCCGGTGCAACCATCTCAGAATCTCTTCAAATTTTGTTGGGACATCACTAGTTGTACCAAGAGCACCTCCACCAAGTTTCACGCAATTATCTCGAGACACTATTTTTCTCGATTTCCCGAGCTAAAAACTAGAAAAGTTCAAATATTCGTAAAAAATCAACAAATCAGCAAAACCAAGTTTTTTATTCTTTTATATTATTTTCCCCACATAATAGTCGATACACATCCAACGAATCCATCGAAATGCAAATTTTAGTAATCGCCCACCCGCAATGCCAAGGCACTGTCAAGGCATGGGAAAATCACACAGCCATGGATGCCAGGCGTGGTCAAGTGCATGGCAAACTAACTCCCGGCTCAACCATCTCAAAATCGCTTCAAATTTTGTTGGGGCATCACTAGTGGTACCAAGAGCACCTCCACCAAGTTACACGCAATTATATCAAGATACTATTTTTCTCAATTTCCCGAGCTAAAAACCGAAAAGTTCAAATATTCGTAAAAAATCACCAAATCAGGGAACCAAGTTATTGATTCCTTCAATCTTGTTTTCCCAACATAATAGTCGAAACACATCTAAAGAATCGATCGAAATATAACTTTTAGCTATCACCCACCCGCTATGCCAAGGCACTGTCGAGGCATGGGAAAATCCCACAACCAAGGCTGCCAGGAATGGGAAAATCCCACAGCCATGGATGTCGGCGTGGGCAAGTACTTGGAAAACGCACTTGTGTCGCAATCATCTCAGAATCACTTCAAATTTTGTAGAGACATCACTAGTGGTATCAAGAGCACCTCCACCAAGTTTCACGCAATTATCTCGAGATACGATTTTTCTCAATTTCCCGAGCTAAAAACTCGAAAAGTTCAAATATTCGTAAAAAATCACCAAATCAGCGCAACCAAATTTTTGATTCCTTCTATCTTGTTATCCCAACATAATAGTCGAAACATCTCCAAAGAATCGATCGAAATGCAACTTTTAGTAATCGCCCACCCGCTATGCCAAGGCACTGTCGAGGCATGGCAAATCCCACAGCCAAGGCTGCCAGGCATGGGATAAACCCACAGCCATGGATGTCTGCGTGGGCAAGTGTTTGGTAAACGCGCTCCCGGTGCAACCATCTCAGAATCGCTTCTAATTTTGTAGAGACATCACTAGTTGTACCAAGAGCACCTCCACCAAGTTTTACGCAATTATGTCGAGATATTATTTTTCTCAATTTCCCGAGCTAAAAACTAGAAAAGTTCAAATATTCGTAAAAAATCAACAAATCAGCAGAACCAAGTTTTTGATTCCTTTTATCTTATTTTCCCAACATAATAGTCGATACACATCCAACGAATCGATCGAAATGTAACTTTTAGTAATCGCCCACCCGCCATGCCAAGGCATTGTCAAGGCATGGGAAATTCCCACAGCCAAGGCTGCCAGGCATGGGAAAATCCCAAAACCATGGATGCAAGGCGTGGGCAACTGCTTGGCAAACCAACTCACGGCTCAACCATCTCAGAATCGCTTCAAATTTTGTTGGGACGTCACTAGTGGTACCAAGAGCACCTCCACCAAGTTTCACGCAATTATCTCAAGATACTATTTTTCTCAATTTCCCTAGCTAAAAACCGAAAAGTTCAAATATTCGTAAAAAATCACCAAATCAGCGGAACCAAGTTATTGATTCCTTCTATCTTGTTTTCCCAACATAATAGTCGAAACACATCTAAAGAATCGATCGAAATATAAATTTTAGTTATCACCCACCCGCTATGCCAAGGCACTGTCGAGGCATGGGAAAATCGCACAACCAAGGCCGCCAGGAATGGGAAAATCCCACAGCCATGAATGTTGGCGTGGGCAAGTGCTTGGCAAACGCACTTCTGTCGCAATCATCTCAGAATCACTTCAAATTTTGTAGAGACATCACTAGTGGTACCAATAGCATCTCCACCAAGTTTCACGCAATTATCTCGAGATACGATTTTTCTCAATTTCCCGAGCTAAAAACTCGAAAAAGTTCAAATATTCGTAAAAAATCACCAATTCAGCGGAACCAAGTTTTTGATTCCTTCTATCTTGTTATCCCAACATAATTGTCGAAACATCTCCAAAGAATCGATCGAAATGCAACTTTTAGTAATCGCCCACCCGCTATGCCAGGGCACTGTCGAGGAATGGAAAATCCCACAGCCAAGGCTGCTAGGCATGGGAAAATCCCACAACCATGGATGTCGACGTGGGCAAGTGATTGGAAAATGTACTGTCGGCTCAACCATATCGGAATCACTTAAAATTTTGTAGGGACATCACTAGTTGTACCAAGAGCACCTCCACCAAGTTTCACGCAATTATCTCGAGATACTATTTTTCTCAATTTCCCGAGCTAAAAACCGAAAAGTTCAAATATTCGTAAAAAATCACCAAATCAGCGGAAACAAGTTATTGATTCCTTCTATTTTATTTTCGCAACATAATACTCGAAACACATCTAAAGAATCTATCAAAATATAACTTTTAGTTATCACCCACCCGCTACGCCAAGGCACTGTCGAGGCATGGGAAAATCCCACAACCAAGGCCGCTAGGCATGGGAAAATCCCACAGCCATGGATGTTGGCGCGGGCAAGTGCTTGGCAAACGCACTTCTGTCGCAACAATCTCAGAATCACTTCAAATTTTGTAGAGACATCACTAGTGGTACCAAGAGCATCTCCACCAAGTTTCACGCAATTATCTCGAGATACTATTTTTCTAAATTTCCTGAGCTAAAAACTCGAAAAGTTAAAATATTCGTAAAAAATCAACAAATCAGCGGATCCAAGTTTTTGATTCCATTTATCTTATTTTCCCAACATAATAGTCGAAACACATCTAAAGAATCGAACGAAATGCAACTTTTTGTAATCGCCCACCCGCTATGGCAAGGCACTATCGAGGCATGGAAAATCCCACAGCTAAGGCCGCTAGGCATGGGAAAATCCCACAGCCATGGATGTCGGCGTGGGCAAGTGATTGGAAAATGCACTCTCGGCGCAACCATATCAGAATTGCTTAAAATTTTGTAGAGACATCACTAGTTGTACCAAGAGCACCTCCACCAAGTTTCACACAATTATCTCGAGATACTATTTTTCTCAATTTCCCGAGCTAAAAAACCCGAAAACTTCAAATATTCGTAAAAAATCACCAAATCAGCGGAACCAAGTTTTTGATTCCTTCTAACATGTTTTCCCAACATAATAGTCGAAACACATCCAAAGAATCGATCGAATGCAACTTTTAGTAATCGCACACCCGCTATGCCAACGCACTGTTGAGGAATGGCAAATCCCTCAGCAAAGGCAGCCAGGCATGGGATAATCCAAAGGTCATGGATGTCGGCGCGGGTAAGTGTTTGGCAAACGCACTCACGGCGCAACCATCTCAGAATCGCTTCAAATTTTGTAGAGACATCACTAGTGGTACCAAGAGCATCTCCACCAAGTTTCACGCAATTAACTCAATATACTATTTTTCTCAATTTCCCGAGCTAAAAACTAGAAAAGTTAAAATATTCGTAAAAAATCAACAAATCAGCAGAACCAATTTTTTTATTCCTTTTATCTTATTTTCCCAACATAATAGTCGATACACATCCAACGAATCGATCGAAATGCAACTTTTAGTAATCACCCACCCGCCATGCCAAGGCACTGTCAAGGCATGAGAAAATCCCACAGCCAAGGCTGCCAGGCATGGGTAAATCCCACAGCCATGGATGCCAGGCGTGGGCAACTGCTTGGCAAACGAACTCCCAGCTTAACCATCTCAGAATCGCTTCAAATTTTGTTGGGACATCACTAGTGGTACCAAGAGCACCTCCACCAAGTTTCACGCAATTATCTCAAGATACTATTTTTCTCAATTTCCCGAGCTAAAAACCGAAAAGTTTAAATATTCGTAAAAAATCACCAAATCAGCGGAACCAAGTTATTAATTCCTTCTATCATGTTTTCCCAACATAATAGTCGAAACAGATCCAAAGAATCGATCGAAATGCAACTTTTAGTAATCGCCCACCCGCTATGCCAAGGCACTGTCGAGGCATGAAAAATCTCACAGCCAAGGCCGTTAGGCATGGGAAATAGCCATGGATGTTGGCGTGGGAAAGTTCTTGGAAAACGCACTCCCGACGCAACCATATCGGAATCGCTTAAAATTTTGTAGAGACATCACTAGTTGTACCAAGAGCACCTCCACCAAGTTTCACGCATTTATCTCGAGATAATATTTTTCTCAATTTCCCGAGCTAAAAACCTGAAAACTTCAAATATTCGTAAAAAATAACCAAATTAGCGGAACCAAGTTTTTGATTCCTTCTAACATGTTTGCATAATATAATAGTGTAAACATATCCAAAGAATTGATCGAAATGCAACTTTTAGTAATCGCACACCCGCTATACCAAGGCACTGTCGAGGCATGGCAATTCCCACAGCCAAGGCTGCCAGACATGGGATAATCCCATAGCCATGGATGTCGGAGTGGGCAAGACTTTGGCAAACGCACTCCCGGCGCAACCATCTCAGAATCGCTTCAAATTTTGTAGAGACATCACTAGTTGTACCAAGACCACCTCCACCAAGTTTCACGCAATTATCTCGAGATACTATTTTTCTCAATTTTCCGAGCTAAAAACTAGAAAAGTTCAAATATTCGTAAACAATCAACAAAGCAGCGGAACCAAGTTTTTGATTACTTTTATCTTATTTTCCCAACATAATAGTCGATACACATCCAGCGAATCGATCGAAATGCAACTTTTAGTAATCGCCCACCCGCCATGCAAGGGCACTGTCAAGGCATGAGAAAATCCCTCAGCCAAAGCTGCCAGGCATGGAAAAATCCCACAGCCATGGATGCTAGGCGTGGGCAAGTGCTTGGCAAACGAACTCCCGGCTCAACCATCTCAGAATCACTTCAAATTTTGTTGGGACATCACTAGTGGTACCAAGACCACCTCCACCAAGTTTCACGCAATTATCTCAAGATACTATTTTTCTCAATTTTCCAAGCTAAAAACCGAAAAGTTCAAATATTCGTAAAAAAATACCAAATCAGCGGAACCAAGTTATTGATTCCTTCTATCATGTTTTCCCAACATAACTGTCGAAACAAATCTAAAAAACGATCGAAATACAACTTTTAGTTATCACCCACCCGCTATGCCAAGGCACTGTCGAGGCATGGGAAAATCCCACAACCAAGGCCAGGTATGGGAAAATCCCACAACCATGGATGTCGGCGTGGGCAAGTGCTTGGCAAACGCACTTCCGTCGCAACCATCTCAGAATCACTTCAAATTTTGTAGAGACATCACTAGTGGTACCAAGAGCACCTCCACCAAGTTTCACGCAATTATCTCGAGATACTATTTTTTTCTATTTCCCGAGCTAAAAACTTGAAAAGTTCAAATATTCGTAAAAAATCACCAAATCAGCGGAACCAAGTTTTTGATTCATTTTATCTTGTTAGCCCAACATAATAGTCGAAAAAGATCCAAAGAATCGATCGAAATGCAACTTTTAGTAATCGCCCACCCACTATGCCAAGGCACTGTCGAGGCTTGGAAAATCCCACAGCCAAGGCTGTCTGACCCTAAAATCCGACCTAAGGCGATTACGTTTTGAAAACGTGAATGATTTGTAAAGAGTCGCCACTAGTTAATTAAGGCTAACTAAAATCCCTAATTACCTAAACGAATAACAGATTAAACACTTAGGTATAAAATCGGTCTACGATAAAAAAATTCGAGATCGCGGGTTCTGTTACGAATTAAAAATAAAAAATAAAAAATTATTACGCCCTTTCGGTAATCAATTTACAAATTGCCATTTATCTAATGCACATACAAATTCCTATATTAAGTAATTAATCACTGTTAATCAACATTAATAAACATAGTTATGATTTTTTAACGAAGTGTAATTTAGATGCACTGAATTATCAAAAATACTCTAATTAAACCTAAGCTCATGTACTGTATGTATAACTTACCTCACACATTATATATTAATATATAATATAATAATACATATAATATTAAATACTACATATCACACATATTAATATTATATATTATATACTATATATTACATCGAAAGTTACCTGTGTTACCCAAGGGAGGTCACGGTGATAGAGACAGCAGCACAGGGCTGACCAGACGGAGGATTGACGGAGATGAAGCAGCCGGAGTAGCAGCGACGAACCGTGTCGGTGATGGGCGAAGTGGCATTGGGTGGCTGGCTAGGTGGTCGGAGCATGGAGTACGAAGGTGGGTCGAAGCCTAGGTGCCGACCCTTCGGAACGGCTGCAAAGTGCGAGACGCTCAACACTGGAGAAGGCTAGGCGATTGATTGTGGCTTCGTACTGGACATCGGTGCGGTGACAGATGATGTCGTGAAGGAGATCAGCGAGAGTGGAATTGGAATGGATGGGGTCGACGATCGCTATGGCTGGACTTGGAACTTGGATTGTGGTATCGTTGATGGAGGATGCGACAGTCACGGTGAGAAAGAAGTTCAGCGAGACAAATCGAAGTCGGAAGGCCGAGGTAATCGCTGGTGCTGGGTCAGGATGCGGTGTCTAGAGCAGTTGATCGGAAGCTGATGGAGAGGAAGTATGGCCCGTGAATAGCGAGACGTTGTGGATGGTGATGAAGATCATGAGGTTGCAGTCACGTACATGTATATTAATATAATACTAGTTTAAAGATTGATCGTTCGGTAGAGGATCAATATATATGTAGACCTACAACCTTGGACTGTAAAGCAATGCAAAAGCAAATCCAATATTGTTGGATCACGGGCGAAGCTCCGTTACGTCCTTGACGGAAGGCTTGGACTCCTGGGCTCCGCGTAATCCTGCAAAAGGGGATGACCTGGGTGGTGACCCAGAATCCCTCTCCGATGCTTAAATGAGTACGGTGATCAATGGGTGGTAAGCAAAGTATATGTTCGTATTAGAGTAGTTGGTTTTCTGAGGTAACCTCCTCCTTTATATAGAAGGAGGAGTTACTCAGTTACCTGTTACTGCGCTTGGCAGTTATACCCACGATTCCGTGTATCTCGCCATGATTCCGTATATCTCGGCTGGGATTCCATACTTCTCGCCCCACGCTCCGCGTATCTTACCCGTACCTCCGCGTATCTCGGGCACGCCCTGCGTATCTCGGGGGAGATTATCCATATTAACCGTCTTCCCACTACTCTCATCTAGTAGGTGGGTTTCTCGGTCTTATCCTCTGATTACAAGTCTCGACTCCTGTCGGGGACTCCAGAGTTGTCTCATTCTAGATCACCACCCAGGACCTTCAGTCTCTACGGGACAGGTCCAGCCTCTGCGGGGCTTTATTATCGGGGCCTTTACTAAGGCATATCGGGGCCTACTCAGAGGCTTCTTATCGGGAGCGTTCAGCTCATTCATCGGGACCGCTAAAGTCGGGACCCTTCGTGCTGGGCCTCTGGGCCTTCAAGGCTTTTCACGAGGCCCACTGGACCTACTCGCCGTCCAGTGGCTGTTTAACGGGGCTAACGATTACATCGGAACCCATCATTTGCCCCCAAGACATGGGGGACTTTTAGTTCGTCATGTCTTCCAGTCCAGATCTTTTGACCTCTCTTGTCGAAGGTTTTCGCTTTCATGCCCTCCGATACCACCGTTGTGGGCCTTTGTCTCCCGATACCACCGTCGGGGATTTTTACCTTCACATTCCTTGATGCCTCTTTGCTGAAGGCTTTTATTTCCACACCCTCTGATACCACTGTCGGAGGTTTTTGCCTTGCATGTGATCGTTACATATCAGAGTCTCTTTCTTATGATTGCCTTGGGCCCACCAGGCCCCATGGGCAGTTGCCAAATCCGAGGAGACTCCTCGGTTACTGTAGCATTAAATGCCTAGGGATAAAGAAACGACGCTCACATCAGCGTGACTGTCGTTTTCTGAAAAAGGCACTCATTACGTCAGCATCGTCTTTTCTGTACTGTCCCTCAGTCTTCGACGGTCGAGATTGAATTGTTTCGTCTTCAACGGTCCAGATTAAGTCCGTCCAATCTGTTATTTTGCTTATAAAAGCTAAGACCTGTGCAATATTCTTCTTCACCGTCTCCATTTTCGGAAGTGCCTCCGTTTTTGGACCTGAAGTTTTCTTCTCCCCATGTCTTTTGCTCCTCAAGTGATTCAAGACTTTACCATGTCTGGTAAGGTTTCCTTCTCCATCATTTGCTTGCCTCTTTACTTAGCTTGATTGTATTTTTCCGGGTGAGCTTAACATTCCTTTCAATGGCTAATTTCAGATGGTAGATCTGGTTTCGAGGGAAGGAAGCCTTTCAACTTCGACTATGTTCTGAACGAGATTTTCAGCACTGCTTATGATGCAGCTCTCCGGGAAGGGTATATCATTTCCACCAAAGAGGCCGATGCTCAAGGCCGGAAATGCATACCACAAGTTCAGAGTGAAGAGGAGTTACTTCTTCATCGGAAACTCCTCGATCCCATGATTCTAATAGTCATTCCTCCATCGGCTGTCCCTGTGGAGCCTTCTGCCACCAACTCCGTGGACCCAACTCCTGCTGATACCGCCAATAAGGACCAAGCTTGATACCTACATCTTTTAGTCCTTGTTGTTTTTCTCCTTTGTTTCTTGTAAGGAACTCCTTTGGCCTTCGAGCCTTTATCTAAGGAACTTCTTTTATCTGTTTTGGCACCGATACTTGTTTGCACTTTCGCTAAAGCGGCTTTTAAACTCGTTACTCAGAACGTTCCGATCCAGTCAGGACTTTACCACTTAAGGCTTCTCGTCCAATCAGGACTTCACCACTTAAGGTTTCTCGTCCAAAATCGGGACTTCACCACTTAAGGTTTCTCGTCCAAAATCGGGACTTCACCACTTAAGGTTTCTCGTCCAAAATCGGGACTTCGCCACTTAAGGCTTCTCATCCGCGCCTTTCAAGGCCATTTTCATACCCTTTAGGGCTTTCATTGCGTCTTTACTGGACGGCTTAGTCGTACCCGTTAAGGCTTTTTGTCGCATCATATAGACGTCTTACACGGACCTGTTAAGGCTTTTTCACACCCGTTAAGGCTTTTGGCCGCATCATATAGACGACTTACGCGGACCCATCAGGGTCTTTTCATACCTAGGCTTTTGGTTGCATCATATAGACGACTTACGTGTACCCCGTAGGGCTTTTGTCCGTACCTGTTAAGGCTTTTGGCCGCGCCATATAGACGACTTACGCATCCCCCGCGGGGCTTTCATCGTACCTCGGAAGGCTTTTGTCGCGTCACTCAGGACGTCTTACTAACAGTTAGAATAAATTTGAAGGCAATTTGATCGGAAGGCAATTTATTTTATTCATAAATAACTCAAAATAGGCTTACATCGGATCTTATTGATAGACAATTTGCGCTCTTCACGGCGGCTTAATATCAAACATGATACTTCTTCAAGTGTTCGCTACTGAAGGAATGCTTCAATATCTTGCCTTCAAGATCCTCCAACTTGTATGCATTGGGCACTGGCATCCCTACGATCTTGTAAGGTCCTTCCCATTTTGGTGACAGCTTGTTGATCTGGTCTTGATGAACAAACTCATTCCTCCGCCAGACAAGTTCTCCCACGAAGAATTGTCGGGACCTGACACGCCGATTATAATATCGGGCTGTTGCCAGACGCATTCGAGCCTGGACTTCATCAGCCTTCCACCTCTTCTCCTCGAGTAGGTCTAAGTCCAGACGTCTCATTTCCTCATTTGTCAGAGGCTCGTAATATTTCGCGCGGTGGGACGCCACCGCTATCTCCACGGGAGCGACTGCCTCCGTGCCATAAACCAGGCCAAACGGAGTTTCTCCTGTTGATTGCTTGGGTGTTGTTCTCACAGCCCATAGCACATTCTCGAGCTCATCCAGCCAATGGCCCTGCAAGGCATAGACTCTCTTCTTCAAGCCATCCATCACGATCTTGTTGGCTGACTCTACCTGGCCGTTGGTCTGAGCGTGGCGGACTGAAGCGGTCCGATGCTCAATGTTTAGTTCTTCCAGGTACTCCTTCAACTGAGCTCCATTGAACGGAGGGCCATTGTCGCTGATCAACACTCGCGGGACCCCGTACCGGGATATGATCTGAGTCTGAAGGAACTTGAGGATCTGCTGCCCTGTCGTTCTAGCCAATGCTTTGGCCTCTATCCATTTTGAGAAGTAGTCAATAGCCACGAGTAAGTACTTGCACTGACCTCTCGCTTGGGGAAGTGGTCCCACCAAGTCAATTCCCCATTGCGCGAAGGGCCATGCACTCTTGATGGGCATCAGGACCGCGGCGGGAGCCACGATATTAGGGGCGTACCTCTGGCATGCATCACAGGATCGGACCATCGCGGTCGCTTCTTTGTTCATCGAGGGCCAGTAGTAGCCTAAGTTCAATGCTTTCCTCACTAGAGATCGGGCTCCTTCATGACAGGCCGCGAATCCTTCGTGTAGTTCCCTTAGGATTCGATTCGTGTCAGGTTCCGCTACGCATTTTAAGAAAGGTTTTACGTACCCTTTTTTGTATAACTGGTTGTCCACCATCGCGTAGTTGTCTGCAATCCGACGCAATCTGACGGCTGCTACTTTGTCATCGGGGAGTACCCCCGTAGTCAGGTACGTGACCATCAGAGTCATCCAAGTAGGCTTCTCCTCTTCTTCCGATCCTGTCTCAATAGCACAGACCTCCACCGGGTCAATGTTTGAGATAATTACCTTCTCTAGGAAATGCACCTTCCGATTCTCCTCGGGGCCACTCCCAGAGCGAACTTGCTCAAGGCATCTGCTTCCGCGTTTTCTTCCCTTGGGATCGCCTCGATATCAAAACTTTTGAAGCTTCCCTTCAATGTCTGCACCTCGTGCAAATATTTCTTCATCGTTGGGCTTTTAGCCTCATAGTTCCCCTAGACTTGATTTACAACCAAGCTAGCATCACACTTCACTTTTAAATGGTCGACCCCCGTGCCCTTGGCAATCTTGAGGCCTGTGATGAGAGCCTCATACTCTGCTTCGTTGTTGGTGGCTTTGAATGTCAACGCCAGGGCATATCGTAAAGGCTCGCCTCCGCCGGGCGGTATCAATACGAATCCTGCCCCCGAGCCTTCTACGCTCGATGAACCATCAGTGTACATCTCCCAGGTATTCTCCTCATTTGGCTGTTCTGGCTGTTGTTCTATTGTCGGGACTTCTTCCATGGTTGCCCCCTCTGCGGGACCCGTTGCTTCCAGATCGGGTGCCGTAGACTCAGCTATAAAATCTGCCAATGCCTGGCCCTTAATAGCGGTTCTCGGAGCGAAATGAATGCGGAACTCCGTCAGCTCGATGACCCATTTCACCAATCTCCCCGACGCCTCCGGTCGGTTCAAAAAGTGTTTCAAGGGCTGATTAGTTAATACCGTGACTTCATGGGCATGGAAGTAAGGTCGTAGCTTTCGAGCGGCAATTATCAACGCGAAGAGATACTTCTCAATAGCGGGATAGTTTATTTCAGACTTGGCAAACGCCTTGCTTACATAATAAATAGACACTTGGTTGCCCTTGACAATCTTAATCAAAACAGAACTAACAGCCATATCAGAAACAGCCAAATAGAGATAAAGCGGCTCGCCTGGAACTGGTTTTGCCAACGGCGGAAGGGTACGGAGGTGCTGCTTGAGTGCCTGGAACGCTTCCTCGCACTTGTCGGTCCATTCGAACTTCTTGTTGGCCCTCAGTACATCAAAAAATGGCATAGCTCGATAACTCGCCTTGGATAGGAAGCGATTCATCGCGGCCAACCGGCCATTCAGCACCTGGACCTCCCGATGAGTCCTCGGGGACAGCATCTCTTCGATTGCTCGCAGCTTCTCAGGGTTCACCTCGATTCCTCTCTGGCTCACCATGAACCCTAGGAATTTCCCCGAGTTCACCCCGAAAGCACATTTGTCGGGGTTCAACCGAACCTGATGGAACTTCATCCGCTCAAATGCCGCCGTCAAGTTCTGAACATGGTCTCCTGCCTGTCGGGATTTCACCAGCATGTCGTCCACATACGCCGCCATGGTTTTCCCCAGCATGTCCCCGAACAACTTGTTCACCATCCGCTGGTAAGTCGTTCCGGCATTGATCAATCCGAAGGGCATCACGTCGTAGTGGTAGACATCGCTATCAGCGTAAAAGGCCGTATGGGGGGCATCCTCCTTCGCCATCTTGATATGGTTGTACCCGGAATACGCATCCATGAAGCTCAGCAGCTCATGCCCCGATGTAGCGTCCACCAGCTGGTCAATCCTCGGGAGCGGGTAGCAGTCCTTCGGGCAGGCCTTGTTCAAGTCGCGGAAATCGACACACATCCGCCACTTCCCGTTACTCTTTCGCACCAGGACTGGGTTAGCCACCCAAGTCTGGAATCGGAGTTCTTTGATGAATCCAGCATCGAGCAGTCTGCCCACCTCTTGCTGGATCGCGATCCTCTTGTCCGCGCCCATCAGACGCCTTCTCTGCGCGATAGGCTTGATCGCAGGGTCTATCTTCAGCTCGTGCACTATCACGTCGGGGCTTATTCCTGGCATATCACTCGGGGACCAGGCAAACAGCTCCTTAAACTCCTTCAAGAGCTCGATCAACTCTCGGGCTCTTTCCTCCGATAAAGCAGAGCCGATTTTCACCTTCCTCTGAGGCCCATCGATCTCTACTTCCTTCAAATCCTCCATGGGGGCGGGACGCCCATACTCCTCTCGAGGATCAGTATCCGTCTGAAGGACAGTCATGGTCTCCCTCCTTCTTCGTCGGGTGGCGTTAACGTAGCATTTTCGCGATGCCACCTGGTCACCTTTGACCTCTCCGACTCCGTTATCAGTTGGGAACTTCATCTTCTGGTGGACCGTCGAGGCGACTGCCATAAGAGGGTTGATAGTGGTCCTCCCGATGATTGCGTTGTATGCCCCCGCAGACTCCACTACGACGAAATCCACGTTTCGTTTCTCCATCTTCCAGCCACTACCAAACTCTACTGGTAAGGTAATCATTCCCAACGGGTAGGAAGTGGAGCCGGAGAATCCCACCATCGGGAAGTCCACCTGTGTCAGGTCTTTCTTCGTCTTTCCCATGGCCTCCAAAGCGTCCATGAAGAGAATATCGGAGGAGCTCCCTCCGTCTATCAGGATCCACTTCATCTCGAATCCATCCACATCCAGGGTCACGACTAAGGCGTCGTCGTGAGGGCTCTCCACGCCAACTAGATCCTCCGCTGAAAAAGAGATCACCATTTCCTCCTTCAGGGTCCACGACCGGGACCTTTTTCCTAACACCACCGCGGCAGATATGCGCGAAGCATAGTTCTCTCTGGAAGCGGAGGTATCACCTCCCGCTGCCATTCCTCCGTGGATGACGTTGATAGTCCCCCGCCTCTCCTTGCGGGCACCTGATCCCGAAGCCTCATGCTCGACCTTCTTCTTCTTCGGGGATCGGTCGCGGGACTTGGAACGGGAACGAGACCGACTTCCGGAACGGGATCGGCACCGTCCCTTCCCGACGAACTCTTTCAGCTTTCCCTTCTGGATCAGCTTTTCAATCTCCTTCTTCAGCTCCCGACAGTTCTCAGTGTCGTGACCATTGGCTCGATGGTAGCGACAGTAACGGTCAGGACGGCCTCCTAGGAATTCGCCTTCTTTCCTCGGGGGGTAATGAGCTAGACCTTGCCGATCCATCACACCTAGCACGGAGGTCATCGAGCTGTTGATGGGGACACTTCGACCTTCGCGGTTATCCTTCTTCGGAGGACGCCTATCCTCCCTTTTCTCGGGACGACCACGGTTCCTACTTCCCTCCGTCTTGTCGCTCCCCTTGCGATCATCCGACAGCTTGGACGATGGCTTTCCTCTTCCCGACCTCGGGGGATCGAGCTCTCCAGCAGCAATCTTCGACTCCTGGACGTCGATTTGCTGTTTCACCCTCGCCTGCAGGGCCTCCATACTCCATACAGCCTTCGCGGCCACACTGTGCATCAGGTCGTAGCCATACGGAGCACTCAGGTTCCGTAGGAAAGTACGAATCATCTCTCCCTCCGAGATTTCTTCGTCAATCTCCGCAGCACTAGCAGTGAACCGTTGGTAATAGTATGCCAACGATTCATCGGGCCTCTACACCACCTGGGTTAAAGTCCTCACACTCTTCAGAAGACGTCTTCGACCCTGATACTGCTTGATAAAGCGGTCATGCATATCGGCCCAGCAGGTGATGCTTCCTGGCGGTAAGCTGAAGAACCAAGTCATGGCCCTTTCTCCCAGGATTATCGGGAACAGCGAGCACACGAGATCGTCGTTTGAAGTCCTACCCATACAGGCCTGGACATGTCTCTGCACATGGCGGAATGGGTCTCCTTCACCATCGTATTCCTTGATTGTCGGGATGGCTATCCCGGGCGGGGCAACGGTGTCGATCAGTCGCGGTACGAAAGGATGGCTGGACCGATCCCTCAGTTCCGAGGTCATCTGCTTCTGGTCACCCATGCAGATGCTAACGATCTTCACCACCTGATCAGCGGTGATGGGGCCATTCAGGGGGATGGTCCTGTTCTGCACTGGTCCTGGGCCGTCGACCACGAACTTCTCCGAATGCACAGGTTCTTTACCCTTGCTCCTGGGCGGAACTTCCTGCACCTCTTGTTCTTCTGGGACCACCCTCGGAGGGGGTGGTGGTAACTCCTCCCGCGGAGGTAACTCCTCCGCTCTCCTGACAACCTCTCTCTTATCCAGCAAGGCCTCCATGGCAGCCAAGAACATGGGCATAGCCTCCGCTACTGCCTTGGCCAACTCCGAGTTCGAAGACGACCCTTCTTCCCTTCGCGGGACTCCTTCTCTTCCATGGCCCACCGGGTTTAGGGGAGCCTCATCTTCCTCCCTACGCGGGACATCCTGCCTGTTCGTCTCAGCGTCTCGGACTGAGACCTCATAGCCATCACCTTGCCCCCCTGTCTGGGAAAGAGCAGGGTTCTCACCTTGTTCAGCAACACGTTCCGGCAATGGGGAGTTCACAGTTCCTGCGGGACGAGAACTGCCAGCCTGAACTTGTTTTCTCTTGCCACCACCGGCTATTGATCTGGTAGAAGCTATCTTGACTTTTTGTAAGCTTCCCACAGACGGCGCCAATGTTGGATCACGGGCGAAGCTCCGTTACGTCCTTGACGGAAGGCTTGGACTCCTGGGCTCCGCGTAATCCTTCAAAAGGGGATGACCTGGGTGGTGACCTAGAATCCCTCTCCGATGCTTAAATGAGTACGGTGATCAATGGGTGGTAAGCAAAGTATATGTTCGTATTAGAGTAGTTGGTTTTCTGAGGTAACCTCCTCCTTTATATAGAAGGAGGAGTTACTCAGTTACCTGTTACTGCGCTTGGCAGTTATACCCACGATTCCGTGTATCTCGCCATGATTCCGTATATCTCGGCTGGGATTCCATACTTCTCGCCCCACGCTCCGCGTATCTTACCCGTACCTCCGCGTATCTCGGGCACGCCCTGCGTATCTCGGGGGAGATTATCCATATTAACCGTCTTCCCACTACTCTCATCTAGTAGGTGGGTTTCTCGGTCTTATCCTCTGATTACAAGTCTCGACTCTTGTCGGGGACTCAAGAGTTGTCTCATTCTAGATCACCACCCAGGACCTTCAGTCTCTACGGGACAGGTCCAGCCTTTGTGGGGCTTTATTATCGGGGCCTTTACTAAGGCATATCGGGGCCTACTCAGAGGCTTCTTATCGGGAGCGTTCAGCTCATTCATCGGGACCGCTAAAGTCGGGACCCTTCGTGCTGGGCCTCTGGGCCTTCAAGGCTTTTCACGAGGCCCACTGGACCTACTCGCCGTCCAGTGGCTGTTTAACGGGGCTAACGATTACATCGGAACCCATAAAAAATAATAATATAAGAACTAAAAGAACAAGCACGGATTCGTAATGTATTTTGATACTCCCCATTTACAACGTAACAATGCTAGCTATTTATAATACCTATCACTAGTCTAATCTAATCAGTAGATAATACTGATTTATTCTCCTAATATACTCTAAATATTTTAAATACTTAATACAAATATTTAGAAAATATACACTGCAATAAATATATAAACTATCCTAATTTTTCACTGAAGCATTCTTGGAAGCTCCTCGACTTGCCATATTTATACATTTCCTCATTTAGCACGCCACATGTCACGCGTGTCGCGCGTGGTCCAAAATTAGGTGTTTACAAAGGCCGCCAGGCATGGGAAAATCCCACAGCAATGGATGTCGACGTGGGCAAGTTCTTGGAAAACGCACTCCCGGCGCAACCATATCGGAATCGCTTAAAATTTTGTAGAGACATCACTAGTTGTACCATGAGCACCTCCACAAAGTTTCACGCAATTATCTCGAGATACTATTTTTCTCAATTTCCCGAGCTAAAAACCCGAAAACTTCAAATATTCGTAAAAAATAACCAAATTAGCGGAACCAAGTTTTTGATTCCTTCTAACATGTTTTCCCAACATAATAGTGGAAACACATCCGAAGAATCGATCGAAATGCAATTTTTAGTAATCGCACACCCGCTATGCCAAGGCACTGTCGAGGCATGGCAAATCCCACAACCAAGGCTGCCAGGCATGGGATAATCCCATAGCCATGGATGTCGGAGTGGGCAAGTGTTGGGCAAACGCACTCCCGGCGCAACAATCTCAGAATCGCTTCAAATTTTGTAGAGACATCACTAATTGTACCAAGACCACCTCCACCAAGTTTCACGCAATTATCTCGAGATACTATTTTTCTCAATTTTCCGAGCTAAAAACTAGAAAAGTTCAAATATTCGTAAAAAATCAACAAAGCAGCGGAACCAAGTTTTTGATTACTTTTATCTTATTTTCCCAACATAATAGTCGATACACATCCAACGAATCGATCGAAATAAAACTTTTAGTAATCGCACACCCGCTATGCTAAGGCACTGTCGAGGCATGGCAAATCCCACAGCCAAGGCTGCCAGGCATGGGATAATCCCATAGCCATGGATGTCGGAGTGGGCAAGTGTTTGGCAAACGCACTCCCGGCGCAACCATCTCAGAATCGCTTCAAATTTTGTAGAGACATCACTAGTTGTACCAAGACTACCTCCACCAAGTTATACGCAATTATCTCGAGATACTATTTTTCTCAATTTTCCGAGCTAAAAATTAGAAAAGTTCAAATATTCGTAAAAAATCAACAAAGCAGCGGAACCAAGTTTTTGATTACTTTTATCTTATTTTCCCAACATAATAGTCGATACACATCCAACGAATCGATCGAAATGCAACTTTTAGTAATCGCCCACCCGCCATGCAAGGGCACTGTCAAGGCATGGGAAAATCCCACAGCCAAAGCTGCCAAGCATGGGAAAATCCCACAGCCATGGATGCTAGGCGTGGGCAAGTGCTTGGCGAACGAACTCCCGGCTCAACCATCTCAGAATCACTTCAAATTCTGTTGGGACATCACTAGTGGTACCAAGACCACCTCCACCAAGTTTCACGCAATTATCTCAAGATACTATTTTTCTCAATTTCCCGAGCTAAAATCCGGAAAGTTCAAATATTCGTAAAAAAATACCAAATCAGCGGAACCAAGTTATTGATTCCTTCTATCATGTTTTCCCAACATAACGGTCGAAACACATCTAAAGAATCGATCGAAATACAACTTTTAGTTATCACCCACCCGCTATGCCAAGGCACTGTCGAGGCATGGGAAAATCCCACAACCAAGGCCGCCAGGCATGGGAAAATCCCACAACCATGGATGTCGACGTGGGCAAGTGCTTGGCAAAAGCACTTCCGTCGCAACCATCTCAGAATCACTTCAAATTTTGTAGAGACATCACTAGTGGTACCAAGAGCACCTCCACCAAGTTTCACGCAATTATCTCGAGATACTATTTTTTTCTATTTCCCGAGCTAAAAACTCGAAAAGTTCAAATATTCGTAAAAAATCACCAAATCAGCGGAACCAAGTTTTTGATTCATTTTATCTTGTTATCCCAACATAATAGTCGAAACAGATCCAAAGAATCGATCGAAATGCAACTTTTAGTAATCGCCCACCCGCTATGCCAAGGCACTGTCGAGGCATGGAAAATCCCACAGCCAAGGTCGCTAGGCATGGGAAAATCCCACAGCCATGGATGTCGGCGTGGGCAAGTGCTTGGAAAACGCACTCCCTGCGCAACCATATCGGAATCGCTTAACATTTTGTAGAGACATCACTAGTTGTAACAAGAGCACCTCCACCAAATTTCACGCAATTATCTCGAGATACTATTTTTCTCAATTTCCCGAGCTAAAAACCCGAAAACTTCAAATATTCGTAAAAAATAACCAAATTAGCAGAACCAAGTTTTTGATTCCTTCTAACATGTTTTCCCAACATAATAGTGGAAACACATCCAAAGAATCGATAGAAATGCAACTTTTAGTAATCGCACACCCTCTATGCCAAGGCACTGTCGAGGCATGGCAAATCCCACAGCCAAGGCTGCCAGGCATGGGATAATCCGACAGCCATGGATGTCGACGTGGGCAAGTGTTTGGCAAACGCACTCCCGGCGCAACAATCTCAGAATCGCTTCAAATTTGGTAGAGACATCACTAGTTGTACCAAGAGCATCTCCACCAAGTTTCACGCAATTATCTCGAGATACTATTTTTCTCAATTTCCCGAGCTAAAAACTAGAAAAGTTCAAATATTCGTAAAAAATCAACAAAGCAGCGGAACCAAGTTTTTGATTCCTTTTATCTTATTTTCCCAACATAATAGTCGATACACATCCAACGAATCGATCGAAATAAAACTTTTAGTAATCGCACACCCGCTATGCTAAGGCACTGTCGAGGCATGGCAAATCCTACAGCCAAGGCTGCCAGGCATGGGATAATCCCATAACCATGGATGTCGGAGTGGGCAAGTGTTTGGCAAACGCACTCCCGGCGCAACCATCTCAGAATCGCTTCAAATTTTGTAGAGACATCACTAGTTGTACCAAGACTACCTCCACCAAGTTTCACGCAATTATCTCGAGATACTATTTTTCTCAATTTCCCGAGCTAAAAACTAGAAAAGTTCAAATATTCGTAAAAAATCAACAAAGCAGCGGAACCAAGTTTTTGATTCTTTTATCTTATTTTCCCAACATAATAGTCGATACACATCCAACGAATCGATCGAAATGCAACTTTTAGTAATCGCCCACCCGCCATGCAAGGGCACTGTCAAGGCATGGGAAAATCCCACAGCCAAAGCTGCCAGGCATGGGAAAATCCCACAGCCATGGATGCTAGGCGTGGGCAAGTGCTTGGCAAACGAACTCCCGGCTCAACCATCTCAGAATCACTTCAAATTTTGTTGGGACATCACTAGTGGTACCAAGACCACCTCCACCAAGTTTCACGCAATTATCTCAAGATACTATTTTTCTCAATTTCCCGAGCTAAAAACCGGAAAGTTCAAATATTCGTAAAAAATACCAAATCAGCGGAACCAAGTTATTGATTCCTTCTATCATGTTTTCCCAACATAACAGTCGAAATACATCTAAAGAATCGATCGAAATACAACTTTTAGTTATCACCCACCCGCTATGCCAAGGCACTGTCGAGGCATGGGAAAATCCCACAACCAAGGCCGCCAGGCATGGGAAAATCCCACAACCATGGATGTCGACGTGGGCAAGTGCTTGGCAAAAGCACTTCCGTCGCAACCATCTCAGAATCACTTCAAATTTTGTAGAGACATCACTAGTGGTACCAAGAGCACCTCCACCAAGTTTCACGCAATTATCTCGAGATACTATTTTTTTCTATTTCCCGAGCTAAAAACTCGAAAAGTTCAAATATTCGTAAAAAATCACCAAATCAGCGGAACCAAGTTTTTGATTCATTTTATCTTGTTATCCCAACATAATAGTCGAAACAGATCCAAAGAATCGATCGAAATGCAACTTTTAGTAATCGCCCACCCGCTATGCCAAAGCACTGTCGAGGCATGGAAAATCCCACAGCCAAGGTCGCTAGGCATGGGAAAATCCCACAGCCATGGATGTCGGCGTGGGCAAGTGCTTGGAAAACGCACTCCCTGCGCAACCATATCGGAATCGCTTAACATTTTGTAGAGACATCACTAGTTGTAACAAGAGCACCTCCACCAAATTTCACGCAATTATCTCGAGATACTATTTTTCTCAATTTCCCGAGCTAAAAACCCGAAAACTTCAAATATTCGTAAAAAATAACCAAATTAGCAGAACCAAGTTTTTGATTCCTTCTAACATGTTTTCCCAACATAATAGTGGAAACACATCCAAAGAATCGATAGAAATGCAACTTTTAGTAATCGCACACCCTCTATGCCAAGGCACTGTCGAGGCATGGCAAATCCCACAGCCAAGGCTGCCAGGCATGGGATAATCCGACAGCCATGGATGTCGACGTGGGCAAGTGTTTGGCAAACGCACTCCCGGCGCAACAATCTCAGAATCGCTTCAAATTTGGTAGAGACATCACTAGTTGTACCAAGAGCACCTCCACCAAGTTTCACGCAATTATCTCGAGATACTATTTTTCTCAATTTCCCGAGCTAAAAACTAGAAAAGTTCAAATATTCGTAAAAAATCAACAAATCAGCGGAACCAAGTTTTTGATTCCTTTTATCTTATTTTCCCAACATAATAGTCGATACACATCCAACGATTCGATATAAATGCAACTTTTCGTAACCGACCTCCCGCCATGCAAATGCACTGTCAAGGCATGGGAAAATCCCACAGCCATGGATGCCAGGCGTGGGCAAATGCTTGGCAAACGAACTCCCGGCTCAACCATCTCAGAATCGCTTCAAATTTTGTTGGGACATCACTAGTGGTACCAAGAGCACCTCCACCAAGTTTCACGCAATTATCTCAAGATACTATTTTTCTCAATTTCCCGAGCTAAAAACTGAAAAGTTCAAATATTCGTAAAAAATCAACAAAGCAGCGGAACCAAGTTTTTGATTCCTTTTATCTTATTTTCCCAACATAATAGTCGATACACATCCAACGAATCGATCGAAATGCAACTTTTAGTAATCGCTCACCCGGCATGCAAGGGCACTGTCAAGGCATGGGAAAATCCCACAGCCAAAGCTGCCAGGCATGGGAAAATCCCACAGCCATGGATGCTAGGCGTGGGCAAGTGCTTGGCAAACGAACTCCCGGCTCAACCATCTCAGAATCGCTTCAAATTTTGTTGGGACATCACTAGTGGTACCAAGACCACCTCCACCAAGTTTCACGCAATTATCTCAAGATACTACTTTTCTCAATTTCCCGAGCTAAAAACCGAAAAGTTCAAATATTCGTAAAAAAATAGCGGAACCAAGTTATTGATTCCTTCTATCATGTTTTCCCAACATAACAGTCGAAACACATCTAAAGAATCGATCGAAATACAACTTTTAGTTATCACCCACCCGCTATGCCAAGGCACTGTCGAGGCATGGGAAAATCCCACAACCAAGGCCGCCAGGCATGGGAAAATCCCACAACCATGGATGTCGGCGTGGGCAAGTGCTTGGCAAACGCACTTCCGTCGCAACCATCTCAGAATCACTTCAAATTTTGTAGAGACATCACTAGTGGTACCAAGAGCACCTCCACCAAGTTTCACGCAATTATCTCGAGATACTATTTTTTTCTATTTCCCGAGCTAAAAACTCGAAAAGTTCAAATATTCGTAAAAAATCACCAAATCAGCGGAACCAAGTTTTTGATTCCTTTTATCTTGTTATCCCAACATAATAGTCGAAACAGATCCAAAGAATCGATCGAAATGCAACTTTTAGTAATCGACCACCCGCTATGCCAAGGCACTGTCGAGGCATGGAAAATCCCACAGCCAAGGTCGCTAGGCATGGGAAAATCCCACAGCCATGGATGTCGGCGTGGGCAAGTGCTTGGAAAACGCACTCCCTGCGCACCATATCGGAATCGCTTAAAATTTTGTAGAGACATCACTAGTTGTAACAAGAGCACCTCCACCAAATTTCACGCAATTATCTCGAGATACTATTTTTCTCAATTTCCCGAGCTAAAAACCCGAAAACTTCAAATATTCGTAAAAAATAACCAAATTAGCAGAACCAAGTTTTTGATTCCTTCTAATATGTTTTCCCAACATAATAGTGGAAACACATCCAAAGAATCGATAGAAATGCAACTTTTAGTAATCGCACACCCGCTATGCCAAGGCACTGTCGAGGCATGGCAAATCCCACAGCCAAGGCTGCCAGGCATGGGATAATCCGACAGCCATGGATGTCGACGTGGGCAAGTGTTTGGCAAACGCACTCCCGGCGCAACCATCTCAGAATCGCTTCAAATTTGGTAGAGACATCACTAGTTGTACCAAGAGCACCTCCACCAAGTTTCACGCAATTATCTCGAGATACTGTTTTTCTCAATTTCCCGAGCTAAAAACTAGAAAAGTTCAAATATTCGTAAAAAATCAACAAATCAGCGGAACCAAGTTTTTGATTCCTTTTATCTTATTTTCCCAACATAATAGTCGATACACATCCAACGATTCGATCTAAGTGCAATTTTCGTAACCGACCTCCCGCCATGCAAATGCACTGTCAAGGCATGGGAAAAACCCACAGCCATGGATGCTAGGCGTGGGCAAGTGCTTGGCAAACGAACTCCCGGCTCAACCATCTCAGAATCGCTTCAAATTTTGTTGGGACATCACTAGTGGTACCAAGAGCACCTCCACCAAGTTTAACGCAATTATCTCAAGATACTATTTTTCTCAATTTCCCGAGCTAAAAACTGAAAAGTTCAAATATTCGTAAAAAATCAACAAAGCAGTGGAACGAGGTTTTTGATTCCTTTTATCTTATTTTCCAACATAATAGTCGATACACATCCAACGAATCGATCGAAATGCAACTTTTAGTAATCACCCACCCGCCATGCAAGGGCACCGTCAAGGCATGGGAAAATCCCACAGCCAAAGCTGCCAGGCATGGGAAAATCCCACAGCCATGGATGCTAAGCGTGGGCAAGTGCTTGGCAAACGAACTCCCGGCTCAACCATCTCAGAATCGCTTTAAATTTTGTTGGGACATCACTAGTGGTAACAAGACCACCTCCACCAAGTTTCACGCAATTATCTCAAGATACTACTTTTCTCAATTTCCCGAGCTAAAAACCGAAAAGTTCAAATATTCGTAAAAAAAAAACAAATCAGCGGAACCAAGTTATTGATTCCTTCTATCATGTTTTCCCAACATAACAGTCGAAACACATCTAAAGAATCGATCGAAATACAACTTTTAGTTATCACCCACCCGCTATGCCAAGGCACTGTCGAGGCATGGGAAAATCCCACAACCAAGGCCGCCAGGCATGGGAAAATCCCACAACCATGGATGTCGGCGTGGGCAAGTGCTTGGCAAACACACTTCCGTCGCAACCATCTCAGAATCACTTCAAATTTTGTAGAGACATCACTAGTGGTACCAAGAGCACCTCCACCAAGTTTCACGCAATTATCTCGAGATACTATTTTATTCTATTTCCCGAGCTAAAAACTCGAAAAGTTCAAATATTCGTAAAAAATCACCAAATCAGCGGAACCAAGTTTTTGATTCCTTTTATCTTTTTATCCCAACATAATAGTCGAAACAGTTCCAAAGAATCGATCGAAATGCAACTTTTAGTAATCGCCCACCCGCTATGCCAAGGCACTGTCGAGGCATGGAAAATCCCACAGCCAATGTCGCTAGGCATGGGAAAATCCCACAGCCATGGATGTCGGCGTGGGCAAGTGCTTGGAAAACGTACTCCCGGCGCAACCATATCGGAATCGCTTAAAATTTTGTAGAGACATCACTAGTTGTAACAAGAGCACCTCCACCAAATTTCACGCAATTATCTCGAGATACTATTTTTCTCAATTTCCCGAGCTAAAAACCTGAAAACTTCAAATATTCGTAAAAAATAACCAAATTAGCAGAACCAAGTTTTTGATTCCTTCTAACGTGTTTTCCCAACATAATAGTGGAAACACATCAAAGAATCGATAGAAATGCAACTTTTAGTAATCGCACACCCGCTATGCCAAGGCACTGTCGAGGCATGGCAAATCCCACAGCCAAGGCTGCCAGGCATGGGATAATCCGACAGCCATGGATGTCGACGTGGGCAAGTGTTTGGCAAACGCACTCCCGGCGCAACCATATCAGAATCGCTTCAAATTTGGTAGAGACATCACTAGTTGTACCAAGAGCACCTCCACCAAGTTTCACGCAATTATCTCGAGATACTGTTTTTCTCAATTTCCCGAGCTAAAAACTAGAAAAGTTCAAATATTCGTAAAAAATCAACAATTCAGCGGAACCAAGTTTTTGATTCCTTTTATCTTATTTTCCCAACATAATAGTCGATACACATCCAACGATTCGATCTAAGTGCAACTTTTCGTAACCGACCTCCCGCCATGCAAATGCACTGTCAAGGCATGGGAAAATCCCACAGCCATGGATGCCAGGCGTGGGCAAGTGCTTGGCAAACGAACTCCCGGCTCAACCATCTCAGAATCGCTTCAAATTTTGTTGGGACATCACTAGTGGTACCAAGAGCACCTCCACCAAGTTTAACGCAATTATCTCAAGATACTATTTTTCTCAATTTCCCGAGCTAAAAACTGAAAAGTTCAAATATTCGTAAAAAATCAACAAAGCAGCGGAACGAGGTTTTTGATTCCTTTATCTTATTTTCCAACATAATAGTCGATACACATCCAACGAATCGATCGAAATGCAACTTTTAGTAATCGCCCACCCGCCATGCAAGGGCACCGTCAAGGCATGGGAAAATCCCACAGCCAAAGCTGCCAGGCATGGGAAAATCCCACAGCCATGGATGCTAAGCGTGGGCAAGTGCTTGGCAAACGAACTCCCGGCTCAACCATCTCAGAATCGCTTCAAATTTTGTTGGGACATCACTAGTGGTAACAAGACCACCTCCACCAAGTTTCACGCAATTATCTCAAGATACTACTTTTCTCAATTTCCCGAGCTAAAAACCGAAAAGTTCAAATATTCGTAAAAAAAAACCAAATCAGCGGAACCAAGTTATTGATTCCTTCTATCATGTTTTCCCAACATAACAGTCGAAACACATCTAAAGAATCGATCGAAATACAACTTTTAGTTATCACCCACCCGCTATGCCAAGGCACTGTCGAGGCATGGGAAAATCCCACAACCAAGGCCGCCAGGCATGGGAAAATCCCACAACCATGGATGTCGGCGTGGGCAAGTGCTTGGCAAACACACTTCCGTCGCAACCATCTCAGAATCACTTCAAATTTTGTAGAGACATCACTAGTGGTACCAAGAGCACCTCCACCAAGTTTCACGCAATTATCTCGAGATACTATTTTATTCTATTTCCCGAGCTAAAAACTCGAAAAGTTCAAATATTCGTAAAAAATCACCAAATCAGCGGAACCAAGTTTTTGATTCCTTTTATCTTGTTATCCCAACATAATAGTCGAAACAGATCCAAAGAATCGATCGAAATGCAACTTTTAGTAATCGCCCACCCGCTATGCCAAGGCACTGTCGAGGCATGGAAAATCCCACAGCCAAGGTCGCTAGGCATGGGAAAATCCCACAGCCATGGATGTCGGCGTGGGCAAGTGCTTGGAAAACGCACTCCCGGCGCAACCATATCGGAATCGCTTAAATTTTGTAGAGACATCACTAGTTGTAACAAGAGCACCTCCACCAAATTTCACGCAATTATCTCGAGATACTATTTTTCTCAATTTCCCGAGCTAAAAACCCGAAAACTTCAAATATTCGTAAAAAATAACCAAATTAGCAGAACCAAGTTTTTGATTCCTTCTAACATGTTTTCCCAACATAATAGTGGAAACACATCCAAAGAATCGATAGAAATGCAACTTTTAGTAATCGCACACCCGCTATGCCAAGGCACTGTCGAGGCATGGCAAATCCCACAGCCAAGGCTGCCAGGCATGGGATAATCCGACAGCCATGGATGTCGACGTGGGCAAGTGTTTGGCAAACGCACTCCCGGCGCAACCATATCTCAGAATCGCTTCAAATTTGGTAGAGACATCACTAGTTGTACCAAGAGCACCTCCACCAAGTTTCACGCAATTATCTCGAGATACTGTTTTTCTCAATTTCCCGAGCTAAAAACTAGAAAAGTTCAAATATTCGTAAAAAATCAACAATTCAGCGGAACCAAGTTTTTGATTCCTTTTATCTTATTTTCCCAACATAATAGTCGATACACATCCAACGATTCGATCTAAGTGCAACTTTTCGTAACCGACCTCCCGCCATGCAAATGCACTGTCAAGGCATGGGAAAATCCCACAGCCATGGATGCCAGGCGTGGGCAAGTGCTTGGCAAACGAACTCCCGGCTCAACCATCTCAGAATCGCTTCAAATTTTGTTGGGACATCACTAGTGGTACCAAGAGCACCTCCACCAAGTTTAACGCAATTATCTCAAGATACTATTTTTCTCAATTTCCCGAGCTAAAAACTGAAAAGTTCAAATATTCGTAAAAAATCAACAAAGCAGCGGAACGAGTTTTTGATTCCTTTTATCTTATTTTCCAACATAATAGTCGATACACATCCAACGAATCGATCGAAATGCAACTTTTAGTAATCGCCCACCCGCCATGCAAGGGCACTGTCAAGGCATGGGAAAATCCCACAGCCAAAGCTGCCAGGCATGGGAAAATCCCACAGCCATGGATGCTAAGCGTGGGCAAGTGCTTGGCAAACGAACTCCCGGCTCAACCATCTCAGAATCGCTTCAAATTTTGTTGGGACATCACTAGTGGTAACAAGACCACCTCCACCAAGTTTCACGCAATTATCTCAAGATACTACTTTTCTCAATTTCCCGAGCTAAAAACCGAAAAGTTCAAATATTCGTAAAAAAAAACCAATTCAGCGGAACCAAGTTATTGATTCCTTCTATCATGTTTTCCCAACATAACAGTCGAAACACATCTAAAGAATCGATCGAAATACAACTTTTAGTTATCACCCACCCGCTATGCCAAGGCACTGTCGAGGCATGGGAAAATCCCACAACCAAGGCCGCCAGGCATGGGAAAATCCCACAACCATGGATGTCGGCGTGGGCAAGTGCTTGGCAAACACACTTCCGTCGCAACCATCTCAGAATCACTTCAAATTTTGTAGAGACATCACTAGTGGTACCAAGAGCACCTCCACCAAGTTTCACGCAATTATCTCGAGATACTATTTTATTCTATTTCCCGAGCTAAAAACTCGAAAAGTTCAAATATTCGTAAAAAATCACCAAATCAGCGAAACCAAGTTTTTGATTCCTTTTATCTTTTTATCCCAACATAATAGTCGAAACAGTTCCAAAGAATCGATCGAAATGCAACTTTTAGTAATCGCCCACCCGCTATGCCAAGGCACTGTCGAGGCATGGAAAATCCCACAGCCAATGTCGCTAGGCATGGGAAAATCCCACAGCCATGGATGTCGGCGTGGGCAAGTGCTTGGAAAACGTACTCCCGGCGCAACCATATCGGAATCGCTTAAAATTTTGTAGAGACATCACTAGTTGTAACAAGAGCACCTCCACCAAATTTCACGCAATTATCTCGAGATACTATTTTTCTCAATTTCCCGAGCTAAAAACCTGAAAACTTCAAATATTCGTAAAAAATAACCAAATTAGCAGAACCAAGTTTTTGATTCCTTCTAACGTGTTTTCCCAACATAATAGTGGAAACACATCAAAGAATCGATAGAAATGCAACTTTTAGTAATCGCACAACCGCTATGCCAAGGCACTGTCGAGGCATGGCAAATCCCACAGCCAAGGCTGCCAGGCATGGGATAATCCGACAGCCATGGATGTCGACGTGGGCAAGTGTTTGGCAAACGCACTCCCGGCGCAACCATATCAGAATCGCTTCAAATTTGGTAGAGACATCACTAGTTGTACCAAGAGCACCTCCACCAAGTTTCACGCAATTATCTCGAGATACTATTTTTCTCAATTTCCCGAGCTAAAAACTAGAAAAGTTCAAATATTCGTAAAAAATCAACAATTCAGCGGAACCAAGTTTTTGATTCCTTTTATCTTATTTTCCCAACATAATAGTCGATACACATCCAACGATTCGATCTAAGTGCAACTTTTCGTAACCGACCTCCCGCCATGCAAATGCACTGTCAAGACATGGGAAAATCCCACAGCCATGGATGCCAGGCGTGGGCAAGTGCTTGGCAAACGAACTCCCGGCTCAACCATCTCAGAATCGCTTCAAATTTTGTTGGGACATCACTAGTGGTACCAAGAGCACCTCCACCAAGTTTAACGCAATTATCTCAAGATACTATTTTTCTCAATTTCCCGAGCTAAAAACTGAAAAGTTCAAATATTCGTAAAAAATCAACAAAGCAGCGGAACGAGGTTTTTGATTCCTTTTATCTTATTTTCCAACATAATAGTCGATACACATCCAACGAATCGATCGAAATGCAACTTTTAGTAATCGCCCACCCGCCATGCAAGGGCACTGTCAAGGCATGGGAAAATCCCACAGCCAAAGTTGCCAGGCATGGGAAAATCCCACAGCCATGGATGCTAAGCGTGGGCAAGTGCTTGGCAAACGACCTCCCGGCTCAACCATCTCAGAATCGCTTCAAATTTTGTTGGGACATCACTAGTGGTAACAAGACCACCTCCACCAAGTTTCACGCAATTATCTCAAGATACTATTTTTCTCAATTTCCCGAGCTAAAAACCGAAAAGTTCAAATATTCGTAAAAAAAAACCAAATCAGCGGAACCAAGTTATTGATTCCTTCTATCATGTTTTCCCAACATAACAGTCGAAACACATCTAAAGAATCGATCGAAATACAACTTTTAGTTATCACCCACCCGCTATGCCAAGGCACTGTCGAGGCATGGGAAAATCCCACAACCAAGGCCGCCAGGCATGGGAAAATCCCACAACCATGGATGTCGGCGTGGGCAAGTGCTTGGCAAACACACTTCCGTCGCAACCATCTCAGAATCATTTCAAATTTTGTAGAGACATCACTAGTGGTACCAAGAGCACCTCCACCAAGTTTCACGCAATTATCTCGAGATACTATTTTATTCTATTTCCCGAGCTAAAAACTCGAAAAGTTCAAATATTCGTAAAAAATCACCAAATCAGCGGAACCAAGTTTTTGATTCCTTTTATCTTTTTACCCAACATAATAGTCGAAACAGTTCCAAAGAATCGATCGAAATGCAACTTTTAGTAATCGCCCACCCGCTATGCCAAGGCACTGTCGAGGCATGGAAAATCCCACAGCCAATGTCGCTAGGCATGGGAAAATCCCACAGCCATGGATGTCGGCGTGGGCAAGTGCTTGGAAAACGTACTCCCGGCGCAACCATATCAGAATCGCTTAAAATTTTGGAGAGACATCACTAGTTGTAACAAGAGCACCTCCACCAAATTTCACGCAATTATCTCGAGATACTATTTTTCTCAATTTCCCGAGCTAAAAACCTGAAAACTTCAAATATTCGTAAAAAATAACCAAATTAGCAGAACCAAGTTTTTGATTCCTTCTAACGTGTTTTCCCAACATAATAGTGGAAACACATCAAAAGAATCGATAGAAATGCAACTTTTAGTAATCGCACACCCGCTATGCCAAGGCACTGTCGAGGCATGGCAAATCCCACAGCCAAGGCTGCCAGGCATGGGATAATCCGACAGCCATGGATGTCGACGTGGGCAAGTGTTTGGCAAACGCACTCCCGGCGCAACCATCTCAGAATCGCTTCAAATTTGGTAGAGACATCACTAGTTGTACCAAGAGCACCTCCACCAAGTTTCACGCAATTATCTCGAGATACTGTTTTTCTCAATTTCCCGAGCTAAAAACTAGAAAAGTTCAAATATTCGTAAAAAATCAACAAATCAGCGGAACCAAGTTTTTGATTCCTTTTATCTTATTTTCCCAACATAATAGTCGATACACATCCAACGATTCGATCTAAGTGCAACTTTTCGTAACCGACCTCCCGCCATGCAAATGCACTGTCAAGGCATGGGAAAATCCCACAGCCATGGATGCCAGGCGTGGGCAAGTGCTTGGCAAACGAACTCCCGGCTCAACCATCTCAGAATCGCTTCAAATTTTGTTGGGACATCACTAGTGGTACCAAGAGCACCTCCACCAAGTTTAACGCAATTATCTCAAGATACTATTTTTCTCAATTTCCCGAGCTAAAAACTGAAAAGTTCAAATATTCGTAAAAAATCAACAAAGCAGCGGAACGAAGTTTTTGATTCCTTTTATCTTATTTTCCAACATAATAGTCGATACACATCCAACGAATCGATCGAAATGCAACTTTTAGTAATCACCCACCCGCCATGCAAGGGCACTGTCAAGGCATGGGAAAATCCCACAGCCAAAGCTGCCAGGCATGGGAAAATCCCACAGCCATGGATGCTAAGCGTGGGCAAGTGCTTGGCAAACGAACTCCCGGCTCAACCATCTCAGAATCGCTTCAAATTTTGTTGGGACATCACTAGTGGTAACAAGACCACCTCCACCAAGTTTCACGCAATTATCTCAAGATACTACTTTTCTCAATTTCCCGAGCTAAAAACCGAAAAGTTCAAATATTCGTAAAAAAAAACCAAATCAGCGGAACCAAGTTATTGATTCCTTCTATCATGTTTTCCCAACATAACAGTCGAAACACATCTAAAGAATCGATCGAAATACAACTTTTAGTTATCACCCACCCGCTATGCCAAGGCACTGTCGAGGCATGGGAAAATCCCACAACCAAGGCCGCCAGGCATGGGAAAATCCCACAACCATGGATGTCGGCGTGGGCAAGTGCTTGGCAAACACACTTCCGTCGCAACCATCTCAGAATCACTTCAAATTTTGTAGAGACATCACTAGTGGTACCAAGAGCACCTCCACCAAGTTTCACGCAATTATCTCGAGATACTATTTTATTCTATTTCCCGAGCTAAAAACTCGAAAAGTTCAAATATTCGTAAAAAATCACCAAATCAGCGAAACCAAGTTTTTGATTCCTTTTATCTTTTTATCCCAACATAATAGTCGAAACAGTTCCAAAGAATCGATCGAAATGCAACTTTTAGTAATCGCCCACCCGCTATGCCAAGGCACTGTCGAGGCATGGAAAATCCCACAGCCAATGTCGCTAGGCATGGGAAAATCCCACAGCCATGGATGTCGGCGTGGGCAAGTGCTTGGAAAACGTACTCCCGGCGCAACCATATCGGAATCGCTTAAAATTTTGTAGAGACATCACTAGTTGTAACAAGAGCACCTCCACCAAATTTCACGCAATTATCTCGAGATACTATTTTTCTCAATTTCCCGAGCTAAAAACCTGAAAACTTCAAATATTCGTAAAAAATAACCAAATTAGCAGAACCAAGTTTTTGATTCCTTCTAACGTGTTTTCCCAACATAATAGTGGAAACACATCAAAAGAATCGATAGAAATGCAACTTTTAGTAATCGCACAACCGCTATGCCAAGGCACTGTCGAGGCATGGCAAATCCCACAGCCAAGGCTGCCAGGCATGGGATAATCCGACAGCCATGGATGTCGACGTGGGCAAGTGTTTGGCAAACGCACTCCCGGCGCAACCATATCAGAATCGCTTCAAATTTGGTAGAGACATCACTAGTTGTACCAAGAGCACCTCCACCAAGTTTCACGCAATTATCTCGAGATACTATTTTTCTCAATTTCCCGAGCTAAAAACTAGAAAAGTTCAAATATTCGTAAAAAATCAACAATTCAGCGGAACCAAGTTTTTGATTCCTTTTATCTTATTTTCCCAACATAATAGTCGATACACATCCAACGATTCGATCTAATGCAACTTTTCGTAACCGACCTCCCGCCATGCAAATGCACTGTCAAGGCATGGGAAAATCCCACAGCCATGGATGCCAGGCGTGGGCAAGTGCTTGGCAAACGAACTCCCGGCTCAACCATCTCAGAATCGCTTCAAATTTTGTTGGGACATCACTAGTGGTACCAAGAGCACCTCCACCAAGTTTAACGCAATTATCTCAAGATACTATTTTTCTCAATTTCCCGAGCTAAAAACTGAAAAGTTCAAATATTCGTAAAAAATCAACAAAGCAGCGGAACGAAGTTTTTGATTCCTTTTATCTTATTTTCCAACATAATAGTCGATACACATCCAACGATCGATCGAAATGCAACTTTTAGTAATCGCCCACCCGCCATGCAAGGCACTGTCAAGGCATGGGAAAATCCCACAGCCAAAGTTGCCAGGCATGGGAAAATCCCACAGCCATGGATGCTAAGCGTGGGCAAGTGCTTGGCAAACGAACTCCCGGCTCAACCATCTCAGAATCGCTTCAAATTTTGTTGGGACATCACTAGTGGTAACAAGACCACCTCCACCAAGTTTCACGCAATTATCTCAAGATACTACTTTTCTCAATTTCCCGAGCTAAAAACCGAAAAGTTCAAATATTCGTAAAAAAAAACCAAATCAGCGGAACCAAGTTATTGATTCCTTCTATCATGTTTTCCCAACATAACAGTCGAAACACATCTAAAGAATCGATCGAAATACAACTTTTAGTTATCACCCACCCGCTATGCCAAGGCACTGTCGAGGCATGGGAAATCCCACAACCAAGGCCGCCAGGCATGGGAAAATCCCACAACCATGGATGTCGGCGTGGGCAAGTGCTTGGCAAACACACTTCCGTCGCAACCATCTCAGAATCACTTCAAATTTTGTAGAGACATCACTAGTGGTACCAAGAGCACCTCCACCAAGTTTCACGCAATTATCTCGAGATACTATTTTATTCTATTTCCCGAGCTAAAAACTCGAAAAGTTCAAATATTCGTAAAAATCACCAAATCAGCGGAACCAAGTTTTTGATTCCTTTTATCTTTTTATCCCAACATAATAGTCGAAACAGTTCCAAAGAATCGATCGAAATGCAACTTTTAGTAATCGCCCACCCGCTATGCCAAGGCACTGTCGAGGCATGGAAAATCCCACAGCCAATGTCGCTAGGCATGGGAAAATCCCACAGCCATGGATGTCGGCGTGGGCAAGTGCTTGGAAAACGCACTCCCGGCGCAACCATATCGGAATCGCTTAAAATTTTGTAGAGACATCACTAGTTGTAACAAGAGCACCTCCACCAAATTTCACGCAATTATCTCGAGATACTATTTTTCTCAATTTCCCGAGCTAAAAACCTGAAAACTTCAAATATTCGTAAAAAATAACCAAATTAGCAGAACCAAGTTTTTGATTCCTTCTAACGTGTTTCCCAACATAATAGTGGAAACACATCAAAAGAATCGATAGAAATGCAACTTTTAGTAATCGCACACCGCTATGCCAAGGCACTGTCGAGGCATGGCAAATCCCACAGCCAAGGCTGCCAGGCATGGGATAATCCGACAGCCATGGATGTCGACGTGGGCAAGTGTTTGGCAAACGCACTCCCGGCGCAACCATATCAGAATCGCTTCAAATTTGGTAGAGACATCACTAGTTGTACCAAGAGCACCTCCACCAAGTTTCACGCAATTATCTCGAGATACTATTTTTCTCAATTTCCCGAGCTAAAAACTAGAAAAGTTCAAATATTCGTAAAAAATCAACAATTCAGCGGAACCAAGTTTTTGATTCCTTTTATCTTATTTTCCCAACATAATAGTCGATACACATCCAACGATTCGATCGAAATGCAACTTTTCGTAACCGACCCCGCCATGCAAATGCACTGTCAAGGCATGGGAAAATCCCACAGCCATGGATGCAGGCGTGGGCAAGTGCTTGGCAAACGAACTCCCGGCTCAACCATCTCAGAATCGCTTCAAATTTTGTTGGGACATCACTAGTGGTACCAAGAGCACCTCCACCAAGTTTCACGCAATTATCTCAAGATACTATTTTTCTCAATTTCCCGAGCTAAAAACTGAAAAGTTCAAATATTCGTAAAAAATCAACAAAGCAGCGGAACCAAGTTTTTGATTCCTTTTATCTTATTTTCCAACATAATAGTCGATACACATCCAACGAATCGATCGAAATGCAACTTTTAGTAATCGCCCACCCGCCATGCAAGGGCACTGTCAAGGCATGGGAAAATCCCACAGCCAAAGCTGCCAGGCATGGGAAAATCCCACAGCCATGGATGCTAAGCGTGGGCAAGTGCTTGGCAAACGAACTCCCGGCTCAACCATCTCAGAATCGCTTCAAATTGTTGGGACATCACTAGTGGTAACAAGAGCACCTCCACCAAGTTTCACGCAATTATCTCAAGATACTATTTTTCTCAATTTCCCGAGCTAAAAACCGAAAAGTTCAAATATTCGTAAAAAAAAACCAAATCAGCGGAACCAAGTTATTGATTCCTTCTATCATGTTTTCCCAACATAACAGTCGAAACACATCTAAAGAATCGATCGAAATACAACTTTTAGTTATCACCCACCCGCTATGCCAAGGCACTGTCGAGGCATGGGAAAATCCCACAACCAAGGCCGCCAGGCATGGGAAAATCCCACAACCATGGATGTCGGCGTGGGCAAGTGCTTGGCAAACGCACTTCCGTCGCAACCATCTCAGAATCATTCAAATTTTGTAGAGACATCACTAGTGGTACCAAGAGCACCTCCACCAAGTTTCACGCAATTATCTCGAGATACTATTTTATTCTATTTCCCGAGCTAAAAACTCGAAAAGTTCAAATATTCGTAAAAAATCACCAAATCAGCGGAACCAAGTTTTTGATTCCTTTTATCTTTTTCCCAACATAATAGTCGAAACAGATCCAAAGAATCGATCGAAATGCAACTTTTAGTAATCGCCCACCCGCTATGCCAAGGCACTGTCGAGGCATGGAAAATCCCACAGCCAAGGTCGCTAGGCATGGGAAAATCCCACAGCCATGGATGTCGGCGTGGGCAAGTGCTTGGAAAACGCACTCCCGGCGCAACCATATCAGAATCGCTTAAAATTTTGTAGAGACATCACTAGTTGTAACAAGAGCACCTCCACCAAATTTCACGCAATTATCTCGAGATACTATTTTTCTCAATTTCCCGAGCTAAAAACCTGAAAACTTCAAATATTCGTAAAAAATAACCAAATTAGCAGAACCAAGTTTTGATTCCTTCTAACGTTGTTTCCCAACATAATAGTGGAAACACATCAAAAGAATCGATAGAAATGCAACTTTTAGTAATCGCACACCCGCTATGCCAAGGCACTGTCGAGGCATGGCAAATCCCACAGCCAAGGCTGCCAGGCATGGGATAATCCGACAGCCATGGATGTCGACGTGGGCAAGTTTGGCAAACGCACTCCCGGCGCAACCATCTCAGAATCGCTTCAAATTTGGTAGAGACATCACTAGTTGTACCAAGAGCACCTCCACCAAGTTTCACGCAATTATCTCGAGATACTATTTTTCTCAATTTCCCGAGCTAAAAACTAGAAAAGTTCAAATATTCGTAAAAAATCAACAAATCAGCGGAACCAAGTTTTTGATTCCTTTTATCTTATTCCCAACATAATAGTCGATACACATCCAACGATTCGATCGAAATGCAACTTTCGTAACCGACCTCCCGCCATGCAAATGCACTGTCAAGGCATGGGAAAATCCCACAGCCATGGATGCCAGGCGTGGGCAAGTGCTTGGCAAACGAACTCCCGGCTCAACCATCTCAGAATCGCTTCAAATTTTGTTGGGACATCACTAGTGGTACCAAGAGCACCTCCACCAAGTTAACGCAATTATCTCAAGATACTATTTTCTCAATTTCCCGAGCTAAAAACTGAAAAGTTCAAATATTCGTAAAAAATCAACAAAGCAGCGGAACCAAGTTTTTGATTCCTTTTATCTTATTTTCCAACATAATAGTCGAAACACATCCAACGAATCGATCGAAATGCAACTTTTAGTAATCGCCCACCCGCATGCAAGGCACTGTCAAGGCATGGGAAAATCCCACAGCCAAAGCTGCCAGGCATGGGAAAATCCCACAGCCATGGATGCTAAGCGTGGGCAAGTGCTTGGCAAACGAACTCCCGGCTCAACCATCTCAGAATCGCTTAAATTTTGTTGGGACATCACTAGTGGTAACAAGAGCACCTCCACCAAGTTTCACGCAATTATCTCAAGATACTACTTTTCTCAATTTCCGAGCTAAAAACCGAAAAGTTCAAATATTCGTAAAAAAAAACCAAATCAGCGGAACCAAGTTTTGATTCCTTCTATCATGTTTTCCCAACATAACAGTCGAAACACATCTAAAGAATCGATCGAAATACAACTTTTAGTTATCGCCCACCCGCTATGCCAAGGCACTGTCGAGGCATGGGAAAATCCCACAACCAAGCCGCCAGGCATGGGAAAATCCCACAACCATGGATGTCGGCGTGGGCAAGTGCTTGGCAAACACACTTCGTCGCAACCATCTCAGAATCACTTCAAATTTTGTAGAGACATCACTAGTGGTACCAAGAGCACCTCCACCAAGTTTCACGCAATTATCTCGAGATACTATTTTTTTCTATTTCCCGAGCTAAAAACTCGAAAAGTTCAAATATTCGTAAAAAATCACCAAATCAGCGGAACCAAGTTTTGATTCCTTTATCTTTTTCCCAACATAATAGTCGAAACAGATCCAAAGAATCGATCGAAATGCAACTTTTAGTAATCGCCCACCCGCTATGCCAAGGCACTGTCGAGGCATGGAAAATCCCACAGCCAAGGTCGCTAGGCATGGGAAAATCCCACAGCCATGGATGTCGGCGTGGGCAAGTGCTTGGAAAACGCACTTCCGGCGCAACCATATCAGAATCGCTTAAAATTTTGTAGAGACATCACTAGTTGTAACAAGAGCACCTCCACCAATTTCACGCAATTATCTCGAGATACTATTTTTCTCAATTCCCGAGCTAAAAACTCGAAAACTTCAAATATTCGTAAAAAATAACCAAATTAGCAGAACCAAGTTTTTGATTCCTTCTAACGTGTTTCCCAACATAATAGTGGAAACACATCCAAAGAATCGATAGAAATGCAACTTTTAGTAATCGCACACCCGCTATGCCAAGGCACTGTCGAGGCATGGCAAATCCCACAGCCAAGGCTGCCAGGCATGGGATAATCCGACAGCCATGGATGTCGACGTGGGCAAGTGTTGGCAAACGCACTCCCGGCGCAACCATATCAGAATCGCTTCAAATTGGTAGAGACATCACTAGTTGTACCAAGAGCACCTCCACCAAGTTTCACGCAATTATCTCGAGATACTATTTTTCTCAATTTCCCGAGCTAAAAACTAGAAAAGTTCAAATATTCGTAAAAAATCAACAATTCAGCGGAACCAAGTTTTTGATTCCTTTTATCTATTTCCCAACATAATAGTCGATACACATCCAAAGATTCGATCGAAATGCAACTTTTCGTAACCGACCTCCCGCCATGCAAATGCACTGTCAAGGCATGGGAAAATCCCACAGCCATGGATGCCAGCCGTGGGCAAGTGCTTGGCAAACGAACTCCCGGCTCAACCATCTCAGAATCGCTTCAAATTTTGTTGGGACATCACTAGTGGTACCAAGAGCACCTCCACCAAGTTTCACGCAATTATCTCAAGATACTATTTTTCTCAATTTCCCGAGCTAAAAACTGAAAAGTTCAAATATTCGTAAAAAATCAACAAATCAGCGGAACAAGTTTTTGATTCTTTTATCATTTTTCCAACATAATAGTCGAACACATCCAACGAATCGATCGAAATGCAACTTTTAGTATCGCCCACCCGCCATGCAAGGGCACTGTCAAGGCATGGGAAAATCCCACAGCCAAAGCTGCCAGGCATGGGAAAATCCCACAGCCATGGATGTAAGCGTGGGCAAGTGCTTGGCAAACGAACTCCGGCTCAACCATCTCAGAATCGCTTCAAAATTTGTGGGACATCACTAGTGGTACCAAGACCACCTCCACCAAGTTTCACGCAATTATCTCAAGATACTATTTTCTCAATTTCCCGAGCTAAAAACCGAAAAGTTCAAATATCGTAAAAAAAAAACCAAATTCAGCGGAACCAAGTTATTGATTCCTTCTATCATGTTTTCCCAACATAACAGTCGAAACACATCAAAGAATCGATCGAAATAAACTTTTAGTTAATCACCCACCCGCTATGCCAAGGCACTGTCGAGGCATGGAAAATCCCACAGCCAAGGCGCCAGGCATGGGAAAATCCCACAGCCATGGATGTCGGCGTGGGCAAGTGCTTGGCAAACGCACTTCCGTCGCAACCATCTCAGAATCACTTCAAATTTTGTAGAGACATCACTAGTGGTACAAGAGCACCTCCACCAAGTTTCACGCAATTATCTCGAGATACTATTTTATTCTATTTCCCGAGCTAAAAACTCGAAAAAGTTCAAATATTCGTAAAAAAATCACCAAATCAGCGGAACCAAGTTTT